>CAWUFW010001212.1:0-1200000 GCA_963921515.1 Calotriton arnoldi | reverse complement strand
GTGCGCCCCCAGGCACGCCCCAGCACACTCATGTCAGAATTCGCCACGGCCATGGGACTCATAGATGTATGGCAGTACTTTCATCCGGACCTCACCCATTTCACATACTACTCGAACACCCACAAAAGTCTATCACGAATAGACTATTTTCTGACTCACATGGCGGACATCGGTAATCTGCGTAACCCACGCTGCCTGCCAAGAGGTATTTCTGATCACTCCCCGATATGGGTGGAGCTCACCTATCATAATCAGAGACAACACAACACGATAGTGATCAACCCCTGGCTACTTAAAATACCAGATATAAAGGAGAGTTTACTGACACATACAGAAAATTACTTTACTGAAAACGTAGGTTCTGTTGACTCGGCACAAATAGTATGGGAGGCCTTTAAGGAGGTCTTGAAGGGGCAGGCATTGGCGCTCAAGGTGGGCTATCGGAAAACACAGCAGCAGCAACTAATACAATTGGAGAGTGAACTCCAACAGCTCGAAATAGACCACGCACAATCTCCTAGTGACAACACGGCCCACCCCTTGGACCTTAAACAAGCAGAATATAAAACTCTGGCTGGCGAGCGGGAACGGGCCCGGATGCTAGCCACACAGCACAGGCTCTATGAGATGGGTGATAGAGCTGGCAAATTGCTGGCGTGGTTGGAGAAAGGGGAACAGGATGAGCGATGGGTGCCTAGATTGACAATCGGCAATCAGCAGCATATCTCAGATCCGCAAGAGGTTGCCGATGCATTTGCATCATTTAGAAGAGGTCTATACCCCCTCAACTACCGCCACGGAGGACGACTCCCAACAATTGGTAGCCGACATCCAGCTGCCTACCTTGTCCTTGGAAGATAGGGAGGCATTAGAGGAGGTTCTCTCGGATGATGAAATCCGCCTGGCAATAAATAGTATCCAATCAGGAAAAGCGATGGGACCCAATGGGGTTCCCATTGAATTCCTTAAACTGACGGGTCTACATGTCTCGCCTCATCTGCGAGAAATGTACAATGAAAGCTAACAAAAAGGGGTTCTGCCGGAAGACCAGCGGCTGGCCTCCATTGTGGTTATCCGTAAACCAGGGAAGCCTGCAGATCGCTGCGGTTCCTACAGGCCGATATCGCTTATAAACATGGAGGCAAAAATGTTAGCGAAACTCCTAGCGACTCGCCTGATCTCTAGGCTTCCGTCATTAGTCCATGCGGATCAATCAGGCTTCGTGCCCAGCCGAAACACGGCATTAAACATCCGTCGACTCCACAGTGTCCTTGGCCGCAAACACGTCATAGCAGAAGACGCAGTGGTATTGTCACTGGACGCCAAAATGGCGTTTGATTATATAGAATGGCCATATCTCTTCGCGGTGCTTCGGCGCCTGGGGTTTGGCCCGAAATTTAGAAACTGGGTCAAATTACTCTATACGGACCTAAAGGGGCAAGTTAGGGTCAACAACCATGTGTCTCGAACATTCTCCTTGAATAGAGGCACCAGACAGGGATTCCCCCTGTCCCCCCTGATCTTTTCACTAATTCTTGAACCTCTGGCCTCATGGGTGCGGTGGAATCCACTCGTCAGAGTGCTGAAATGGGCAGAAGGACAAGAAGACAGAATATCTCTGTACGCAGATGATATCCTGCTATATCTAGCATCCCCCCATACATTGGTGCATAGAATCCTAAATATATTTACAAATTTTGGAAAATACTCCGGCTATTCAATAAATCGGTGATTTTTGCAATTCAGGGTGCAATGCCAAAACTACCTCTGGGGTGTGAGGTGGAAATGGCCACAGTACGATTCAGATACCTGGGAGTTTTTTTAACTCCAGACCCTCAGACCTTTTATGACAAAAACCTGGCTGTTCCACTGGAGAGACTTCGTAACGATGTCAAGCACTGGAGGTCGCTTCCCCTCTCCCTACTGGGCCGAGCTGCCCTTTTTAAGATGTTGGCGCTCCCCTGGTTTTTGTATATTCTTCAAAACTGTCCACATAAGGTCCCCGACTCTTACTTTAGAAATATTGAAAGGGAGGTTAGAACTCTGCTGTGGGATGGGAGGGCGCCTCGGATAGCCCTACAAAAATTGACTAAGGGTTGGTATGACGGTGGTATCGCACTCCCTGATATGCAACTATATTATTGGGCCTCTCAATTGATAGTGGTGAACCATTGGATATACCGCTCACCGGTGGACCCAGCATATCTGCTGGACAAATATCAAATGGGCAGGGAGGGCTATCTAAGAGCCCTCTACTCTAAAGTTTGTAAAGATCGATACCTAGGTCCGACAGCCCACACAGTGGAGATATGGCGCCAAGCGAATCGAAGTTTAGGTTGGTCGGGCCAACTGACTCAAGCCACTCCGCTATGGTCCACCCAACAACTGGGTTTACTATGTACCGGGATTTGATAAGTGGGATACCATAGGCATCTCGTCCATAAGCCACCTAGTGAAAAAAAAGGTAAACTGTTAACATTCACGGAACTAAAGAACCAATATGAACTAGCTCAGGGGGAATTTTTCCTTGCTTACAGATCTGTCATGCCCTCACAGGAGCTATTTCAGACTTCGCAAATCTTCCGGAGTCCTCCCCTCTAGAGGATCGATTGCTGTCGGAACCTCTGTCAGAGAAAGCTGTATTGTTGACATATAGGAAATTATGCAATAACCTACCTGATCCGTTTCACACTCTTCGGGAAAGGTGGCAAGCTGATGTCGGACAGATTGAAGATGATGACTGGCAAACAGCATTAATGTCCCCGAAAGAAGCTGCCATTCCTTTAAGGCTCCGCCTGATCCAATTAAAAGTCCTTCACAGAACATACCTCACTGGAGTCACGTTAGCAAAGATTGGGCACAGACCAGACTCAATGTGTCTCCATCGTTGCAGCCAGGAGGCAACTTTTTACCATATTATTTGGGAATGTCCATGCATACAAATTCTATGGGATAGAGCTACAAGACACATGCAAAGGGCGCTAGAGAAAGAAATCAGCCTTATGCCATGCTTAGGGCTTCTTAATATTTGGGAGGCAACGGATCTAACAGAGGTGGAACAACAAATGACCACACTGGGATACACACTAGTCAAGCGGGCCATTGCAATGAAGTGAGGAGTGGGGGAAGAGCCATCACCAAAAAGTTGGGCCCAGGAATTAGACAATGTATGATAGCGGAGAAAGATGTGTTCAAATCCCTGGGCTGCCCTAAGAAATGGGATAGAAAATGGGGTAAATGGAACGTGTATCGAGGAGAGCTGTGTACTTCGCCAACTGTAGATATGGAAATGAGTCGGAATGGCAGATATGAGATAGGAGCATAGAGCCAAGTCATGATTGATTCCTTTGAACATGTGAATGTTATAAATGTGGGGCACTATGTGTAATTATTTGATATGTGATGTACGTTTTATGTTTCAAACCAATAAAAATATGTTAAAAACAAAAATTGGAGGGATGTCCGCTAGAAGGTTTATTGGATGAGCAACAAAAATGTTCAGTTTTATCTTCATTGAACTTTAAGAAGTTGTTTCTCATCAGTTTCCCTCAGGCAGTTATGAAACGAGTCCTGTAACTCTGGTCTAGCGTTATTTAAAGAGAGAATCAACTGTGTGTTGTCTACATAATTGATAAAGCTAATGCCGTTGGATCGAATAAGAGCAGCTAGAGGATGCAAAAAATGTTGAAAAGAACTGGGCTTAGAGCTGAGCCTTGAGGCACTCCAAATTCTTTTGCTCTAAACTTAGAGCAAACAGGTGGGAGTGAAATTGTTTGAATTCTATCTATCAGATAAGATTTAATCCACCCAAGCACATGTCCACCAACCCTGATCTTCTCTAATCTGAACAATAAGATCTCATGATTAACCTTGTCAAAAGCGGTTGATAGATCAAGTAATATCAGAGCCGCCATTTGAACTCTGTCCACTGCCATCCGCAACTCTTCCAGGGTCAAGGCCAAAGCAGATTCAATGCCAAGCGCCAGCCTAAATCCAGAGTGCACCTCTTTTAGGAGAGCATGAACTTCCAAGTATGTTGATAAGTCTTTACTAAACAAACAATACAAAACCGTAGGTAAAGGGTCTAAGGGAAAGATTTAAAGACCTGCGCGGATATATCCCCCACAAACAATAATCTAACAAACAGAAAATCTGCGGTGGGTGATGGGATTCCGTCCTTTTAATAGGACTCCCCCCATGTGTGAGTAGGAGCTGTTTGGTTGTTTGTACTGGTTGTGCACATGAGCTTTTCATAAGCTCAGCAGACCCGCGGATTTTCTGTTTGTTAGATAAGTCTTTACTGACATATCATTCAAGAATTTTAACTGGAAAAGGTAATTGAGATATAGGTCTATAACTACTAATCCCTGACTGATCTGCTGTGAACTTTTTTATTAAGAGAGTTACAAGTGCTCTTTTTCAGGTGCAAGGGACTTGGCCCATTTCTAATGATTGGTTACAGAGCTTTAATAGTGATGGGGAACAGTTTCCAGAGTTTGGGCAGTAATGTGTCTAGTAAAGAATCTGATGAAATAGCTGTCACCGTTATCCTACGTTTTTTATCCTACGTTTTTTCTCAGTCATCAATTCAAAGGAAACACATTTTCTAGTGCTCGGAGCAGCAATGGCATCTAAGGTGGCATCCTACTCCATTGAATGACCCAGAACTGATCTAGAGGGCTTTATATCTATATCTCTACGCGGATGACGCTGTGCTTATGGCCAGAACCCAGTTGGGTCTACAGAGAGCCCTTGCTACATATATTAGCTTTATGGATAGTCAAGGCCTAAAACTTAATGTGAAGAAAACCTTCGTAATGACATGTGGGAAGGGGAGAAATAAATGTAAAAGTATGCCATTAGGGAATGACAGGATAGATTCTACTAATACTTTTTCATACCTGGGCGTCCTATTGGAGCATACTGGTTCCTGGGGACCGGCGGTTAAGAGTAGGAGCCTCCTCTTCAGGAGGTCAACCGTGGCCCTGGTTAATTTTGCCAAAAAATGGGCAAAAGGCCCCCGGGGATCCTCCTCAAAATTTACCAAGCCAAATGTATGAGCATCGCAATGTTTGGTGCAGGAATTTGGGGCTATTGTGACATATCCGTAATACAAACAGTGGAAAATTCATTTTTAAGGTTTATTTTAGCAGTCCCACAGAGTTCCTCAGTTTTTAATTGTCATAATGAATTAGGGATTCCCTACATTTCTGATATCATTAAAATGCAACCTTTATTATTATGGCATCGAGTCTGGACCTCTATTAATACAGGGTTAAATAGAGATATCATTAGAGACTCAATGAAGCTAGATCATGCAACTAAAATTACTTGGCTGAATTATGTTAGAAGATTTTTAATGGATTTTATACTCATCCAGAAAACATGAGTTCTATGCCAAGGAAGGAATTTAAACAACTGTGCATGACACACTTAGGGGCACATGCATCAAAGGTTTTTGCGAGCGCAAACGGTGCGATTCGCAAAAATCGGCCGTTTGCGATCGCAAAATTAGCTTTTGCGATGCATCAAGGGTCAAGGCTCTCGCAATTTGAGAATTCGCAATTAATTGCGAGTTCTCAAATTGCGATTGCATTTAAGGAATCGCAAATTGAGATTCCTTAAATGCAATGCATTAAAGTAAAAAAATTAGCGATTTCGCTAATAGGGGCGCAAATTACCATGAAGTTGAACTTCATGGTAATTTGCAAAACTTTGAAAAATGCACTAAAGGCATTTTTCAAAGTTCCATTTACACACACACATGCCCTTGGGGCATGTGTGTGCAAGATGTACTCATATGCAGATTTCAGGGTGCAACAGGGTGTCCTTTTGACACCCTGGCACTCTTGAAATTGCATTCTCAATTTGCGATTCTCTAATTGAGAATCGCAAATTGAGAATGTCTTCCCATTCATTCCTATGGGCCTCTAGGCCCATAGGAATGAATGGGAGGTATTCTTAATTGCGACTCGCAATTTGCGAGTCGCAATTAAGGAATGTTTAGAAATCGCTATTTTTTAAGCGATTTCTACATGCATAGGCTTTTGCGATTCCTTAATTGCGAATCCTTAAAAATCGCAATTAAGAAATCGCAAAATCCAACATTGATGCATGTGCCTGATAGAGTCCTTGAGAGCTGCAAAGGAAATGAAGAAATGTTCGGTGATTCAGCATCAATTGACTCTGGTAACCCTAAGTATACAACCTTACCTGGTTTGGTGCATTGGAGGGTACGATAGATATGTCCTTACTCGGTTTAGGTTTGATAGTTTTCACCGTTTGGTGAGTTTTCCCCGTGCAAATGACTGGTGTAGAGATCTTTGTTATTGCCCATGCGATAAGATGTCACCTCAAACGACAATACATGTAATTTTATTTTGTACATTTTATTCAATTGAAAGAGCAAGATGGATATTGCCCTTGTTGAAGCGAGGGGTTGGAGGCAATGCCGACCTGCTTTTCTATACTTGCAGCTATTGGAAAATGTTTACTGCGTGGCTACTATGACTGGATTTCTGAAAAGTATACTGAGGAAAAGAAAAAGTATCATTGGTTAATACTTACCATGGTACTGTACAGTGTTTATAAATTTTTAATTGTCTTGGCTGTATGTTAATATTAATTGATGGAATTAATACGGTTATGATTCATGTTTAGATGAAATGGTACAGGATAATTAATTTTATGGATGTTTTAAATGTTACTTTTATGATTTTAAAATGTCTAAAATCGAATAAAGTATATTTTGATTTGATTTGATTTGATTTGATCTAAAATGATGTTTCTGAGCTTGTCCTCAGAGAAATTAGATAACTTACCATAGAGAACGTGACCGCCTGTTTAGTACAATCTGGGTCAAATAGCTCCAAGGTAATGTCAAATATCTTTTTTGTACTATTCAATGCTTCAGTTCACTGAATAAAACCTATGTCATTTCCTCGCAAGCTTTTTACAGGCTATTTTAGCTTCTTTTAGTGTTTCTGTGTACCAAGGTGCCGAAGACTGTTGATGGGTCTTACCCTCTTTAAGTGGTATTATACTATCCATGGTCTCTATAATCCTGTCATGTAGAGCATTGTAGTTATCTTCTACTGTACGCTTAGCATCAAAGCAAGCTTTCAGGTCAAATGTAGTCCCATCCTTTGAGCCAGTCAATTTAGACCAATCTCTACGTGGTGCTATTTTAGTGGATTCTCTATCTGAAGGTGTATGTTTAAGTCCCTTAAAATGGAAGATCACCAAAGCATGATCTGTCCACCTCAGTGGAATTATACAATGTCCATGGAGATAAAGTCTTCCAATGCAAAAATAAGATCTAAGGTATGTCTGCCCTCATGAGTAGAACCTAGCACTTACTGCTGCAGCTCAATAATTTCACATGAACCTCGAAGGTCTTTTAAATATTGCCCCGTCTTGTCCATTGCCCACACATTAAAATCCCCAGAATAAAGAAGTTGGTGGTTGCGAGAGCCCAATTTGAAACTAACTCAATAAAGGATTGTAATGTAATGTAATAACGTTTATTTTATAGTTAATTAAAACCATAACAAATAGGCATAAAATCTTTCAAATAAAACAATGTGAATCACTTCATCATCTAAGTCTCAATAAATACTGTAATCACATTATTCCTTTCTTTAAATGACCTATACAGTACCCTTATTAAAATACCAATTGCCTCGTTCTAACCCAGTCCGACATCAGCTCCATCCGTCAGATTAACCGAATCTCATTAACACTAAATTACATGTACTATATAATGAAATCCTAAAACAGAATCAGCTGTATGTACACCAAGCTAGATTATAATTTCTTGGGCTCAATTAAAATAATGCCATAGCCTTTACTTGAGGGCCGATGGGGCAATTCAATCTAAAGGAGGAGACGTGTGTAGCCTCCAAAACCTGCCTTACTTAGAGCTACCAATACTTCTTTTGCGAGCAGTGACTCCAAGATTCCGTCTAGGAAGGATTGCCCTCAACACCAAGCCCCGTCCATCCTAAATGTCCACTGTCTCCAAGCTCAGCTCGAATGCACACATCGGCAAAGCGCCGCGGACCTTATTTTGGAGGTACTGCTCTTGCCCAAGTATTCAACAATAATTTTTTTAAAATATTCACAAATTTAGCACATCTCCCCAGCCCACCAGAAGAGCTGCAGCTGAAGCAAAAGTTAGATGCCTGTGCGCAAGAACGAACGCTCTCTGCCAGAAAAATAGGTTTTAGCAGTAGTCTCCTTTGTTGGTCTAAGGCCGGGCACCAGCATAACAAATGAAACCATGATTCCCGATAGTTGTTGCATAGCCTACACATAAAGTCACCCCCGCCACCTGCCCAACGCGGGTTAAAATCTCTTATTGGTAACGCAAGCACTCTCATATATAGGATTTGGTCCTGAGTATTTGCGTTAATGAGATCCGAGAGATAGTTTTGTGGCTTCCCAACACGATAGGACTCCACCAGGGGCTGAGCCCATCCTTGACTCTCAACAGCCCATATGTCTTGTTCCTAGGAAGACTCCTTCATTTGCTTATTGATAGCTGTTTTCCATGTCCGATAAGGAATGGAACCGACCCCCAAAGCGGACTCCTTGATCTTGAGTAACAAAATCGCCTCTTTAAGTTGGCTGGACCAAGGATTACCCAATTTTTCATAAATCGATTGCAAGTAATTTTTTAAGGAATGCTTGGGGGCCCTTATACACCTGATATAATATTTTAACAACGAAGACTTACAATATATTGATTGAATTATTAACCCCATCTCAAGTCTTAGCCTGGAGCGTCGGAAGTGCCGTGGTTGATGGAATATTTTTTTATATGCTCTAATATGGTATAGCTCTAATGCTTTGTCCAGCACTCCTGGATAGGCAACATGCCCGTACTGCAAAGCTGGGAGTAAGGTGGCCTTTATAACTCTTAAGATAGGTGAGGCAGAAGCGCTACTTAATAGATGATTCAGCTGACCAATTCCGTAAGTAATGGCTGCCGCTTTCTTGTTAATATCTTTAATAAAGGATTGTGTGAAGGAGGCCAGTGGACGCTGTGGGCAGTAGCATAAGATTCCAGGAAACAAACTGCCCTTTTTCTCCCTCATGGAGAAACCTAAGATCTCAGCAATTCATCTAAATGCAAAGTAATAAAATCCCAGTGATCCCTAAAAATTGTAGCTATCACTCCTCTCTTTTGTCCTCCGTGGGTAGGTGCAAAGCCTTATAGCCTGTGGACAGGGTACACCAAAATCAACATTTGAGTCTTGTGGGCCTCATTTGTCAGTAACAAGACATCCCGTTCGTTAGTCTCTAATAACAAATTAGTCTCTATAGCACGTTTCACCACAGACTATGGATTCATAAGTCCACATCTAAAATTATCTGGTTTTTCCTTGGAGTTAAATGAAGCGCTAGTAGGTCCCATCTCTATATTAGTTATTTCCCCTCTCAGTTTATTACTATTACATTTCTTACCTATATCTCTTATTTGGTCTCTCGAATAATTAATCTTTTCCCTCTGTCCTAGATCTCTTTGTCCCATTAGCTCGAAGCTGCAACCTGGAGCATGATGGGTGCTCTGAGCGGTTGGTGCAGGGATTGATGCAAACAGGCTTGCATTTGTCCGCCTTAAATGCGCTTTCCTAAACCAGAACACTAGACTGCTAACAAAAATGGTGGCTGTCACATGTCTCTCAGCACAAACCACCTAACAGTATTATCAAAGTCCTCCCCTCAATGATTCCCTCAACTCCTGAATTAAAAACAATCTCAATTCAAATTTATTATAGAGTATAAAAAAATCACTATGTATACTCAACATTGGTGACTAGTTGGTGGCTTGACCCACAATGTGAGATTAACAATCTCCATTATAACACCATATCTTAAAGAAGGAATTAGCTGGAAGTTTGGGATACCAGGATGATTCTAAGGACTGGAGACAGCAAGAGTCAAATTTTATCTAGAGAATCAGGGAAAGTAACTATATGTAGAATGACAAATATCAAAAGGTGCACATGAATGGATGACAGATTCGAACTTGGATAAAATGTGGAGAAATCACAGCGAGAGCACAGCTGCCAGGTACTGCAGCACATGTTGAGCATCTTATTGTACTAGAGTTGCCAGCCTTGATCAGGAAGTTCCTATCCAAAAGGTCAGCCCCTTCTTGAAAAGCGAATAACACATTCATGCTTAATGAAAATGTTGATATCTTGGAATCATGAAAAATACCAAGACAATTACCAGTGGCTTTTAACAATGTATGGAACCAGATGTTTCCCTATTCTCATTGATATGGTGGAGATCATAGGCAATTGGATTCATTTTTTTGTCATGCTCTTTTATGAGGGGAACTTGGCACTCTAGTTTATTGGTGAGTACTCACATAGGTCCTAACAAGATCATTCCAAATGGAGGATACGTCAATAAACAAGGAGTATCTTGCTATTGCAAATGAATTGAAGAAGATTATCACTATCAGGTTAGTGTAAACACCAACTGAGTTTATTTTGTAAGTCCTCTATGCATTTGGTACCCTTTTCCTAAAGAGATAGATAATTTGTAATGCTAAATTTACCAATGTGACCAGAATTTCAAGAATTACAAACTGCATGAACAGCCCCTGTTTCTGAGCATGTTTCCAATTTGCTAAATTTTGTTAGTAAAGGGCAAGATATGACATTTACCAGAAAAGTGCTCATTCATTATCCTCACTCAGGGCTAAATCTGTAATAAGCTACATGATGATCTTAGTCACATGTTGGTTGAAAATTTATGAAGCAACTATTTGCTTCTGACAGACGTGCCCACAATATTTGCATATAGATGTTGAGACACATTCAGTGGAGCAGAGTCTAGAAACAAGGTCAGTAGAATTTATTTTTTTTATTCATCATGAACATACCTATAAAATTGCCTAGAACCAATATTGATGATAGTGAATAATGGCTGATATTTGAAGAAATTAAATAAACATGGCAAAGTATTTCACATTTCTCCACCCATCCAGCAAACAATAGCAAATTGGAATTCTCCATCTGAAATGTAAAACAGACTTGCATTATGACAGTGCTTGTAAGAGGCTGTCTCATAGCTGGTTCCAGCAGACATATTATTCACCCTAATGATGAACTTAATATCACAAAAGATTGTTCTCAAGTGATGACCACAGACCAACACTGGCAAGAAAGAAAACTTTCTCTCAAGAGTACTTGCATAATCTGATGATTGTGCCAGCATCTCTAGGCCGCTGCAAAAGGAAGTTAAGAAGAAAATCCAAATGCATAAAATGATCCCTATAAAGTTGCAGTCAAAAGAAACTGTGTTATTGACAGCCCCAAGCCTTACATGTTTTCTAATAATAATAAAGAGAACGTAATGGACTAACTAAAAAGAAAAAAAGGAAAAAGTTTGTTTGAAATGACATTTGGGGCCCGTGTACCATTCAAAGTGGTACCTGGGTGGAATACAGCCATGGATGTCAATTCAATAAAGAAATGCAGGGGTAGTGGAAGTGACATCACATGCCCTTTGACCTTCACTTTAACTCACATACACATGCTTACATGTACACAAACTCTCTCACACATAAACATACTTTCACCCACAAGCATGCACACAATATATATTTTAAAGCATTTTTTTACATACCTCAGATGCCAGGGAAGGTCATATTCTAGCTGACTGACTACATGTTTTTTTGCACTAATAGTGAATAATGTACTATTATTTACTATTAGGATAATAAAAAAAGACAGAAAACAAAGAGTAGAGCCTAAACCAAAGGACGAGCTATCATTGTGTTCCTGGCACTGATTTTGCCACCCCTTTTGTCAGGGGTCACAAAGTCAGTGCCTGGGGTAGCAAGGGGCAAGCAAGGCGTTACACCTGCGACCCCTGGGGACCCCTAAATGACATCTATGAATACAGTTCCACCTAATTACAACTGGCCTTATATTCCTGCACCCTGGATTGCAACCGCGACCCGTGGTAACCCCTAAATGACATCTATGAATACAGCTCCACCTATTTACAACTGGCCTTATATTCCTGGACCCTGGATTTTACCGGGAAGAAAATGTGGGCAGTAAAGTCACTTCTGGATTGGGCAGCATGCATAGTTGAACATAGCACCTTCCAACAACTGAAGGCCTTCAAAAATCAGTGTTTTATTACAGCTCTACAAAAAAAATACTCCATCAAAATAATCCACAGTTTTAAAGAATAATCATTGTATATGTTGTTAAATGCACAATAATGGTGAAATTCATCTTTTGAAAACACAAGATGCTTCTGAAAGTGGAGGAGATTCCCTCTGTTATCCAGTTCAAATATCGAGAAGGGCATGAAATAATGTTTTGACCTATCTCCGTTTGGCAGAGTAGCAAAGTCCAAAAGAAAAATGCTGCTTTTTGCAGTCTACTTCTACTTTTACTTGAAATTTGGTCAACTCTAAAAATCATTTTAAGCACAACAAACTAATCAAGGTGCAACAAGCAAATGTGACATTACAAGGTTACAAGTGAGGGACAGAGTCAAGGGTCAGATAATGAAAAAGTATGATAAAAATAGAGAAATAGAGTGGTGAAACAGATGTCTAATGATCTCTCTCTCTCTCTATCTCTCTCTATATATATATATATATATATATTCACAGAAAAAAACAACAGGTTTCAGGGACATTATAGTTAGGCTGACATTTCACTCGTACAAAAGCAGAGAAATTCAGCAGTTATAGTTAGCTGAGCTAACTATAACTCACGCCCCGCAATGCACTGCTGATGACATCACATTTTACATCACTCATGACATGGTCAGTGACATCACTGATGACATAACTGATGACATCTCAAATGACATCACTGATGACATCACCGATGACATCATCCACTTAATATCTGATGCACCTCCTCACACCCTAATATAACCTTTCATACACCCACTCTAAAATACAGACTACCATTCTCGAAACCATAGACACACCAATACCAGTTAGTACACACCCACTCACTGATCATAGGTCTACACGCACATCCACTCACTCACCCATACAGTTACTCATACATGCAGTCACTCATCAATACGTCCACTGATATATGCACTCATATACCCGTACAGACACTCATACACTGCCACTCACCCATAGAGTTACTCGCACACCTAGTCGGTCACTTAAAGAATCAATCACACTGCCATTTACTCACCTATACAGTTATACACACACCACCTCACTTAGTCATACAGATAGTAACACATACTTACTCTATTCTACAATCATTGACACAAGCACACACTCATCCATACAGTCACTCTCACAATCACTCATGGTGACTTATGTACTCCAACACTCATATATACTGCCTTTCACATATGTAGTTACTCACACATATATCACTGAGACATCCATTCAGTCACTAACACAGCCATATGTACACTCCCTCACCCATACAGCCCCTTGCAGATGCATTCATGAACCCATACACTCAGTGAATCGCCCACTCACACGTCCATGCACGGAGTCATACCCACACTCACCCACCCACACCAACACTTAGGCACCCATGCAGGTAGTCAGACAACCAATCATTTACCCATATAGATACTCATGTAGCTACTCACCAACCCATGCAGCCACTTACACACCAACTGGCTGACTGATACAGACATTCACACAGATTAGTCATTCACCCATGCATTCACTAAGACATGTTCAATCACTCACTTATACAGTCAGTCAAGCACCCACTAAATTATCCATTCAGACACTCATACACCCACACATTCTTCAATACACCTTGGTGTCTATATATATATATATATGTCTATCTATGCCTAAGGAGGGAGGAGGGCTAGGTATTCGTGAAATTCTATGGCGCCAATTAGTTTGATAAAGCCTGCTGTGCAGGCGAAACGCGTCTCTCTTTCAATGCGGGGTCATGGGAGACCTGACTTTTAATAAATAAGCCCTATTCCTACATACCTGATGTACGTGCCTCTTCTTCGTTGGAGCAGGATTCTTCTTTGATCAAATTCAGCGTCGGCGGTCGACGTTGCACACGTACCACCAGTCGTTTTGTGGCTCTACTTTTGACTGCAACTGTCTTTGGAGGAGCATGGTAGTGCTATGCAGTGGAGCCGCCAGAGAGTGCGCCAGGAAGAGGACCATGTATGACAGCTGTGGGGATTTCAGATTGCGGAGCGGGGCGGTCTTGCCGACTGCCAGCACGTATGTCTGCTTTCCGCAGCCAGAAATGCCTTGCCCAGGATACTGGCGCCCTTTGGTGAATGGGCACTGTGGTTGTCGATGCATAAGCGGGGAGGTGTGCTGGGCATATCTAATTTATTTTCATCGGTCTCCTCCGACCTCGTATATGTGCCATTGACAAAGTGATATTTCGTGCTCCTTTCTGAACATTGACACTTGTGACACTTCCCGTAATTATAACTTTATTTTGGACTGTTTGTCCTCTTTGGAACAATTACCCGATCTTTGGCACAGATAACTTAAGGAGCACCTGCGATCTGAACTCTCATATAGAATAGTTGTTAACTAATTTGGAACTCACCTCGGCTTGTCATTGCGACATGTTAATGCCTAGGGCAGATGACATACATATATATATTCTTTCTGTGCACATATCAGGAAACTGATCACGTTCAATATTTGGGAAAACATGCAAACTGTGCATTAGGCTGTTATTTGTATTTATTAATTTTGCACTTTGCACTTTATATAGATGTCCTGATTAGCATGTGTTACCAGTGACATTCTCGATTGCACAGTCTATTTTCTATGTCTATCTATGCCTAAGGAGGGAGGAGGGCTATATATTCGTGAAATTCTATGGCACCAATTAGATTGATAAAGCCTGCTGCGCAGGCGAAACGCGTCTCTCTTTCAATGCGGGGTCGTGGGAGACCTGACTTTTAATAAATAAGCCCTATTCCTACATACCTGATGTACGTGCCTCTTCTTCATTGGAGCAGGATTCTTCAAAAACCAAATGGGTGCTGTACAGTACTTTGTGCCAAATTGTCCCCAAGAAGAGTGGTGCTACGTGGAGTTGTGAATACCAGTTTCTGTGGGTCAAGGTAATAGTGGACAACGCTGTGTTCCCCTGCCACAGAACCCACTTGGGGACAATTTTGCACAAAGTACTGTACAGCACCCATTTGGTTTTTGAAAGACTACTTACCCCAGAATGCATTGGCAAATGAGAAGTCCCATTAGGGCGGGGTTAGGGTATTAAAGTCGATACAGCTGCCTGAACTTTGAATGCTGCCAGTGATCAAGGGCCGTCGGCCCGAAACATGTTTGGCAAATCTGTTGGCAGGGAGCGCACAACGTGTTTACTGCCCACAATTAAACTAAGGTGAAATTCTCAACTGAGCAGGCGGTTCCATGCAAGGCAACTTGTTTCTTTTTCGGATATGAATTGCGGCGAGCCTTGCCGCGGAGACGCCCCGCCACGTATCCAGTGGAGCTGTAGTGCCAGGAAGAGTGGCGCTACGTGGAGTTGTGAATACCAGTTTCTGTGGGTCAAGGTAATAGTGGACAACGCTGTGTTCCCCTGCCACGGAGCCCACTTGGGGACAATTTGGCACAAAGTACTGTACAGCACCCATTTGGTTTTTGAAAGACTACTTACCCCAGAATGCATTGGCAAATGAGAAGTCCCATTAGGGTGGGGTTAGGGTATTAAAGTCGATACAGCTGCCTGAACTTTGAATGCTGCCAGTGATCAAGGGCCGTCGGCCCGAAACATGTTTGGCAAGTCTGTTGGCAGGGAGAGCACGACGTGTTTGCTGCCCACAATTAAACTAAGGTGAAATTCTCAACTGAGCAGGCGTTTCCATGCAAGGCAACTTGTTTCTTTTTTGGATATGAATTGCAGCGAGCGTCGCCGCGGAGACGCCCCGCCACGTATCCAGTGGACCTGTAGTGCCAGGAAGAGTGGCGCTACGTGGAGTTGTGAATACCAGTTTCTGTGGGTCAAGGTAATAGTGGACAACGCTGTGTTCCTCTGCCACAGGACCCACTTGGGGACAATTTGGCACAAAGTACTGTACAGCACCCATTTGGTTTTTGAAAGACTACTTACCCCAGAATGCATTGGCAAATGAGAAGTCCCATTAGGGCGGGGTTACGGTATTAAAGTCGATACAGCTGCCTGAACTTTTAATGCTGCCAGTGATCAAGGGCCGTCGGCCCGAAACATGTTTGGCAAATCTGTTGGCAGGGAGAGCACGACGTGTTTGCTGCCCACAATAAAACTAAGGAGAAATTCTCAACTGAGCAGGCGTTTCCATGCAAGGCAACTTGTTTCTTTTTCGGATATATATATATATATACATATACATACATTAACGCTCCAAAGTGCCTTCTGGACAAGAACGCACTCGAGCCACAGTGCTCAGCTAAAAGCCTTTTATTAGGTACGGGCGCCGCCTGCAAGCAGAATCCATTAACAGCCGCCCCGCCGTCAATGACTGACGCATTTCAAAGTCTCATGACTTCTTCCTCAGAGGCTCCGGCGATAAGCTAAGCGTGCCCTGGTCACTCCTTCTCTTTTAATATCCTTAATTGCACGCCCCTCATGGGCTGCTCGGTTAAGACTATGCACGAATTATGGGAGTTGTAGTGCCAGGAGTTCTCATATCCACAGATGGATGCACTATGAACTGCAGGTGAGTTTCAAGCCCTCAGATGGGCCTCTGCTGGTAGGCACGCCCTCAATCCTTCACTGTGGCTCCACACAAAGGGATAGGTAAATACTGACCCCCGTGGCCCCCTGTTCCCGGGGTGGTGCATCCTTAGCGGCTGGGCTGCCGCTCAACTATTAACGCTCCAAAGTCCCCTACGGACAAGAACGCACTCGAGCCTCAGTGCTCAGCTAAAAGCCTTTTATTAGGTATGGGCGCCGCCTGCAAGCAGAATCCATTAACAGCCGTCCCACAAGAGAGGTCCAGATAGAACCAACAGAGGTGCAGAAAGAGGCAAGAGGGGTGCAGAAAGAGGCAAGAGAATTGCAGAAAGAAGCAACAGAGGTGCAGACAGAGGCAAGAGAGGTGCAGAAAGAGGGGAGAGGGGTGCAGAAAGAGGAAAGAGGGGTGCTGAAAGAGGAAAGAGGGGAGCTGAAACATGCAAAAGAAGCAAATGAGATGCAGAAAAAAGCAAGAGAGGTGCAAATAGAACCAAAAGAGGTGCAGAAAGAGGCAAGAGGGGTGCAGAAAGAGGCAAGAGAAGTGCAGAAAGAAGCAACAGGGGTGCAGACAGAGGCAAGAGAGGTGCAGAAAGAGGCAAGAGGGATGCTGAAATTCGCAAGAGAGGTGCAGAAAGAAGCAAGAGCAGTGCAAAAAGAACCAACATAGGTGCAAAAAGAGGCAAGAGAACTGCAGAAAGAGGCAAGAGTACTGCAGAAAGAGGCAAGAGAGTTGCAGAAAGAGGCAAGAGGGGTGCAGAAAGAGGCAAGAGAAGTGCAGAAAGAAGCAAGAGAGGTGCAGAAAGAGGCAAGAGAACTGCAGAAAGAGGAAAGAGAGATGCAGAAACATGCAAAAGGTACAGAAAGAGAGAAAAGGGGTGCAGACAGAGGCGAGAGGGGTGCAGAAAGAGGCAAGAGGGGAGCTGAAATTCGCAAGAGAAGTGCAGAAAGTAGCAAGAGCAGTGCAGAATGAACCAACAGAGGTGCAGAAAGAGGCAAGAGAACTGCAGAAAGAGGCAAGAGAACTGCAGAAAGAGGCAGGAGAGTTGCAGAAACAGGCAAAAGAGGTGCAGAAAGAGAGAACAGGGGCACAGACAGAGGCAAGAGAGGTGCAGAAAGAGGGAAGAGGGGTGCAGAAAGAGGCAAGAGGGGTGCTAAAATGTGCAAGAGAGGTGCAGAAAGAAGCAAGAACAGTGATGAATTGTGTACTGATGTTTTTACCTGTCTGAGGGGTGTGGGGGTAGGGGGGAGGGGGGTGATCATACATGGTAAATAAAAAAAATAAAAAAAAGAGAAGTGCAGAAAGAAGCAAGTGAGGTACGGAAAGAGGCAAGAGAAGTGCAGAAAGAGGCAAGAGAGGTGCAGAAAGAGGCAAGTGAGGTACAGAAACAGGCAATAGAAGTGCAGAAAGAGGCAACAGAGGTGTACAAAGAGAGAATAAAGGTGCAGAAAGAGGTAAGAGGGGTGCAGAAAGAATTGAATGAGATGTGGAAAAAAGCAAGAGAAGTGCAGAAAGAACCAAGAGGTGCAGAAAGAGGCAAGAGGGGTGCAGAAAGAGGCAGGAGAAGTACAGAAAGAAGCAACAGAGGTGCTGAAAGAGGCAAGAGAACTGCAGAAAAAGGCAGGAGATTTGCAGAAACAGGCAAAGGAGGTGCAGAAAGTAGAAAGAGGGTCACAGAAAGAGGCAAGAGGGGTGCAGAAAGAAGCAAAAGGGGTGCAGACAGAGGCAAGAGAGGTGCAGAAAGAGGCAAGAGGGATGCTGAAATTCGCAAGAGAGGTGCAGAAAGAAGCAAGAGCAGTGCAAAAAGAACCAACATAGGTGCAAAAAGAGGCAAGAGAACTGCAGAAAGAGGCAAGAGTACTGCAGAAAGAGGCAAGAGAGTTGCAGAAACAGGCAAGAGGGGTGCAGAAAGAGGCAAGAGAAGTGCAGAAAGAAGCAAGAGAGGTGCAGAAAGAGGCAAGAGAACTGCAGAAAGAGGAAAGAGAGATGCAGAAACATGCAAAAGGTATAGAAAGAGAGAAAAGGGGTGCAGACAGAGGCGAGAGGGGTGCAGAAAGAGGCAAGAGGGGAGCTGAAATTCGCAAGAGAAGTGCAGAAAGAAGCAAGAGCAGTGCAGAATGAACCAACAGAGGTGCATAAAGAGGCAAGAGAACTGCAGAAAGAGGCAAGAGAACTGCAGAAAGAGGCAGGAGAGTTGCAGAAACAGGCAAAAGAGGTGCAGAAAGAGAGAACAGGGGCACAGACAGAGGCAAGAGAGGTGCAGAAAGAGGGAAGAGGGGTGCAGAAAGAGGCAAGAGGGGTGCTAAAATGTGCAAGAGAGGTGCAGAAAGAAGCAAGAACAGTGATGAATTGTGTACTGATGTTTTTACCTGTCTGATGGGTGTGGGGGTAGGGGGGAGGGGGGTGATCCTACATGGTAAATAAAAAAATTTAAAAAAAGAGAAGTGCAGAAAGAGGCAAGTGAGGTACGGAAAGAGGCAAGAGAAGTGCAGAAAGAGGCAATAGAGGTGCAGAAAGAGGCAAGTGAGGTACAGAAACAGGCAATAGAAGTGCAGAAAGAGGCAACAGAGGTGTACAAAGAAGAATAAAGGTGCAGAAAGAGGTAAGAGGGGTGCAGAAAGAATTGAATGAGATGTGGAAAAAAGCAAGAGAAGTGCAGAAAGAACCAAGAGGTGCAGAAAGAGGCAAGAGGGGTGCAGAAAGAGGCAGGAGAAGTACAGAAAGAAGCAACAGAGGTGCTGAAAGAGGCAAGAGAACTGCAGAAAAAGGCAGGAGATTTGCAGAAACAGGCAAAGGAGGTGCAGAAAGTAGAAAGAGGGTCACAGAAAGAGGCAAGAGGGGTGCAGAAAGAGGCAAGGGAGGTGCACAAAGAGGTAAGAAGGGTGCAGAAAGAGGCATGAGGGGTGCAGAAGTTTTTAAGAGAGGTGCATAAAGAGGGAAGAAGGGTTCAGAAAGAGGCAAGAGGGGTGCAGAAGTTTGCAAGAGAGGTGCAGAAAGAGGCAGCAGAAGTACGGAAATAAGCAAAAGAGGTGCAGAAAGAGGCAAGAGAACTGCAGAAAGAGGAAAGAGAGGTGTAGACAGAGGCAAGAGAGGTGCACAAAGAGGTAAGAAGGTTGGAGAAAGAGGCAAGAGGGGTGCAGAAAGAAGCAAGAAGTTGCAGAAAGAAGAGATGTACAGAAAGAGGCAAGAGAAGTGCAGAATAAAGCAACAGAGGTGCATAAAGAGAAAAGGGAAGTGCAGAAAGAGGCAACAGAGGTGCAGAAACAGGCAGGAGAGGTGCAGAAAGAGGAAAGAAAGGTGCAGAAACAGGCAGGAGAGGTGCACAAAGAGGGAATAAAGGTGCAGAAAGAGGTAAGAGGGGTGGAGAAACGAGCAAATGAGATGCAAAAAAAGCAAGAGAAAAGCAGAAAGAAGTAACAGAAGTGCAGAAAGAAGGAAGAGATGTGCAGAAAGAGGCAAGAGAAGTGCAGAAAGAAGCAAGAGAGGTGCAGGAAGAAGTAAGGGAAGTGCAGAAAGAAGCAACAGAGGTACAGAAAGAGGGTAGAGAAGTGCAGAAAGAAGTAACAAATGTGCAGAAAGAGGCAACAGAGGTGCAGAAACAGGCAGGAGAGGTGCAGAAAGAGGAAAGAGAGAAGCTGAAAGAAGTAAATGAGATGCAGAAAAAACTAAGAGAAGTGCAGAAAGTACCAACAGTGGTGCAGAAAGAGGCAAGAGAACTGCAGATAGAGGAAAGAGAGTTGTAGAAACATGCAAAAGAGGTACAGAAAGAGAGAACAGGGGTGCAGACAGAGGCAAGTGAGGTGCAGAAAGAGGTAAGAAGGGTGCAGAAAGAGGAAGGAGAGGTGCAGAAAGAAGCAAGAGAGGTGCAGAAAGAAGCAAGAGAAGTGCAGAAAGAAGATACAGACATGCAGAATGAGGCAGGAGAAGTGCAGAAAGAGGCAACAGAGGTGTAGACACAGGCAGGAGAGGAGCAGAAAGAGGACAGAGAAGTGCAGAAAGAAGCAAATGAGATGCAGAAAAAAGCGAGAGAAGTGCAGAAAGAATCAACAGAGGTGCAGAAAGAGGCAAGAGGAGTGCAGAAAGAGGTAAGAAAAGTGCATAAAGAAGCAACAGAGGTGCAGAAAGAGGCAAGAGAACTGCAGAAAGAGGCAAGAGAACTGCAGAAAGAGGCAAGAGAGTTGCAGAAATAGGCAAAAGAGGTGCAGAAAGAGAGAACAGGGGTGCAGACAGAGGTAAGAGAGGTGCAGAAAGAGGGAAGAGGGGTGCAGAAAGAGGCAAGAGGGGTGCTGAAATTTGCAAGACAGGTGCAGAAAGAAGCAAGAGCAGTGATGAATTATGTACTGATGTTTTTACCTGTCTGAGGGGGTTGGGGGAGGGGGGTGATCCCGCATGGTAAATAAAAACAATAGAGGTTATTAAAAAAAAAGAGAAGTGCATAAAGAGGCAAGTGGGGTACAGAAAGAGGCAGGAGAAGTGCAGAAAGAGGGAATAAGGGTGCAGAAAAAGGTAAGAGGGGTGCAGAAAGAATTAAATGAGATGCAGAAAAAAGCAAGAGAAGTGCAGAAAGAACCAACAGAGGTTCAGAAAGAGGCTAGAGGGGTGCAGAAAGAGACAGGAGAAGTGCAGAAAGAAGCAACAGAGGTGCTGAAAGAGGCAAGAGAACTGCAGAAAGAGGCAGGAGAGTTGCAGAAACAGGCAAAGGAGGTGCAGTAAGTAGAAAGAGGGTCACAGAAAGAGGCAAGAGGGGTGCAGAAAGAGGCAAGAGAGGTGCACAAAGAGGGAAGAAGCATGCAGAAAGAGGCAAGAGGGGTGCAGAAGTTTGCAAGAGAGGTGCAAAAAGAGGCAGCAGACATACAGAAAGAAGCAAAAGAGGTGCAGAAAGAGGCAAGAGAACTGCAGAAAGAGGAAAGAGAGGTGAAGAAAGAGGCAAGAGAGGTGCACAAAGATGTAAGAAGGGTGGAGAAAGAGGCAAGAGGGGTGCAGAAAGAAGCAAGAAGTTGCAGAAAGAAGAGATGTGCAGAAAGAGGCAAGAGAAGTGCAGAAAGAAGCAACAGAGGTGCAGAAAGAGACAAGAGAAGTACAGAAAGAGGCAACAGAGGTACAGAAACAGGCAGGAGAGGTGCAGAAAGAGGCAGGAGAGTTGCAGAAACAAGCAAAAGAGGTACAGAAAGAGAGAACATGGGTGAAGACAGAGGCAAAAGAGGTGCAGAAAGACGTGAGAGGGGTGAAGAAAGAGGCAAGAGAAGTGCAGAAAGAAGCAAGAGAGGTGCAGGAAGAAGTAAGGGAAGTGCAGAAGGTAGCAACAGAGGTGCAGAAAGAGGGTAGAGAAGTGCAGAAAGAAGCAACAAATGTGCAGAAAGAAGCAACAGAGGTGCAGAAACAGGCAGGAGAGGTGCAGAAAGAGGAAAGCGAGGAGCTGAAAGAAGTAAATGAGATGCAGAAAAAAGCAAGAGAAGTGCAGAAAGAACCAACAGAGGTGCAGAAACAGGCAAGAGAACTGCAGAAAGAGGAAAGAGAGTTGCAGAAACAGGCAAAAGAGGTACCGAAAGAAAGAACAGGGGTGAAGACAGAGGCAGAAAGAAGTGAGAGGGGTGCAGAAAGAGGCAAGAGGGGTGCTGAAATTCGCAAGAGAGGTACAGAAAGAAGCAAGAGCAGTGCAGAAAGAACCAACAGAGGTACAGAAAGAGGCAAGAGGGGTGTAGAAAGCGGCAACATAAGTACAGAAAGAAGCAATATAGGTGCAGAAAGAGACAAGAGAGGTGTTCAAAGAAGGAAGAAGGGTGCAGAAAGAGACAAGAGGGGTGCAGAAAGAGGCAAGAGAAGTGCAGAAAGAACCAACAAAGGTTCAGAAAGAGGCAAGAGGGGTGCAGAAAGAGGCAGGAGAAGTGCAGAAAGAAGCAACAGACGTGCTGAAAGAGGCAAGAGAACTGCAGAAAGAGGCAGGAGAGTTGCAGAAACAGGCAAAGAAGGTGCAGAAAGTAGAAAGAGGGTCGCAGAAAGAGGGAAGAGGGGTGCAGAAAGAGGCAAGAGAGGAGCACAAAGTGGGAAGAAGGGTGCAGAAAGAGGCAAGAGGGGTGCAGAAGTTTGCAAGAGAGGTGCATAAAGAGGAAAGAAGGGTTCAGAAAGAGGCAAGAGGGGTGCAGAAGTTTACAAGAGAGGTGCTGAAAGAGGCAGCAGACATACAGAAAGAAGCAAAAGAGGTGCAGAAAGAGGCAAGAGAACTGCAGAAAGAGGAAAGAGAGGTGCAGAAAGAGGCAAGAGAGGTGCACAAAGATGTAAGAAAGGTGGAGAAAGAGGAAAGAGGGGTGCAGAAAGAAGCAAGAGAGGTACAGAAAGAAGCAAGAGAAGTGCAGAAAGAAGCAACAGAGGTGCAAAAAGAAGGAAGAGATGTTCACAAAAAGGCAAGAGAAGTGCAGAAAGAAGCAACAGAGGTGCATAAAGAGGCAAGAGAAGTGCAGAAAGAGGTAACAGAGGTGCATAAACACGCAGGAGAGGTGCAGAAAGAGGAAAGAGAGGTGCAGAAAGAGGCAAGATAGGTGCACAAAGAGGGAATAAAAGTGCAGAAAGAGGTAAGAAGGGTGGAAAAAGGAGCAAATGAGATTCAGAAAAAGCAAGGGAAGTGCAGAAAGAAGCAACAGAAGTGCAGAAAGAAGGAAGAGATGTGCAGAAAGAGGGAAGAGAAGTGCAGAAAGAAGCAAGAGAGGTGCAGAAAGAAGTAAGAGAAGTGCAGAAAGAAGCAACAGAGGTGCAGAAGGAGGGTAGAGAAGTGCAGAAAGAAGCAACAAATGTGCAGAAAGAGGCAAGAGAAGTGCAGAAAGAGGCAACAGAGGTGCAGAAACAGGCAGGAGAGGTACAGAAAGTGGAAAGAGAGGTGTAGAAAGAAGCAAATGAGATGCAGAAAAAAGCAAAAGAAGTGCAGATAGAACCAACAGAGGTGCAGAAAGAGGCAAGAGGGGTGTAGGAGAGTAGGATCTGCTTCACATGGGTACCCCCACTTTTTGCTGATGCTTCACTGTTTTTCGACTTTAGTCTGGCTGGGGCCCTGCTAATCAGAACCCCAGCCTAGCTGCTTCCTCTCTAAAATGGTTTCCATGTGCCTTAGGCACATCTCTGATTGGAATCTGGAGTGCCCTTATAAGTCCCTAGTATATGGTATACTATGTACCCAGGGCATAGGTACCGTCAGAGGCCTCACCAGGGGCTGCAGCATGTATTGTGCCACCCCTGGAAGGCCATCCAAAATGACACCACAGGTCTGCTACTGCAGCCTGGGTAAGGTGGTGCATGCACCCCTTACTGTGATATAGGCTACCAATATCACTACATACATACACACATATAAACCTATAAGTCACTCCTATGGCAGGCCTTATCAATCCTGAAGGCAGAGTGCGTGGTTCCTATGTGAGAGGGTGCCCCTGCATGAGCTGGGCCCCTCTGCAGCGTTCGGAGACCCTTCTCTGATGCTGTTTGTAGTGCAGCACGACCATATACTCTTAAGCGCATTATAACCTCGCGTTAAATGCCTTATTTGTCTCCTCGTCCGGTAAACTACAGATTCATTGATTGTAGGGAATTCACTGCGACTGAAACAAGTGTCTTTTTTCAGATCAAGCCTTGAGAAAGTTACAGAAAGTAACGAAACACGTGTCGGCTGCCATCCATTGTCATCACTTGGGAGGTTCTAGGAACAGGACCTCCACATGGCGATTGTATTTTTGTTGTGTTAATTACATCTCAGTTGCTGAAGAATATTGATATGATTTTGTGATCTTTAAAACTTTATGATTGTTATGGATCAGTGAAACACATTATATATAAATACAGATTTCTGTGCTACCTATGTTTCCTGATTGTTATTTTTTTCTGTGAGTTGGTAGTTGTGGATACTCTACCATTCTATAGAGGCCAGAAGCCCAAGACTTGTGACTAAATACAGCATTTAATTTGTTGGAGTGCCGAGGTACAATCATTTATTGAATTGCATTTATACGGGATTTCTGTAGAACTCTCGTTGGGCAACATCCTTGGTAGTGGGGTGTTTCTATTTGTTACCTTGAGGGGCACCATTACTGTTAACAATTTAATCTCTAAATAGTAATTTTTAGGACGGATGTGCTACTGCTTAGACCACCACTACCTTTTCTCTTTGTTGTACACTTCTACAGGCTCTAGGCCTTGTGTCTAGCTCAGTCGTGGTTCTTATACCACTTTATTGGTATATGGTTTGGTACGCCCTAGGGCTCAAACGTGTATTTGTGCTATTACTGTAGATAACTAACTTATAATTTATGTACTTCGAACTCTAGCCTCATAAAGAGACTAGAGGGGTGTGTTTAGCAATAAATACATATATTTTGAATATATACCTGGTGTGGTCCTCTTTCATTTGGTCACTCAAGAGATTATAGACTGGTAAAACAAGCCGCTTTACATTCCTTCAAGACTTAGCCTGAAGGCTGCTCTCCATAGCTACCACTAGGATAGCTTTCAATAAAGGTTGTCTTTAACCTATCTCCAATAAGGGGTTGTTTGGACTGGTGCAAGGTGCCCACTATAATTAGTGGACAGCATATGCCAGGCCAACTTCTCACATTGGTGTGCAGCGTGTGGGATTCCAGCTTGCTATTGTTTTACCAGATAATCTCAATTGAATTGATCAACTGAAAACCACTAAGGGTACCTAAGGTACATATAAATCAAGCTTAGTAATACAGTAAGTTCTACTGAACTTAGAGTTGTGTGTTAAGGGATAGCACACCCTTTCTACAACTCAAGAGAGTTTAGTAGGCCACACTAGAATAGGTAGTGCATACACCACACCTCACTAGTAATGTCTTCAAAGCCAGGACCCAGTGAGTCCTTGCCAGAAGCCAGTGGGCTTCTTCCCTCCAAGTATGATAAACTCCCATTCTTGGAATTGAGAGCATTATTCAATACTAGGAAGTTGAAGGCAGGCAAAAGTGCCAGCACCCAACACCTCAGGGAAGTGTTACTAGCTGATGATCTCAGCAGGCCCCTAGGGTCTGAAGGGGTAGGCAGAGAGGGTGGGGCAGAAGATGAGGAAGGAATCAGGGGTGAAGAAACCCAGGCCCCCCCTCTGAAACTGGCCAGGAAGGTGAAAATGACCTTGTCCTGGAAAACCCAATTCCTCCTGTGGAGGAGGAGGAGAGGGATCAGAATGACCTCCCCTTTGTCCCCCAGGAAGAGTACTGAGTGTGCCCAGAAGGTCTAGATCTCCTTCTCAGGAGTCTAACCACTCTGACACCTCAATAGGGACCTCTGTCTCCTCTCATAGGAGGGAATCCTCTCATGAAAGGAGAAAGAGATTGCTTCAGTATGAACAAGCCCAGCTTGAGCTCAGAAAACAGCAATTGGCTATAGACAGTGAGTCCCTAGATCTCTATAGAGAGAGACAAAAGATGGGACTAGAGTCCCATGGTGGCAGCAATTTCCCCAAAGATAGGGAAAGGTCTTATGACCATAGAAACCTGAGCAAGATTGTCCCTCCCTACCAGAGTGGGGATGACATCCACAAATGGATAACTGCTCTAGAGAGAGCCTGTAAAGTACAGAGGGTCCCTCAGGAGCAGTGGGCAGCAATCTTGTGGCTCTCCTTTGCAGACAAAGGTAGAGATAAGCTCCTCACTGTTAGAGAGGAGGATGCTGATAATTACAAAGTCTTGAAGAGTGCTCTAATTGATGGGTTTGGCCTAACCACTGAACAATACAGGTTAAAGTTCAGGGATACCCAAAAGGCACAGACTCAAGACTGGGTGGACTTTGTTGATTGTTCTGCCAAGGCTCTGGAAGGTTGGTTATTGGGCAGTAAGGAATGTGACTTCGCAGGATTGTACAATGTTATCATGAGGGAGCAGATCCTTAACAATTGTCAAAATCAGCTGTTGCATCAGCACCTGGTGGACTCTGATCTGACCTCTCCCCAAGAATTGGGAAAGAAGGCAGACAAATGGGTCAGAACCAGGGTGAGGCAGAAGGTACAGAACCAACGTGGTGACCCTAAGAAGCAAGATTCGAAAACCTCTGATAAGGGTGGGGAGAAGGGTAAAGACCAAAAGTCTTCACAAGGCCCCCAAAAATCTTCTTCAGGTGGGGATTCACAGTCTAACAAGGGAAGAGGCCAAAAGAAACCATGGTGCAAGGTCTGTAAGCAAAAGACCCACTGGACCAGTGATTGCACCAAGTCCAAAGACTACTCCAGCCCCCACCAATGCCCCTAAGGCACCTGCTCCCCCTAGTGCAGTTACAGTTGGTGGTGGGACTACACAAGCCAAGGGTTTAGTAGGGTTGACCCTGGGTAAGGAGATGAGCTCTGACCTAGTTAGAGAACTCGCTCAGGCTGTCCTAGTCTGTGATGGAGGCATGGATGTGACCTCCTCTGTGAGTCCCAGTAATCTGGGCAAGTACAGGCAACAGCCCTTAATCAATGGAAAAGAGGCTTTGGCATTTAGGGACACAGGGGCAAGTGTCACCATGGTGACACAAGACCTTGTGAATCCTGGGCAGATTATACTTGGTGAAATGTACCAAGTGACCAATGCTAGCAACGTCAGAACAGACCATACTCTGGCAGTTGTTAACTTCTCCTGGGGAGGGGTAACTGGCCTTAAGAAGGTTGTGGTAAGTGCAGACCTACCCATTGAATGCTTGCTTGGCAATGACTTAGAAACTTCAGCTTGGGCAGAAGTGGAGCTCAGGACCCATGCAGAAATGCTGGGCATCCCTGCAGATGTGTTTGCTGTGACCAGGTCACAAGCCAAAATGTCTAACACTGAACAGGCCTTGGATTCTGGAATAATGGACCAAGTGCCCTCCAAGAAGAGGAGTAGGAGGGTAAAGGCAGTGCCTTCCCCTTGGCTCAGAAGGAAGATCAGTCTCTTGAGGGGGATGATCTCAGTCCTGAGGAAGGAACTGTCCCAGAGGAGCTTGAACCTGACCAGGTTGAGTTCTTGGGGGACAGGGGCCCTTCCAGGGCAGATCTGAGCCAGGAGCAGCAGAGCTGCCCCTCTCTTGAACCCCTCAGACAGCAAGCTGCTGCTGAGGCTGCTGGGAAAGCTAGTGGTCCCCATACTGTGTATTGGGATGATGGACTCTTGTACTCAGAGTGCAGAGACCCCAAGCCTGGTGCCACCAGGAGGTTGGTTATACCTCTGAAGTTCAGGGGCTTCCTATTGACCCTAGCCCATGACATTCCCTTAGCAGGTCACCTGGGCCAGAACAAGACTTGGGACAGAATTGTCCCTCACTTTCACTGGCCCCACATGTCTGAAGACACCAAGAAGTTTTGTCGCTCCTGTGTAACCTGCCAGGCCAGTGGCAAGGCAGGTGGCACTACAAAGGCCCCCTGATACCACTACCTGTGGTGGGGGTTCCCTTTGAAAGGGTGGGGATTGACATTGTTGGTCCCATGGATCCCCAAACAGCATATGGGCACAGGTTTATCCTGGTGGTAGTGGATCATGCCACCAGGTACCCAGAGGCTATTCCCCTTAGGACCACTACAGCACCTGTGGTGGCAAGAGCCCTCCTGGGAATTTTCTCAAGAGTGGGCTTCCCTAAGGAGGTTGTATCAGACAGGGGTGCTAACTTTATGTCTGGATACTTAAAAGCAATGTGGAAGGAGTGTGGAGTGACTTACAAGTTCACCACACCCTATCACCCACAATGCAATGGTTTAGTTGAGAGATTCAACAAAACCTTGAAGGGCATGATTAAAGGGCTCCCTGAAAAGCTTAGGCGAAGATGGGACATACTCTTGCCCTGCCTTTTATTTGCATACAGGGAGGTGCCTCAAAAGGGGTTGGCTACAGCCCTTTTGAACTTTTGTTTGGTCACCCTGTCAGGGGTCCATTGTGCTTGGTGAAGGAAGGATGGGAGTTACCTCTCAAGCCCCCAAAGCAAGACATAGTGGACTATGTACTTGGTCTCCGCTCCCGGATGGCTGAGTACATGAAAAAGGCAACTAAAAACCTTGAGGCTAGCCAGGAATTGCAAAAAGCCTGGAATTGCAAAAAGCCTGGCATGACTGTTTACCAGCCAGGACAGAAGGTGTGGGTGTTGGAGCCAGTGGCCCCAGCAGCTCTCCAAGACAAATGGAGTGGACCCCATACCATTGTTGAACAGAAGGGTGAGGTTACCTATTTGGTGGACCTAGGAACACCCAGGAGTCCCCACCGGGTTCTCCATGTCAACAGGTTAAAACCATATGTGGACAGGGCAGACATGGGCTTGCTCATGGCTACTGATGAGGGACAGGAATTAAGAGAGTGACCCACTCCCTGACCTGCTCTCACAGAACCCTGATGATGGGTCAGTGGATGGTGTAGCCCTGGCAGGCAGCCTCACTACCCAGCAGCAGACTGATTGCAGATGTGAGAAGTTGGCCTGGCATATGCTGTCCACTAATTATAGTGGGCACCTTGCACCAGTCCAAACAACCCCTTATTGGAGATAGGTTAAAGACAACCTTTATTGAAAGCTATCCTAGTGGTAGCTATGGAGAGCAGCCTTCAGGCTAAGTCTTGAAGGAATGTAAAGCAGCTTGTTTTACCAGTCTATAATCTCTTGAGTGACCAAATGAAAGAGCACCACACCAGGTATATATTACTAAACACACCCCTCTAGTCTCTTTATGAGGCTAGAGTTCGAAGTACATAAGTTATAAGTTATTTAAACACAGTAATAGCACAAATACACGTTTGGGCCCTAGGGGCGTACCAAACCATATACCAATAAAGTGGTATAAGAACCACGACTGAGCTAGACACTAGGACTAGAGCCTCTAGAAGTGCTTGGACCACAAGGAACCACCCAAGGTAGTGACACAGGGGACCCACGGGGGACGCGTGCAGTGTAGTAACACAGCCGTGAATCGCCGTTAACTTCTATGGAGAAAGTCGCGGTTTGGAATTTAAAGAAAAGGGACACTTAAGGAAGGACTTGGAGCAAACCCTTTGAGAACTAGGTCGTTCTAGAGTCTCTACCCACGGGAGCACTGGAGTACTCTTGTTACCTCACCCAGGGAAGCCCGGTGCATAGGTGCCTTTCGGGGTCGGGTTTCGTCGTCGATTTGGATGGCGATCTGCTGCAAAGTGCTGCTGGCGACCAAGTGAAAAGTGTCCGGGTGGATCCAAGGTTGGATCGGAGATCTGAAGAACCTGAAAGCAGAGGGGACAGAGTCTGGGTCACTAGCCAGTGACCAGGAAGGCGATGAGCAGATGCCCACCGATGTTGAGTGCTTCAGGTAGGTTGATGGTTGTCTTGACTCTTCAGCCACGAGGTCCAGGAGGCGTTGTCGGTGACCAGGAGCAGGATTCCGGCTGGTACACGAGGTTTTTCGAGTGCTGAGGTGTCGGCGACCGGATTGGACCCAACAAGCCTTGGCAACGGCAAGTCTCGATGAAGATGAAGATTGACGATTGTGCAGACCAGCAAGGTCTGAGGAACTCACCCAGCAAGGGTAAGTGAGGGCAAGCCTGGAGCAATCAGGGAGCCCAAGTAGAAAAAGATTGGCCTTCGTGAAGGGCTACTAGCCAACGGGCTAGCGACTGCGAAGGAGCCTCGAGACGGTGCACGTGGAGCTGGCTCACAGGACACTCGTAGAGTGGAGGCCAGTGATCTTCAGTGCAGTTGGTGCTGGAGGCTGGGGCTACTTGGAGCCCAAAGCACGACTTCGTGGGAGACCCAGAAGAGGATGCACTTGCAAATGCAGGCGGTGTCCAGGGGTCAAGGTTCCACGATACCCACAACAGCTACCGGCCTCAGCTTTGCTGGGGACTCAGGGCAGCCTCGGGGAAGTCTGGAAATCCACCTCTGGTGATGCAAAGACTTCGGCGTCCGACGGGAGCTTCAGCGATGCAGACCGGACAATTGCTTCTTTGGTGCCTGTCAAGCAGGGGAGTCACTCCTTGACCCCAAGGGAGATTCTTCTGTCCTCTAATCTTTAAGTAGAGCGTCGAAGGTCCAGGATTCTGTGTATGAGTTTCGTCCAGGGATAATCTAAAGTCCTAAGGACTGGGGTCCTATACTTATACTAAGTTTAGGGGTTGGACTTACTCTGTGGTCCCACCTATGGGTGGGTCAGGGCAGAGGGGTGGCTACACCCCTTTCCCTTTGTCCAGTTCGCGCCAAAGCAGGGGCTGGAAGCCCCTGATCCGGTTTGAACTGGGGTATGCACAGGGACACCAAATGTGCCCCCAGTGCAGGACTTCAAAGCACCCGAGAGTGCTCCCGCCCAGCCCCAATACACACTATCCTGTCTGGGGAGGTGGTCACACCTCCCTGGGACAGGAAACCTATTGTCCAGGCCTCCCCTGCCGGAGTTTCGGTCAGCAGCAGGAGGCCAGACTCGTGTCTGTGGCAGCGGCATCCATTTTGTGATGCCAGGGCTTGGAAAGTCAGTACCGGGCATACCGGTGTGTACATGTCTTTCCCTCTAGAAGGGTGGAATGCTACCCCCACCACCAGAACTGGCGGGGGGGTAGTATTCCAAGATGTTTGACACCAAACACGACATGTTTCCGTGCAGCCATCCCAAAGTTAGCATTTAACGCGAGGTTATAATGCGCTTAAGAGTATATGGTCAGGCTGCACTACAAACAGCATCAGAGAAGGGTCTCCGAACGCTGCAGAGTGGCCCTGCTCATGCAGGGGCACCCTCTCACATAGGAACCACGCACTCTGCCTTCAGGATTGATAAGGCCTGCCATAGGAGTGACTTATAGGTTTATATGTGTGTATGTATATAGTGATATAGGTAGCCTATATCACAGTAAGGGGTGCATGCACCACCTTACCCAGGCTGCAGTAGCAGACCTGTGGTGTCAGTTTGGATGGCCTTCCAGGGGTGGCACAATACATGCTGCAGCCCCTGGTAGGCCTCTGAGGTACCTATGCCCTGGGTACATAGTATACCATATACTAGGGACTTATAAGGGCACTCCAGATTCCAATCAGAGATGTGCCTAAGGCACATGGAAACCATTTTAGAGAGGAAGCAGCTAGGCTGGGGTTCTGATTAGCAGGGCCCCAGCCAGACTAAGGTCGAAAAACAGTGAAGCATCAGCAAAAAGTGGGGGTACCCATGTGAAGCAGATCCTACTCTCCTACACAACCCCCCAAACGTAGGGACATTAAACTAACCTTGCCCAGTTAAGTCTTCATGTTCTAAGTGGAAGTACCTAGAGAGTCCATCTGCATTGGCATGGTTACTCCCAGGTCTATGTTCCACTGTGAAGTCCATCCCCTGTAGGGAAATGGACCACCTAAGCAGTTTGGGGTTTTCACCCTTCATTTGTTTTAGCCATAAGAGGGGCTTATGGTCTGTTTGAACAAGGAAGTGAGTACCAAACAAGTATGGCCTCAACTTCTTCAGAGCCCAGACCACAGCAAAGGCCTCCCTCTCAATGGCTGACCAACGTTTCTCTCTAGGGGTCAGCCTTCTGCTAATGAAAGCTACTGGCTGATCCTGACCTTCTTCATTCAATTGTGACAGTACAGCCCCTACCCCCAATTCAGATGCATCAGTTTGAACAATGAACTTCTTGGAGTAATCAGGACTCTGTAGAATGGGAGCAGTGCACATGGCCTGCTTCAGGTCATCAAATGCCTTTTGACAGCTAACTGTCCACTGAACCTTTTGGGCATTTTCTTGGAAGTTAAGTCATTCAGGGGTGTCACTATTGATCCATACCCCTTGACAAATCTCCTATAGTACCCAGTCAGGCCTAAGAAGGCTCTCACCTGAGTCTGGGTAGTTGGAGCAGTCCAGTCCATGATGGTCTGGATCTTGCTCTGCAAGGGTTGAACCTGGCCTCCACCCACAAGGTGGCCCAGGTACACAACCTGACTCTGCCCTATCTGGCACTTGGTGGCCTTGATAGTCAGGCCTGCCTTTTGCAGGGCCTGTAAAACATTTCTGAGGTGGACCAGGTGATCCTCCCAGGTGGAGCTAAAGACAGCAATATCATCTAGATATGCTGCACTATAGGCTTCCAGACCTGTAAGGACTGTATTCACCAACCTCTGAAAAGTGGCAGGTGCATTCTTCAGACCAAAGGGCATCACCACAAATTGATAATGCCCACTAGGGGTTGAGAATGCTGTTTTTGGCTTTGCATCATCAGCTAGTCTGATCTGCCAGTAGCCAGCTGTCAAGTCAAATGTGCTTAGATACTTGGCTGAGGCCAAAGTGTCTATTAGCTCATCTGCCCTTGGTATTGGATGGGCATCAGTCCTAGTGACTGCATTGAGACCCCTGTAGTCCACACAAAACCTCATCTCTCTTTTCCCACCACTGGTGTGAGGTTTTGGCACAAGGACCACTGGACTAGCCCAAGGGCTATCTGAGGGTTCAATAACTCCCAAATCCAACATCTTCTGGACTTCTGTCCCGATACAGTCCCTGACATGGTCAGGTTGCCTATAAATCTTATTTTTAATAGGCAGACTGTCCCCAGTGTCCACTTCATGAGTGCACCAGGTGGTCTGACTTGGAGTCAGTGAGAACATGTGTCTGAACTGATTGAGCACCTGTCTACAATCAGTTTGCTGCTGGGTAGTGAGGCTGCCTGCCAAGGCTACACCATCTACTGACCCATCATCAGGGTTCTGTGAGAGCAGGTCAGGGAGTGGGTCACTCTCTTCCTCCTGTCCCTCATCAGTAGCCATGAGCAAGCCCATGTCTGCCCTGTCCACATATGGTTTTAACCTGTTGACATGGAGAACCCTGTGGGGACTCCTGGGTGTTCCTAGGTCTACTAAGTAGGTAACCTCACCCTTCTGCTCAACAATGGTGTGGGGTCCACTCCATTTGTCTTGGAGAGCTGCTGGGGCCACTGGCTCCAACACCCACACCTTCTGTCCTGGCTGATAAACAGTCAGTACAGCCTTTTGGTCATGCCAGGCCTTTTGAAGTTCCTGGCTAGCCTCAAGGTTTTTAGTTGCCTTTTTCATATACTCAGCCATCCGGGAGCGGAGACCAAGTACGTAGTCCACTATGTCTTGCTTTGGGGGCTTGAGAGGTAACTCCCATCCTTCCTTCACCAAGCACAGTGGACCCCTGACAGGGTGACCAAACAAAAGTTCAAAGGGGCTGTAGCCAACCCCTTTTGAGGCACCTCCCTGTATGCAAATAAAAGGCAGGGCAAGAGTATGTCCCATCTTCGCCTAAGCTTTTCTGGGAGCCCTTTAATCATGCCCTTCAAGGTTTTGTTGAATCTCTCAACTAAACCATTGCATTGTGGGTGATAGGGTGTGGTGAACTTGTAAGTCACTCCACACTCCTTCCACATTGCTTTTAAGTATCCAGACATAAAGTTAGCACCCCTGTCTGATACAACCTCCTTAGGAAAGCCCACTCTTGAGAAAATTCCCAGGAGGGCCCTTGCCACCACAGGTGCTGTAGTGGTCCTAAGGGGAATAGCCTCTGGGTACCTGGTGGCATGATCCACTACCACCAGGATAAACCTGTGCCCAGATGCTGTTTGGGGATCCATGGGACCAACAATGTCAATCCCCACCCTTTCAAAGGGAACCCCCACCACAGGTAGTGGTATCAGGGGGCCTTTGTAGTGCCACCTGCCTTGCCACTGGCCTGGCAGGTTACACAGGAGCGACAAAACTCCTTGGTGTCTTCAGACATGTGGGGCCAGTGAAAGTGAGGGACAATTCTGTCCCAAGTCTTGTTCTGGCCCAGGTGACCTGCTAAGGGAATATCATGGGCTAGGGTCAATAGGAAGCCCCTGAACTTCAGAGGTATAACCAACCTCCTGGTAGCACCAGGCTTGGGGTCTCTACACTCTGAGTACAAGAGTCCATCATCCCAATACACAGTATGGGGACCACTAGCTTTCCCAGCAGCCTCAGCAGCAGCTTGCTGTCTGAGGGGTTCAAGAGAGGGGCAGCTCTGCTGCTCCTGGCTCAGATCTGCCCTGGAAGGTCCCCCTGTCCCCAAGAACTCAACCTGTTCAGGTTCAAGCTCCTCTGGGACAGTTCCTTCCTCAGGACTGAGATCATCCCCCTCAAGGGACTGATCTTCCTTCTGAGCCAAGGGGAAGGCACTGCCTTTACCCTACTACTCCTCTTCTTGGAAGGCACTTGGTCCATTATTCCAGAATCCAAGGCCTGTTCAGTGCTAGACATTTTGGCTTGTGACCTGGTCACAGCAAACACATCTGCAGGGATCCCCAGCATTTCTGCATGGGTCCTGAGCTCCACTTCTGCCCAAGCTGAAGTTTCTAAGTCATTGCCAAGCAAGCATTCAACTGGTAGGTCTGCACTTACCACAACCTTCTTAAGGCCAGTTACCCCTCCCCAGGAGAAGTTAACAACTGCCAGAGTATGGTCTGTTCTGACATTGCTAGCATTGGTCACTTGGTACATCTCACCAAGTATAACTTGCCCAGGATTCACAAGGTCTTGTGTCACCATGGTGACACTTGCCCCTGTGTCCCTAAATGCCAAAGCCTCTCGTCCATTGATTAAAGGCTGTTGTCTGTACTTGCCCAGATTACTGGGACTCATAGAGGAGGTCATATCCATGCCTCCATCACAGACTAGGACAGCCTGAGTGAGTTCTCTGACTAGGTCAGAGCCCATCTCAGTACCCAGGGTCAACCCTACTAAACCCTTGGCTGTAGTACTCCCACCACCAACTGTAACTGCACTAGGGGGAGCAGGTGCCTTAGGGGCATTGGTGGGGGCTGGAGTCGAGTCTTTGGACTTGGTGCAATCACTGGTCCAGTGGGTCTTTTGCTTACAGACCTTGCACCATGGTTTTCTTTGGCCTTTCCCTTTGGTAGACTGTGAATCCCCACCTGAAGAAGATTTTTGGGGGCCTTGTGAAGACTTTTGATCTTTACCCTTCTCCCCACCCTTATCAGAGGTTTTCGAATCTTGCTTCTTAGGGTCACCACCTTGGTTCTGTACCTTCTGCTTCACCCTGGTTCTGACCCATTTGTCTGCCTTCTTTCCCAATTCTTGGGGAGAGGTCAGATCAGAGTCTACCAGGTGCTGATGCAACAGCTGATTTTGACAGTTATTAAGAATCTGCTCCCTCATTATCAGATTGTACAATCCTGTGAAGTCACATACCTTACTGCCCAATAACCAACCTTCCAGAGCCTTGGCAGAACAATCAACAAAGTCTACCCAGTCTTGAGTCTGTGCTTTTTGGGTATCCCTGAACTTTAACCTGTATTGTTCAGTGGTTAGGCCAAACCCATCAATTAGAGCACTCTTCAAGACTTTGTAATTATCAGCATCCTCCTCTCTAACAGTGAGGAGCTTGTCTCTACCTTTGTCTGCAAAGGAGAGCCACAAGATTGCTGCCCACTGCTCCTGAGGGACCCTCTGTACTTTACAGGCCCTCTCTAGAGCAGTTATCCATTTGTGGATGTCATCCCCACTCTGGTAGGGAGGGACAATCTTGCTCAGGTTTCTATGGTCATAAGACCTTTCCCTATCTTTGGGGAAACTGCTGCCACCATGGGACTCTAGTCCCAACTTTTGTCTCTCTCTATAGAGATCTAGGGACTCCCTGTCTATAGCCAATTGCTGTTTCCTGAGTTCAAGCTGAGTTTGCTCATATTGAATCAGTCTCTTTCTTCTCTCATGAGAGGATTCCCTCCTATGAGAGGAGACAGAGGACCCTATTGAGGTGTCAGAGTGGTTAGACTCCTGAGAAGGAGACCTAGACCTTCTGGGCACACTCAGAACTCTTCCTGGGGGACAAAGGGGAGGTCAGTCTGATCCTCTCCTCCTCCTCCTCCACAGGAGGAATTGGATTCTCCAGGACAAGGTCATTTTCACCTTCCTGGCCAGTTTCAGAGGGGGGTCCTGGGTTTCTTCACCCCTGGCCCCTCCCTCATCTTCTGCCCCACCCTCTTTGCCTACCCCTTCAGACCCTAGGGGCCTGCTGAGATCATCAGCTAGTAACACCTCCCTGAGGTGTTGGGTGCTGGCACTTTTGCCTGCCTTCAACTTCCTAGTATTGCATAATGCTCTCAATTCCAAGAATGGGAGTTTATCATACTTGGAGGGAAGAAGCCCACTGGCTTCTGGCAAGGACTCACTGGGTCCTGGCTTTGAAGACATTACTAGTGAGGTGTGGTGTATGCACTACCTACTCTAGTGTGGCCTACTAAACTCTCTTGAGTTGTAGAAAGGGTGTGCTGTCCCTTGACACACAACTCTAAGTTCAGTAGAACTTACTGTATACTAAGCTTAATTTATATGTACCTTAGGTACCTTTAGTGGTTTTCAGTTGATCAATTCAATTGAGATTATCTGGTAAAACAATAGCAAGCTGGAATCCCACACGCTGCACACCAATGTGAGAAGTTGGCCTGGCATATGCTGTCCACTAATTATAGTGGGCACCTTGCACCAGTCCAAACAACCCCTTATTGGAGATAGGTTAAAGACAACCTTTATTGAAAGCTATCCTAGTGGTAGCTATGGAGAGCAGCCTTCAGGCTAAGTCTTGAAGGAATGTAAAGCAGCTTGTTTTACCAGTCTATAATCTCTTGAGTGACCAAATGAAAGAGCACCACACCAGGTATATATTCAAAATATATGTATTTATTACTAAACACACCCCTCTAGTCTCTTTATGAGGCTAGAGTTCGAAGTACATAAGTTATAAGTTATTTAAACACAGTAATAGCACAAATACACGTTTGGGCCCTAGGGGCGTACCAAACCATATACCAATAAAGTGGTATAAGAACCACGACTGAGCTAGACACTAGGCCTAGAGCCTCTAGAAGTGCTTGGACCACAAGGAACCACCCAAAGTAGTGACACAGGGGACCCACGGGGGACGCGTGCAGTGTAGTAACACAGCCGCGAATCGCCGTTAACTTCTATGGAGAAAGTCGCGGTTTGGAATTTAAAGAAAAGGGACACTTAAAGAAGGACTTGGAGCAAACCCTTTGAGAACTAGGTCGTTCTAGAGTCTCTACCCACGGGAGCACTGGAGTACTCTTGTTACCTCACCCAGGGAAGCCGGGTGCATAGGTGCCTTTCGGGGTCGGGTTTCGTCGTCGATTTGAATGGCGATCTGCTGCAAAGTGCTGCTGGCGACCAAGTGAAAAGTGTCCGGGTGGATCCAAGGGTGGATCGGAGATCTGAAGAACCTGAAAGCAGAGGGGACAGAGTCTGGGTCACTAGCCAGTGACCAGGAAGGCGATGAGCAGATGCCCACCGATGTCGAGTGCTTCAGGTAGGTTGACGGTCGTCTTGACTCTTCAGCCACGAGGTCCAGGAGGCGTTGTCGGCAACTAGGAGCAGGATTCAGTCTGGTACTCGATGTCTGTCGAGTGCTGAGGTGTCTGCGACCAGATTGGACCCAACAAGCCTTGGCAACGGCAAGTCTCGATGAAGATGAATATTGACGATTGTGCAGACCAGCAAGGTCTGAGGAACTCACCCAGCAAGGGTAAGTGAGGGAAAGCCTGGAGCAACCAGGGAGCCCAAGTAGAAAAGATTGGCCTTCGTGAAGGGCTACTAGCCAACGGGCTAGCGACCGCGAAGGAGCCTCAAGACGGTGCACGTGGAGCTGGCTCACAGGACACTCGTGGAGTGGAGGCCAGTGATCTTCAGTGCAGTTGGTGCTGGAGGCTGGGGCTACTCGGAGCCCAAAGCACGACTTCGTGGGAGACCCAGAAGAGGATGCACTTGCAAATGCGTGCGGTGTCCAGGGGTCACGGTTCCACGTTACCCACGACAGCTATGGGCCTCAGCTTTGCTGGGGACTCAGGGCAGCCTCGGGGAAGTCTGGAAATCCACCTCTGGTGATGCAAAGACTTCGGCGTCCGACGGGAGCTTCAGCGATGCAGACTGGACAATTGCTTCTTTGGTGCCTGCCAAGCAGGGGAGTCACTCCTTGACCCCAAGGGAGATTCTTCTGTCCTCTAATCTTTAAGTAGAGCGTCGAAGGTCCAGGATTCTGTGTCAGAGTTTCGTCCAGGGATAATCTAAAGTCCTAAGGACTGGGGTCCTATACTTATACTAAGTTTAGGGGTTGGACTTACTCTGTGGTCCCACCTATGGGTGGGTCAGGGCAGAGGGGTGGCTACACCCCTTTCCCTTTGTCCAGTTCACGCCAAATCAGGGGCTGGAAGCCCCTGATCCGGTTTGAACTGGGGTATGCACAGGGACACCAAATGTGCCCCCAGTGCAGGACTTCAAAGCACTGGAGAGTGCTCCCGCCCAGCCCCAATACACACTATCCTGTCTGGGGAGGTGGTCACACCTCCCTGGGACAGGAAACCTATTGTCCAGGCCTCCCCTGCCGGAGTTTCGGTCAGCAGCAGGAGGCCAGACTCGTGTCTGTGGCAGCGGCATCCATTTTGTGATGCCAGGGCTTGGAAAGTCAGTACCGGGCATACCGGTGTGTACATGTCTTTCCCTCTAGAAGGGTGGAATGCTACCCCCGCCGCCAGAACTGGTGGGGGGTAGTATTCCAAGATGTTTGACACCAAACACGACATGTTTCCGTGCAGCCATCCCAAAGTTAGCATTTAACGCGAGGTTATAATGCGCTTAAGAGTATATGGTCAGGCTGCACTACAAACAGCATCAGAGAAGGGTCTCCGAACGCTGCAGAGGGGCCCTGCTCATGCAGGGGCACCCTCTCACATAGGAACCACGCACTCTGCCTTCAGGATTGATAAGGCCTGCCATAGGAGTGACTTATAGGTTTATATGTGTGTATGTATATAGTGATATAGGTAGATCCTACTCTCCTACAGCAGACAGGTGCTCAATCAGTTCAGACACATATTCTCACTGACACCCAGTCAGACTACCTGGTGCACTCATGAGGTGGACACTGGGGACAGTCTGCATATTAAAAATAAGATTTATAGGCAACCTGACCATGTCAGGGACTGTATCAGGACAGAAGTCCAGAAGATGTTGGATTTGGGAGTTATTGAACCCTCAGATAGCCCTTGGGCTAGTCCAGTGGTCCTTGTGCCAAAACCTCACACCAGTGGTGGGAAAAGAGAGATGAGGTTTTGTGTGGACTACAGGGGTCTCAATGCAGTCACTAGGACTGATGCCCATCCAATACCAAGGGCAGATGAGCTAATAGACACTTTGGCCTCAGCCAAGTATCTAAGCACATTTGACTTGACAGCTGGCTACTGGCAGATCAGGCTAGCTGATGATGCAAAGCCAAAAACAGCATTCTCAACCCCTAGTGGGCATTATCAATTTGTGGTGATGCCCTTTGGTCTGAAGAATGCACCTGCCACTTTTCAGAGGTTGGTGAATACAGTCCTTATAGGTCTGGAAGCCTATAGTGCAGCATATCTAGATGATATTGCTGTCTTTAGCTCCACCTGGGAGGATCACCTGGTCCACCTCAGAAATGTTTTACAGGCCCTGCAAAGGCAGGCCTGACTATCAAGGCCACCAAGTGCCAGATAGGGCAGAGTCAAGTTGTGTACCTGGGCCACCTTGTGGGTGGAGGCCAGGTTCAACCCTTGCAGAGCAAGATCCAGACCATCATGGACTGGACTGGTCCAACTACCCAGACTCAGGTGAGAGCCTTCTTAGGCCTGACTGGGTACTATAGGAGATTTGTCAAGGGGTATGGATCAATAGTGACACCCCTGAATGACTTAACTTCCAAGAAAATGCCCAAAAAGGTTCAGTGGACAGTTAGCTGTCAAAAGGCATTTGATGACCTAAAGCAGGCCATGTGCACTGCTCCCATTCTACAGAGTCCTGATTACTCCAAGAAGTTCATTGTTCAAACTGATGCATCTGAATTGGGGGTAGGGGCTGTACTGTCACAATTGAATGATGAAGGTCAGGATCAGCCAGTAGCTTTTATTAGCAGAAGGCTGACCCCTAGAGAGAAACGTTGGTCAGCCATTGAGAGGGAGGCCTTTGCTGTGGTCTGGGCTCTGAAGAAGTTGAGGCCATACTTGTTTGGTACTCACTTCATTGTTCAAACAGACCATAAGCCCTCTTATGGCTAAAACAAATGAAGGGTGAAAACCCCAAACTGCTTAGGTGGTCCATTTCCTACAGGGGATGGACTTCTACAGTGGAACATAGACCTGGGAGTAACCATGCCTATGCAGTTGGACTCTCTAGGTACTTCCACTTAGAACATGAAGACTTAAATGGGCAAGGTTAGTTTAATGTCCCTACATTTGGGGGTTGTGTAGGAGAGTAGGATCTGCTTCACATGGGTACCCCACTTTTGCTGATGCTTCACTGTTTTTCGACTTTAGTCTGGCTGGGGCCCTGCTAATCAGAACCCCAGCCTAGCTGCTTCCTCTCTAAAATGGTTTCCATGTGCCTTAGGCACATCTCTGATTGGAATCTGGAGTGCCCTTATAAGTCCCTAGTATATGGTATACTATGTACCCAGGGCATAGGTACCTCAGAGGCCTACCAGGGGCTGCAGCATGTATTGTGCCACCCCTGGAAGGCCATCCAAAATGACACCACAGGTCTGCTACTGCAGCCTGGGTAAGGTGGTGCATGCACCCCTTACTGTGATATAGGCTACCTATATCACTACATACATACACACATATAAACCTATAAGTCACTCCTATGGCAGGCCTTATCAATCCTGAAGGCAGAGTGCGTGGTTCCTATGTGAGAGGGTGCCCCTGCATGAGCTGCAGTGTTTGGAGACCCTTCTCTGATGCTGTTTGTAGTGCAGCCCGACCATATACTCTTAAGCGCATTATAACCTCGCGTTAAATGCTAACTTTGGAATGGCTGCACGGAAACATGTCGTGTTTGGTGTCAAACATCTTGGAATACTACCCCCCCGCAAGTTCTGGCGGCGGGGGTAGCATTCCACCCTTCTAGAGGGAGAGACATGTACACACCGGTATACCCGGTACTGACTTTCCAGAGCCCTGGCATCACAAAATGGATGCCGCTGCCACAGACACGAGTCTGGCCTCCTGCTGCTGACCGAAACTCCGGCATGGGAGGCCTGGACAATAGGTTTCCTGTCCCAGGGAGGTGTAACCACCTCCCCAGACAGGATAGTGTGTATTGGGGCTGGGCGGGAGCACTCTCTGGTGCTTTGAAGTCCTGCACTGGGGGCACATTTGGTGTCCCTGTGCATACCCCAGTTCAAACCGGCTCAGGGGCTTCCAGCCCCTGCTCTGGCACGAAACTGGACAAAGGGAAAGGGGTGTAACCACCCCTCTGCCCTGACCCTCCCATAGGTGGGGCCACAGAGTATGTCCAACCCCCTACCTTAGTATAAGTAGGGGACCCCAGTCCTTAGGACCTTAGATTAACCTGGACAAAACTCTGACACAGAATCCTGGACCTTCGACGCTCTACTTCAAGATTAGAGGACTGAAGAATCTCCCTTGGGGTCAAGGAGTGACTCCCCTGCTTGGCAGGCACCAAAGAAGCAATTGTCCAGTCTGCATCGCTGAAGCTCCTGCCGGACGCCGAAGTCTTTGCATCACCAGATGTAGATTTCCAGACTTCCCCGAGGTTGCCCTGAGTCCCCAGCAAAGCTGAGGCCCGTAGCTGTCGTGGGTAACGTGGAACCCTGACCCCTGGACACCAATCGCATTTGCAAGTGCATCCTCTTCTGGGTCTTCCACGAAGTCGTGCTTTGGGCTCCGCGTAGCCCCAGCCTCCTGCACCAACTGCACTGAAGATCACTGGCCTCCACTCCACGAGTGTCCTGTGAGCCAGCTCCACATGCGTCGACTTGAGGTTCCTTCGCGGTCACTAGTCTGTTGGCTAGTAGGCCCTCCCGAAGACCAATCTTCTTCTGCTTGGGCTCCCTGGTTGCTCCAGGCGTGCCCTGACTTACCCTTGCTGGGTGAGTCCCCCAGACCTTGCTGGTCTGCAACATCATCCTTCTTCCATTTCCACAAGACTTGCCGTTACCAAGGCTTGTTGGGTCCAATCCGGTTACCGACACCGCTGCAATTGACAGACGTCGTGGGCAGCTTGAATCCAGCTCCTGATCATCATTGACGCCTCATGGACCTCGTGGCTGAAGAGTCAAGACGACTGTCAACCTACCTGAAGCACTCAACATCGGTGGGCATCTGCTCATCACCTTCCTGGTCACTGGCTAGTGACCCAGACTCTGTCCCCTCTGCTTTCAGGTTCTTCAGATCTTCGATCCACCTTTGGATCCACCCGAACACTTTCGACTTGGCCGCCAGCAGCACTTTGCAGCAGATCGCCATTGAAAGCGACTGACGAAACCCGACCCGAAAGACACCTATGCACCCGGCTCCCTGGGTGAGGTAACTCGAGTACTCCAGTGCTCCCGTGGGTATTGACACTAGAACAGCCTAGTTCTCAAAGGGTTTGCTCCAAGTCCTCCTCTAAGTGTCCCTTTTCTTTTAAATTCAAATCGCGACTTTCCCCATAGAAGTTAACGGCGATTCGCGGCTGTGTTCATACACTGCACGCGTCCCCGTGGGTCCCCTGTGTCACTACCTTGGGTGGTTCCTTGTGGTCCAAGCACTTCTACAGGCTCTAGGCCTTGTGTCTAGCTCAGTCGTGGTTCTTATACCACTTTATTGGTATATGGTTTGGTACGCCCTAGGGCTCAAACGTGTATTTGTGCTATTACTGTAGATAACTAACTTATAATTTATGTACTTCGAACTCTAGCCCCATAAGGAGACTAGAGGGGTGTGTTTAGCAATAAATACATATATTTTGAATATATACCTGGTGTGGTCCTCTTTCATTTGGTCACTCAAGAGATTATAGACTGGTAAAACAAGCTGCTTTACATTCCTTCAAGACTTAGCCTGAAGGCTGCTCTCCATAGCTACCACTAGGATAGCTTTCAATAAAGGTTGTCTTTAACCTATCTCCAATAAGGGGTTGTTTGGACTGGTGCAAGGTGCCCACTATAATTAGTGGACAGCATATGCCAGGCTAACTTCTCACAAGGGGTGCAAAAAGAGGCAAGAGAATTGCATAAAGAAGCAACAGAGGTGAAGAAAGAGGCAAGAGGGGTGCTGAAAGAGGAAAGAGAGTTGCAGAAACATGCAAAAGAAGCAAATGAGATGCAGAAAAAAGCAAGAGAAGTGCAGAAAGAACCAACAGAGGTGCAGAAAGAGGCAAGAGGGGTGCAGAAAGAGGCAAGAGGAGTGCAGAAAGAAGCAACAGGGGTGCAGACAGAGGCAAGAGAGGTGCAGAAAGAGAGAACAGGGGTACAGGCAGAGGCAAGAGAGGTGCAGAAAGAGGGCGGAGATGTGCACAAAGAGGCAAGAGAAGTGCAGAAAGAAGCAACAGAGGTGCAGAAAGAGGCAAGAGAAGTTCAGAAAGAGGCAACAGAAGTGCAGAAACAGGCAGGAGAGGTGCAGAAAGAGGAAAGAGAGGTGCAGAAAGAGGCAAGAGAGGTGCACAAAGAGGGAATAAAGGTGCAGAACGAGGTAAGAGGGGTGGAGAAAGGAGCAATTGAGATGCAGAAAAAAGCAATAGAAGAGCAGAAAGAAGTAACAGAAGTGCAGAAAGAAGGAAGAGATGCGCAGAAAGAGGGAAGAGAATTGCAGAAAAAAGCAAGAGAGGTGCAGAAAGAAGTAAGAGAAGTGCAGAAAGAAGCAACAGAGGTGCAGAAGGAGGGTAGAGAAGTGCAGAAAGAAGCAACAAATGTGCAGAAAGAGGCAAGAGAAGTGCAGAAAGAGGCAACAGAGGTGCAGAAACAGGCAGGAGAAGTGCAGAAAGTAGAAAGAGAGATGCAGAAAGAAGCAAATGAGATGCAGAAAAAAGCAAGAGAATTGCAGATAGAACCAACAGAGGTACAGAAAGAGGTAAGAGGGGTGCAGAAAGAGGCAAGAGAATTGCAGAAAGAAGCAACAGAGGTGCAGACAGAGGTAAGAGAGGTGCAGAAAGGGGAGAGGGGTGAAGAAAGAGGCAAGAGGGGTGCTGACAGAGGAAAGAGAGTTGCAGAAACATGCAAAAGAAGCAAATGAGATGCAGAAAAAAGCAAGAGAAATGCAGAAAGAACCAACAGAGATGCAGAAATAGGCAAGAGGGGTGCATAAAGAGGCAAGAGAAGTGCAGAAAGAAGCAACAGGTGTGCAGACAGAGGCAAGAGAGGTGCAGAAAGAGGAGAGAGGGGTGCAGAAAGAGGAAAGAAGGGTGCTGAAATTCACAAGAGAGGTGCAGAAAGAAGCAAGGGCAGTGCAAAAAGAACCAACAGAGGTGCAGAAAGAGGCAAGAGAACTGCAGAAAGAGGCAAGAGAGTTGCAGAAACAGGCAAGAGGGGTGCAGAAAGAAGCAACAGAGGTGCGGAAAGAGGCAAGAGAACTGCAGAAAGAGGAAAGAGAGATGCAGAAACATGCAAAAGAGGTACAGAAAGAGAGCACAGGGGTGCAGACAAAGGCAAGAGAGGTGCAGAAAGAGGCAAGAGGGGAGCTGAAATTTGCAAGAGAGGTGCAGAAAGAAGCAAGAGCAGTGCAGAATGAACCAACAGAGGTGCAAAAAGAGGCAAGAGAACTGCAGAAAGAGGCAAGAGAACTGCAGAAACAGGCAAAAGAGGTGCAGATAAAGAGAACAGGGGCACAGACAGAGGTAAGAGAGGTGCATAAAGAGGGAAGAGGGGTGCAGAAAGTGGCAAGAGGGGTGCTAAAATTTGCATGTGAGGTGCAGAAAGAAGCAAGAGCAGTGATGAATTGTGTACTGATGTTTTTACCTGTCTGAGGGGTGTGGGGGTAGGGGGGGAGGGGGTGATCCTGCATGGTAAATAAAAAAATTAAAAAAGAGAAGTGCAGAAACAGGCAAGAGGGGTACAGAAAGAGGCAATAGAAGTACAGAAAGAGGCAAAAGAGGTGTACAAAGAGAGAATAAAGGTGCAGAAAGAGGCAAGAGGGGTGCAGAAAGAGGCAAGAGAAGTACAGAAAGAAGCAACAGAGATGCTGAAAAAGGCAAGATAACTGCAGAAAAAGGCAGGAGATTTGCAGAAACAGGCAAAGGAGGTGCAGAATTTAGAAAGAGGGTCACAGAAAGAGGCAAGAGGGGTGCAGAAAGAGGCAAGAGAGGTGCACAAAGAGGTAAGAAGGGTGCAGAAAGAGGCAAGAGGGGTGCAGAAGTTTGCAAGGCAGGTGCAGAAAGAAGCTAGAGCAGTGATGAATTATGTACGGATGCTTTTACCTGTCTGAGGGGGGGTGGGGGAAAGGGGGTGATCCTGCATGGTAAATATAGGAGAGTAGGATCTGCTTCACATGGGTACCCCCACTTTTTGCTGATGCTTCACTGTTTTTCGACTTTAGTCTGGCTGGGGCCCTGCTAATCAGAACCCCAACCTAGCTGCTTCCTCTATAAAATGGTTTCCATGTGCCTTAGGCACATCTCTGATTGGAATCTGGAGTGCCCTTATAAGTCCCTAGTATATGGTATACTATGTACCCAGGGCATAGGTACCTCAGAGACCTACCAGGGGCTGCAGCATGTATTGTGCCACCCCTGGAAGGCCATCCAAAATGACACCACAGGTCTGCTACTGCAGCCTGGGTAAGGTGGTGCATGCACCCCTTACTGTGATATAGGTTACCTATATCACTACATATGTACACACATATAAACCTATAAGTCACTCCTATGGCAGGCCTTATCAATCCTGAAGGCAGAGTGCTTGGTTCTTATGTGAGAGGGTGCCCCTGCATGAGCAGAGCCCCTCTGCAGCGTTCGGAGGCCATTCTCTGATGCTGTTTGTAGTGCAGCCTGACCATATACTCTTAAGTGCATTATATCCTCGCGGTACAATGCTAACTTTGGACTGGCTGCACCAAAACATGTCGTGTTTGGTGTCAAACATCTTGAAATACTACCCCCGCCAGTTCTGGCGGCGGGGGTAGCATTCCACCCTTCTAGAGGGAGAGACATGTACACACCGGCCTGCCCGGTAACTTCTTTCCAGAGCCCTGGCATCACAAAATGGATGCCGCTGCAACAGACACAGGTCTGGCCTCCTGCTGCTGACCGAAACTCCGGCAGGGGAGGCCTGGACAATAGGTTTCCTCTCGAAGGGAGGTGTAACCACCTCCCCAGACAGGATAGTGTGTATTGGGGCTGGGCGGGAGCACCCTCTGGTGCTTTGAAGTCCTGCACTGGGGGCACATTTGGTGTCCCTGTGCATATGCCAGTTCAAACCGGTTGCAGGGGCTACCTGCCCCTGCTCTGGTGTGAAACTGGACAAAGGGAAAGGGGTGTAACCACCCCTCTGCCCTGACCCTCCCATAGGTGGGTCCCCAGAGTATGTCCAACCCCCTAACTTGGTATAAGTATGGGACCCCAGTCCTTAGGACTTTAGATTTACCTGGACGAAACTCTGATACAGAATCCTGGACCTTCGACGCTCTACTTCAAGATTAGAGGACTGAAGAATCTCCCTTGGGGTCAAGGAGTGACTCCCTGCTTGGCAGGCACCTAAGAAGCAATTGTCTGGTCTGCATCGCTGAAGCTCCCACCGGACGCTGAAGTCTTTGCAACACCAGAGGTGGATTTCCAGACTTCCCCGAGGCTGCCCTGAGTTCCCAGCAAAGCTGAGGCCCGTAGCTATCGTGGGTAACGTGGAACCGTGACCCCTGGACACCGAGCACATTTGCAAGTGCACCCTCTTCCTGGTGTCCCATGAAGTTGTGCTTTGGGCTCTGAGTAGCCCCCACCTCCGTCACCAACTTCACCGAAGATCACTGGCCTCCACTCCACGAGTGTCCTGTGAGCCAGCTCTAAGTGCGTCCACTTGAGGCTCCTTTGCGGTCGCTAGTCCGTTGGCTAGTGGGCCCTCCCGAAGGCAACTCTTCTTCTTCTTGGGCTTTCCTGGTTGCTCTAGAGATGCCCTGACTTACCCTTGCTGGGTGAGTCCCTCAGACCTTGCTGGTCTGCACCACTGTCATTCTTCTATTTCCACAAGATGTGCCGTTGCCAAGGCTTGTTGGGTCTAATCCGGTCGCCGACACCCCTGCAATCGACAGACTTTGTGGGACAGTTTGAATCCAGCTCCTGGTCATCGTCGACGCCTCCTGGACCTCGTGGCTGAAGAGTCAATACGACCGTCAGCCTACCTGAAGCACCCGACATCGGTGGGCATCCGCTCATTGAGTTCCTGGTCACTGGCTAGTGACCCAGACTCTGTCCCCTCTGCTTTCAGGTTGTTCAGATCTTCGATCCACCTTTGGATCCACCCGAACACTTTCGACTTGGCCGCCAGAAGCACTTTGCAGCAGATCGCCATTGAAAACGACGACGAAACCCGACCCCGAAAGACACCTATGCACCCGGCTTCCCTGGGTGAGGTAACTTGAGTACTCCGGTGATCCCGTGGGTATAGACTCTAGAACAACCTAGTTCTAAAGGGGTTTGCTCCAAGTCCTCCTCTAAGTGTCCCTTTTCTTTAAAACTCCAACCGCGACATTCCCCAAAGAAGTCAATGGCGGCTCGCGGCTGTGTTCTCCCACTGCACGCGTCCCCCGTGGGTCCCCTGTGTCACTACCTTGGGTGGTTCCTTGAGAGCCAAGCACTTCTACAGGCTCTAGGCCTTGTGTCTAGCTCAGTCGTGGTTCTTATACCACTTTATTGGTATATGGTTTGGTACGCCCCTAGGGCTCAAACGTGTATTTGTGCTATTACTGTTGATAACTAACTTATAACTTATGTACTTCGAACTCTAGCCTCATAAAGAGACTAGAGGGGTGTGTTTAGCAATAAAGACATATATTTTGAATATATACCTGGTGTGGTCCTCTTTCATTTGGTCACTCAAGAGATTATAGACTGGAAAAACAAGCTGCTTTACATTCCTTCAAGACTTAGCCTGAAGGCTGCTCTCCATAGCTACCACTAGGATAGCTTTCAATAAAGGTTGTCTTTTAACCTATCTCCAATAAGGGGTTGTTTGGACTGGTGCAAGGTGCCCACTATAATTAGTGGACAGCATATACCAGGCCAACTTCTCACATTGGTGGCAGCGGTGGGATTCCAGCTTGCTATTGTTTTACCAGATAATCTCAATTGAATTGATCAACTGAAAACCACTAAGGGTACCTTAGGTACATATAAATCAAGCTTAGGATACAGTAAGTTCTACTGAACTTAGAGTTGTGTGTTAAGGGATAGCACACCCTTTCTACAACTCAAGAGAGTTAAGTAGGCCACACTAGAGTAGGTAGTGCATACACCACACCTCACTAGTAATGTCTTCAAAGCCAGGAGCCAGTGAGTCCTTGCCAGAAGCGAGTGGGCTTCTTCCCTCCAAGTATGATAATCTCCCATTCTTGGAATTGAGAGCATTGTGCAATACTAGGAAGCTGAAGACAGGCAAAAGTGCCAGCACCCAACACCTCAGGGAGGTGCTACTGTCAGATGATCTCAGCAGACCCCTAGGGTCTGAAGGGGTAGGCAGAGAGAGTGGGGCAGAAGATGAGGGAGGGGCCAGGGATGAAAATGCCAAGGACCTGACCTCTGAAACTGGCCAGGGGGATTACAATGATCCTGACCTGGAAAGTGCAGCTCCTCCTGTGGATGAGGAGGAGGATCAGAATGACTTCCCCTTTGTCCCACCAGGAAGAATTGTGAGTGTGCCCAGAAGGCCTAGATCTCCTTCTCAGGAGTCTAACCACTCTGACACCTCAATAGGGACCTCTGTTTCCTCTCATAGGAGGGAATCCTCTCATGAAAGGAAAGAGAGACTGCTCAGATATGGAGAAGCTCAGTTGAGGCTCAGAAGAGAGCAGTTGGCTATAGACAGGGAGTCCCTAGAGCTTGAAAAGCAAAGAAAAAGATGGGACTAGAGTCCCATGGTGGCAGCAATTTCCCCAGAGATAGGGAAAGGTCTTATGACCATATAAACCTGAGCAAGATTGTCCCTCCCTACCAGAGTGGGGATGACATCCACAAATGGATAACTGCACTGGAGAGGGCCTGTAAAGTACAGAGAGTCCCTCAGGAGCAGTGGGCAGCAATCTTGTGGCTCTCCTTTGCAGACAAAGGTAGAAACAAGCTCCTCACTGTTAGAGAAGAGGATGCTGACAATTACAAAGTCTTGAAGAGTGCTCCGATTGATGGGTTTGGCCTAACAACTGAACAATACAGGTTAAAGTTCAGAGATACCCAAAAAGCACAGACTCAAGACTGGGTGGACTATGTGGATTGTTCTGCTAAGGCTCTGGAAGGTTGGTTATTGAGCAGTAAGGTATGTGACTTCACAGGATTGTACAATCTTATCATGAGGGAGCAGATTCTTAATAACTGTCAAAATCAGCTGTTGCATCAGTAACTGGTTGACTCTGATCTGACCTCTCCCCAAGAATTGGGAAAGAAGGCAGACAAATGGGTCAGAACCAGGGTGAGGCAGAAGGTACAGAACCAAGGTGGTGACCCAAAGAAGCAAGATTCTAAGAACTCTGATAAGGGTGGGGAGAAGGGTAAAGACCAGAAGTCTTCACAAGGCCCCCAAAAATCTTCTTCAGGTGGGGATTCATAGTCTAACAAGGGAAAAGGCCAAAAGAAACCATGGTGCAAAGTCTGTAAGCAAAAGACACACTGGACCAGTGATTGCACCAAGTCCAAAGACTCTATTCCAGCCCCCACCAATGCCCCTAAGGCACCTGTTCCCCCTAGTGCAGTTACAATTGGTGGTGGGAGTACACAGGCCAAGGGTTTAGTAGGGTTGACCCTGGGTAAATAGATGAGCTCTGACCTAGTCAGAGAACTCACTCAGGCTGTCCTAGTCTGTGATGGAGGCATGGATGTGACCTCCTCTGTGAGTCCCAGTAATCTGGGCAAGTACAGACAACAGCCCTTAATCAATGGAAAAGAGGCTTTGGCATTTAGGGACACAGGGGCAAGTGTCACCATGGTGACACAAGACCTTGTGGATCCTGGGCAGATTATACTTGGTGAAATGTTCCAAGTGACCAAAGCTAGCAATGTCAGAACAGACCATACTCTGGCAGTTGTTAACTTCTCCTGGGGAGGGGTAACTGGCCTTAAGAAGGTTGTGGTGAGTGCAAACCTACCAGTGGAATGCTTGCTTGGCAATGATCTTGAAACTTCAGCTTGGGCAGAAGTGGAGCTCAGGACCCATGCAGAAATGCTGGGGATCCCTGCAGATGTGTTTGCTGTGACCAGGTCACAGAGCAACATGTCTACCACTGAACAGGCCTTGGATTCTGAAATAATGGACCAAGTGCCATCCAAGAGGAGGAGTAGTAGGGTAAAGGTAGTGCCTTCCCCTTGGCTCAGAAGGAAGATCAGTCTCTTGAGGGGGATGATCTCAGTCCTGAGGAAGGAACTGTCCCAGAGGAGCTTGAACCTGACCAGGTTGAGTTCTTGGGGACAGGGGGCCCTTCCAGGGCAGATCTGAGCCAGGAGCAGCAGAGCTGCCCTCTCTTGAACCCCTCAGACAGCAAGCTGCTGCTGAGGCTGCTGGGAATGCTAGTGGTCCCCATAAAGTAAATTGGGATGATGGACTCTTGTACTCAGAGTGTAGAGACCCCAAGCCTGGTGCCACCAGGAGGTTGGTTATACCTCTGAAGTTCAGGGGCTTCCTATTGACCCTAGCCCATGATATTCCCCTAGCAGGTCACCTGGGCCAGAACAAGACTTGGGACAGAATTGTCCCTCACTTTCACTGGCCCCACATGTCTGAAGACACCAAGGAGTTTTTTCGCTCCTGTGTCACCTGCCAGGCCTGTGGCAAGGCAGGTGGCACTACAAAGGCCCCCCTGATACCACTACCTGTGGTGGGGTTTCCCTTTGAAAGGGTGGGGATTGACATTGTTGGTCCCATGGATCCCCAAACAGCATCTGGGCACAGGTTTATCCTGGTGGTAGTGGATCATGCCACCAGGTACCCAGAGGCTATTCCCCTTAGGACCACTACAGCACCTGTGGTGGCAAGGGCCCTCCTGGGAATTTTCTCAAGAGTGGGCTTCCCTAAGGAGGTTGTATCAGACAGGGGTGCAATCTTTATGTCTGGATACTTGAAAGCAATGTGGAAGGAGTGTGGAGTGACTTACAAGTTCACCACACCCTATCACCCACAATGCAATGGTTTAGTTGAGAGATTCAACAAAACCTTGAAGGACATGATTAAAGGGCTCCCAGAGAAGCTTAGGCGAAGATGGGACATACTCTTGCCCTGCCTTTTATTTGCATACAGGGAGGTGCCTCAAAGGGGGTTGGCTACAGCCCTTTTGAACTTTTGTTTGGTCACCCTGTCAGGGGTCCATTGTGCTTGGTAAAGGAAGGATGGGAGTTACCTCTCAAGCCCCCAAAGCATGACATAGTGGACTATGTACTTGGTCTCCGCTCCAGGATGGCTGAATACATGAAAAAGGCAACTAAAAACCTTGAGGCTAGCCAGGAACTGCAAAAAGCCTGGCATGACAAAAAGGCTGTACTGACTGTCTACCAGCCAGGACAGAAGGTGTGGGTGTTGGAGCCAGTGGCCCCAGCAGCTCTCCAAGCCAAATGGAGTGGACCCCATACCATTGTTGAACAGAAGGGTGAGGTTACCTATTTAGTAGACCTAGGAACACCCAGGAGTCCCCACAGGGTTCTCCATGTCAACAGACTGAAACCATATGTGGCAGGGCAGACTTGGGCTTGCTCATGGCTACTGATGAGGGACAGGAGGAAGAGAGTGACCCACTCCCTGACCTGCTCTCACAGAACCCTGATGATGGGTCAGTGGATGGTGTAGCCTTGGCAGGCAGCCTCACTGCTCAGCAGCAAACTGATTGTAGACAAGTGCTCAATCAGTACAGACATATGTTCTCTCTGACTCCAAGTCAGACCACCTGGTGCACTCATGAAGTGGACACTGGGGACAGTCTGCCTATTAAAAATAAGATTTATAGGCAACCTGACCATGTCAGGGACTGTATCAGGACAGAAGTCCAGAAAATGTTGGATTTGGGAGTTATTGAACCCTCAGATAGCCCTTGGGCTAGTCCAGTGGTCCTTGTGCCAAAACCTCACACCAGTGGTGGGAAAAGAGAGATGAGGTTTTGTGTGGACTACAGGGGTCTCAATGCAGTCACTAGGACTGATGCCCATCCAATACCTAGGGCAGATGAGCTAATAGACACTTTGGCCTCAGCCAAGTATCTAAGCACATTTGACTTGACAGCTGGCTACTGGCAGATCAGACTAGCTGATGATGCAAAGCCAAAGACAGCATTCTCAACCCCTAGTGGGCATTATCAATTTGTGGTAATGCCCTTTGGTCTGAAGAATGCACCTGCCACTTTTCAGAGGTTGGTGAATACAGTCCTTACAGGTCTGGAAGCCTATAGTGCAGCATATCTAGATGATATTGCTGTCTTTAGCTCCACCTGGGAGGATTACCTGGTCCACCTCAGAAATGTTTTGCAGGCCCTGCAGAAAGCAGGCCTAACTAAAAAGGCCACAAAGTGCCAGATAGGGCAGAGTCAGGTTGTGTACCTGGGCCACCTTGTGGGTGGAGGCCAGGTTCAACCATTGCAGAGCAAGATCCAGACCATCATGGACTGGACTGCTCCAACTACCCAGACTCAGGTGAGAGCCTTTTAGGCCTGACTGGGTACTATAGGAGATTTGTCAAGGGGTATGGATCAATAGTGACACCCCTGAATGACTTAACTTCCAAGAAAATGCCCAAAAAGGTTCAGTGGACAGTTAGCTGTCAAAAGGCATTTGATGACCTGAAGCAGGCCATGTGCACTGCTCCCATTCTACAGAGTCCTGATTACTCCAAGAAGTTCATTGTCCAAACAGATGCATCTGAATTGGGGGTAGGGGCTGTACTGTCACAATTGAATGATGAAGGTCAGGATCAGCCAGTAGCTTTTATTAGCAGAAGGCTGACCCCTCGAGAGAAACTTTGGTCAGCCATAGAGAGGGAGGCCTTTGCTGTGGTTTGGGCTCTGAAGAAGTTGAGGCCATACTTGTTTGGTACTCACTTCCTTGTTCAAACAGACCACAAGCCCCTCCTATGGCTAAAACAAATGAAGGGTGAAAACCCCAAACTGCTTAGGTGGTCCATTTCCCTACAGGGGATGGACTATACAGTGGAACATAGATCTGGGAGTAACCATGCCAATGCAGATGGACTCTCTAGATACTTCCACTTAGAACATGAAGACTCAACTGGTCAAGGTTAGTTTAATGTCCCTACGTTTGGGGGGGGGTTGTGTAGGAGAGTAGGATCTGCTTCACATGGGTACCCCCACTTTTTGCTGATGCTTCACTGTTTTTCGACTTTAGTCTGGCTGGGGCCCTGCTAATCAGAACCCCAGCCTAGCTGCTTCCTCTCTAAAATGGTTTCCATGGGCCTTAGGCACATCTCTGATTGGAATCTGGAGTGCCCTTATAAGTCCCTAGTATATGGTATACTATGTACCCAGGGCATAGGTACCTCAGAGACCTACCAGGGGCTGCAGCATGTATTGTGCCACCCCTGGAAGGCCATCCAAAATGACACCACAGGTCTGCTACTGCAGCCTGGGTAAGGTGGTGCATGCACTCCTTACTGTGATATAGGTTACCTATATCACTACATATGTACACACATATAAACCTATAAGTCACTCCTATGGCAGGCCTTATCAATCCTGAAGGCAGAGTGCGTGGTTCCTATGTGAGAGGGTGCCCCTGCATGAGCTGGGCCCCTCTGCAGTGTTCGGAGACCCTTCTCTGATGCTGTTTGTAGTGCAGCCCGACCATATACTCTTAAGCGCATTATAACCTCGCGTTAAATGCTAACTTTGGGATAGCTGCACGGAAACATGTCGTGTTTGGTGTCAAACATCTTGGAATACTACCCCCCCCGCCAGTTCTGGGGGCGGGGATAGCATTCCACCCTTCTAGAGGGAGAGACATGTACACACCGGCCTGCCCGGTAACTTCTTTCCAGAGCCCTGGCATCACAAAATGGATGCCGCTGCAGCAGACACGGGTCTGGCCTCCTGCTGCTGACTGAAACTCCGGCAGGGGAGGCCTGGACAATAGATTTCCTGTCGAAGGGAGGTGTAACCACCTCCCCAGACAGGATAGTGTGTATTGGGGCTGGGCGGGAGCACCCTCTGGTGCTTTGAAGTCCTGCACTGGGGGCACATTTGGTGTCCCTGTGCATATGCCAGTTCAAACCGGTTGCAGGCGCTACCTGCCCCTGCTCTGGTGCGAAACTGGACAAAGGGAAAGGGGTGTAACCACCCCTCTGCCCTGACCCTCCCATAGGTGGGTCCCCAGAGTATGTCCAACCCCCTAACTTGGTATAAGTATGGGACCCCAGTCCTTAGGACTTTAGATTTACCTGGACAAAACTCTGATACAGAATCCTGGACCTTCGACGCTCTACTTCAAGATTAGAGGACTGAAGAATCTCCCTTGAGGTCAAGGAGTGACTCCCCTGCTTGGCAGGCACCTAAGAAGCAATTGTCAGGTCTGCATCGCTGAAGCTCCCGCTGGACGCTAAAGTCTTTGCAACACCAGAGGTAGATTTCCAGACTTCCCCAAGGCTGCCCTGAGTCCCCAGCAAAGCTGAGGCCCGTAGCTGTCGTGGGTAACGTGGAACCGTGACCCCTGGACACCAAGCACATTTGCAAGTGCACCCTCTTCCTGGTCTCTGACGAAGTTGTTCTTTGGGCTCCGAGTAGCCCCTGCCTCCAGCACCGACTGCACCGAAGATCACTGGCCTCCACTTCACGAGTGTCCTGTGAGCCAGCTCTAAGTGCGTCCACTCGAGGCTCCTTTGCGGTCGCTAGTCCGTTGGCTAGTGGGCCCTCCCGAAGGCAACTCTTCTTCTGCTTGGGCTTCTCTGGTTGGTCCAGACGTACCCTGACTTACCCTTGCTGGGTGAGTCCCTCAGACCTTGCTGGTCTGCACCACCGTCCTTCTTCTATTTCCACAAGACTTGCCGTTGCCAAGGCTTGTTGGGTCCAATCCGGTCATCGACACCCCTTCAATCCACAGATGTCGTGGGACAGCTCCAATCCAGCTCCTGGTTGTCGTTGACGCCTCCTGGACCTCGTGGCTGAAGAGTCAAGACGATTGTCAACCTACCTGAAGCACCCGACATCGGTGGGCATCTGCTCATCGCCTTCCTGGTCACTGGCTAGTGACCCAGACTCTGTCCCCTCTGCTTTCAGGTTGTTCAGATCTTCAATCCACCTTTGGATCCACCCGAACACTTTCGACTTGGCCGCCAGCAGCACTTTGCAGCAGATCGTCATTGAAAACAACGACGAAACCCGACCCCGAAAGACACCTATGCACCCGGCTTCCCTGGGTGAGGTAACTCGAGTACTCCGGTGCTCCCGTGGGTATAGACTCTAGAACAACCTAGTTCTAAAGGGGTTTGCTCCAAGTCCTCCTCTAAGTGTCCCTTTTCTTTAAAACTCCAACCGCGACATTCCCCATAGAAGTCAACGGCGGCTCGCGGCTGTGTTCTCCCACTGCACGCGTCCCCCGTGGGTCCCCTGTGTCACTACCTTGGGTGGTTCCTTGAGGGCCAAGCACTTCTACAGGCTCTAGGCCTTGTGTCTAGCTCAGTCATGGTTCTTATACCACTTTATTGGTATATGGTTTGGTACGCCCTAGGGCTCAAACGTGTATTTGTGCTATTACTGTTGATAACTAACTTATAACTTATGTACTTCAAACTCTAGCCTCATAAAGAGACTAGAGGGGTGTGTTTAGCAATAAAGACATATATTTTGAATATATACATGGTGTGGTCCTCTTTCATTTGGTCACTCAAGAGATTATAGACTGGTAAAACAAGCTGCTTTACATTCCTTCAAGACTTAGCCTGAAGGCTGCTCTCCATAGCTACCACTAGGATAGCTTTCAATAAAGGTTGTCTTTTAACCTATCTCCAATAAGGGGTTGTTTGGACTGGTGCAAGGTGCCCACTATAATTAGTGGACAGCATATACCAGGCCAACTTCTCACAGTAAATAAAATCAATAGAGATTATTAAAAAAAAGAGAAGTACAGAAAGAGGCAAGTGAGGTACAGAAAGAGGCAGGAGAAGTGCAGAAAGAGGCAAGAGAGGTTCAGAAAGAGGTAAGTGAGGTGCAGAAACAGGCAAGAGGGGTGCAGAAAGAGGCAAGAGAAGTGCAGAAAGAGGTAAGAGCGGTGCAAAAAGAGGGAATAAGGGTGCAGAAAAAGGTAAGAGGGATGCAGAAAGAATTAAATGAGATATAGAAAAAACCAAGAGAAGTGCAGAAAGAACCAACAGAGGTTCAGAAAGAGGTAAGAGGGGTGCAGAAAGAGGCAGGAGAAGTGCAGAAAGAAGCAACAGATGTGCTGAAAGAGGCAAGAGAACTGCAGAAAGAGGCAGGAGAGTTTCAGAAACAGGCAAAGGAGGTGCAGAAAGTAGAAAGAGGGTCGCAGAAAGAGGCAAGAGGGGTGCAGAAAGAGGCAAGAGAGGTGCACAAAGAGGGAAGAAGCATGCAGAAAGAGGCAAGAGGGGTGCAGAAGTTTGCAAGAGAGGTGCACAAAGAGGCAGCAGACATAGAGAAAGAAGCAAAAGAGGTGCAGAAAGAGGCAAGAGAACTTCAGAAAGAGGAAAGAGAGGTGCAGAAAGAGGCAAGAGAGGTGCAGAAAGAAGCAACAGAGGTGCAGAAAGAGACAAGAGAAGTACAGAAAGAGGCAACAGAGGTACAGAAACAGGCAAGAGAGGTGCAGAAAGAGGAAAGAGAGGTGCAGAAAGAGGCAGGAGAGGTGCACAAAGAGGGAATAAAGGTGCAGAAAGAGGTAAAAGGGGTGGAGAAAGGAGCAAATGAGATGCAGAAAAAAGCAAGAGAAGACCAGAAAGAAGCAACAGAAGTGCAGAAAGTAGGAAGAGATGTGCAGAAAGAGGCAAGAGAAGTGCAGAAAGAAGCAAGAGAGGTGCAGGAAGAAGTAAGGGAAGTGCAGAAAGAAGCAACAGAGGTGCAGAAAGAGGGTAGAGAAGTGCAGAAAGAAGCAACAAATGTGCAGATAGAGGCAACAGAGGTGCAGAAACAGGCAGGAGAGGTGCAGAAAGAGGAAAGAGAGAAGCGGAAAACAGTAAATGAGATGCAGAAAAAAGCAAGAGAAGTGCAGAAAGAACCAACAGAGATGCAGAAACAGGCAAGAGAACTGCAGAAAGAGGAATGAGAGTTGCAGAAACATGCAAAAGAGGTACAGAAAGAGAGAACAGGGGTGCAGACAGAGGCAAGAGAGGTGCAGAAAGAGGTGAAAGGGGAGCAGAAAGAGGCAAGAGGGGTGCTGAAATTCGCAAGAGAGGTACAGAAAGAAGCAAGAGCAGTGCAGAAAGAACCAACAGAGGTGCAGAAAGAGGCAAGAGGGGTGTAGAAAGCGGCAACAGAAGTGCAGAAAGAAGCAATAGAGGTGCAGAAAGAGGCAAGAGAGGTGTTCAAAGAGGGAAGAAGGGTGCAGAAAGAGGCAAGAGGGGTGCAGAAAGAGGCAAGAGAAGTGCAGAAAGAGGCAAGAGCGGTGCACAAAGAGGGAAAAGGGTGCAGAAAAAGGTAAGAGGGGTGCAGAAAGAATTAAATGAGATGCAAAAAAAGGCAAGAGAAGTGCAGAAAGAACCAACAGAGGTACAGAAAGAGGAAAGAGGGGTGCAGAAAGAGGCAAGAGAGGTGCAGAAAGAAGCAACAGAGGTGCTGAAAGAGGCAAGAGAACTGCAGAAAGAGGCAGGAGAGTTGCAGAAACAGGCAAAGGAGGTACAGAAAGTAGAAAAGGGGTGCAGAAAGAGGCAAGAGAGGAGTACAAAGAGGGAAGAAGGGTGCAGAAAGAGGCAAGAGGGGTGCAGAAGTTTGCAAGAGAGGTGCAGAAAGAGGCAGCAGACATACAGAAAGAAGCAAAAGAGCTGCAGAAAGAGGCAAGAGAACTGCAGAAAGAGGAGAGAGAGGTGCAGAAAGAGGCAAGAGAGGTGCACAAAGATGTAAGAAGGGTGGAGAAAGAGGAAAGAGGGGTGCAGAAACAAGCAAGAGAGGTACAGAAAGAAGCAAGAGAAGTGCAGAAAGAAGCAACAGAGGTGCAGAAAGAAGGAAGAGATGTGCACAAAGAGGCAAGAGAAGTGCAGAAAGAGGCAACAGAGGTGCAGAGACAGGCAGGAGAGGTACAGAAAGAGGAAAGAGAGGTGCAGAAAGAGGCAAAAGAGGTGCACAAAGAGGGAATAAAGGTGCAGAAAGAGGTAAGAGGGGTGGAGAAAGGAGCAAATGAGATGCAGAAAAAAGCAAGAGAAGTGCAGAAAGAACCAACAGAGGTTCAGAAAGAGGCAAGAGGGGTGCAGAAAGAGGCATGAGAAGTGCAGAAAGAAGCAACAGAGGTGCTTAAAGAGGCAAGAGAACTGCAGAAAGAGGCAGGAGAGTTGAAGAAACAGGCAAAGGAGGTACAGAAAGTAGAATGAGGGGTGCAGAAAGAGGCAAGAGAGGAGCACAAAGAGGGAAGAAGGGTGCAGAAAGAGGCAAGAGGGGTGCAGAAGTTTGCAAGAGAGGTACATAAAGAGGGAAGAAGGGTTCAGAAAGAGGCAAGAGGGGTGCAGAAGTTTGCAAGAGAGGTGCAGAAAGAGGCAGCAGACATACAGAAAGAAGCAAAAGAGCTGCAGAAAGAGGCAAGAGAACTGCAGAAAGAGGAGAGAGAGGTGCAGAAAGAGGCAGAGAGGTGCACAAAGATGTAAGAAGGGTGGAGAAAGAGGAAAGAGGGGTGCAGAAAGAAGCAAGAGAGGTACAGAAAGAAGCAAGAGAAGTGCAGAAAGAAGCAACAGAGGTGCAGAAAGAAGGAAGAGATGTGCACAAAGAGGCAAGAGAAGTGCAGAAAGAGGCAACAGAGGTGCAGAAACAGGCAGGAGAGGTACAGAAAGAGGAAAGAGAGGTGCAGAAAGTGTCAAAAGAGGTGCACAAAGAGGGAATAAAGGTGCAGAAAGATTTAAGAGGGGTGGAGAAAGGAGCAAATGAGATGCAGAAAAAAGCAATAGAAGAGCAGAAAGAAGCAACAGAAGTGCAGAAAGAAGGAAGGAAGAGATGTGCAGAAAGAGGGAAGAGAAGTGCAGAAAGAAGCAAGAGAGGTGCAGAAAGAAGTGACAGAAGTGCAGAAAGAAGCCACAGAGGTGCAGAAGGAGGGTAGAGAAGTGCAGAAAGAAGCAACAAATGTGCAGAAAGAGGCAAGAGAAGTGCAGAAAGAGGCAACAGAGGTACAGAAACAGGAAGGAGAGGTGCAGAAAGTGGAAAGAGAGGTGCAGAAAGAAGCAAATGAGATGCAGAAAAAAGCAAGAGAGGTGCAGATAGAACCAACAGAGGTGCAGAAAGAGGCAAGAGGGGTGCAGAAAGAGGCAAGAGAATTGCAGAAAGAAGCAACAGAGGTGCAGACAGAGGCAAGAGTGGTGCAGAAAGAGGGGAGAGTGGTGCAGAAAGAGGCAAGAGGGGTGCTGAAAGAGGAAGGAGAGTTGCAGAAACATGCAAAAGAAGCAAATGAGATACAGCAAAAAACCAAGAGAAGTGCAGAAGGAACCAACAGAGGGGCAGAAAGAGGCAAGAGGGGTACAGAAAGAAGCAAGAGAAGTGCAGAAAGAAGAAACTGTGGTGGAGACAGAGGCCAGAGAGGTGCAGAAAGAGGGGAGAGGGGTACAGAAAGAGGCAAGAGGGGTGCTGAAATTCGCAAGAGAGGTGCAGAAAGAAGCAAGAGCAGTGCAAAAAGAACCAACAGAGGTGTAGAAAAAGGCAAGAGAACTGCAGAAAGAGGCAAGAGAACTGCAGAAAGAGGCAAGAGAGTTGCAGAAACAGGCAAGAGGGTGCAGACAGAGGCAAGAGAAGTACAGAAAGAAGCAAAAGAGGTGCAGAATGAGGCAAGAGAACTGCAGAAAGAGGAAAGAGAGATGCAGAAACATGCAAAAGAGGTACAGAGAGAGAGAACAGGGGTGCAGACAAAGGCAAGAGAGGTGCAGAAAGAGGCAAGAGGGTGCTGAAATTCACAAGAGAGGTGCAGAAAGAACCAAGAGCAGTGCAGAATGTACCAACAGAGATGCAGAAAGAGGCAAGAGAACTGCAGAAAGAGGCAAGAAAACTGCAGAAAGAGGCAGGAGAGTTGCAGAAACAGGCAAAAGAGGTGCAGAAAGAGAGAACAGGGGCACAGTCGGAGGCAAGAGAGGTGCAGGAAGAGGGGTGCAGAAAGAGGCAAGAGGGGTGCTAAAATTTGCAAGAGATGTGCAGAAAGAAGCAAGAGCAGTGATGAATTGTGTACTGATGTTTTTACCTGTCTGAGGGGGGTTGGGGCGGATGGGGTGATCCTGCATGGTAAATAAAAAAAAATTAAAAAAGAAAAGTGCAGAAAGGCAAGTGAGGTACAGAAAGAGGCAAGAGAAGTGCAGAAAGAGGCAAGAGCGGTGCAGAAAGATGCAAGTGAGGTGCAGAAACAGGCAATAGGGGTGCAGAAAGAGGCAATAGAAGTGCAGAAAGAGGCAAGAGAGGTGTACAAAGAGAGAATAAAGGTCCAGAAAGAGGTAAGAGGGGTGCAGAAAGAATTGAATGAGATGTGGAAAAAGCAAGAGAAGTGCTGAAAGAACCAACACAGGTTCAGAAATAGGCAAGAGGGGTGCAGAAAGAGGCAAGAGAAGGACAGAAAGAAGCAAGAGAACTGCAGAAAAAGGCAAGAGATTTGCAGAAACAGGCAAAGGAGGTGCAGAAAGTAGAAAGAGGGTCGCAGAAAGAGGCAAGAGGGGTGCAAAAGAGGCACGAGAGGTGCACAAAGAGGTAAGAAGGGTGCACAAAGAGGCAAGAGGGGTGCAGAAGTTTGTAAGAGAGGTGCATAAAGAGGGAAGATGGGTTCAGAAAGAGGCAAGAGGGGTGCAGAAGTTTGCAAGAGAGGTGCAGATAGAGGCAGTAGAAGTACAGAAATAAGCAAAAGAGGTGCAGAAAGAGGCAAGAGAACTGCAGAAAGAGGAAAGAGAGGTGTAGACAGAGGGAAGAGAGGTGCACAAAGAGGTAAGAAGGTTGGAGAAAGAGGCAAGAGGGGTGCAGAAAGAAGCAAGAAGTTGCAGAAAGAAGAGATGTGCAGAAAGAGGCAAGAGAAGTGCAGAAAGAAGCAAGAGAGGTGCAGAAAGAAGTGAGAGAAGAGCAGAAAGAAGCCACAGAGGTGCAGAAGGAGGGTAGAGAAGTGCAGAAAGAAGCAACGAATATGCAGAAAGAGGAAAGAGAAGTGCAGAAAGAGGCAACAGAGGTGCAGAAACAGGAAGGACAGGTGCAGAAAGTGGAAAGAGAGGTGCAGAAAGAAGCAAATGAGATGCAGAAAAAAGCAAGAGAGGAGCAGATAGAACCAACAGAGGTGCACAAAGAGGCAAGAGGGGTGCAGAAAGAGGCAAGATAATTGCAGAAAGAAGCAACAGAGGTGCAGACAGAGGCAAGAGAGGTGCAGAAAGAGGGGAGAGTGGTGCAGAAAGAGGCAAGAGCTGTGCTGAAAGAGGAAAGAGAGTTGCAGAAATATGCAAAAGACACAAATGAGATACAGCAAAAAACCAAGAGAAGTGCCGAACGAACCAACAGAGGTGCAGAAAGAGGCAAGAGGGGTGTAGGAAGGTGGAATCTGACTATATGGTTGCCCCCACTTTTTTCCTGGTGTTTTGCTGGTTTATGACTTAGTTGGACTGGGATCCTGCTATTCAGGGCCCCAGTCTATCTGCTTCCTCTATAAAATGGTTTCCATGTGCCTTAGGCACATCTCTGATTGGAATCTGGAGTGCCCTTATAAGTCCCTAGTATATGGTATACTATGTACCCAGGGAATAGGTACCTCAGAGGCCTACCAGGGGCTGCAGCATGTATTGTGCCACCCCTGGAAGGCCATCCAAACTGACACCACAGGTCTGCTACTGCAGCCTGGGTAAGGTGGTGCATGCACTCCTTACTGTGATATAGGCTACCTATATCACTACATACATACACACATATAAACCTATAAGTCACTCCTATGGCAGGCCTTATCAATCCTGAAGGCAGAGTGCGTGGTTCCTATGTGAGAGGGTGCCCCTGCATGAGCTGGGCCCCTCTGCAGCATTCGGAGACCCTTCTCTGATGCTGTTTGTAGTGCAGCCCGACCATATACTCTTAAGCGCATTATAACCTCGCGTTAAATGCTAACTTTGGGATGGCTGCACGGAAACATGTCGTGTTTGGTGTCAAACATCTTGGAATACTACCCCCCGCCAGTTCTGGCGGCGGGGGTAGCATTCCACCCTTCTACAGGGAGAGACATGTACACACCGGTATACCCGGTACTGACTTTCCAGAGCCCTGGCATCACAAAATGGATGCCGCTGCCACAGACAGGAGTCTGGCCTCCTGCTGCTGACCGAAACTCCAGCAGGGAGGCCTGGACAATAGGTTTCCTGTCCCAGGGAGGTGTAACCACCTCCCCAGACAGGATAGTGTGTATTGGGGCTGGGCGGGAGCACTCTCTGGTGCTTTGAACTCCTGCACTGGGGGCACATTTGGTGTCCCTAGTGCATACCCCAGTTCAAACCGGCTCAGGGGCTTCCAGCCCCTGCTCTGGTGCGAAACTGGACAAAGGGAAAGGGTGTAGCCACCCCTCTGCCCTGACCCTCCCATAGGTGGAGCCACAGAGTATGTCCAACCCCTACCTTAGTATAAGTAGGGGACCCCAGTCCTTAGGACTTTAGATTTTACCTGGACGAAACTCTGATACAGAATCCTGGACCTTCTACGCTCTACTTCAAGATTAGAGGACTGAAGAATCTCCCTTGGGGTCAAGGAGTGACTCCCTGCTTGGCAGGCACCAAAGAAGCAATTGTCTGGTCTGCATCGCTCAAGCTCCCGTCGGACGCCGAAGTCTTTGCATCACCAGAGGTAGATTTCCAGACTTCCCCGAGGCTGCCCTGAGTTCCCAGCAAAGCTGAGGCCCGTAGCTTTCGTGGGTAACGTGGAACCGTGACCCCTGGACACTGATTGCATTTGCAAGTGCATCCTTTTCTGGGTGTCCCACAAAGTCGTGCTTTGGGCTCCGAGTAGCCGCAGCCTTCCGCACCAACTGCACCGAAGATCACTGGCCTCTACTCCACGAGTGTCCTGTGAGCCAGCTCCATGTGCATCGACTCGAGGCTCCTTCACGGTTGCTAGTCCGTTGGCTAGTAGGCCCTCCCGAAGACCAATCTTTTTCTGCTTGGGCCCCCTGGTTGCTCCAGGAGTGCCCTGACTTATCCTCGCTGGGTGAGTCCCCCAGACCTTGCTGGTCTGCAACATCGTCCTTCTTCCATTTCCACAAGACTTGCCGTTGCCAAGGCTTGTTGGGTCCAATCCGGTCGCCGACACATCTGCAATCGACAGACATTGTGGGACAGCTCGAATCCAGCTCCTGGTCATCGTCAACGCCTCCTGGATCTTGTGGCTGAAGAGTCAAGACAACTGTCAACCTACCTGAAGCACTCGACATCGGTGGGCATCTGCTCATCGCCTTCCTGGTCACTGGCTAGTGACCCAGACTCTGTCCCCTCTGCTTTCAGGTTCTTCAGATCTTCGATCCACCTTTGGATCCACCCGAACACTTTCGACTTGGCCGCCAGCAGCACTTTGCAGCAGATCGCCATTGAAAGCGACGACGAAACCCGACCCCGAAAGACACCTATGCACCCGGCTCCCTGGGTGAGGTAACTCGAGTACTCCGGTGCTCCCGTGGGTATTGACACTAGAACAGCCTAGTTCTCAAAGGGTTTGCTCCAAGTCCTCCTCTAAGTGTCCCTTTTCTTTTAAATTCTAATCGCGACTTTCCCCATAGAAGTTAACAGTGGTTCGCGGCTGTGTTCATACACTGCACGCGTCCCCCGTGGGTCCCCTGTGTCACTGCCTTGGGTGGTTCCTTGTGGTCCAAGCACTTCTACAGGCTCTAGGCCTTGTGTCTATCTCAGTCGTGGTTCTTATACCACTGTATTGGTATATGGTTTGGTACGCCCCTGGGGCTCAAACGTGTATTTGTGCTATTACTGTAGATAACTAACTTATAACTTATGTATCTTCGAACTCTAGCCTCATAAAGAGACTAGAGGGGTGTGTTTAGTAATAAAGACATATATTTTGAATATATACCTGGTGTGGTCCTCTTTTATTTGGTCACTCAAGAGATTATAGACAGGTAAAACAAGCTGCTTTACATTCCTTCAAGACTTAGCCTGAAGGCTGCTCTCCATAGCTACCACTAGGATAGCTTTCAATAAAGGTTGTCTTTAACCTATCTCCAATAAGGGGTTGTTTGGACTGGTGCAAGGTGCCCACTATAATTAGTGGACAGCATATGCCAGGCCAACTTCTCACATTGGTGTGCAGCGTGTGGGATTCCAGCTTGCTATTGTTTTACCAGATAATCTCAATTGAATTGATCAACTGAAAACCACTAAGGGTACCTAAGGTACATATAAATCAAGCTTAGTAATACAGTAAGTTCTACTGAACTTAGAGTTGTGTGTTAAGGGACAGCACACCCTTTCTACAACTCAAGAGAGTTTAGTAGGCCACACTAGAGTAGGTAGTGCATACACCACACCTCACTAGTAATGTCTTCAAAGCCAGGACCCTGTGAGTCCTTGCCAGAAGCCAGTGGGCTTCTTCCCTCCAAGTATGATAAACTCCCATTCTTGGAATTAAGAGCATTATGCAATACTAGGAAGTTGAAGGCAGGCAAAAGTGCCAGCACCCAACACCTCAGGGAGGTGTTACTAGCTGATGATCTCAACAGGCCCCTAGGGTCTGAAGGGGTAGGCAAAGAGGGTGGGGCAGAAGATGAGGAAGGGGCCAGGGGTGAAGAAACCCAGTGTAGGAGAGTAGGATCTGCTTCACATGGGTACCCCCACTTTTTGCTGATGCTTCACTGTTTTTCGACCTTAGTCTGGCTGGGGCCCTGCTAATCAGAACCCCAGCCTAGCTGCTTCCTCTCTAAAATGGTTTCCAGGTGCCTTAGGCACATCTCTGATTGGAATCTGGAGTGCCCTTATAAGTCCCTAGTATATGGTATACTATGTACCCCGGGCATAGGTACCTCAGAGGCCTACCAGGGGCTGCAGCATGTATTGTGCCACCCCTGGAAGGCCATCCAAACTGACACCACAGGTCTGCTACTGCAGCCTGGGTAAGGTGGTGCATGCACCCCTTACTGTGATATAGGCTACCTATATCACTATATACATACACACATGTAAACCTATAAGTCACTCCTATGGCAGGCCTTATCAATCCTGAAGGCAGAGTGCGTGGTTCCTATGTGAGAGGGTGCCCCTGCATGAGCTGGGCCCCTCTGCAGCATCCGGAGACCCTTCTCTGATGCTGTTTGTAGTGCAGCCCGACCATATACTCTTAAGCGCATTATAACCTCGCGTTAAATGCTAACTTTGGGATGGCTGCACGGAAACATGTCGTGTTTGGTGTCAAACATCTTGGAATACTACCCCCACCAGTTCTGGCGGCGGGGGTAGCATTCCACCCTTCTAGAGGGAGAGACATGTACACACCGGTATACCCGGTACTGACTTTCCAGAGCCCTGGCATCACAAAATGGATGCCGCTGCCACAGACACGAGTCTGGCCTCCTGCTGCTGACCGAAACTCCGGCAGGGGAGGCCTGGACAATAGGTTTCCTGTCCCAGGGAGGTGTAACCACCTCCCCAGACAGGATAGTGTGTATTGGGGCTGGGCGGGAGCACTCTCTGGTGCTTTGAAGTCCTGCACTGGGGGCACATTTGGTGTCCCTGTGCATACCCCAGTTCAAACCGGCTCAGGGGCTTCCAGCCCCTGCTCTGGCACGAAACTGGACAAAGGGAAAGGGTGTAGCCACCCCTCTGCCCTGACCCTCCCATAGGTGGGGCCACAGAGTATGTCCAACCCCCTACCTTAGTATAAGTAGGGGACCCCAGTCCTTAGGACTTTAGATTTTACCTGGACGAAACTCTGATACAGAATCCTGGACCTTCGACGCTCTACTTCAAGATTAGAGGACTGAAGAATCTCCCTTGGGGTCAAGGAGTGACTCCCTGCTTGGCAGGCACCAAAGAAGCAATTGTCCGGTCTGCATCGCTGAAGCTCCTGTCGGACGCGAAGTCTTTGCATCACCAGACGTGGATTTCCAGACTTGCCCGAGGCTGCCCTGAGTCCCCAGCAAAGCTGAGGCCCGTAACTGTCGTGGGTAACGTGGAACCATGACCGCTAGACACCGATTGTATTTGCAAGTGCATCCTCTTCTGGGTCTCCCACGAAGTCGTGCTTTGGGCTCCGAGTAGCCCCAGCCTCCAGCACTAACTGTACCGAAGATCACTGGCCTCCACTCCACGAGTGTCCTGTGAGCCAGCTCCACGTGCATCGACTCGAGGCTCCTTCGTGGTCGTTAGTCCATTGGCTAGTAGGCCCTCCCGAAGGCCAATCTTTTTCTGCTTGGGCCCCCTGATTGCTCCAGGCGTGCCCTGACATATCCTCGCTGGGTGAGTCCCCCAGACCTTGCTCGTCTGCAACATCGTCCTTCTTCCATTTCCACAAGACTTGCCATTGCCAAGGCTTGTTGAGTCCAATCCGGTCGCCGACACCCCTGCAATCGACAGACGTCGTGGGACAGCTCGAATCCAGCTCCTGGTTGTTGTCGACGCCTCCTGGCCCTCGTGGCTGAAGAGTCAAGACAACCATCAACCTACCTGAAGCACTCGACATCGGTGGGCATCTGCTCATCGCCTTCCTGGTCACTGGCTAGTGACCCAGACTCTGTCCCCTCTGCTTTCAGGTTCTTCAGATCTTCGATCCACCTTTGGATCCACCCGAACACTTTTGACTTGGCCGCCAGCAGCACTTTGCAGCAGATCGCCATAGAAAGCGACGACGAAACCCGACCCCGAAAGACACCTAAGCACCCGGCTCCCTGGATGAGGTAACTCGAGTACTCCAGTGCTCCCGTGGGTATTGACACTAGAACAGCCTAGTTCTCAAAGGGTTTGCTCCAAGTCCTCCTCTAAGTGTCCCTTTTCTTTTAAATTCTAATCGCGACTTTCCCCATAGAAGTTAACGGTGGTTCGCGGCTGTGTTCATACACTGCACGCGTCCCCCGTGGGTCCCCTGTGTCACTGCCTTGGGTGGTTCCTTGTGGTCCAAGCACTTCTACAGGCTCTAGGCCTTGTGTCTAGCTCAGTCGTGGTTCTTATACCACTGTATTGGTATATGGTTTGGTACGCCCCTGGGGCTCAAACGTGTATTTGTGCTATTACTGTAGATAACTAACTTATAACTTATGTACTTCGAACTCTAGCCTCATAAAGAGACTAGAGGGGTGTGTTTAGTAATAAATACATATATTTTGAATATATACCTGGTGTGGTCCTCTTTCATTTGGTCACTCAAGAGATTATAGACTGGTAAAACAAGCTACTTTACATTCCTTCAAGACTTAGCCTGAAGGCTGCTCTCCATAGCTACCACTAGGATAGCTTTCAATAAAGGTTGTCTTTAACCTATCTCCAATAAGGGGTTGTTTGGACTGGTGCAAGGTGCCCACTATAATTAGTGGACAGCATATGCCAGGCCAACTTCTCACACCCAGGCCCCCCTCTGAAACTGGCCAGGAAGGTGAAAATGACCTTGTCCTGGAAAACCCAATTCCTCCTGTGGAGGAGGAGGAGGGGGAGGATCAGACTGACTTCCCTTTGTCCCCCAGGAAGACTTCTGAGTGTGCCCAGAAGGTCTAGGTCTCCTTCTCATGAGTCTAACCACTCTGACACCTCAATAGGGACCTCTGTCTCCTCTCATAGGAGGGAATCCTCTCATGAGAGGAGAAAGAGACTGATTCAGTATGAGCAAACTCAGCTTGAACTCAGGAAACAGCAATTGGCTATGGACAGGGAGTCCCTAGATCTCTATAGAGAGAGACAAAAGTTGGGACTAGAGTCCCATGGTGGCAGCAGTTTCCCCAAAGATAGGGAAAGGTCTTATGACCATAGAAACCTGAGCAAGATTGTCCCTCCCTACCAGAGTGGGGATGACATCCACAAATGGATAACTGCTCTAGAGAGGGCCTGTAAAGTACAGAGGGTCCCTCAGGAGCAGTGGGAAGCAATCTTGGGGCTCTCCTTTGCAGACAAAGGTAGAGACAAGATCCTCACTGTTAGAGAGGAGGATGCTGATAATTACAAAGTCTTGAAGAGTGCTCTAATTGATGGGTTTGGCCTAACCACTGAACAATACAGGTTAAAGTTCAGGGATACCCAAAAAGCACAGACTCAAGACTGGGTGGACTTTGTTGATTGTTCTGCCAAGGCTCTGGAAGGTTGGATACATGGCAACAAGGTGCATGACTTTTTAGGATTGTACAATTTGATTATGAGGGAGCAGATCCTTAATAATTGTCAAAACCAGCTTTTACACCAGTACCTGGTGGACTCTGATCTGACCTCTCCCCAAGAATTGGGAAAGAAGGCAGACAAATGGGTCAGAACCAGAGTAAAGACTAAGAATCAGGGTAGTGACCAGAAGAAAGATTCTACCAAGTCCCAAGAGAAAGGTGGGGATAAATCTAAGGATAAATCCACTACAGGGCCCCAAAAGTCCTCTTCTGGGGGTGGGTCCCAAACTCCTTCCTCTCCTGAAAAGAAACCATATTGCCATGTCTGTAAAAAGCCTGGACACTGGAAAACTGATCCCAGTTGCCCCAGAATTGGCAATAAAGAAAATGTTCCTCCAACAACTACTACCACCCCTCCTGGTACTACCAGTAGTAATCCTCCAGTGGGAAGTAGTGCACCCAAAAAGTTAGGTGCTTTTGCAAGAGGAACAGAGGTGGGCCCTAGTTTAGACAGGACCCCCTCAACAGACTCCTCTGACTCTGATGGTGGTGTAGGATTTGCCACGTTTACCATGGGTCCCAATGCATTGGGCAGGTACAGACTGGAGCCAATAATTAATGGTCAGAAAGCTGTGGCATTTAGGGACACAGGGGCTAGTGTCACCATGGTGGCAGGGAAACTAGTCCCCCTCACCAGCTTTTACCTGAGTTTAAATACCAGGTAACCAACATTGATGGTGTCAGAACAGATCACACCATGGCCATAGTCAATCTCAGCTGGGAAGGGGTCACAGGCCCAAAAAGAGTGGCAGTGTCCCCAACCTTGCCTGTAGATTGCCTGATGGGCAATAATCTGGAAATTTCAGCCTGGGCTGAAGTTGAACACCAAACCCATCTGAGAATGCTGGGCGTCCCTGTAAAGGTTAGTGGGGCTGTGATGGCCACAGCCCAAGCCAAGGGAAACTTTGGAGAGATGGAGCCTGGAAGAATGGCCCACACTCCCCAAAAGAGAGCACAAGGGTTGAAGAAAAGTCTTCTTCCCTCCAGACAGTAGGTAAGGGTCAGCCTCCTCAGGGAACTGACCCTACCCCTAGTGAAGGAACTGCCCCAGAGGTAGTCAGGCCTGGCCTGCCCCCCTGATGGCAGAGGACCCTTCCAAGGTGGTACCCAGTCTGGAGCAGGTAACCTGCCCCTCTCTACCCTGCCTCAGTCAGCCCAGGGCTGCAGAGGTCAGGGAGGTCAGTGGACCCCCAGGGCCCCCTGTCCAGAGGAACCCCGCATCAGCAGATTAGGGGCACCCAGGCTCGTAGCCCTAGCCAGGTGAAAATTCCTCAACACACTGAGGGATCCCCCATACCTTTGTGTAGGGACCTCCCCAGAAGGACTCTGTTAGGCAAGGGCAAACCTGGGACCAAAAGGTTCCAAACCTGCCATGTCCCTCCAGTGGTCCATCCAAAGGGACCCAACCCCCAGCTGTAGGCAGCCAAAGGTTGACCCTTAGAGCACAGTGCAACTCAGTCATGGAAAGACAGGCATACATGGTGACCAGTGATTTGAGGAAGCTGAGACCAACCTTCCTAGGGCCTCACTTCCCTTCTCAGACACCTCACCAGCCTTGTACTTTACCAAAGCACACCACAGGTGGTAATTCCCCATGGTGGAGACCCTCTCATACCCTTAGGGTGAGGGATTGCTTAGTGGACCATAAGATAGGGGGCAACCATGCTAGTGCAGGTGCTTCCTTATATGGCCACTTAGTCAATAAAGGCTCAACTGGCCAAGGTTAGCCTTACCTCCTTTTGTTTGGGGGGTTATGTAGGAAGGTGGAATCTGAATATATGGTTGCCCCCACTTTTTTCCTGGTGTTTTGCTGGTTTATGACTTAGTTGGACTGGGATCCTGCTATTCAGGGCCCCAGTCTATCTGCTTCCTCTATAAAATGATTTCCATGTGCCTTAGGCACATCTCTGATTGGAATCTGGAGTGCCCTTATAAGTCCCTAGTATATGGTATACTATGTACCCAGGGCATAGGTACCTCAGAGGCCTACCAGGGGCTGCAGCATGTATTGTGCCACCCCTGGAAGGCCATCCAAACTGACACCACAGGTCTGCTACTGCAGCCTGGGTAAGGTGGTGCATGCACTCCTTACTGTGATATAGGCTACCTATATCACTACATACATACACACATATAAACCTATAAGTCACTCCTATGGCAGGCCTTATCAATCCTGAAGGCAGAGTGCGTGGTTCCTATGTGAGAGGGTGCCCCTGCATGAGCTGGGCCCCTCTGCAGCGTTCGGAGACCCTTCTCTGATGCTGTTTGTAGTGCAGCCCGACCATATACTCTTAAGCGCATTATAACCTCGCGTTAAATGCTAACTTTGGGATGGCTGCACGGAAACATGTCGTGTTTGGTGTCAAACATCTTGGAATACTACCCCCTGCCAGTTCTGGCGGCGGGGGTAGCATTCCACCCTTCTAGAGGGAGAGACATGTACACACCGGTATACCCGGTACTGACTTTCCAGAGCCCTGGATTCACAAAATGGATGCCGCTGCCACAGACACGAGTCTGGCCTCCTGCTGCTGACCGAAACTCCGGCAGGGGAGGCCTTGACAATAGGTTTCCTGTCCCAGGGAGGTGTAACCACCTCCCCAGACAGGATCGTGTGTATTGGGGCTGGGCGGCAGCACTCTCTGGTGCTTTGAAGTCCTGCACTGGGGGCACATTTGGTGTCCCTGTGCATACCCCAGTTCAAACCGGCTCAGGGGCTTCCAGCCCCTGCTCTGGCGCAAAACTGGACAAAGGGAAAGGGGTGTAGCCACCCCTCTGCCCTGACCCTCCCATAGGTGGGGCCACAGAGTATGTCCAACCCCCTACCTTAGTATAAGTAGGGGACCCCAGTCCTTAGGACTTTAGATTTTACCTGGACGAAACTCTGATACAGAATCCTGGACCTTCGACGCTCTACTTCAAGACTAGAGGACTGAAGAATCTCCCTTGGGGTCAAGGAGTGACTCCCCTGCTTGGCAGGCACGAAAGAAGCAATTGTCCGGTCTGCATCGCTGAAGCTCCCGTCGGACGCCGAAGTCTTTGCATCACCAGAGGTGGATTTGCAGACTTCCCCGAGGCTGCCCTGAGTCCCCAGCAAAGCTGAGGCCCGTAGCTGTTGTGGGTAACGTGGAACCGTGACCCCTGGTCACCGATCGCATTTGCAAGTACATCCTCTTCTGGGTCTTCCACGAAGTCATTCTTTGGGCTACGAGTAGCCCCAGCTTCTAGCACCAACTGCACCGAAGATCACTGGCCTCCACTCCACGAGTGTCCTGTGAGCCAGCTCCACGTGCATTGACTTGAGGCTCCTTTGCGGTCACTAGTCCGTTGGCTAGTAGGCCCTCCCGAAGGCCAATCTTTTCCTACTTGGGCCCCGTGGTTGCTCCAGGCGTGCCCTGACATATCCTTGCTGGGTGAGTCCCCCAGACCTTGCTGGTCTGCAACATTGTCCTTCTCCAATTTCCACAAGACTTGCCGTTGCCAAGGCTTGTTGGGTCCAATCCGGTCGCCGACACCCCTGCAATCGACAAACATCGTGGGACAGCTTGAATCCAGCTCCTGGTTGTTGTCGACGCCTCCTGGACCTCGTGGCTGAAGAGTCAAGACGACCGTAAACCTACCTGAAGCACTCGACATCAGTGGGCATCTGCTCATCGCCTTCCTGGTCACTGGCTAGTGACCCAGACTCTGTCCCCTCTGCTTTCAGGATCTTCAGATCTTTGATCCACCTTTGGATCCACCCGAACACTTTCGACTTGGCCGCCAGCAGCACTTTGCAGCAGATCGCCATAGAAAGCGACGACAAAACCCGACCCCGAAAGACACCTATGCACCCGGCTCCCCTGGGTGAGGTAACTCGAGTACTCCGGTGCTCCCGTGGGTATTGACACTAGAACAGCCTAGTTCTCAAAGGGTTTGCTCCAAGTCCTCCTCTAAGTGTCCCTTTTCTTTTAAATTCTAATCGCGACTTTCCCCATAGAAGTTAACGGTGGTTCGCGGCTGTGTTCATACACTGCATGCGTCCCCGTGGGTCCCCTGTGTCACTGCCTTGGGTGGTTCCTTGTGGTCCAAGCACTTCTACAGGCTCTAGGCCTTGTGTCTAGCTCAGTCGTGGTTCTTATACCACTGTATTGGTATATGGTTTGGTACGCCCCTGGGGCTCAAACGTGTATTTGTGCTATTACTGTACATAACTAACTTATAACTTATGTACTTTGAACTCTAGCCTCATAAAGAGACTAGAGGGGTGTGTTTAGTAATAAATACATATATTTTGAATATATACCTGGTGTGGTCCTCTTTCATTTGGTCACTCAAGAGATTATAGACTGGTAAAACAAGCTGCTTTACATTCCTTCAAGACTTAGCCTGAAGGCTGCTCTCCATAGCTACCACTAGGATAGCTTTCAATAAAGGTTGTCTTTAACCTATCTCCAATAAGGGGTTGTTTGGACTGGTGCAAGGTGCCCACTATAATTAGTGGACAGCATATGCCAGGCCAACTTCTCACAAGGGGTACAGAAAGAGGCAAGAGAAGTGCAGAAAGAAGCAACAGTGGTGGAGACAGAGGCAAGAGAGGTGCAGAAAGAGGGGAGAGGGGTACAGAAAGAGGCAAGAGGGGTGCTGAAATTCGCAAGAGAGGTGCAGAAAGAAGCAAGAGCAGTGCAAAAAGAACCAACAGAGGTGTAGAAAAGGCAAGAGAACTGCAGAAAGAGGCAAGAGAACTGCAGAATGAGGCAAGAGAGTTGCAGAACCAGGCAAGAGGGGTGCAGACAGAGGCAAGAGAAGTACAGAAAGAAGCAACAGAGGTGCAGAATGAGGCAAGAGAACTGCAGAAAGAGGTAAGAGAACTGCAGAAAGAGGCAGGAGAGTTGCAGAAACAGGCAAAAGAGGTGCAGAAAGAGAGAACAGGGGCACAGACGGAGGCAAGAGAGGTGCAGGAAGAGGGGTGCAGAAAGAGGCAAGAGGGGTGCTAAAATTTGCAAGAGATGTGCAGAAAGAAGCAAGAGCAGTGATAAATTGTGTACTGATGTTTTTACCTGTCTGAGGGGGGTTAGGGGAGATGGGGGTGATCCTGCATGGTAAATAAAAAAATTAAAAAGAGAAGTGCAGAAAGGCAAGTGAGGTACAGAAAGAGGCAAGAGAAGTGCAGAAAGAGGCAAGAGCGGTGCACAAAGATGCAAGTGGGGTGCAGAAACAGGCAAGAGGGGTGCAGAAAGAGGCAATAGAAGTGCAGAAAGAGGCAAGAGAGGTGTACAAAGAGAATAAGGTGCAGAAAGAGGTAAGAGGGGTGCAGAAAGAATTGAATGAGATGTGGAAAAAAGCAAGAGAAGTGTAGAAAGAACCAACAGAGGTTCAGAAATAGGCAAGAGGGGTGCAGAAAGAGGCAAGAGAAGTACAGAAAGAAGCAACAGAGGTGCTGAAAGAGGCAAGAGAACTGCAGAAAAAGGCAGGAGATTTGCAGAAACAGGCAAAGGAGGTGCAGAAAGTAGAAAGAGGGTCGCAGAAAGAGGCAAGAGGGGTGCAAAAGAGGCAAGAGAGGTGCACATAGAGGTAAGAAGGGTGCACAAAGAGGCAAGAGGGGTGCAGAAGTTTGTAAGAGAGGTGCATAAAGAGGGAAGATGGGTTCAGAAAGAGGCAAGAGGGGTGCAGAAGTTTGCAAGAGAGGTGCAGATAGAGGCAGTAGAAGTACAGAAATAAGCAACAGAGGTGCAGAAAGAGGCAAGAGAACTGCAAAAAGAGGAAAGAGAGGTGTAGACAGAGGGAAGAGAGGTGCACAAAGAGGTAAGAAGGTTGGAGAAAGAGGCAAGAGGGGTGCAGAAAGAAGCAAGAAGTTGCAGAAAGAAGAGATGTGCAGAACGAGGCAAGAGAAGTGCAGAAAGAAGTAAGAGAGGTGCAGAAAGAAGTGAGAGAAGAGCAGAAAGAAGCCACAGAGGTGCAGAAGGAGGGTAGAGAAGTGCAGAAAGAAGCAACAAAAATGCAGAAAGAGGCAAGAGAAGTGCAGAAAGAGGCAACAGAGGTGCAGAAACAGGAAGGACAGGTGCAGAAAGTGGAAAGAGAGGTGCAGAAAGAAGCAAATGAGATGCAGAAAAAGCAAGAGAGGAGCAGATAGAACCAACAGAGGTGCAGAAAAGGCAAGAGCGGTGCAGAAAGAGGCAAGATAATTGCAGAAAGAAGCAACAGAGGTGCAGACAGAGGCAAGAGAGGTGCAGAAAGAGGGGAGAGTGGTGCAGAAAGAGGCAAGAGGGGTGCTGAAAGAGGAAAGAGAGTTGCAGAAACATGCAAAAGACGCAAATGAGATACAGCAAAAAACCAAGAGAAGTGCAGAACGAACCAACAGATGTGCAGAAAGAGGCAAGAGGGGTACAGAAAGAGGCAAGAGAAGTGCAGAAAGAAGCAACAGTGGCGGAGACAGAGGCAAGAGAGGTGCAGAAAGAGGGGAGAGGGGTACAGAAAGAGGCAAGAGGGGTGCTGAAATTCGCAAGAGAGGTGCAGAAAGAAGCAAGAGCAGTGCAAAAGAACCAACAGAGGTGTAGAAAAAGGCAAGAGAACAGCAGAAAGAGGCAAGAGAACTGCAGAAAGAGGCAAGAGAGTTGCAGAAACAGGCAAGAGGGGTGCAGACAGAGGCAAGAGAAGTACAGAAAGAAGCAACAGAGGTGCAGAATGAGGCAAGAGAACTGCAGAAAGAGGTAAGAGAACTACAGAAAGAGGCAGGAGAGTTGCAGAAACAGGCAAAAGAGGTGCAGAAAGAGAGAACAGGGGCACAGACGGAGGCAAGAGAGGTGCAGGAAGAGGGGTGCAGAAAGAGGCAAGAGGGGTGCTAAAATTTGCAAGAGATGTGCAGAAAGAAGCAAGAGCAGTGATGAATTGTGTACTGATGTTTTTACCTGTCTGAGGGGGGTTAGGGGGATGGGGGTGATCCTGCATGGTAAATAAAAAAATAAAAAGAGAGGTGCAGATAAAGGCAGCAGAAGTACAGAAATAAGCAAAAGAGGTGCAGAAAGAGGCAAGAGAACTGCAGAAAGAGGAAGGAGAGGTGTAGACAGAGGGAAGAGAGGTGCACAAAGAGGTAAGAAGGTTGGAGAAAGAGGCAAGAGGGGTGCAGAAAGAAGCAAGAAGTTGCAGAAAGAAGAGATGTGCAGAAAGAGGCAAGAGAAGTGCAGAAATAAGCAACAGAGGTGCAAAAACAGGCAGGAGAGGTGCAGAAAGAGGAAAGAGAGGTGCAGAAAGATGCAGGAGAGGTGCACAAAGAGGGAATAAATGTGCAGAAAGAGGTAGGAGGGGTGGAGAAAGGAGCAAATGAGATGCAGAAAAAAGCAAGAGAAGTGCAGAAAGAAGCAAGAGAGGTGGAGGAAGAAGTAAAGGAAGTGCAGAAAGAAGCAACAGAGGTGCAGAAAGAGGGTAGAGAAGTGCAGAAAGAAGCAACAAATGTGCAGAAAGAGGCAACAGAGGTGCAGAAACAGGCAGGAGAGCTGCAGAAAGAGGAAAGAGAGCAGCAGAAAGAAGTAAATGAGATGCAGAAAAAAGCAAGAGAAGTGCAGAAAGAACCAACAGAGGTGCAGAAAGAGGCAAGAGAACTGCAGAAATAGGAAAGAGAGTTGCAGAAACATGCAAAAGAGGTACAGAAAGAGAGAACAGGGGTGCAGACAGAGGCAAGTGAGGTGCAGAAAGAGGTGAGAGGGGTGTAGTAAGAGGCAAGAGGGGTGCTGAAAATCGCAAGAGAGGTACAGAAAGAAGCAAGAGCAGTGCAGAAAGAACCAACAGAGGTGCAGAAGGAGGCAAGAGGGGTGTAGAAAGCGGCAACAGAAGTGTAGAAAGAAGCAAAAGAGGTGCAGAAAGAGGCAAGAGAGGTGTTCAGAGAGGGACGAAGGGTGCAGAAAGAGGCAAGAGGGGTGCAGAAAGAAGGAAGAGAGGTGCAGAAAGAAGTAAGCGAAGTGCAGAATGAAGCAACAGAGGTGCAGAAAGAGGGAAGAGAAGTGCAGAAAGAGGCAACAGAGTTGCAGAAATAGGCAGGAGAGGTGCACAAAGAGGGAACAGGGGTGCAGAAAGAGGCAAGAGAGGTACAGAAAGAGGGAAGAGGGGTGCAGAAAGAGGCAACAGGAGTGCAGAAAGAAGCAAGTGAGGTGCATAAAAGGCAACAGTGGTGCAGAAAGAGGCAAGACATGTGCAGATACAGGGAAGAGAAGTGCAGAAAGAGGCAAGAGAAGTGCTGAAAGAAGCAATAGAGGGGTAGAAAAAAACAAGAAAAGTGATGAAAGAGACAAGAGAGTTGCAGAAAGAAATAAGAGACGTGCAGAAAAAACAAAGAGAAGTGCAGAAAGAGGCATGCGAGGTACAGAAAGAGGCAATAGAGGTGCAGAAACAGGCAAAAGGGGTGCAGAAAGAGGCAAGAAAAGTGCAGAAAGAGGCAGGAGAGTTGCAGAAACAGGCATAGGAGGTACAGAAAGAGAGAACAGGGGTGCAGGCAGAGGTAAGAAGAGGAAAGAATGAAGCAAATGAGATGCAGGAAAAAGCAAGAAAAGTGCATAAAGAAGAAACAGAGGTGCAGACAGAGGCAAGAGGGGTGCAGAAAGAGGTAAGAGAAGTGCAGAAAGAAGCAACAGAGGTGCAGAAAGAGGCAAGAGAACTGCAGAAAGAGGCATGAGAGTTGCAGAAACAGGCAAAGGATGTGCAGAAAGAGAGAACAGGGGTGCAGACAGAGGCAATAGAGGTGCAGAAAGAGGGAAGAGGGGTGCGGAAAGAGGCAAGAGGGGTGCAAAAGTTTGCCACAGAGGTGCAGAAAGATGCAAGAGCAGTGCAGAAAGAACCATCAGAGGTGCAGAAAGAGGCAAGAGGTGTGTAGAAGGAGGCAACAGATGTACAGAAAGAAGCAAAAGAGGTGCAGAAAGAGGCAAGAGCGCTGCAGAAAGAGGAAAGAGAGATTCAGACAGAGGCAAGAGAGGTGCAGAAAGAGGGAAGAGGGGTGCAGAAAGAGGCAAGAGGGGTGCTGAAATTTGCAAGAGCTGTGCAGAAAGAACCAACAAAGGTGCAGAAAGAGGCAAGAGGGTGTAGAAAGCAGCAACGAAAGTGCAGAAAGAGGAAAGAGAGGTGCAGAAAGAGGCAAGATAGGTGTTCAAAGATGGAAGAAGGGTGCAGAAAGAGGCAAGAGGGGTGCAGAAAGAAGGAAGAGAGGTGCAGAAAGAATTAAGAGAAGTGCAAAAAGAAGCAACAGAGGTGCCGAAAGAGGGAAGGGAAGTGCAGAAAGAGGCAACAGAGTTGCATCAATAGGCAGGAGAGGTGCAGAAAGAGGGAACAGGGGTGAAGAAAGAGGTGAGAGGGGTGCTGAAAGAGGAAAGAGAGTTGCAGAAACATGCAAAAGACGCAAATGAGATACAGCAAAAAACCAAGAGAAGTGCAGAACGCACCAACAGATGTGCAGAAAGAGGCAAGAGGGGTACAGAAAGAGGCAAGAGAAGTGCAGAAAGAAGCAACAGTGGTGGAGACAGAGGCAAGAGAGGTGCAGAAAGAGGGGAGAGGGGTACAGAAAGAGGCAAGAGGGGTGCTGAAATTTGCAAGAGAGGTGCAGAAAGAAGCAAGAGCAGTGCAAAAAGAACCAACAGAGGTGTAGAAAAAGGCAAGAGAACTGCAGAAAGAGGCAAGAGAACTGCAGAAAGAGGCAAGAGAGTTGCAGAAACAGGCAAGAGGGGTGCAGACAGAGGCAAGAGAAGTACAGAAAGAAGCAACAGAGGTGCAGAATGAGGCAAGAGAACTGCAGAAAGAGGTAAGAGAACTGCAGAAAGAGGCAGGAGAGTTGCAGAAACAGGCAAAAGAGGTGCAGAAAGAGAGAACAGGGGCAAAGACGGAGGCAAGAGAGGTGCAGGAAGAGGGGTGCAGAAAGAGGCAAGAGGGGTGCTAAAATTTGCAAGAGATGTGCAGAAAGAAGCAAGAGCAGTGATGAATTGTGTACTGATGTTTTTACCTGTCTGAGGGGGGGGGGTTAGGGTGGATGGGGTGATCCTGCATGGTAAATAAAAAAAAATTAAAAAAGAGAAGTGCAGAAAGGCAAGTGAGGTACAGAAAGAGGCAAGAGAAGTGCAGAAAGAAGCAAGAGCGGTGCACAAAGATGCAAGTGGGGTGCAGAAACAGGCAAGAGGGGTGCAGAAAGAGGCAATAGAAGTGCAGAAAGAGGCAAGAGAGGTGTACAAAGAGAGAATAAAGGTGCAGAAAGAGGTAAGAGGGGTGCAGAAAGAATTGAATGAGATGTGGAAAAAAGCAAGAGAAGTGCAGAAAGAACCAACAGAGGTTCAGAAATAGGCAAGAAGGGTGCAGAAAGAGGCAAGAGAAGTACAGAAAGAAGCAACAGAGGTGCTGAAAGAGGCAAGAGATTTGCAGAAACAGGCAAAGGAGGTGCAGAAAGTAGAAAGAGGGTCGCAGAAAGAGGCAAGAGGGGTGCAAAAAGAGGCACGAGAGGTGCACAAAGAGGTAAGAAGGGTGCACAAAGAGGCAAGAGGGGTGCAGAAGTTTGTAAGAGAGGTGCATAAAGAGGGAAGATGGGTTCAGAAAGAGGCAAGAGGGGTGCAGAAGTTTGCAAGAGAGGTGCAGATAGAGGCAGTAGAAGTACAGAAATAAGCAAAAGAGGTGCAGAAAGAGGCAAGAGAACTGCAGAAAGAGGAAAGAGAGGTGTAGACAGAGGGAAGAGAGGTGCACAAAGAGGTAAGAAGGTTGGAGAAAGAGGCAAGAGGGGTGCAGAAAGAAGCAAGAAGTTGCAGAAAGAAGAGATGTGCAGAAAGAGGCAAGAGAAGTGCAGAAAGAAGCAAGAGAGGTGCAGAAAGAAGTGAGAGAAGAGCAGAAAGAAGCCACAGAGGTGCAGAAGGAGGGTAGAGAAGTGCAGAAAGAAGCAACGAATATGCAGAAAGAGGAAAGAGAAGTGCAGAAAGAGGCAACAGAGGTGCAGAAACAGGAAGGACAGGTGCAGAAAGTGGAAAGAGAGGTGCAGAAAGAAGCAAATGAGATGCAGAAAAAGCAAGAGAGGAGCAGATAGAACCAACAGAGGTGCACAAAGAGGCAAGAGGGGTGCAGAAAGAGGCAAGATAATTGCAGAAAGAAGCAACAGAGGTGCAGACAGAGGCAAGAGAGGTGCAGAAAGAGGGGAGAGTGGTGCAGAAAGAGGCAAGAGCTGTGCTGAAAGAGGAAAGAGAGTTGCAGAAACATGCAAAAGACACAAATGAGATACAGCAAAAACCAAGAGAAGTGCCGAACAGAACCAACAGAGGTGCAGAAAGAGGCAAGAGGGGTGTAGGAAGGTGGAATCTGACTATATGGTTGCCCCCACTTTTTCCTGGTGTTTTGCTGGTTTATGACTTAGTTGGACTGGGATCCTGCTATTCAGGGCCCCAGTCTATCTGCTTCCTCTATAAAATGGTTTCCATGTGCCTTAGGCACATCTCTGATTGGAATCTGGAGTGCCCTTATAAGTCCCTAGTATATGGTATACTATGTACCCAGGGAATAGGTACCTCAGAGGCCTACCAGGGGCTGCAGCATGTATTGTGCCACCCCTGGAAGGCCATCCAAACTGACACCACAGGTCTGCTACTGCAGCCTGGGTAAGGTGGTGCATGCACCCCTTACTGTGATATAGGCTACCTATATCACTACATACATACACACATATAAACCTATAAGTCACTCCTATGGCAGGCCTTATCAATCCTGAAGGCAGAGTGCGTGGTTCCTATGTGAGAGGGTGCCCCTGCATGAGCTGGGCCCCTCTGCAGCGTTCGGAGACCCTTCTCTGATGCTGTTTGTAGTGCAGCCCGACCATATACTCTTAAGCGCATTATAACCTCGCGTTAAATGCTAACTTTGGGATGGCTGCACGGAAACATGTCGTGTTTGGTGTCAAACATCTTGGAATACTACCCCCGCCAGTTCTGGTGGCGGGGGTAGCATTCCACCCTTCTACAGGGAGAGACATGTACACACCGGTATACCCGGTACTGACTTTCCAGAGCCCTGGCATCACAAAATGGATGCCGCTGCCACAGACAGGAGTCTGGCCTCCTGCTGCTGACCGAAACTCCGGCAGGGGAGGCCTGGACAATAGGTTTCCTGTCCCAGGGAGGTGTAACCACCTCCCCAGACAGGATAGTGTGTATTGGGGCTGGGCGGGAGCACTCTCTGGTGCTTTGAACTCCTGCACTGGGGGCACATTTGGTGTCCCTGTGCATACCCCAGTTCAAACCGGCTCAGGGGCTTCCAGCCCCTGCTCTGGTGCGAAACTGGACAAAGGGAAAGGGGTGTAGCCACCCCTCTGCCCTGACCCTCCCATAGGTGGAGCCACAGAGTATGTCCAACCCCCTACCTTAGTATAAGTAGGGGACCCCAGTCCTTAGGACTTTAGATTTTACCTGGACGAAACTCTGATACAGAATCCTGGACCTTCTACGCTCTACTTCAAGATTAGAGGACTGAAGAATCTCCCTTGGGGTCAAGGAGTGACTCCCCTGCTTGGCAGGCACCAAAGAAGCAATTGTCTGGTCTGCATCGCTCAAGCTCCCGTCGGACGCCGAAGTCTTTGCATCACCAGAGGTAGATTTCCAGACTTCCCCGAGGCTGCCCTGAGTTCCCAGCAAAGCTGAGGCCCGTAGCTTTCGTGGGTAACGTGGAACCGTGACCCCTGGACACTGATTGCATTTGCAAGTGCATCCTTTTCTGGGTGTCCCACAAAGTCGTGCTTTGGGCTCCGAGTAGCCGCAGCCTTCCGCACCAACTGCACCGAAGATCACTGGCCTCTACTCCACGAGTGTCCTGTGAGCCAGCTCCATGTGCATCGACTCGAGGCTCCTTCACGGTTGCTAGTCCGTTGGCTAGTAGGCCCTCCCGAAGACCAATCTTTTTCTGCTTGGGCCCCTGGTTGCTCCAGGAGTGCCCTGACTTATCCTCGCTGGGTGAGTCCCCCAGACCTTGCTGGTCTGCAACATCGTCCTTCTTCCATTTCCACAAGACTTGCCGTTGCCAAGGCTTGTTGGGTCCAATCCGGTCGCCGACACATCTGCAATCGACAGACATTGTGGGACAGCTCGAATCCAGCTCCTGGTCATCATCAACGCCTCCTGGATCTTGTGGCTGAAGAGTCAAGACAACTGTCAACCTACCTGAAGCACTCGACATCGGTGGGCATCTGCTCATCGCCTTCCTGGTCACTGGCTAGTGACCCAGACTCTGTCCCCTCTGCTTTCAGGTTCTTCAGATCTTCGATCCACCTTTGGATCCACCCGAACACTTTCGACTTGGCCGCCAGCAGCACTTTGCAGCAGATCGCCATTGAAAGCGACGACGAAACCCGACCCCGAAAGACACCTATGCACCCGGCTCCCCTGGGTGAGGTAACTCGAGTACTCCGGTGCTCCCGTGGGTATTGACACTAGAACAGCCTAGTTCTCAAAGGGTTTGCTCCAAGTCCTCCTCTAAGTGTCCCTTTTCTTTTAAATTCTAATCGCGACTTTCCCCATAGAAGTTAACAGTGGTTCGCGGCTGTGTTCATACACTGCACGCGTCCCCCGTGGGTCCCCTGTGTCACTGCCTTGGGTGGTTCCTTGTGGTCCAAGCACTTCTACAGGCTCTAGGCCTTGTGTCTATCTCAGTCGTGGTTCTTATACCACTGTATTGGTATATGGTTTGGTACGCCCCTGGGGCTCAAACGTGTATTTGTGCTATTACTGTAGATAACTAACTTATAACTTATGTACTTCGAACTCTAGCCTCATAAAGAGACTAGAGGGGTGTGTTTAGTAATAAAGACATATATTTTGAATATATACCTGGTGTGGTCCTCTTTTATTTGGTCACTCAAGAGATTATAGACAGGTAAAACAAGCTGCTTTACATTCCTTCAAGACTTAGCCTGAAGGCTGCTCTCCATAGCTACCACTAGGATAGCTTTCAATAAAGGTTGTCTTTAACCTATCTCCAATAAGGGGTTGTTTGGACTGGTGCAAGGTGCCCACTATAATTAGTGGACAGCATATGCCAGGCCAACTTCTCACATTGGTGTGCAGCGTGTGGGATTCCAGCTTGCTATTGTTTTACCAGATAATCTCAATTGAATTGATCAACTGAAAACCACTAAGGGTACCTAAGGTACATATAAATCAAGCTTAGTAATACAGTAAGTTCTACTGAACTTAGAGTTGTGTGTTAAGGGACAGCACACCCTTTCTACAACTCAAGAGAGTTTAGTAGGCCACACTAGAGTAGGTAGTGCATACACCACACCTCACTAGTAATGTCTTCAAAGCCAGGACCCTGTGAGTCCTTGCCAGAAGCCAGTGGGCTTCTTCCCTCCAAGTATGATAAACTCCCATTCTTGGAATTAAGAGCATTATGCAATACTAGGAAGTTGAAGGCAGGCAAAAGTGCCAGCACCCAACACCTCAGGGAGGTGTTACTAGCTGATGATCTCAACAGGCCCCTAGGGTCTGAAGGGGTAGGCAAAGAGGGTGGGGCAGAAGATGAGGAAGGGGCCAGGGGTGAAGAAACCCAGTGTAGGAGAGTAGGATCTGCTTCACATGGGTACCCCCACTTTTGCTGATGCTTCACTGTTTTTCGACCTTAGTCTGGCTGGGGCCCTGCTAATCAGAACCCCAGCCTAGCTGCTTCCTCTCTAAAATGGTTTCCAGGTGCCTTAGGCACATCTCTGATTGGAATCTGGAGTGCCCTTATAAGTCCCTAGTATATGGTATACTATGTACCCCGGGCATAGGTACCTCAGAGGCCTACCAGGGGCTGCAGCATGTATTGTGCCACCCCTGGAAGGCCATCCAAACTGACACCACAGGTCTGCTACTGCAGCCTGGGTAAGGTGGTGCATGCACCCTTACTGTGATATAGGCTACCTATATCACTATATACATACACACATGTAAACCTATAAGTCACTCCTATGGCAGGCCTTATCAATCCTGAAGGCAGAGTGCGTGGTTCCTATGTGAGAGGGTGCCCCTGCATGAGCTGGGCCCCTCTGCAGCATCCGGAGACCCTTCTCTGATGCTGTTTGTAGTGCAGCCCGACCATATACTCTTAAGCGCATTATAACCTCGCGTTAAATGCTAACTTTGGGATGGCTGCACGGAAACATGTCGTGTTTGGTGTCAAACATCTTGGAATACTACCCCCACCAGTTCTGGCGGCGGGGGTAGCATTCCACCCTTCTAGAGGGAGAGACATGTACACACCGGTATACCCGGTACTGACTTTCCAGAGCCCTGGCATCACAAAATGGATGCCGCTGCCACAGACACGAGTCTGGCCTCCTGCTGCTGACCGAAACTCCGGCAGGGGAGGCCTGGACAATAGGTTTCCTGTCCCAGGGAGGTGTAACCACCTCCCCAGACAGGATAGTGTGTATTGGGGCTGGGCGGGAGCACTCTCTGGTGCTTTGAAGTCCTGCACTGGGGGCACATTTGGTGTCCCTGTGCATACCCCAGTTCAAACCGGCTCAGGGGCTTCCAGCCCCTGCTCTGGCACGAAACTGGACAAAGGGAAAGGGGTGTAGCCACCCCTCTGCCCTGACCCTCCCATAGGTGGGGCCACAGAGTATGTCCAACCCCCTACCTTAGTATAAGTAGGGGACCCCAGTCCTTAGGACTTTAGATTTTACCTGGACGAAACTCTGATACAGAATCCTGGACCTTCGACGCTCTACTTCAAGATTAGAGGACTGAAGAATCTCCCTTGGGGTCAAGGAGTGACTCCCTGCTTGGCAGGCACCAAAGAAGCAATTGTCCGGTCTGCATCGCTGAAGCTCCTGTCGGACGCGAAGTCTTTGCATCACCAGACGTGGATTTCCAGACTTGCCCGAGGCTGCCCTGAGTCCCCAGCAAAGCTGAGGCCCGTAACTGTCGTGGGTAACGTGGAACCATGACCGCTAGACACCGATTGTATTTGCAAGTGCATCCTCTTCTGGGTCTCCCACGAAGTCGTGCTTTGGGCTCCGAGTAGCCCCAGCCTCCAGCACTAACTGTACCGAAGATCACTGGCCTCCACTCCACGAGTGTCCTGTGAGCCAGCTCCACGTGCATCGACTCGAGGCTCCTTCGTGGTCGTTAGTCCATTGGCTAGTAGGCCCTCCCGAAGGCCAATCTTTTTCTGCTTGGGCCCCCTGATTGCTCCAGGCGTGCCCTGACATATCCTCGCTGGGTGAGTCCCCCAGACCTTGCTCGTCTGCAACATCGTCCTTCTTCCATTTCCACAAGACTTGCCATTGCCAAGGCTTGTTGAGTCCAATCCGGTCGCCGACACCCCTGCAATCGACAGACGTCGTGGGACAGCTCGAATCCAGCTCCTGGTTGTTGTCGACGCCTCCTGGCCCTCGTGGCTGAAGAGTCAAGACAACCATCAACCTACCTGAAGCACTCGACATCGGTGGGCATCTGCTCATCGCCTTCCTGGTCACTGGCTAGTGACCCAGACTCTGTCCCCTCTGCTTTCAGGTTCTTCAGATCTTCGATCCACCTTTGGATCCACCCGAACACTTTTGACTTGGCCGCCAGCAGCACTTTGCAGCAGATCGCCATAGAAAGCGACGACGAAACCCGACCCCGAAAGACACCTAAGCACCCGGCTCCCTGGATGAGGTAACTCGAGTACTCCAGTGCTCCCGTGGGTATTGACACTAGAACAGCCTAGTTCTCAAAGGGTTTGCTCCAAGTCCTCCTCTAAGTGTCCCTTTTCTTTTAAATTCTAATCGCGACTTTCCCCATAGAAGTTAACGGTGGTTCGCGGCTGTGTTCATACACTGCACGCGTCCCCCGTGGGTCCCCTGTGTCACTGCCTTGGGTGGTTCCTTGTGGTCCAAGCACTTCTACAGGCTCTAGGCCTTGTGTCTAGCTCAGTCGTGGTTCTTATACCACTGTATTGGTATATGGTTTGGTACGCCCCTGGGGCTCAAACGTGTATTTGTGCTATTACTGTAGATAACTAACTTATAACTTATGTACTTCGAACTCTAGCCTCATAAAGAGACTAGAGGGGTGTGTTTAGTAATAAATACATATATTTTGAATATATACCTGGTGTGGTCCTCTTTCATTTGGTCACTCAAGAGATTATAGACTGGTAAAACAAGCTACTTTACATTCCTTCAAGACTTAGCCTGAAGGCTGCTCTCCATAGCTACCACTAGGATAGCTTTCAATAAAGGTTGTCTTTAACCTATCTCCAATAAGGGGTTGTTTGGACTGGTGCAAGGTGCCCACTATAATTAGTGGACAGCATATGCCAGGCCAACTTCTCACACCCAGGCCCCCCTCTGAAACTGGCCAGGAAGGTGAAAATGACCTTGTCCTGGAAAACCCAATTCCTCCTGTGGAGGAGGAGGAGGGGAGGATCAGACTGACTTCCCTTTGTCCCCCAGGAAGACTTCTGAGTGTGCCCAGAAGGTCTAGGTCTCCTTCTCATGAGTCTAACCACTCTGACACCTCAATAGGGACCTCTGTCTCCTCTCATAGGAGGGAATCCTCTCATGAGAGGAGAAAGAGACTGATTCAGTATGAGCAAACTCAGCTTGAACTCAGGAAACAGCAATTGGCTATGGACAGGGAGTCCCTAGATCTCTATAGAGAGAGACAAAAGTTGGGACTAGAGTCCCATGGTGGCAGCAGTTTCCCCAAAGATAGGGAAAGGTCTTATGACCATAGAAACCTGAGCAAGATTGTCCCTCCCTACCAGAGTGGGGATGACATCCACAAATGGATAACTGCTCTAGAGAGGGCCTGTAAAGTACAGAGGGTCCCTCAGGAGCAGTGGGCAGCAATCTTGGGGCTCTCCTTTGCAGACAAAGGTAGAGACAAGATCCTCACTGTTAGAGAGGAGGATGCTGATAATTACAAAGTCTTGAAGAGTGCTCTAATTGATGGGTTTGGCCTAACCACTGAACAATACAGGTTAAAGTTCAGGGATACCCAAAAAGCACAGACTCAAGACTGGGTGGACTTTGTTGATTGTTCTGCCAAGGCTCTGGAAGGTTGGATACATGGCAACAAGGTGCATGACTTTTTAGGATTGTACAATTTGATTATGAGGGAGCAGATCCTTAATAATTGTCAAAACCAGCTTTTACACCAGTACCTGGTGGACTCTGATCTGACCTCTCCCCAAGAATTGGGAAAGAAGGCAGACAAATGGGTCAGAACCAGAGTAAAGACTAAGAATCAGGGTAGTGACCAGAAGAAAGATTCTACCAAGTCCCAAGAGAAAGGTGGGGATAAATCTAAGGATAAATCCACTACAGGGCCCCAAAAGTCCTCTTCTGGGGGTGGGTCCCAAACTCCTTCCTCTCCTGAAAAGAAACCATATTGCCATGTCTGTAAAAAGCCTGGACACTGGAAAACTGATCCCAGTTGCCCCAGAATTGGCAATAAAGAAAATGTTCCTCCAACAACTACTACCACCCCTCCTGGTACTACCAGTAGTAATCCTCCAGTGGGAAGTAGTGCACCCAAAAAGTTAGGTGCTTTTGCAAGAGGAACAGAGGTGGGCCCTAGTTTAGACAGGACCCCCTCAACAGACTCCTCTGACTCTGATGGTGGTGTAGGATTTGCCACGTTTACCATGGGTCCCAATGCATTGGGCAGGTACAGACTGGAGCCAATAATTAATGGTCAGAAAGCTGTGGCATTTAGGGACACAGGGGCTAGTGTCACCATGGTGGCAGGGAAACTAGTCCCCCTCACCAGCTTTTACCTGAGTTTAAATACCAGGTAACCAACATTGATGGTGTCAGAACAGATCACACCATGGCCATAGTCAATCTCAGCTGGGAAGGGGTCACAGGCCCAAAAAGAGTGGCAGTGTCCCCAACCTTGCCTGTAGATTGCCTGATGGGCAATAATCTGGAAATTTCAGCCTGGGCTGAAGTTGAACACCAAACCCATCTGAGAATGCTGGGCGTCCCTGTAAAGGTTAGTGGGGCTGTGATGGCCACAGCCCAAGCCAAGGGAAACTTTGGAGAGATGGAGCCTGGAAGAATGGCCCACACTCCCCCAAAAGAGAGCACAAGGGTTGAAGAAAAGTCTTCTTCCCTCCAGACAGTAGGTAAGGGTCAGCCTCCTCAGGGAACTGACCCTACCCCTAGTGAAGGAACTGCCCCAGAGGTAGTCAGGCCTGGCCTGCCCCCCTGATGGCAGAGGACCCTTCCAAGGTGGTACCCAGTCTGGAGCAGGTAACCTGCCCCTCTCTACCCTGCCTCAGTCAGCCCAGGGCTGCAGAGGTCAGGGAGGTCAGTGGACCCCCAGGGCCCCCTGTCCAGAGGAACCCCGCATCAGCAGATTAGGGGCACCCAGGCTCGTAGCCCTAGCCAGGTGAAAATTCCTCAACACACTGAGGGATCCCCCATACCTTTGTGTAGGGACCTCCCCCAGAAGGACTCTGTTAGGCAAGGGCAAACCTGGGACCAAAAGGTTCCAAACCTGCCATGTCCCTCCAGTGGTCCATCCAAAGGGACCCAACCCCCAGCTGTAGGCAGCCAAAGGTTGACCCTTAGAGCACAGTGCAACTCAGTCATGGAAAGACAGGCATACATGGTGACCAGTGATTTGAGGAAGCTGAGACCAACCTTCCTAGGGCCTCACTTCCCTTCTCAGACACCTCACCAGCCTTGTACTTTACCAAAGCACACCACAGGTGGTAATTCCCCATGGTGGAGACCCTCTCATACCCTTAGGGTGAGGGATTGCTTAGTGGACCATAAGATAGGGGGCAACCATGCTAGTGCAGGTGCTTCCTTATATGGCCACTTAGTCAATAAAGGCTCAACTGGCCAAGGTTAGCCTTACCTCCTTTTGTTTGGGGGGTTATGTAGGAAGGTGGAATCTGAATATATGGTTGCCCCCACTTTTTTCCTGGTGTTTTGCTGGTTTATGACTTAGTTGGACTGGGATCCTGCTATTCAGGGCCCCAGTCTATCTGCTTCCTCTATAAAATGATTTCCATGTGCCTTAGGCACATCTCTGATTGGAATCTGGAGTGCCCTTATAAGTCCCTAGTATATGGTATACTATGTACCCAGGGCATAGGTACCTCAGAGGCCTACCAGGGGCTGCAGCATGTATTGTGCCACCCCTGGAAGGCCATCCAAACTGACACCACAGGTCTGCTACTGCAGCCTGGGTAAGGTGGTGCATGCACTCCTTACTGTGATATAGGCTACCTATATCACTACATACATACACACATATAAACCTATAAGTCACTCCTATGGCAGGCCTTATCAATCCTGAAGGCAGAGTGCGTGGTTCCTATGTGAGAGGGTGCCCCTGCATGAGCTGGGCCCCTCTGCAGCGTTCGGAGACCCTTCTCTGATGCTGTTTGTAGTGCAGCCCGACCATATACTCTTAAGCGCATTATAACCTCGCGTTAAATGCTAACTTTGGGATGGCTGCACGGAAACATGTCGTGTTTGGTGTCAAACATCTTGGAATACTACCCCCTGCCAGTTCTGGCGGCGGGGGTAGCATTCCACCCTTCTAGAGGGAGAGACATGTACACACCAGTATACCCGGTACTGACTTTCCAGAGCCCTGGATTCACAAAATGGATGCCGCTGCCACAGACACGAGTCTGGCCTCCTGCTGCTGACCGAAACTCCGGCAGGGGAGGCCTTGACAATAGGTTTCCTGTCCCAGGGAGGTGTAACCACCTCCCCAGACAGGATCGTGTGTATTGGGGCTGGGCGGCAGCACTCTCTGGTGCTTTGAAGTCCTGCACTGGGGGCACATTTGGTGTCCCTGTGCATACCCCAGTTCAAACCGGCTCAGGGGCTTCCAGCCCCTGCTCTGGCGCAAAACTGGACAAAGGGAAAGGGGTGTAGCCACCCCTCTGCCCTGACCCTCCCATAGGTGGGGCCACAGAGTATGTCCAACCCCCTACCTTAGTATAAGTAGGGGACCCCAGTCCTTAGGACTTTAGATTTTACCTGGACGAAACTCTGATACAGAATCCTGGACCTTCGACGCTCTACTTCAAGATTAGAGGACTGAAGAATCTCCCTTGGGGTCAAGGAGTGACTCCCCTGCTTGGCAGGCACGAAAGAAGCAATTGTCCGGTCTGCATCGCTGAAGCTCCCGTCGGACGCCGAAGTCTTTGCATCACCAGAGGTGGATTTGCAGACTTCCCCGAGGCTGCCCTGAGTCCCCAGCAAAGCTGAGGCCCGTAGCTGTTGTGGGTAACGTGGAACCGTGACCCCTGGTCACCGATCGCATTTGCAAGTGCATCCTCTTCTGGGTCTTCCACGAAGTCATTCTTTGGGCTACGAGTAGCCCCAGCTTCTAGCACCAACTGCACCGAAGATCACTGGCCTCCACTCCACGAGTGTCCTGTGAGCCAGCTCCACGTGCATTGACTTGAGGCTCCTTTGCGGTCACTAGTCCGTTGGCTAGTAGGCCCTCCCGAAGGCCAATATTTTTCTACTTGGGCCCCATGGTTGCTCCAGGCGTGCCCTGACATATCCTTGCTGGGTGAGTCCCCCAGACCTTGCTGGTCTGCAACATTGTCCTTCTCCAATTTCCACAAGACTTGCCGTTGCCAAGGCTTGTTGGGTCCAATCCGGTCGCCGACACCCCTGCAATCGACAAACATCGTGGGACAGCTTGAATCCAGCTCCTGGTTGTTGTCGACGCCTCCTGGACCTCGTGGCTGAAGAGTCAAGACGACCGTAAACCTACCTGAAGCACTCGACATCAGTGGGCATCTGCTCATCGCCTTCCTGGTCACTGGCTAGTGACCCAGACTCTGTCCCCTCTGCTTTCAGGATCTTCAGATCTTTGATCCACCTTTGGATCCACCCGAACACTTTCGACTTGGCCGCCAGCAGCACTTTGCAGCAGATCGCCATAGAAAGCGACGACAAAACCCGACCCCGAAAGACACCTATGCACCCGGCTCCCCTGGGTGAGGTAACTCGAGTACTCCGGTGCTCCCGTGGGTATTGACACTAGAACAGCCTAGTTCTCAAAGGGTTTGCTCCAAGTCCTCCTCTAAGTGTCCCTTTTCTTTTAAATTCTAATCGCGACTTTCCCCATAGAAGTTAACGGTGGTTCGCGGCTGTGTTCATACACTGCATGCGTCCCCGTGGGTCCCCTGTGTCACTGCCTTGGGTGGTTCCTTGTGGTCCAAGCACTTCTACAGGCTCTAGGCCTTGTGTCTAGCTCAGTCGTGGTTCTTATACCACTGTATTGGTATATGGTTTGGTACGCCCCTGGGGCTCAAACGTGTATTTGTGCTATTACTGTACATAACTAACTTATAACTTATGTACTTTGAACTCTAGCCTCATAAAGAGACTAGAGGGGTGTGTTTAGTAATAAATACATATATTTTGAATATATACCTGGTGTGGTCCTCTTTCATTTGGTCACTCAAGAGATTATAGACTGGTAAAACAAGCTGCTTTACATTCCTTCAAGACTTAGCCTGAAGGCTGCTCTCCATAGCTACCACTAGGATAGCTTTCAATAAAGGTTGTCTTTAACCTATCTCCAATAAGGGGTTGTTTGGACTGGTGCAAGGTGCCCACTATAATTAGTGGACAGCATATGCCAGGCCAACTTCTCACAAGGGGTACAGAAAGAGGCAAGAGAAGTGCAGAAAGAAGCAACAGTGGTGGAGACAGAGGCAAGAGAGGTGCAGAAAGAGGGGAGAGGGGTACAGAAAGAGGCAAGAGGGGTGCTGAAATTCGCAAGAGAGGTGCAGAAAGAAGCAAGAGCAGTGCAAAAAGAACCAACAGAGGTGTAGAAAAAGGCAAGAGAACTGCAGAAAGAGGCAAGAGAACTGCAGAATGAGGCAAGAGAGTTGCAGAACCAGGCAAGAGGGGTGCAGACAGAGGCAAGAGAAGTACAGAAAGAAGCAACAGAGGTGCAGAATGAGGCAAGAGAACTGCAGAAAGAGGTAAGAGAACTGCAGAAAGAGGCAGGAGAGTTGCAGAAACAGGCAAAAGAGGTGCAGAAAGAGAGAACAGGGGCACAGACGGAGGCAAGAGAGGTGCAGGAAGAGGGGTGCAGAAAGAGGCAAGAGGGGTGCTAAAATTTGCAAGAGATGTGCAGAAAGAAGCAAGAGCAGTGATAAATTGTGTACTGATGTTTTTACCTGTCTGAGGGGGGTTAGGGGAGATGGGGGTGATCCTGCATGGTAAATAAAAAAAATTAAAAAAGAGAAGTGCAGAAAGGCAAGTGAGGTACAGAAAGAGGCAAGAGAAGTGCAGAAAGAGGCAAGAGCGGTGCACAAAGATGCAAGTGGGGTGCAGAAACAGGCAAGAGGGGTGCAGAAAGAGGCAATAGAAGTGCAGAAAGAGGCAAGAGAGGTGTACAAAGAGAATAAGGTGCAGAAAGAGGTAAGAGGGGTGCAGAAAGAATTGAATGAGATGTGGAAAAAAGCAAGAGAAGTGTAGAAAGAACCAACAGAGGTTCAGAAATAGGCAAGAGGGGTGCAGAAAGAGGCAAGAGAAGTACAGAAAGAAGCAACAGAGGTGCTGAAAGAGGCAAGAGAACTGCAGAAAAAGGCAGGAGATTTGCAGAAACAGGCAAAGGAGGTGCAGAAAGTAGAAAGAGGGTCGCAGAAAGAGGCAAGAGGGGTGCAAAAGAGGCAAGAGAGGTGCACATAGAGGTAAGAAGGGTGCACAAAGAGGCAAGAGGGGTGCAGAAGTTTGTAAGAGAGGTGCATAAAGAGGGAAGATGGGTTCAGAAAGAGGCAAGAGGGGTGCAGAAGTTTGCAAGAGAGGTGCAGATAGAGGCAGTAGAAGTACAGAAATAAGCAACAGAGGTGCAGAAAGAGGCAAGAGAACTGCAAAAAGAGGAAAGAGAGGTGTAGACAGAGGGAAGAGAGGTGCACAAAGAGGTAAGAAGGTTGGAGAAAGAGGCAAGAGGGGTGCAGAAAGAAGCAAGAAGTTGCAGAAAGAAGAGATGTGCAGAAAGAGGCAAGAGAAGTGCAGAAAGAAGTAAGAGAGGTGCAGAAAGAAGTGAGAGAAGAGCAGAAAGAAGCCACAGAGGTGCAGAAGGAGGGTAGAGAAGTGCAGAAAGAAGCAACAAAAATGCAGAAAGAGGCAAGAGAAGTGCAGAAAGAGGCAACAGAGGTGCAGAAACAGGAAGGACAGGTGCAGAAAGTGGAAAGAGAGGTGCAGAAAGAAGCAAATGAGATGCAGAAAAAAGCAAGAGAGGAGCAGATAGAACCAACAGAGGTGCAGAAAAAGGCAAGAGCGGTGCAGAAAGAGGCAAGATAATTGCAGAAAGAAGCAACAGAGGTGCAGACAGAGGCAAGAGAGGTGCAGAAAGAGGGGAGAGTGGTGCAGAAAGAGGCAAGAGGGGTGCTGAAAGAGGAAAGAGAGTTGCAGAAACATGCAAAAGACGCAAATGAGATACAGCAAAAAACCAAGAGAAGTGCAGAACGAACCAACAGATGTGCAGAAAGAGGCAAGAGGGGTACAGAAAGAGGCAAGAGAAGTGCAGAAAGAAGCAACAGTGGAGGGAGACAGAGGCAAGAGAGGTGCAGAAAGAGGGGAGAGGGGTACAGAAAGAGGCAAGAGGGGTGCTGAAATTCGCAAGAGAGGTGCAGAAAGAAGCAAGAGCAGTGCAAAAGAACCAACAGAGGTGTAGAAAAAGGCAAGAGAACAGCAGAAAGAGGCAAGAGAACTGCAGAAAGAGGCAAGAGAGTTGCAGAAACAGGCAAGAGGGGTGCAGACAGAGGCAAGAGAAGTACAGAAAGAAGCAACAGAGGTGCAGAATGAGGCAAGAGAACTGCAGAAAGAGGTAAGAGAACTACAGAAAGAGGCAGGAGAGTTGCAGAAACAGGCAAAAGAGGTGCAGAAAGAGAGAACAGGGGCACAGACGGAGGCAAGAGAGGTGCAGGAAGAGGGGTGCAGAAAGAGGCAAGAGGGGTGCTAAAATTTGCAAGAGATGTGCAGAAAGAAGCAAGAGCAGTGATGAATTGTGTACTGATGTTTTTACCTGTCTGAGGGGGGTTAGGGGGATGGGGGTGATCCTGCATGGTAAATAAAAAAATAAAAAGAGAGGTGCAGATAAAGGCAGCAGAAGTACAGAAATAAGCAAAAGAGGTGCAGAAAGAGGCAAGAGAACTGCAGAAAGAGGAAGGAGAGGTGTAGACAGAGGGAAGAGAGGTGCACAAAGAGGTAAGAAGGTTGGAGAAAGAGGCAAGAGGGGTGCAGAAAGAAGCAAGAAGTTGCAGAAAGAAGAGATGTGCAGAAAGAGGCTAGAGAAGTGCAGAAATAAGCAACAGAGGTGCAAAAACAGGCAGGAGAGGTGCAGAAAGAGGAAAGAGAGGTGCAGAAAGATGCAGGAGAGGTGCACAAAGAGGGAATAAATGTGCAGAAAGAGGTAGGAGGGGTGGAGAAAGGAGCAAATGAGATGCAGAAAAAAGCAAGAGAAGTGCAGAAAGAAGCAAGAGAGGTGGAGGAAGAAGTAAAGGAAGTGCAGAAAGAAGCAACAGAGGTGCAGAAAGAGGGTAGAGAAGTGCAGAAAGAAGCAACAAATGTGCAGAAAGAGGCAACAGAGGTGCAGAAACAGGCAGGAGAGCTGCAGAAAGAGGAAAGAGAGCAGCAGAAAGAAGTAAATGAGATGCAGAAAAAAGCAAGAGAAGTGCAGAAAGAACCAACAGAGGTGCAGAAAGAGGCAAGAGAACTGCAGAAATAGGAAAGAGAGTTGCAGAAACATGCAAAAGAGGTACAGAAAGAGAGAACAGGGGTGCAGACAGAGGCAAGTGAGGTGCAGAAAGAGGTGAGAGGGGTGTAGTAAGAGGCAAGAGGGGTGCTGAAAATCGCAAGAGAGGTACAGAAAGAAGCAAGAGCAGTGCAGAAAGAACCAACAGAGGTGCAGAAGGAGGCAAGAGGGGTGTAGAAAGCGGCAACAGAAGTGTAGAAAGAAGCAAAAGAGGTGCAGAAAGAGGCAAGAGAGGTGTTCAGAGAGGGACGAAGGGTGCAGAAAGAGGCAAGAGGGGTGCAGAAAGAAGGAAGAGAGGTGCAGAAAGAAGTAAGCGAAGTGCAGAATGAAGCAACAGAGGTGCAGAAAGAGGGAAGAGAAGTGCAGAAAGAGGCAACAGAGTTGCAGAAATAGGCAGGAGAGGTGCACAAAGAGGGAACAGGGGTGCAGAAAGAGGCAAGAGAGGTACAGAAAGAGGGAAGAGGGGTGCAGAAAGAGGCAACAGGAGTGCAGAAAGAAGCAAGTGAGGTGCATAAAAGGCAACAGTGGTGCAGAAAGAGGCAAGACATGTGCAGATACAGGGAAGAGAAGTGCAGAAAGAGGCAAGAGAAGTGCTGAAAGAAGCAATAGAGGGGTAGAAAAAAACAAGAAAAGTGATGAAAGAGACAAGAGAGTTGCAGAAAGAAATAAGAGACGTGCAGAAAAAACAAAGAGAAGTGCAGAAAGAGGCATGCGAGGTACAGAAAGAGGCAATAGAGGTGCAGAAACAGGCAAAAGGGTGCAGAAAGAGGCAAGAAAAGTGCAGAAAGAGGCAGGAGAGTTGCAGAAACAGGCATAGGAGGTACAGAAAGAGAGAACAGGGGTGCAGGCAGAGGTAAGAAGAGGAAAGAATGAAGCAAATGAGATGCAGGAAAAAGCAAGAAAAGTGCATAAAGAAGAAACAGAGGTGCAGACAGAGGCAAGAGGGGTGCAGAAAGAGGTAAGAGAAGTGCAGAAAGAAGCAACAGAGGTGCAGAAAGAGGCAAGAGAACTGCAGAAAGAGGCATGAGAGTTGCAGAAACAGGCAAAGGATGTGCAGAAAGAGAGAACAGGGGTGCAGACAGAGGCAATAGAGGTGCAGAAAGAGGGAAGAGGGGTGCGGAAAGAGGCAAGAGGGGTGCAAAAGTTTGCCACAGAGGTGCAGAAAGATGCAAGAGCAGTGCAGAAAGAACCATCAGAGGTGCAGAAAGAGGCAAGAGGTGTGTAGAAGGAGGCAACAGATGTACAGAAAGAAGCAAAAGAGGTGCAGAAAGAGGCAAGAGCGCTGCAGAAAGAGGAAAGAGAGATTCAGACAGAGGCAAGAGAGGTGCAGAAAGAGGGAAGAGGGGTGCAGAAAGAGGCAAGAGGGGTGCTGAAATTTGCAAGAGCTGTGCAGAAAGAACCAACAAAGGTGCAGAAAGAGGCAAGAGGGGTGTAGAAAGCAGCAACGAAAGTGCAGAAAGAGGAAAGAGAGGTGCAGAAAGAGGCAAGATAGGTGTTCAAAGATGGAAGAAGGGTGCAGAAAGAGGCAAGAGGGGTGCAGAAAGAAGGAAGAGAGGTGCAGAAAGAATTAAGAGAAGTGCAAAAAGAAGCAACAGAGGTGCCGAAAGAGGGAAGGGAAGTGCAGAAAGAGGCAACAGAGTTGCATCAATAGGCAGGAGAGGTGCAGAAAGAGGGAACAGGGGTGAAGAAAGAGGTGAGAGGGGTGCTGAAAGAGGAAAGAGAGTTGCAGAAACATGCAAAAGACGCAAATGAGATACAGCAAAAAACCAAGAGAAGTGCAGAACGCACCAACAGATGTGCAGAAAGAGGCAAGAGGGGTACAGAAAGAGGCAAGAGAAGTGCAGAAAGAAGCAACAGTGGTGGAGACAGAGGCAAGAGAGGTGCAGAAAGAGGGGAGAGGGGTACAGAAAGAGGCAAGAGGGGTGCTGAAATTTGCAAGAGAGGTGCAGAAAGAAGCAAGAGCAGTGCAAAAGAACCAACAGAGGTGTAGAAAAAGGCAAGAGAACTGCAGAAAGAGGCAAGAGAACTGCAGAAAGAGGCAAGAGAGTTGCAGAAACAGGCAAGAGGGGTGCAGACAGAGGCAAGAGAAGTACAGAAAGAAGCAACAGAGGTGCAGAATGAGGCAAGAGAACTGCAGAAAGAGGTAAGAGAACTGCAGAAAGAGGCAGGAGAGTTGCAGAAACAGGCAAAAGAGGTGCAGAAAGAGAGAACAGGGGCAAAGACGGAGGCAAGAGAGGTGCAGGAAGAGGGGTGCAGAAAGAGGCAAGAGGGGTGCTAAAATTTGCAAGAGATGTGCAGAAAGAAGCAAGAGCAGTGATGAATTGTGTACTGATGTTTTTACCTGTCTGAGGGGGGTTAGGGTGGATGGGGTGATCCTGCATGGTAAATAAAAAAATTAAAAAGAGAAGTGCAGAAAGGCAAGTGAGGTACAGAAAGAGGCAAGAGAAGTGCAGAAAGAAGCAAGAGCGGTGCACAAAGATGCAAGTGGGGTGCAGAAACAGGCAAGAGGGGTGCAGAAAGAGGCAATAGAAGTGCAGAAAGAGGCAAGAGAGGTGTACAAAGAGAGAATAAAGGTGCAGAAAGAGGTAAGAGGGGTGCAGAAAGAATTGAATGAGATGTGGAAAAAAGCAAGAGAAGTGCAGAAAGAACCAACAGAGGTTCAGAAATAGGCAAGAAGGGTGCAGAAAGAGGCAAGAGAAGTACAGAAAGAAGCAACAGAGGTGCTGAAAGAGGCAAGAGAACTGCAGAAAAAGGCAGGAGATTTGCAGAAACAGGCAAAGCAGGTGCAGAAAGTAGAAAGAGGGTCGCAGAAAGAGGCAAGAGGGGTGCAAAAAGAGGCAAGAGAGGTGCACAAAAAGGTAAGAAGGGTGCACAAAGAGGCAAGAGGGGTGCAGAAGTTTGTAAGAGAGGTGCATATGAGGGAAGATGGGTTCAGAAAGAGGCAAGAGGGGTGCAGAAGTTTGCAAGAGAGGTGCAGATAGAGGCAGTAGAAATACAGAAATAAGCAAAAGAGGTGCAGAAAGAGGCAAGAGAACTGCAGAAAGAGGAAAGAGAGGTGTAGACAGAGGGAAGAGAGGTGCACAAAGAGGTAAGAAGGTTGGAGAAAGAGGCAAGAGGGGTGCAGAAAGAAGCAAGAAGTTGCAGAAAGAAAAGATGTGCAGAAAGAGGCAGGAGAAGTGCAGAAATAAGCAACAGAGGTGCAGAAAGAGACAAGAGAAGTGCAGAAAGAGGGAAGAGAAGTGCAGAAAGAAGCAAGAGAGGTGCAGAAAGAAGTGAGAGAAGAGCAGAAAGAAGCCACAGAGGTGCAGAAGGAGGGTAGAGAAGTTCAGAAAGAAGCAACAAATATGCAGAAAGAGGCAAGAGAAGTGCAGAAAGAGGCAACAGAGGTGCAGAAACAGGAAGGACAGGTGCAGAAAGTGGAAAGAGAGGTGCAGAAAGAAGCAAATGAGATGCAGAAAAAAGCAAGAGAGGAGCAGATAGAACCAACAGAGGTGCAGAAAGAGGCAAGATAATTGCAGAAAGAAGCAACAGAGGTGCAGACAGAGGCAAAAGAGGTGCAGAAAGAGGGGAGAGTGGTGCAGAAAGAGGCAAGAGGGGTGCTGAAAGAGGAAAGAGAGTTGCAGAAACATGCAAAAGACGCAAATGAGATACAGCAAAAAACCAAGAGAAGTGCAGAACGAACCAACAGAGGTGCAGAAAGAGGCAAGAGGGGTACAGAAAGAGGCAAGAGAAGTGCAGAAAGAAGCAACAGTGGTGGAGACAGAGGCAAGAGAGGTGCAGAAAGAGGGGAGAGGGGTACAGAAAGAGGCAAGAGGGGTGCTGAAATTCGCAAGAGAGGTGCAGAAAGAAGGAAGAGCAGTGCAAAAGAACCAACAGAGGTGTAGAAAAAGGCAAGAGAACTGCAGAAAGAGGCAAGAGAACTGCAGAAAGAGGCAAGAGAGTTGCAGAAACAGGCAAGAGGGGTGCAGACAGAGGCAAGAGAAGTACAGAAAGAAGCAACAGAGGTGCAGAATGAAGCAAGAGAACTGCAGAAAGAGGTAAGAGAACTGCAGAAAGAGGCAGGAGAGTTGCAGAAACAGGCAAAAGAGGTGCAGAAAGAGAGAACAGGGGCACAGACGGAGGCAAGAGAGGTGCAGGAAGAGGGGTGCAGAAAGAGGCAAGAGGGGTGCTAAAATTTGCAAGAGATGTGCAGAAAGAAGCAAGAGCAGTGATGAATTGTGTACTGATGTTTTTACCTGTCTGAGGGGGGGGTTGGGGGAGATGGGGGTGATCCTGCATGGTAAATAAAAAACATTTTAAAAAAGAGAAGTGCAGAAAGGCAAGTGAGGTACAGAAAGAGGCAAGAGAAGTGCAGAAAGAGGCAAGAGCGGTGCAGAAAGATGCAAGTGGGGTGCAGAAACAGGCAAGAGGGGTGCAGAAAGAGGCAATAGAAGTGCAGAAAGAGGCAAGAGAGGTGTACAAAGAGAGAATAAAGGTGCAGAAAGAGGTAAGAGGGGTGCAGAAAGAATTGAATGAGATGTGGAAAAAAGCAAGAGAAGTGTAGAAAGAACCAACAGAGGTTCAGAAATAGGCAAGAGGGGTGCAGAAAGAGGCAAGAGAAGTACAGAAAGAAGCAACAGAGGTGCTGAAAGAGGAAAGAGAACTGCAGAAAAAGGCAGGAGATTTGCAGAAACAGGCAAAGGAGGTGCAAAAAGTAGAAAGAGGGTCGCTGTGAGAAGTTGGCCTGGTATATGCTGTTCACTAATTAAAGTGGACACCTTGCACCAGGGCAAATCGACTCTTATGGTAGATAGGTTTAAGACAACCTTTTAAAGAAAGCTATCCTAGTGGTAGCTGTGGAGAGCAGCCTTCAGGCTAAGTCTCGGAGGAATGTAAAGCAGCTTGTTTTACCATATAATCTCTTGAATCACCAAATGAAAAGACACCACACAGGTATATATATCAAATATATATGTATTTATTTCTAAATAACTCTCTACTAATCTCTTTATGAGATTAGAAGACAAACATATGCACAAATCAACGTTTCACAATAAGTTAAGCACAAAATATGGCTGGGGCCCTAGGGGCGTACCAGACCATATACTAAAAAGGGACTTAGCAACAACGACTTGCAGGGAGACAAGGCCTAGGGCCTTCAGAAGTGCTGGGGCCTCACGAAACCACCCAAGGCAGGTAAGTAAAGGACCCACGGGGGACGCGTGCAGTGTGGATACACAGGCGCGGATCGCCGTTAACTTCAATGGGGCAAGTCGCGGTTAGAAATTAAGAGTTCTAGGAGACTTCGGGAGAACCTATAAGCAAGTCACTTACAGGGTAAGTAGTTCTAGGGCCCACACCCACAGGAGCACCGTAGTGCTGGAATTACCTCACCCAGGGAAGCCGGGTGCATAGGTGTCCTTTGGTGTCGGGTCGCGGCGTCGTTTTCAATGGCGAACAAAGAAGACTTGCTGCTTGCGGGAGCTGAAGAAGTGTCCGGTGGAATCCAAGCCTGGATTCTGAAGAAGGATGACCTGAAAGCAGAGGGGACAGTGTTCAAAGTCACTTGGCAGTGACTCGGGGCAAGGAAGATGGATGCCCACCGTCGTCGGTTGATTCAGGTCGGTTGCGGGTGCCTTGACTCTTCAGCCACGAGGTCCAGGAGGCGTCGACGATGACCAGGAGCTGGATTCTGTGTGTCCCACAAAGTCTGCAGCTTACTGCGGTGTCGGCAACTCGATTGGAGCCAGCAAGCCTTGGCAACAGCAAGTCTTGGGGAGATGAAGAAAAGTCGATGGCACAGACCAGCAAGGTCTGAGGGACTCACCCAGCGAGGGTAAGTCAGGGCAGGCCTGGAGCAACCAGGGAAGCCCTTTGGTTTCTTTAAGAAGTCTTCTGGGGACCCACGAGCCGGCTGGCAAGGGATCGCGAAGACACCTCGGGCGGAATCACTCAACAGGGGCCCACGGTCACTCGGGATGGTGTAGGCCTCTGATCTTCGGAGGGATTCTTGCTGGAGGTTGGGACCACACGTGGTCCAAAGCACAAGGTTCTAGAGCGTTGTGAAGGGGTTGCACTCGACAATAGTGCACAGTACCCAGGGGTTGCAGTTCCTCATCACTCGTGGGGTCCACTTGCCTCAGCTTCGCTGGGGACTCACGATGGCCTTGGAGAAGTCAGGAAATTCACTTCTTGGGCTGCAGGGACTTCGGACTCCGGCGGGAGCGGCATAGTTTGCGACCATCGTTGTCGTTTTTGGTGCCTGCCAAGCAGGGGAGTCACTCCTTGACTCCAAGGGAGATTCTTCTGTCTTCCAAAGGTAGTGGAACGTCGAAGGGCCAGGATTCTTCTGTAGAGCGTCGTCCAGGGGTTATCTGCTTTGCAATGGCAAGGTTCCCCCTCTTATACTGAAAAGAGGGGATGGACTAGCTCTATGACCCCACCTATGGGAGGGTCAAGGGAGGGGTGGCTACACCCACTTCCCTTTGTCCAGTTTCGCGCCAGAGCAGGGGCAGGTAGCCCCTGAGCTGGTTTGAACTGGCATATGCACAGAGGAGCCTTCTGCTCCCCCAGTGCAGGACTTCAAAGCACTCTAAGAGTGCACCCACCCAGCCCCAATACACTAAACCCTGTCTGGGAGGTGGTTACACCTCCCTGTGACAGGATGCCTATTGTTGGGCTTCCTCCACTGCGAGTTTCGGTCATCAGCAGGAGGGCAGCCCAGTGTCTGTGACTGGTGGCATCCATTTTGTGATGCCAGGGCTCTTTAGGATTCTACCGCGTTTCCACAGCAGGTACATGTCTTATCCCTCTAGAAGGGTGGAATGCTACCCCCGCCGCCAGGATTGGCAGGGGGGTAGTATTCCAAGATGTTTGACACCAAACACGACATGTTTTGATGCAGCCATTCCAAAGTTAGCATTTTATCGCGAGGATATAATGCACTTAAGAGTATATGGTTTAACCGCATCCACAAACAGCCCCAGAGAATAGACTCTGAGAGCTGCAGAGGGGCCCTGCTCAGGCAGAGGCACCCCCTCACATAGAAGCCAAGCACCCTGCCCTCAGGATTGATAGGGCCTGCCTTAGGGGTGACTGATAGGTTTATATGTGTGTGCAGGAGAGATATAGGAAACCTATATCTCAGTGAGGGGTGCTAGCACCACCTCACCCAGGCTGCAGTAGCAGGCCTGTGGTGTCAGATTTAGACTGCTTCCCAGGGGTGGCATAATACATGCTGCAGCCCCTGGTAGGCCTGTGAAGTACCTATGCCCTTGGTACCTAAGGTACCATATACTAGGGACTCATAAGGCACCACAGTATCCAATCACTAGTGCACCTAGAGTGCACTCCATGTCGTTAGAGAGAGCAGATAGACTGGGGCCCTGAATAGCAGGGTCCCAGTCCAACTAAGTCATAAACCAGCAAAACACCAGGAAAAAAGTGGGGGCAACCATATAGTCAGATTCCACCTTCCTACATAACCCCCCAAACGAAAGGAGATAAGGCTAACCTTGACCAGTTGAGCCTTTATTGATTAAGTGGTCATATAAGGAAGCACCTGCACTAGCATGGTTGCCCCCTGTCTTATGGTCCACTAAGCAATCCCTCACCCTAAGGGTATGAGAGGGTCTCCACCATGGGGAATCACTACCTCTGGTGTGCTTTGGTAAAGTACAAGGCTGGTGGGGTGTCTGAGTAGGGAAGTGAGGCCCTAGGAAGGTTGGCCTCAGCTTCATCAGATCACTGGTCACCATGTATGCCTGTCTTTCCATGACTGAGTTGCACTTTGCTCTAAGGGTCAACCTTTGACTGCCTACAGCTGGGGGTTGGGTCCCTTTGGATGGAACACTGGAGGGACATGGCATGTTTGGAACCTTTTGGTCCCAGGTTTGCCCTTGCCTAACAGAGTCCTTCTGGGGGAGGTCCCTACATAAAGGTATGGGGGATCCCTCAGTGGGTTGAGGAATTTTCACCTGGCTAGGGCTACTAGACTGGGTGCCCCTAATCTGCTGATGGGGGTTCCTCTGGACAGGGGGCCCTGGGGGTCCACTGACCTCCCTGACCTCTGCAGCCCTGGGCTGACTGAGGCAGGGTAGAGAGGGGCAGTTTACCTGCTCCAGACTGGGTACCACCTTGGAAGGGTCCTCTGCCATCAGGGGTGGGGCCAGGCCAGGCCTGACTACCTCTGTGGCAGTTCCTTCACTAGGGGAGGGTCAGTTCCCTGAGGAGGCTGACCCTTACCTACTGTCTGGAGGGAAGAAGACTTTTCTTCAACCCTTGTGCTCTCTTCTGGGGGAGAGTGGGCCATTCTTCCAGGCTCCATCTCTCCAAAATCTTGGGCTGGGGCTGTGGCCATCACAGCCCCACTAACCTTTACAGGGACACCCAACATCCTCAGATGGGTTTGGTGTTCAATTTCAGCCCAGGCTGAAATTTCCAGATCATTGCCCATCAGGCAATCTACAGGTAAGGTTGGGGACACTGCCACTCTTTTTGGGCCTGTGACCCCCTCCCAGGTGAGATTGACTATGGCCATGGGGTGATCTGTTCTGACACCACCAATGTTGGTCACCTGGTATTTAAACTCAGGTAAAAGCTGGTGAGGGGGACTAGTTTCCCTGCCACCATGGTGACACTAGCCCCTGTGTCCCTAAATGCCACAGCTTTCTGACCATTAATTATTGGCTCCAGTCTGTACCTGCCCAATGCTGTGGGACCCACGGTAAAGGTGGCAAATCCTATACCACCATCAGAATCTGAGGAGTCTGTTGAGGGGGTCCTGTCTGAACTAGGGCCCACCTCTGTTCCTCTTGCAAAAGCACCTAACTTTTTGGGTGCACTACTCCCAACTGGAGGATTACTACTGGTAGTACCAGGAGGGGTGGTAGTAGTTGTTGGAGGAACATTTTCTTTATTGCCAATCCTGGGACAACTGGGATCAGATTTCCAGTGCCCAGGCTTTTTACAGACATGGCAATAGGGTTTCTTTTCAGGAGAGGAAGGAGTTTGGGACCCACCCCCAGAAGAGGACTTTTGGGGCCCTGTAGTGGACTTATCCTTAGATTTATCCCCACCTTTCTCTTGGGACTTGGTAGAATCTTTCTTGTGGTCATCACCCTGATTCTTAGGCCTTACCCTGGTTCTGACCCATTTGTCTGCCTTCTTTCCCAATTCTTGGGGAGAGGTCAGATCAGAGTCCACCAGGTACTGGTGTAAAAGCTGGTTTTGACAATTATTAAGGATCTGTTCTCTCATCATTAGATTATAAAATCCTTTGAAATCAGTAACCCTACTGCCAACCAGCCAACCCTCCAGAGCCTTGGATGCACAATCTACAAAGTCTGTCCAGTCCTGAGTCTGTGCCTTCTGGGTATCTCTGAACTTCAACCTGTACTGCTCAGTGGTTAAGCCAAACCCATCTATCAGTGCACTCTTCAGGACCTCATAATCATCAGCATCCTCCTCTCTAACAGTGAGGAGCTTGTCTCTTCCTTTATCTGAAAAGGAGAGCCACAAGATTGCTGCCCACTGCTTTTGGGGGACCTGCTGTACTCTACAGGCCCTCTCCATAGCAGTTATCCACTTGTGGATATCATCCCCACTCTGGTAGGGAGGAACAACCTTGCTCAGGTTCCTATGGTCAGGAATATATTCTCTGCCTCTAGGGACACTGTTGCTGCCACCAGGGGGTTCTAACCCCTCTCTTCTAGAAGCTCTCTGGATCTCCAGGGCTTCCCTATCCAGTGCCAACTGCTTGGTTCTGAGGGCCACTTTGGCTTCCTCATACTGGAGCATTTTGCACCTTCTCTCAGAGGAGGTCTCTCTTAAGGAAAAGTATGAGCTCCTCTGCTGGACAAATTCTCTGCCAGAGTGATAAGAGTGGTCAGATTCCCTGGAAGGGGATCTGTGCCTCTCCTCCTCTCTGTCAGTTCTCTTAGGAGAATTCCTCTGTCCTTTTCAGGCCCCTTGGAGCCTGGCCCTTCAATCACAGAATCTTGGTCATTCTGATTTTCATCATCTGACCCAGATACTATGACTGACCCACCCACTGATTCAAACCCTTTAGCTCCTAGAGCCAATCTAAGGTCATCTGCTGTCAGCAGATCTATCAGGTGTAGTGTTGAGGGACTCTGTCCTAGTCTCAGGTGTCTGTCAACACACATGGCTCTCAAGTCAGAGAAAGCCATGTCCTTATACTGAGGCTGAGTGGATCCACTGGGTCCACCCTTTAAGGACATTCTAGTGTTGTGCAGTGTTGTACTACCTACACTAGTTTGTGGCCTACTGATCCTAGCTTGAGCTGTGGAAAGGGTGTGCTATCCCTTGGCACACAGCTCTAAGTTCAGTAGAACTTATTGATACTAAGCTTGACTTTATATGTACCTTGAGTACCTATAATGGTTTTCAGTTAGTAATTCAAATAGAGATTTTCTGGTAAAACAATGGCAAGCTGGAATCCCACTCGCTGCCCACCAATGTGAGAAGTTGGCCTGGTATATGCTGTTCACTAATTAAAGTGGACACCTTGCACCAGGGCAAATCGACTCTTATGGTAGATAGGTTTAAGACAACCTTTTAAAGAAAGCTATCCTAGTGGTAGCTGTGGAGAGCAGCCTTCAGGCTAAGTCTCGGAGGAATGTAAAGCAGCTTGTTTTACCATATAATCTCTTGAATCACCAAATGAAAAGACACCACACAGGTATATATATCAAATATATATGTATTTATTTCTAAATAACTCTCTACTAATCTCTTTATGAGATTAGAAGACAAACATATGCACAAATCAACGTTTCACAATAAGTTAAGCACAAAATATGGCTGGGGCCCTAGGGGCGTACCAGACCATATACTAAAAAAGGGACTTAGCAACAACGACTTGCAAGGAGACAAGGCCTAGGGCCTTCAGAAGTGCTGGAGCCTCACGAAACCACCCAAGGCAGGTAAGTAAAGGACCCACGGGGGACGCGTGCAGTGTGGATACACAGGCGCGGATCGCCGTTAACTTCAATGGGGCAAGTCGCGGTTAGAAATTAAGAGTTCTAGGAGACTTCGGGAGAACCTACAAGCAAGTCACTTACAGGGTAAGTAGTTCTAGGGCCCACACCCACAGGAGCACCGTAGTGCTGGAGTTACCTCACCCAGGGAAGCCGGGTGCATAGGTGTCCTTTGGTGTCGGGTCGCGGCGTCGTTTTCAATGGCGAACAAAGAAGACTTGCTGCTTGCGGGGGCTGAAGAAGTGTCCGGTGGAATCCAAGCCTGGATTCTGAAGAAGGATGACCTGAAAGCAGAGGGGACAGTGTTCAAAGTCACTTGGCAGTGACTCGGGACAAGGAAGATGGATGCCCACCGTCGTCGGTTGATTCAGGTCGGTTGCGGGTGCCTTGACTCTTCAGCCACGAGGTCCAGGAGGAGTCGACGATGACCAGGAGCTGGATTCTGTGTGTCCCACGAAGTCTGCAGCTTACTGCGGTGTCGGCAACTCGATTGGAGCCAACAAGCCTTGGCAACAGCAAGTGTCGGGGAGATGAAGAAAAGTCAATGGCACAGACCAGCAAGGTCTGAGAGACTCACCCAGCGAGGGTAAGTCAGGGCAGGCCTGGAGCAACCAGGGGAGCCCTTTGGTTTCTTTAAGAAGTCTTCTGGGGACCCACGAGCCGGCTGGCAAGGGATCGCGAAGACACCTTGGGCGGAATCACTCAACAGGGGCCCACGGTCACTCGGAACAGTGTAGGCCTCTGATCTTCGGAGGGATTCCTGCTGGAGGTCGGGACCATACGTGGTCCAAAGCACAAGGTTCTAGAACGTTGTGAAGGGGTTGCACTCGACAATAGTGCACGGTACCCAGGGGTCACGGTTCCTCATCACTCGTGGGGTCCACTTGCCTCAGCTTCGCTGGGGACTCACGATGGCCTTGGAGAAGTCAGGAAATCCACTTCTTGGGCTGCAGAGACTTCGGACTCCGGCAGGAGCGGCATAGTTTGCAACCGTCGTTGTCGTTTTTGGTGCCTGCCAAGCAGGGGAGTCACTCCTTGACTCCAAGGGAGATTCTTCTGTCTTCCAAAGGTAGTGGAACATCGAAGGGCCAGGATTCTTCTGTAGAGCGTCGTCCATGGGTTATCTGCTTTGCAATGGCAAGGTTCCCCTCTTATACTGAAAAGAGGGGATGGACTAGCTCTATGACCCCACCTATGGGAGGGTCAAGGGAGGGGTGGCTACACCCACTTCCCTTTGTCCAGTTTCGCGCCAGAGCAGGGGCAGGTAGCCCCTGAGCTGGTTTGAACTGGCATATGCACAGAGGAGCCTTCTGCTCCCCCAGTGCAGGACTTCAAAGCACTCTAAGAGTGCACCCACCCAGCCCCAATACACTAAACCCTGTCTGGGAGGTGGTTACACCTCCCTGTGACAGGATGCCTATTGTTGGGCTTCCTCCACTGCGAGTTTCGGTCATCAGCAGGAGGGCAGCCCAGTGTCTGTGACTGGTGGCATCCATTTTGTGATGCCAGGGCTCTTTAGGATTCTACCGTGTTTCCACAGCAGGTACATGTCTTATCCCTCTAGAAGGGTGGAATGCTACCCCCGCCGCCAGGATTGGCGTGGGGGTAGTATTCCAAGATGTTTGACACCAAACACGACATGTTTTGATGCAGCCATTCCAAAGTTAGCATTTTACCGCGAGGATATAATGCACTTAAGAGTATATGGTTTAACCGCATCCACAAACAGCCCCAGAGAATAGACTCTGAGAGCTGCAGAGGGGCCCTGCTCAGGCAGAGGCACCCCCTCACATAGAAGCCAAGGACCCTGCCCTCAGTATTGATAGGGCCTGCCTTAGGGGTGACTGATAGGTTTATATGTGTGTGCAGGAGAGATATAGGAAACCTATATCTCAGTGAGGAGTGCTAGCACCACCTCACCCAGGCTGCAGTAGCAGGCCTGTGGTGTCAGATTTAGACTGCTTCCCAGGGGTGGCATAATACATGCTGCAGCCCCTGGTAGGCCTGTGAAGTACCTATGCCCTTGGTACCTAAGGTACCATATACTAGGGACTTATAAGGCACCACAGTATCCAATCACTAGTGCACCTAGAGTGCACTCCATGTCGTTTAGAGAGAGCAGATAGACTGGGGCCCTGAATAGCAGGGTCCCAGTCCAACTAAGTCATAAACCAGCAAAACACCAGGAAAAAAAGTGGGGGCAACCATATAGTCAGATTCCACCTTCCTACAGTCGCAGAAAGAGGCAAGAGGTGTGCAAAAAGAGGCAAGAGAGGTGCACAAAGAGGGAAGAAGGGTGCACAAAGAGGCAAGAGGGGTGCAGAAGTTTGTAAGAGAGGTGCATAAAGAGGGAAGATGGGTTCAGAAAGAGGCAAGAGGGGTGCAGAAGTTTGCAAGAGAGGTGCAGATAGAGGCAGCAGAAGTACAGAAATAAGCAAAAGAGGTGCAGAAAGAGGCAAGAGAACTGCAGAAAGAGGAAGGAGAGGTGTAGACAGAGGGAAGAGAGGTGCACAAAGAGGTAAGAAGGTTGGAGAAAGAGGCAAGAGGGGTGCAGAAAGAAGCAAGAAGTTGCAGAAAGAAGAGATGTGCAGAAAGAGGCAAGAGAAGTGCTGAAATAAGCAACAGAGGTGCAGAAACAGGCAGGAGAGGTGCAGAAAGAGGAAAGAGAGGTGCAGAAAGATGCAGGAGAGGTGCACAAAGAGGGAATAAATGTGCAGAAAGAGGTAGGAGGGGTGGAGAAAGGAGCAAATGAGATGCAGAAAAAAGCAAGAGAAGTGCAGAAAGAAGCAAGAGAGGTGGAGGAAGAAGTAAAGGAAGTGCAGAAAGAAGCAACAGAGGTGCAGAAAGAGGGTAGAGAAGTGCAGAAAGAAGCAACAAATGTGCAGAAAGAGGCAACAGAGGTGCAGAAACAGGCAGGAGAGCTGCAGAAAGAGGAAAGAGAGCAGCAGAAAGAAGTAAATGAGATGCAGAAAAAAGCAAGAGAAGTGCAGAAAGAACCAACAGAGGTGCAGAAAGAGGCAAGAGAACTGCAGAAATAGGAAAGAGAGTTGCAGAAACATGCAAAAGAGGTAGAGAAAGAGAGAACAGGGGTGCAGACAGAGACAAGTGAGGTGCAGAAAGAGGTGAGAGGGGTGTAGTAAGAGGCAAGAGGGGTGCTGAAAATCGCAAGAGAGGTACAGAAAGAAGCAAGAGCAGTGCAGAAAGAACCAACAGAGGTGCAGAATGAGGAAAGAGGGGTGTAGAAAGCGGCAACAGAAGTGTAGAAAGAAGCAAAAGAGGTGCAGAAAGAGGCAAGAGAGGTGTTCAGAGAGGGACGAAGGGTGCAGAAAGAGGCAAGAGGGGTGCAGAAAGAAGGAAGAGAGGTGCAGAAAGAAGTAAGCGAAGTGCAGAATGAAGCAGCAGAGGTGCAGAAAGAGGGAAGAGAAGTGCAGAAAGAGGCAACAGAGTTGCAGAAATAGGCAGGAGAGGTGCACAAAGAGGGAACAGGGGTGCAGAAAGAGGCAAGAGAGGTACAGAAAGAGGGAAGAGGGGTGCAGAAAGAGGCAACAGGAGTGCAGAAAGAAGCAAGTGAGGTGCATAAAAGGCAACAGTGGTGCAGAAAGAGGCAAGACAGGTGCAGAAACAGGGAAGAGAAGTGCAGAAAGAGGCAAGAGAAGTGCTGAAAGAAGCAATAGAGGGGTAGAAAAAAACAAGAAAAGTGATGAAAGAGACAAGAGAGTTGCAGAAAGAAACAAGAGACGTGCAGAAAAAACAAAGAGAAGTGCAGAAAGAGGCATGCGAGGTACAGAAAGAGGCAAGAGAAGTGCAGAAAGAGGCAAGAGAGGTGCATAAAGAGGCAATAGAGGTGCAGAAACAGGCAAAAGGGGTGCAGAAAGAGGCAAGAGAAGTGCAGAAAGAGGCAAGAGAGTTGCAGAAACAGGCATAGGAGGTACAGAAAGAGAGAACAGGGGTGCAGATAGAGGTAAGAGGGGTGCATAAAGAGGTAAGAGAAGTGCAGAAAGAAGCAACAGAGGTGCAGAAAGAGGCAAGAGAACTGCAGAAAGAGGCATGAGAGTTGCAGAAACAGGCAAAGGATGTGCAGAAAGAGAGAACAGGGGTGCAGACAGAGGCAATAGAGGTGCAGAAAGAGGGAACAGGGGTGCGGAAAGAGGCAAGAGGGGTGCAAAAGTTTGCCACAGAGGTGCAGAAAGATGCAAGAGCAGTGCAGAAAGAACCAACAGAGGTGCAGAAAGAGGCAAGAGGTGTGTAGAAGGAGGCAACAGATGTACAGAAAGAAGCAAAAGAGGTGCAGAAAGAGGCAAGAGCGCTGCAGAAAGAGGAAAGAGAGATGCAGACAGAGGCAAGAGAGGTGCAGAAAGAGGGAAGAGGGGTGCAGAAAGCGGCAAGAGGGGTGCTGAAATTTGCAAGAGAGGTACAGAAAGAAGCAAGAGCTGTGCAGAAAGAACCAACAAAGAAGGGGAAAGAATGAAGCAAATGAGATGCAGGAAAAAGCAAGAAAAGTGCAGAAATAAGAAACAGAGGTGCAGACAGAGGCAAGAGGGGTGCATAAAGAGGTAAGAGAAGTGCAGAAAGAAGCAACAGAGGTGCAGAAAGAGGCAAGAGAACTGCAGAAAGAGGCATGAGAGTTGCAGAAACAGGCAAAGGATGTGCAGAAAGAGAGAACAGGGGTGCAGACAGAGGCAATAGAGGTGCAGAAAGAGGGAACAGGGGTGCGGAAAGAGGCAAGAGGGGTGCAAAAGTTTGCCACAGAGGTGCAGAAAGATGCAAGAGCAGTGCAGAAAGAACCAACAGAGGTGCAGAAAGAGGCAAGAGGTGTGTAGAAGGAGGCAACAGATGTACAGAAAGAAGCAAAAGAGGTGCAGAAAGAGGCAAGAGCGCTGCAGAAAGAGGAAAGAGAGATGCAGACAGAGGCAAGAGAGGTGCAGAAAGAGGGAAGAGGGGTGCAGAAAGAGGTAAGAGGGGTGCTGAAATTTGCAAGAGAGGTACAGAAAGAAGCAAGAGCTGTGCAGAAAGAACCAACAAAGGTGCAGAAAGAGGCAAGAGGGGTGTAGAAAGCAGCAACGAAAGTGCCGAAAGAGGAAAGAGAGGTGCAGAAAGAGGCAAGATAGGTGTTCAAAGATGGAAGAAGGGTGCAGAAAGAGGCAAGAGGGGTTCAGAAAGAAGGAAGAGAGGTGCAGAAAGAATTAAGAGAAGTGCAAAAAGAAGCAACAGAGATGCAGAAAGAGGGAAGGGAAGTGCAGAAAGAGGCAACAGAGTTGCATCAATAGGCAGGAGAGGTGCAGAAAGAGGGAACAGGGGTGCAGAAAGAGATGAGAGGTACAGAAAGAGGGAATAGGGTTGCAGAAAGAGGCAACAGGAGTGCAGAAAGAAGCAAGTGAGGTGCAGAAAAAGGTAACAGTGGTGCAGAAAGAGGCAAGACAGGTGCAGAAACAGGGAAGAGAAGTGCAGAAAGAGGCGAGAGAAGTGCTGAAAGAAGCAAAAGAGGGGTAGAAAAAACCAAGAGAAGTGATGAAAGAGACAAGAGAGTTTCAGAAAGAAACAAGAGATGTGCAGAAAAAACAAAGAGAGGTGCAGAAAGAGGCAAGTGAGGTACAGAAAGAGGCAAGAGAAGTGCAGAAAGAGGCAAGAGAGGTGCAGAAAGAGGCAAGAGAGGGGCGGAAACAGGCAAGAGGGGTGTAGAAAGAGGCAAGAGAAGTGCAGAAAGAGGCAGGAGAGTTGCAGAAACAGGCAAAGGAGGTGCACAAAGAGAGAACAGGGGTGCAGACAGAGGTAAGAGGGGTGAAGAATGAAGCAAATGAGATGCAGAAAAAAGCAAGAGAAGTGCAGAAAGAACCTACAGAGGTGCAGAAAGAGGCAAGAGGGGTGCAGAAAGAGGTAAGAGAAGTGCAGAAAGAAGCAACAGAGATACAGAAAGAGGCAAGAGAACTGCAGAAAGAGGCAGGAGAGTTGCAGAAAGAGACAACAGGGGTGCAGACAGATGCAAGAGAGGTGCAGAAAGAGGGAAGAGGGGTGCGGCAAGAGGGGTGCAGATGTTTGCCACAGAGGTACAGAAAGATGCAAGAGCAGTGTAGAAAGAACCAACAGAGGTGCAGAAAGAGGCAAGAGGGGTGCAGAAGAAGGCAAAAGATATACAGAAAGAAGCAAAAGAGGTGCAGAAAGGGGCAAGAGCACTACAGAAATAGGAAAGAGAGGTGCAGGCAGAGGCAAGAGAGGTGCAGAAAGAGGGAAGAGGGGTGCAGAAAGAGGCAAGAGGGGTGCTGAAATTCACAAGAGAGGTACACAAAGTAGCAAGAGCAGTGCAGAAAGAACCAACAGAGGTGCAGAAAGAAGAAAGAGGGGCGTAGAAAGCGGCAACGGAAGTCTAGAAAGAGGAAAAAGAGGTGTTCAAAAAGGGAAGAAGGGTACAGAAAGAAGCAGGAGGGGTGCAGAAAGAAGGAAGAGAGGTGGAGAAAGATTAAAGAGAAGTACAAAAAGAAGCAACAGGGGTGCAGAAAGAGGGAAGAGAAGTGCAGAAAGAGGCAACAGAGTTGCAGCAATAGGCAGGAGAGCTGCAGAAAGATTGAACAGGGATGCAGAAAGAGGCGAGAGGTGCAGAAAGAGGGAAGAGGGGTGCAGAAAAAGGTAACAGTGGTGCAGAAAGAGGCAAGACAGGTGCAGAAACATGTAAGAGCAGTGCAGAAAGAGGCAAGAGAAGTGCTGAAAGAAGTAAAAGAGGGGTAGAAAAAAGCAAGAGAAGTGATGAAAGAGACAAGAGAGTTGCAGAAAGAAACAAGAGAAGTGCAGAAAGAGGCAAGTGAGGTACAGAAAGAGGCAAGAGAAGTGCAGAAAGAGGTAAGAGAGGTGCAGAAAGAGGTAAAAGAGTTGCAGAAACAGGCAAGAGGGGTGCAGAAAGATTCAAGAGAAGTGCAGAAAGAGGCACGAGAGTTGCAGAAACAGGGAAAGGAGGTGCACAAAGAGAGAACAGGGGTGCAGACAAAGGTAAGAGGGGTGAAGAATGAAGCAAATGAGATGCAGAAAAAAGTAAGAGAAGTGCCGAAAGAACCAACAGAGGTGCAGAAAGAAGGAAGAGATGTGCAGAAATAGGCAAGAGAAGTGCAAAAAGAAGCAAGAGAGGTGCATGAAGAAGTAAGGGAAGTGCAGAAAGAAGCAACAGAGGTGCAGAAAGAGGGTAGAGAAGTGCAGAAAGAAACAACAAATGTGCAGAAAGGGGCAACAGAGGTGCAGAAACAGGCAGGAGAGGTGCAGAAAGAGGAAAGAGAGTAGCAGATAGAAGTAAATGAGATGCAGAAAAAAGCAAGAGAAGTGCAGAAAGCACCAACAGAGGTGCAGAAAGAGGCAAGAGAACTGCAGATAGAGGAAAGAGAGTTGCAGAAACATGCAAAAGAGGTACAGAAAGAGAGAACAGGGGTGCAGACAGAGGCAAGTGAGGTGCAGAAAGAGGTGAGAGGGGTGCAGTAAGAGGGAAGAGGGGTGCTGAAATTCGCAAGAGAGGTACAGAAAGAAGCAAGAGCAGTGCAGAAAGAACCAACAGAGGTACAGAATGAGGCAAGAGGGGTGTAGAAAGCGGCAACAGAAGTGCAGAAAGAAGCAAAAGAGGTGCAGAAAGAGGCAAGAGAGGTGTTCAAAGAGGGAAGAAGGGTGCAGAAATAGGCAAGAGGGGTGCAGAAAGAAGGAAGTGAGGTGCAGAAAGAAGTAAGCAAAGTGCAGAAAGAAGCAACAGAGGTGCAGAAAGAGGGAAGAGAAGTGCAGAAAGAGGCAACAGAGTTGCAGAAATAGGCAGGAGAGGTACACAAAGAGGGAACAGGGGTGCAGAAAGAGGCAAGAGAGGTACAGAAAGAGGGAAGAGGGGTGCAGAAAGAGGCAAAAGGAGTGCAGAAAGAAGCAAGTGAGGTGCATAAAAAGGCAACAGTGGTGCAGAAAGAGGCAAGACAGGTGCAGAAACAGAGAAGAGAAGTGCAGAATGTGAGAAGTTGGCCAGGTATATGCTGTCCACTAATTATAGTGGGCACCTTGCACCAGTCCAAACAACCCCTTATTGGAGATAGGTTAAAGACAACCTTTATTGAAAGCTATCCTAGTGGTAGCTATGGAGAGCATAAGTCTTGAAGGAATGTAAAGCAGCTTGTTTTACCAGCCTATAATCTCTTGAGTGACCAAATGAAAGAGGACCACACCAGGTATATATTCAAAATATATGTATTTATTGCTAAACACACCCCTCTAGTCTCTTTATGAGGCTAGAGTTCGAAGTACATAAGTTATAAGTTAGTTATCAACAGTAATAGCACAAATACACGTTTGAGCCCTAGGGGTGTACCAAACCATATACCAATAAAGTGGTATAAGAACCACGACTGAGCTAGACACAAGGCCTAGAGCCTGTAGAAGTGCTTGGACCACAAGGAACCACCCAAGGAAGTGACACAGGGGACCCACGGGGGACGCGTGCAGTGTGAGAACACAGCCGCGAATCGCCATTGACTTCTATGGGGAAAGTTGCGGTTGGAATTTTAAAGAAAAGGGACACTTAGAATAGGACTTGGAGCAAACCCTTTTTGAACTGGGTCGTTCTAGAGTCTATACCCACGGGAGCACTGGAGTACTCGTGTTACCTCACCCAGGGAAGCCGGGTGCATAGGTGTCTTTCGGGGTCGGGTTTCGTAGTCGTTTTCAATGGCGATCTGCTGCAAAGTGCTGCTGGCGGCCAAGTCGAAAGTGTTCGGGTGGATCCAAAGGTGGATCGAAGATCTGAAGAACCTGAAAGCAGAGGGGACAGAGTCTGGGTCACTAGCCAGTGACCAGGAAGGCGATGAGCGGATGCCCACCGATGTCAAGTGCTTCAGGTAGGTTGACGGTCATCTTGACTCTTCAGCCACAAGGTCCAGGAGGCGTCTACGATGACCAGGAGCTGGATTCGAGCTGTCCCATGACGTCTGTCGATTGCTGAGGTGTCGGCGACTGGATTGGACCCAACAAGCCTTGGCAACGGCAAGTCTTGTGGAAATAGAAGAAGGACGGTGGTGCAGACCAGCAAGGTCTGAGGTACTCACCCAGCAAAGGTAAGTCAGGGCACGCCTGGAGCAACCAGGGAAGCCCAAGCAGAAGAAGATTGGCCTTCGGGAGGGCCTACTAGCCAACAGACTAGCGACTGCAAAGGAGCCTTGAGTGGACGCACTTAGAGCTGGCTCACGGGACACTTGTGGAGTGGAGGCAGTGATCTTCAGTGCAATCGGTGCTGGAGGCGGGGACTACTCGGAGCCCAAAGCACAACTTCATGGGAGCTCAGGAAGAGGATGCACTTGCAAATGTGCTCGGTGTCCAGGGGTCACGGTTCCACGTTACCCACGACAGCTACGGGCCTCAGCTTTGCTGGGGACTCAGGACAGCCTCGGGGAAGTCTGGAAATCTACCTCTGGTGATGAAAAGACTTCGGCGTCCAGCGGGAGTTTCGGCGATGCAGACCGGACAATTGCTTCTTTGGTGCCTGCCAAGCAGGGGAGTCACTCCTTGACCCCAAGGGAGATTCTTCAGTCCTCTAATCTTAAAGTAGAGCGTCGAAGGTCCAGGATTCTGTGTCAGAGTTTCGTCCAGGTAAATCTAAAGTCCTAATGACTGGGGTCCCATACTTATACTAAGATAGGGGGTGGGACATACTCTGGGGACCCACCTATGGGAGGGTCAGGGCAGAGGGGTGGTTACACCCCTTTCCCTTTGTCCAGTTTCACACCAAAGCAGGGGCTGGAAGCCCCTGAGCCGGTTTGAACTGGGGTATGCACAGGGACACCAAATGTGCCCCCAGTGCAGGACTTCAAAGCACCAGAGAGTGCTCCCGCCCAGCCCCAATACACACTATCCTGTCTGGGGAGGTGGTTACACCTCCCTGGGACAGGAAACCTATTGTCCAGGCCTCCCTGCCGGAGTTTCGGTCAGCAGCAGGAGGCCAGACTCGTGTCTGTGGCAGCGGCATCCATTTTGTGATGCCAGGGCTCTGGAAAGTCAGTACTGGGTATACCGGTGTGTACATGTCTCTCCTCTAGAAGGGTGGAATGCTACCCCGCCGCCAGAACTGGTGGGGGGTAGTATTCCAAGAGGTTTGACACCAAACACGACATGTTTCCGTGCAGCCATCCCAAAGTTAGCATTTAACGCGAGGTTATAATGCGCTTAAGAGTATATGGTCAGGCTGCACTACAAACAGCATCAGAGAAGGGTCTCCGAATGCTGCAGAGGGGCTCTGATCATGCAGGGGCACCCTCTCAGATAGGAACCAAGGACTCTGCCTTCAGGATTGATAAGGCCTGCCATAGGAGTGACTTATAGGTTTATATGTGTGTATCTATGTAGTGATATAGGTAGCCTATATCACAGTAAGGGTGCATGCACCACCTTACCCAGGCTGCAGTAGCAGACCTGTGGTGTCATTTTGGATGGCCTTCCAGGGGTGGCACAATACATGCTGCAGCCCCTGGTAGGCCTCTGAGGTACCTATGACCTGGGTACATAGTATACCATATACTAGGGACTTATAAGGGCACTCAGATTCCAATCATAGATGTGCCTAAGGCACATGGAAACCATTTTATAGAGGAAGCAGATAGACTGGGGCCCTGAATAGCAGGATCCCAGTCCAACTAAGTCATAAACCAGCAAAACACCAGGAAAAAAGTGGGGGCAACCATATAGTCAGATTCCACCTTCCTACATAATCCCCCCCAAAACGAAAGGAGATAAGGCTAACCTTGGCCAGTTGAGCCTTTATTGACTAAGTGGCCATATAAGGAAGCACCTGCACTAGCATGGTTGCCCCCTGTCTTATGGTCCACTAAGCAATCCCTCACCCTAAGGGTATGAGAGGGTCTCCACCATGGGGAATTACTACATGTGGTGTGCTTTGGTAAAGTACAAGGCTGGTGAGGTGTCTGAGAAGGGAAGTGAGGCCCTAGGAAGGTTGGTCTCAGCTTCCTCAGATCACTGGTCACCATGTTTGCCTGTCTTTCCATGACTGAGTTGCACTTTGCTCTAAGGGTCAACCTTTGGCTGCCTACAGCTGGGGGTTGGGTCCCTTTGGATGGACCACTGGAGGGACATGGCAGGTTTGGAACCTTTTGGTCCCAGGTTTGCCCTTGACTAACAGAGTCCTTCTGGGGGAGGTCCCTACACAAAGGTATGGGGGATCCCTCAGGGTGTTGAGGAATTTTCACCTGGCTAGGGCTACTAGACTGGGTGCCCCTAATCTGCTGATGGGGGGTTCCTCTGGACAGGGGGCCCTGGGGGGTCCACTGACCTCCCTGACCTCGGCAGCCCTGGGCTGACTGAGGCAGGGTAGAGAGGGGCAGGTTACCTGCTCCAGACTGGGTACCACCTTGGAAGGGTCCTCTGCCATCAGGGGTGGGGCCAGGCCAGGCCTGACTACCTCTGGGGCAGTTCCTTCACTAGGGGTAGGGTCAGTTCCCTGAGGAGGCTGACCCTTACCTACTGTCTGGAGGGAAGAAGACTTTTCTTCAACCCTTGTGCTCTCTTTTGGGGGAGAGTGGGCCATTCTTCCAGGCTCCATCTCTCCAAAATTTCCCTGGGCTGGGGCTGTGGCCATCACAGCCCCACTAACCTTTACAGGGACGCACAGCATTCTCAGATGGGTTTGGTGTTCAACTTCAGCCCAGGGTGAAATTTCCAGATCATTGCCCATCAGGCAATCTACAGGCAAGGTTGGGGACACTGCCACTCTTTTGGGCCTGCGACCCCTTCCCAGCTGAGATTGACTATGGCCATGGGGTGATCTGTTCTGACACCATCAATGTTGGTTACCTGGTATTTAAACTCAGGTAAAAGCTGGTGAGGGGGACTAGTTTCCCTGCCACCATGGTGACACTAGCCCCTGTGTCCCTAAATGCCACAGCTTTCTGACCATTAATTATTGGCTCCAGTCTGTACCTGCCCAATGCATTGGGACCCATGGTAAAGGTGGCAAATCCTATACCACCATCAGAGTCAGAGGAGTCTGTTGAGGGGGTCCTGTCTAAACTAGGGCCCACCTTTGTTCCTCTTGCAAAAGCACCTAACTTTTTGGGTACACTACTCCCAACTGGAGGATTACTACTGGTAGTACCAGGAGGGGTGGTAGTAGTTGTTGGAGGAACATTTTCTTTATTGCCAATCCTGGGGCAAATGGGATTAGTTTTCCAGTGTCCAGGCTTTTTACAGACATGGCAATATGGTTTCTTTTCAGGAGAGGAAGGAGTTTGGGACCCACCCCCAGAAGAGGACTTTTGGGGCCCTGTAGTGGATTTATCCTTAGATTTATCCCCACCTTTCTCTTGGGACTTGGTAGAATCTTTCTTCTGGTCACCACCCTGATTCTTAGTATTTACTCTGGTTCTGACCCATTTGTCTGCCATCTTTCCCAATTCTTGGGGAGAGGTCAGATCAGAGTCCACCAGGTACTGGTGTAAAAGCTGGTTTTGACAATTATTAAGGATCTGCTCCCTCATAATCAAATTGTACAATCCTAAAAAGTCATGCACCTTGTTGCCATGTATCCAACCTTCCAGAGCCTTAGTAGCACAATCTACAAAGTCAACCCAGTCTTGAGTCTGAGCCTTTTGGCTGTCTCTGAACTTCAACCTATACTGTTCAGTGGTTAGGCCAAACCCATCTATCAGAGCACTCTTCAAGACTTTGTAATTGTCAGCATCCTCTTCTTTTACAGTGAGGAGCTTGTCTCTACCTTTGTCTGCAAAGGAGAGCCACAAGATTGCTGCCCACTGCACCTGGGGGACCCTCTGAACTTTACAGGCCCTCTCCAGTGCAGTAATCCATTTGTGGATGTCATCCCCACTCTGGTAGGGAGGGACAATCTTGCTCAGGTTTCTATGGTCATAAGACTAAGACCTTTCCCTATCTCTGGGGAAATTGCTGCCACCATGGGACTCTAGTCCCAACTTTTTTCTCTCTCTATAGAGATCTAGGGACTCCCTGTCTATAGCCAATTGCTGTTTTCTGAGTTCAAGCTGGGCTTGCTCATACTGAATAAGTCTCTTCCTCCTCTCATGAGAGGATTCCCTTCCACGAGAGGAGACAGAGGTCCCTACTGAGGTGTCAGAGTGGTTAGACTCCTGAGAAGGAGATCTAGACCTTCTGGGCACACTCACAATTCTTCCTTGGGGGACAAAGGGAGGTCATTCTGATCCTCCTCCTCCTCCACAGGAGGAATTGGGTTTTCCAGGTCAAGGTCATTTTCACCTTCCTGGCCAGTTTCAGAGGGGGGGGCCTGGGTTTCTTCACCCCTGACCCCTTCCTCATTTTCTGTCCCACCCTCTCTGCCTACCCCTTCAGACCCTAGGGGTCTGCTGAGATCATCAGCCAGTGACACCTCCCTGAGGTGTTGGGTGCTGGCACTTTTGCCTGCCTTCAGCTTCCTAGTATTGCATAATGCTCTCAATTCCAAGAATGGGAGTTTATCATACTTGGAGGGAAGAAGCCCACTGGCTTCTGGCAAGGACTCACTGGGTCCTGGCTTTGAAGACATTACTAGTGAGGTGTGGTGTATGCACTACCTACTCTAGTGTGGCCTACTAAACTCTCTTGAGTTGTAGAAAGGGTGTGCTATCCCTTAACACACAACTCTAAGTTCAGTAGAACTTACTGTATACTAAGCTTGATTTATATGTACCTTAGGTACCCTTAGTGGTTTTCAGTTGATCAATTCAATTGAGATTATCTGGTAAAACAATAGCAAGCTGGAATCCCACACGCTGCACACCAATGTGAGAAGTTGGCCTGGTATATGCTGTCCACTAATTATAGTGGGCACCTTGCACCAGTCCAAACAACCCCTTATTGGAGATAGGTTAAAGACAACCTTTATTGAAAGCTATCCTAGTGGTAGCTATGGAGAGCAGCCTTCAGGCTAAGTCTTGAAGGAATGTAACGCAGCTTGTTTTACCAGCCTATAATCTCTTGAGTGACCAAATGAAAGAGGACCACACCAGGTATATATTCAAAATATATGTATTTATTGCTAAACACACCCATCTAGTCTCTTTATGAGGCTAGAGTTCGAAGTACATAAGTTATAAGTTAGTTATCAACAGTAATAGCACAAATACACGTTTGAGCCCTAGGGGCGTACCAAACCATATACCAATAAAGTGGTATAAGAACCACGACTGAGCTAGACACACGGCCTAGAGCCTGTAGAAGTGCTTGGACCACAAGGAACCACCCAAGGTAGTGACACAGGGGACCCACGGGGGACGCGTGCAGTGTGAGAACACAGACGCGAATCGCCGTTGACTTCTATGGGGAAAGTCGCGGTTGGAATTTTAAAGAAAAGGGACACTTAGAGGAGGACTTGGAGCAAACCCTTTTGGAACTGGGTCGTTCTAGAGTCTATACCCACGGGAGCACTGGAGTACTCGTGTTACCTCACCCAGGGAAGCCGGGTGCATAGGTGTCTTTCGGGGTCGGGATTCGTCGTCGTTTTCAATGGCGATCTGCTGCAAAGTGCTGCTGGCGGCCAAGTCGAAAGTGTTCGGGTGGATCCAAAGGTGGATCGAAGATCTGAAGAACCTGAAAGCAGAGGGGACAGAGTCTGGGTCACTAGCCAGTGACCAGGAAGGCGATGAGCGGATGCCCACCGATGTCGAGTGCTTCAGGTAGGTTGACGGTCGTCTTGACTCTTCAGCCACGAGGTCCAGGAGGCGTCGACGATGACCAGGAGCTGGATTCGAGTTGTACCACGACGTTTGTCGATTGCTGAGGTGTCGACGACCGGATTGGACTCAACAAGCCTTGGCAACGGCAAGTCTCGTGGAAATAGAAGAAGGACGGTGGTGCAGACCAGCAAGGTCTGAGGGACTCACCCAGCAAGGGTAAGTCAGGGCACACCTGGAGCAACCAGGGAAGCCCAAGCAGAAGAAGATTGGCCTTCAGGAGGGCCTACTAGCCAATGGACTAGCGACCGCGAAGGAGCCTCAAGTGGATGCACTTAGAGCTGGTTCACAGGACACTCGTGGAGTGGAGTCCAGTGATCTTCGGTGGAGTTGGTGCTGGAGGCAGGGGCTACTCGAAGCCCAAAGCACAACTTCGTGGGAACCCAGGAAGAGGACGCACTTGCAAATGTGCTCGGTGTCCAGGGGTCACGGTTCCACGTTACACACGACAGCTACGGGCCTCAGCTTTGCTGGGGACTCAGGGAAGCCTTAGGGAAGTCTGAAAACCACGTCTGGTGATGCAAAGACTTCGGCGTCCGGCGGGAGCTTTGGCGATGCAGACCAGACAATTGCTTCTTTGGTGCCTGCCAAGCAGGGGAGTCACTCCTTGACCCCAAGGGAGATTCTTCAGTCCTCTAATCTTAAAGTAGAGCGTCGAAGGTCCAGGATTCTGTGTCAGAGTTTCGTCCAGGTAAATCTAAAGTCCTAAGGACTGGGGTCCCATACTTATACTAAGATAAGGGGTGGGACATACTCTGGGGACCCACCTATGGGAGGGTCAGGGCAGAGGGGTGGTTACACCCCTTTCCCTTTGTCCAGTTTTGCGCCAGAGCAGGGGCTGGAAGCCCCTGAGCCGCTTTGAACTGGGGTATGCACAGGGACACCAAATGTGCCCCCAGTGCAGGACTTCAAAGCACCAGAGAGTGCTCCCGCCCAGCCCCAATACACACTATCCTGTCTGGGGAGGTGGTTACACCTCCCTGGGACAGGAAACCTATTGTCCAGGCCTCCCCTGCCGGAGTTTCGGTCAGCAGCAGGAGGCCAGACTCGTGTCTGTGGCAGCGGCATCCATTTTGTGATGCCAGGGCTCTGGAAAGTCAGTACCGGGTATAGTGGTGTGTACATGTCTCTCCCTCTAGAAGGGTGGAATGCTACCCCCGCTGCCAGAACTGGCGGGGGGTAGTATTCCAAGATGTTTGACACCAAACACGACATGTTTCCGTGCAGCCATCCCAAAGTTAGCATTTAACGCAAGGTTATAATGCGCTTAAGAGTATATGGTCAGGCTGCACTACAAACAGCATTTGAGAAGGGTCTCCGAACACTGCAGAGGGGCTCTGCTCATGCAGGGGCACCCTCTCACATAGGAACCAAGCACTCTGCCTTCAGGATTGATAAGGCCTGCCATAGGAGTGACTTATAGGTTTATATGTGTGTATCTATGTAGTGATATAGGTAGCCTATATCACAGTAAGGGGTGCATGCACCACCTTACCCAGGCTGCAGTAGCAGACCTGTGGTGTCATTTTGGATGGCCTTCCAGGGGTGGCACAATACATGCTGCAGCCCCTGGTAGGCCTCTGAGGTACCTATGCCCTGGGTACATAGTATACCATATACTAGGGACTTATAAGGGCACTCCAGATTCCAATCAGAGATGTGCATAAGGCACATGGAAACCATTTTATAGAGGAAGCAGATAGACTGGGGCCCTGAATAGCAGGATCCCAGTCCAACTAAGTCATAAACCAGCAAAACACCAGGAAAAAAGTGGGGGCAACCATATAGTCAGATTCCACCTTCCTACACAGAAAGAGGCAAGAGAAGTGCTGAAAGAAGCAATAGAGGGGTAGAAAAAAACAAGAAAAGTGATGAAAGAGACAAGAGAGGTGCAGAAAGAAGCAAGAGCAGTGCAGAAAGAACCAACAGAGGTGCAGAAAGAGGCAAGAGGGGTGTAGAATGCGGCAACGAAAGTGCAGAAAGAGGAAAGAGAGGTGCAGAAAGAAGCAAGATAGGTGTTCAAAGATGGAAGAAGGGTGCAGAAAGAGGCAAGAGGGGTGCAGAAAGAGGAAAGAGAGGTGCAGAAAGAATTAAGAGAAGTGCAAAAAGAAGCAACAGAGGTGCAGAAAGAGGGAAGGGAAGTGCAGAAAGAGGCAACAGAGTTGCATCAATAGGCAGGAGAGGTGCAGAAAGAGGCAAGAGTGGTGCAGAAAGAGGCGAGAGGTACAGAAAGAAGGAAGAGGGGTGCAGAAAGAGGCAACAGGAGTGCAGAAAGAAGCAAGTGAGATGCAGAAAAAGGTAACAGTGGTGCAGAAAGAAGCACGACAGGTGCAGAAACAGGGAAGAGAAGTGCAGAAAGAGGCGAGAGAAGTGCTGAAAGAAGCAAAAGAGGGGTAGAAAAAACCAAGAGAAGTGATGAAAGAGACAAGAGAGTTGCAGAAAGAAACAAGAGATGTGCAGAAAAAACAAAGAGAAGTGCAGAAAGAGGCAAGTGAGGTACAGAAAGAGGCAAGAGAAGTGCAGAAAGAGGCAAGAGAGGTGCAGAAAGAGGCAAGAGAGGTGTGGAAACAGGCAAGAGGGGTGTAGAAAGAGGCAAGAGAAGTGCAGAAAGAGGCAGGAGAGTTGCAGAAACAGGTAAAGGAGGTGCACAAAGAGAGAACAGGGGTGCAGACAGCGGTAAGAGGGGTGAAGAATGAAGCAAATGAGATGCAGAAAAAAAGCAAGAGAAGTGCAGAAAGAACCTACAGAGGTGCAGAAAGAGGCAAGAGGGGTGCAGAAAGAGGTAAGAGAAGTGCAGAAAGAAGCAACAGAGGTGCAGAAAGAGGCAAGAGAACTGCAGAAAGAGGCAGGAGAGTTGCAGAAACAGGCAAAGGATGTGCAGAAAGAGAGAACAGGGGTGCAGACAGATGCAAGAGAGGTGCAGAAAGAGGGAAGAGGGGTGCGGAAAGAGGCAAGAGGGGTGCAGATGTTTGCCACAGAGGTGCAGAAAGATGCAAGAGCAGTGTAGAAAGAACCAACAGAGGTGCAGAAAGAGGCAAGAGGGGTGCAGAAGGAGGCAACAGATGTACAGAAAGAAGTAAAAGAGGTGCAGAAAGGGGTAAGAGCACTGCAGAAAGAGGAAAGAGAGGTGCAGACAGAGGCAAGAGAGGTGCAGAAAGAGGGAAGAGGGGTGCAGAAAGAGGCAAGAGGGGTGCTGAAATTCACAAGAGAGGTACAGAAAGAATCAAGAGCAGTGCAGAAAGACCCAAAAGAGATGCAGAAAGAGGCAAGAGGGGTGTAGAAAGCGGCAACGGAAGTGCAGAAAGAGGAAAGAGAGGTGCGGAAAGAGGCAAGAGAGGTGTTCAAAGAGGGAAGAAGGGTGCAGAAAGAGGCAAGAGGGGTGCAGAAAGAAGGAATAGAGGTGCAGAAAGAAGAAAGAGAAGTACAAAAAGAAGCAACAGGGGTGCAGAAAGAGGGAAGAGAAGTGCAGAAAGAGGCAACAGAGTTGCAGCAATAGGCAGAAGAGGTGCAGAAAGATGTAACAGGGATGCAGAAAGAGGCGAGAGATGCAGAAAGAGGGAAGAGGGGTGCAGAAAGAAGCAACAGGAGTGCAGAAAGAAGCAAGTGAGGTGCAGAAAAAGGTAACAGTGGTGCAGAAAGAGGCAAGACAGGTGTAGGAACAGGGAAGAGAAGTGCAGAAAGAGGCAAAAGAAGTGCTGAAAGAAGCAAAAGAGGGGTAGAAAAAAGCAATAGAAGTGATGAAAGAGACAAGAGAGTTGCAGAAAGAAACAAGATACGTGCAGAAAAAACAATGAAAAGTGCAGAAAGAGGCAAGTGAGGTACAGAAAGAGGCAAGAGAAGTGCAGAAAGAGGTAAAAGAGGTGCAGAAAGAGGCAAGAGAGTTGCAGAAAGAGGCAAGAGGGGTGCAGAAAGAGGCAAGAGAAGTGCAGAAAGAGGCAGGAGAGTTGCAGAAACAGGGAAAGGCGGTGCACAAAGAGAGAACAGGGTTGCAGACAAAGGTAAGAGGGGTGAAGAATGAAGCAAATGAGATGCAGAAAAAAGTAAGAGAAGTGCAGAAAGAACAAACAGAGGTGCAGAAAGAGGCAAGAAGGGTGCAGAAAGAGGTAAGAGAAGGGCAGAAAGAAGCAACAGAGGTGCAGAAAGAGGCAAGAGAACTGCAGAAAGAGACAGGAGACTTGCAGAAACAGGCAAAGGATGTGCAGAAAGAGAGAACAGGGGTGCAGACAGATACAAGAGAGGTACAGAAAGAACCAACAGAGGTGCAGAAAGAGGCAAGAGGGGTGCAGAAGGAGGCAACAGATGTACAGAAAGAAGCAAAAGAGGTGCAGAAAGGGGCAAGAGCACTGCAGAAAGAGGAAAGAGAGGTGCAGACAGAGGCAAGAGAGGTGCAGAAAGAGGGAAGAGGGTGCAGAAAGAGGCAAGAGGGGTGCTGAAATTCACAAGAGAGGTACAGAAAGAAGCAAGAGCAGTGCAGAAAGAACCAACAGAGGTGCAGAAAGAGGCAAGAGAGGTGTAGAAAGAGGCAACGAGAAGTGCAGAAAGAGGCAAGAGAGGTGAAGAAAGAGGCAAGAGAGGTGTTCAAAGAGGGAAGAAGAGTGCAGAAAGAGGCAAGAGGGGTGCAGATAGAAGGAAGAGAGGTGCAGAAAGAAGAAAGAGAAGTATAAAAAGAAGCAACAGGGGTGCAGAAAGAGGGAAGAGAAGTGCAGAAAGAGGCAACAGAGTTGCAGCAATAGGCAAGAGAGGTGCAGAAGCATTGAACAGGGATGCAGAAAGAGGCGAGAGATATAGAAAGAGGGAAGGGGGGTGCAGAAAGAGGCAACAGGAGTGCAGAAAGAAGCAAGTGAGGTGCAGAAAAAGGTAACAGTGGTGCAGAAAGAGGCAAGACAGGTGCAGGAACAGGGAGGAGAAGTGCAGAAAGAGGCAAGAGAAGTGCTGAAAGAAGCAAAAGAGGGATAGAAAGAAGCAAGAGAAGTGATGAAAAAGAAAAGAGAGTTGCAGAAAGAAACAAGAGACGTGCATAAAAAACAAAGAAAAGTGCAGAAAGAGGCAAGTGAGGTACAGAAAGAGGCAAGAGAAGTGCTGAAAGAGGTAAGAGAGGTGCAGAAAGAGGCAAGAGAGTTGCAGAAACAGGCAAGAGGGGTGCAGAAAGAGGCAACAGGTGTGCAGAAAGAAGCAAGTGAGGTGCACAAAAAGGCAACAGTGGTGCAGAAAGAGACAAGACAGGTGCAGAAACAGGGAAGAGAAGTGCAGAAAGAGGCAAGAGAAGTGCTTAAAGAAGCAATAGTGGGGTATAAAGAAGCAAGAGAAGTGATGAAAGAGACAAGAGAGTTGCAGAAAGAAACAAGAGACGTGTAGAAAAAACAAAGAGAAGTGCAGAAAGAGGCATGCGAGGTACAGAAAGAGGCAAGAGAAGTGCAGAAAAAAACAAGAACAGTGATGAAAGAGATAAGAGAGTTGCAGAAACAGGCAAAAGGGGTGCAGAAAGAGGCAAGAGAAGTGCAGAAAGAGGAAGGAGAGGTGCAGAAACAGGCATAGGAGGTGCAGAAAGAGAGAACAGGGTGCAGACAAAGGTAAGAAGGGGAAAGAATGAAGCAAATGAGATGCAGAAAAAAGCAAGAGAAGTGCAGAAAGAAGAAACAGAGGTGCAGAAAGAGGCAAGAGGGGTGCAGAAAGAGGTAAGAGAGGTGCAGAAAGAAGCAACAGAGGTGCAGAAAGAGGCAAGAGAACTGCAGAAAGAGGCATGAGAGTTGCAGAAACAGGCAAAGGATGTGCAGAAAGAGAGAACAGGGGTGCAGACAGAGGCAATAGAGGTGCAGAAAGAGGGAAGAGGGGTGCAGAAAGAGGCAAGAGGGGTGCTGAAATTCGCAAGAGAGGTGGAGAAAGAAGCAACAGAGGTGCAGAAAGAGGCAAGAGGGGTGGAGAAAGCGGCAACAAAAGTGCAGAAAGAGGAAAGAGAGGTGCAGAAAGAGGCAAGATAGGTGTTCAAAGATGGAAGAAGGGTGCAGAAAGAGGCAAGAGGGGTGCAGAAAGAAGGAAGAGAGGTGCAGAAAGAATTAAGAGAAGTGCAAAAAGAAGCAACAGAGGTGCAGAAAGAGGGAAGAGAAGTGCAGAAACAGGCAACAGAGTTTCATCAATAGGCAGGAGAGGTGCAGAAAGAGGGAACAGGGGTGCAGAAAGAGGCGAGAGGTACAGAAAGAGGGAAGAGGGGTACAGAAAGAGGCAACAGGTGTGCAGAAAGAAGCAAGTGAGGTGCAGAAAAAGGTAACAGTGGTGCAGAAAGAGGCAAGACAGGTGCAGAAACAGGGAAGAGAAGTGCAGAAAGAGGCGAGAGAAGTGCTGAAAGAAGCAAAAGAGGGGTAGAAAAAACCAAGAGAAGTGATGAAAGAGACAAGAGATTTGCAGAAAGAAACAAGAGATGTGCAGAAAAAACAAAGAGAAGTGCAGAAAGAGGCAAGTGAGGTTTAGAAAGAGGCAAGAGAAGTGCAGAAAGAGGCAAGAGAGGTGAAGAAAGAGGCAAGAGAGGTGTGGAAACAGGCAAGAGGGGTGTAGAAAGAGGCAAGAGAAGAGCAGAAAGAGGCAGGAGAGTTGCAGAAACAGGCAAAGGAGGTGCACAAAGAGAGAACAGGGGTGCAGATAGAGGTAAGAGGGGTGAAGAATGAAGCAAATGAGATGCAGAAAAAAGCAAGACACGTACAGAAAGAACCTACAGAGGTGCAGAAAGAGGCAAGAGAACTGCAGAAAGAGGCAGGAGAGTTGCAGAAACAGGCAAAGGATGTGCAGAAAGAGAGAACAGGGGTGCAGACAGATGCAAGAGAGGTGCAGAAAGAACCAACAGAGGTGCGGAAAGAGGCAAGAAGGGTGCATAAAGAGGTAAGAGAAGTGCAGAAAGAAGCAACAGAGGTGCAGAAAGAGGCAAGAGAACTGCAGAAAGAGACAGGAGACTTGCAGAAACAGGCAAAGGATGTGCTGAAAGAGAGAACAGGGGTGCAGACAGAGGCAAGAGAGGTGCAGAAAGAAGGAAGAAGGGTGCGGAAAGAAGCAAGAGGGGTGCAGAAGTTTGCCACATAGACACAGAAAGATGCAATAGCAGTGCAGAAAGAACCAAAAGAGGTGCAGAAAAAGGCAAGAGGGGTGCAGAAAGAGGCAACAGGAGTGCAGAAAGAAGCAAGTGAGGTGCACAAAAAGGCAACAGTGGTGCAGAAAGAGACAAGATAGGTGCAGAAACAGGGAAGAGAAGTGCAGAAAGAGGCAAGAGAAGTGCTTAAAGAAGCAATAGAGGGGTAGAAAAAAGCAAGAGAAGTGATGAAAGAGACAAGAGAGTTGCAGAAAGAAACAAGAGACGTGCAGAAAGAACAAAGAGAAGTGCAGAAAGAGGCATGCGAGGTACAGAAAGAGGCAAGAGAAGTGCAGAAAGAGGCAAGAGAGGTGCAGAAAGAGGCAAGAGAGGTGCGGAAACAGGCAAGAGGGTTGTAGAAAGAGGCAAGAGAAGTGCAGAAAGAGGCAGGAGAGTTGCAGAAACAGGCAAAGGAGGTGCACAAAGAGAGAACAGGGTGCAGATAGAGGTAAGAGGGGTGAAGAATGAAGCAAATGAGATGCAGAAAAAAGCAAGACAAGTACAGAAAGAACCTACAGAGGTGTAGAAAGAGGCAAGAGAACTGCAGAAAGAGGCAGGAGAGTTGCAGAAACAGGCAAAGGATGTGCAGAAAGAGAGAACAGGGGTGCAGACAGATGCAAGAGAGGTGCTGAAAGAACCAACAGAGGTGCAGAAAGAGGCAAGAAGGGTGCAGAAAGAGGTAAGAGAAGTGCAGAAAGAAGCAACAGAGGTGCATAAAGAGGCACGAGAACTGCAGAAAGAGACAGGAGACTTGCAGAAACAGGCAAAGGATGTGCTGAAAGAGAGAACAGGGGTGCAGACAGAGGCAAGAGAGGTGCAGAAAGAAGGAAGAAGGGTGCGGAAAGAGGCAAGAGGGGTGCAGAAGTTTGCCACATAGGCACAGAAAGATGCAATAGCAGTGCAGAATGAACCAAAAGAGGTGCAGAAACAGGCAAGAGGGGTGCAGAAAGAGGCAACAGGAGTGCAGAAAGAAGCAAGTGAGGTGCACAAAAAGGCAACAGTGGTGCAGAAAGAGACAAGACAGGTGCAGAAACAGGGAAGAGAAGTGCAGAAAGAGGCAAGAGAAGTGCTTAAAGAAGCAATAGAGGGGTAGAAAAAAGCAAGAGAAGTGATGAAAGAGACAAGAGAGTTGCAGAAAGAAGCAAGAGACGTGCAGAAAAAACAAAGAGAAGTGCAGAAAGAGGCATGCGAGGTACAGAAAGAGGCAAGAGAAGTGCAGAAAGAGGCAAGAGAGGTGCATAAAGAGGCAATAGAGGTGCAGAAACAGGCAAAAGGGTGCAGAAAGAGGCAAGAGAAGTGCAGAAAGAGGCAGGAGAGTTGCAGAAACAGGCATAGGAGGTGCAGAAAGAGAGAACAGGGGTGAAGACAAAGGTAAGAAGGGGAAAGAATGAAGCAAATGAGATGCAGAAAAAAGCAAGAAAAGTGCAGAAAGAAGAAACAGAGGTGCAGAAAGAGGCAAGAGGGGTGCAGAAAGAGGCCAGAGAAGTGCAGAACAAAGCAACAGAGGTCTAGAAAGAGGCAAGAGAACTGCAGAAAGAGGCATGAGTGTTGCAGAAACAGGTACAGAAAGAGAGAACAGGGGTGCAGACAGAGGCAAGAGAGGTGCAGAAAGAAGGAAGAAGGGTGCGGAAAGAGGCAAGAGGGGTGCAGAAGTTTGCCACATAGGCACAGAAAGATGCAATAGCAGTGCAGAATGAACCAAAAGAGGTGCAGAAACAGGCAAGAGGGGTGCAGAAAGAGGCAACAGGAGTGCAGAAAGAAGCAAGTGAGGTGCACAAAAAGGCAACAGTGGTGCAGAAAGAGACAAGACAGGTGCAGAAACAGGGAAGAGAAGTGCAGAAAGAGGCAAGAGAAGTGCTTAAAGAAGCAATAGAGAGGTAGAAAAAAACAAGAGAAGTGATGAAAGAGACAAGAGAGTTGCAGAAAGAAACAAGAGACGTGCAGAAAAAACAAAGAGAAGTGCAGAAAGAGGCATGCGAGGTACAGAAAGAGGCAAGAGAAGTGCAGAAAGAGGCAAGAGAGGTGCATAAAGAGGCAATAGAGGTGCAGAAACAGGCAAAAGGGGTGCAGAAAGAGGCAAGAGAAGTGCAGAAACAGGCAGGAGAGTTGCAGAAACAGGCATAGGAGGTGCAGAAAGAGAGAACAGGGGTGAAGACAAAGGTAAGAAGGGAAAAGAATGAAGCAAATGAGATGCATAAAAAAGCAAGAAAAGTGCAGAAAGAAGAAACAGAGGTGCAGAAAGAGGCAAGAGGGGTGCAGAAAGAGGTAAGAGAAGTGCAGAAAGAAGCAACAGAGGTGCAGAAAGAGGCAAGAGAACTGCAGAAAGAGGCATGAGAGTTGCAGAAACAGGCAAAGAATGTGCAGAAAGAGAGAACAGGGGTGCAGACAGAGGCAATAGAGGTGCAGAAAGAGGGAAGAGGGGTGCAGAAAGAAGCAAGAGCAGTGCAGAAAGAACCAACAGAGGTGCAGAAAGAGGCAAGAGGGGTGTAGAAAGCGGCAACGAAAGTGCAGAAAGAGGAAAGAGAGGTGCAGAAAGAGGCAAGATAGGTGTTCAAAGATGGAAGAAGGGTGCAGAAAGAGGCAAGAGGGGTGCAGAAAGAAGGAAGAGAGGTGCAGAAAGAATTAAGAGAAGTGCAAAAAGAAGCAACAGAGGTGCAGAAAGAGGGAAGGGAAGTGCAGAAACAGGCAACAGAGTTTCATCAATAGGCAGGAGATGTGCAGAAAGAGGGAACAGGGGTGCAGAAAGAGGCGAGAAGTACAGAAAGAGGGAAGAGGGGTGCAGAAAGAGGCAACAGGAGTGCAGAAAGAAGCAAGTGAGGTGCAGAAAAAGGTAACAGTGGTGCAGAAAGAGGCAAGACAGGTGCAGAAACAGGGAAGAGAATTGCAGAAAGAGGCGAGAGAAGTGCTGAAAGAAGCAAAAGAGGGGTAGAAAAAACCAAGAGAATTGATGAAAGAGAGAAGAGAGTTGCAGAAAGAAACAAGAGATGTGCAGAAAAAACAAAGAGAAGTGCAGAAAGAGGCAAGTGAGGTACAGAAAGAGGCAAGAGAAGTGCAGAAAGAGGCAATAGAGGTGCAGAAAGAGGCAAGAGAGGTGCGGAAACAGGCAAGAGGGGTGTAGAAAGAGGCAAGAGAAGTGCAGAAAGAGGCAGGAGAGTTGCAGAAACAGGCAAATGAGGTGCACAAAGAGAGAACAGGGGTGCAGATAGAGGTAAGAAGGGTGAATAATGAAGCAAATGAGATGCAGAAAAAAGCAAGACAAGTACAGAAAGAACCTAGAGAGGTGCAGAAAGAGGCAAGAGAACTGCAGAAAGAGGCAGGAGAGTTGCAGAAACAGGCAAAGGATGTGCAGAAAGAGAGAACAGGGGTGCAGACAGATGCAAGAGAGGTGCAGAAAAGAACCAACAGAGGTGCAGAAAGAGGCAAGAGGGGTGCAGAAGGAGGCAACAGATGTACAGAAAGAAGCAAAAGAGGTGCAGAAAGGGGCAAGAGCACTGCAGAAAGAGGAAAGAGAGGTGCAGACAGAGGCAAGAGAGGTGCAGAAAGAGGGAAGAGGGTGCAGAAAGAGGCAAGAGGGGTGCTGAAATTCACAAGAGAGGTACAGAAAGAAGCAAGAGCAGTGCAGAAAGAACCAACAGCGGTGCAGAAAGAGGCAAGAGGGGTGTAGAAAGCGGCAACGGAAGTGCAGAAAGAGGAAAGAGAGGTGAAGAAAGAGGCAAGAGAGGTGTTCAAAGAGGGAAGAAGAGTGCAGAAAGAGGCAAGAGGGGTGCAGATAGAAGGAAGAGAGGTGCAGAAAGAAGAAAGAGAAGTACAAAAAGAAGCAACAGGGGTGCAGAAAGAGGGAAGAGAAGTGCAGAAAGAGGCAACAGAGTTGCAGCAATAGGCAAGAGAGGTGCAGAAAGATTGAACAGGGATGCAGAAAGAGGCGAGAGGTATAGTAAGAGGGAAGGGGGGTGCAGAAAGAGGCAACAGGAGTGCAGAAAGAAGCAAGTGAGAGGCAGAAAAAGGTAGCAGTGGTGCAGAAAGAGGCAAGACAGGTGCAGGAACAGGGAGGAGAAGTGCAGAAAGAGGCAAGAGAAGTGCTGAAAGAAGCAAAAGAGGGATAGAAAAAAGCAAGAGAAGTGATGAAAAAGAAAAGAGAGTTGCAGAAAGAAACAAGAGACGTGCATAAAAAACAAAGAAAAGTGCAGAAAGAGGCAAGTGAGGTACAGAAAGAGGCAAGAGAAGTGCTGAAAGAGGTAAGAGAGGTGCAGAAAGAGGCAAGAGAGGTGCGGAAACAGGCAAGAGGGTGTAGAAAGAGGCAAGAGAAGTGCAGAAAGAGGCAGGAGAGTTGCAGAAACAGGCAAAGGAGGTGCACAAAGAGAGAACAGGGGTACAGATAGAGGTAAGAAGGGTGAAGAATGAAGCAAATGAGATGCAGAAAAAAGCAAGACAAGTACAGAAAGAACCTAGAGAGGTGCAGAAAGAGGCAAGAGAACTGCAGAAAGAGGCAGGAGAGTTGCAGAAACAGGTAAAGGATGTGCAGAAAGAGAGAACAGGGGTGCAGACAGATGCAAGAGAGGTGCAGAAAGAACCAACAGAGGTGCAGAAAGAGGCAAGAGGGGTGCAGAAGGAGGCAACAGATTTGCAGAAAGAAGCAAAAGAGGTGCAGAAAGGGGCAAGAGCACTGCAGAAAGAGGAAAGAGAAGTGCAGACAGAGGCAAGAGAGGTGCAGAAAGAGGGTGCAGAAAGAGGCAAGAGGGGTGCTGAAATTCACAAGAGAGGTACAGAAAGAAGCAAGAGCAGTGCAGAAAGAACCAACAGCGGTGCAGAAAGAGGCAATAGGGGTGTAGAAAGCAGCAACGGAAGTGCAGAAAGAGGAAAGAGAGGTGCAGAAAGAGGCAAGAGAGGTGTTCAAAGAGGGAAGAAGGGTGCAGGAAGAGGCAAGCGGGGTGCAGATAGAAGGAAGAGAGGTGCAGAAAGAAGAAAGAGAAGTACAAAAAGAAGCAACAGGGGTGCAGAAAGATGGAAGAGAAGTGCAGAAAGAGGCAACAGAGTTGCAGCAATAGGCAAGAGAGGTGCAGAAAGATTGAACAGGGATGCAGAAAGAGGCTAGAGGTACAGAAAGAGGGAAGAGGGGTGCAGAAAGAGGCAACAGGAGTGCAGAAAGAAGCAAGTGAGGTGCAGAAAAAGGTAACAGTGGTGCAGAAAGAGGCAAGACAGGTGCAGGAACAGGGAGGAGAAGTGCAGAAATAGGCAAGAGAAGTGCTGAAAGAAGCAAAAGAGGGATAGAAAAAAGCAAGAGAAGTTATGAAAAAGAAAAGAGAGTTGCAGAAAGAAACAAGAGACGTGCATAAAAAACAAAGAAAAGTGCAGAAAGAGGCAAGTGAGGTACAGAAAGAGGCAAGAGAAGTGCTGAAAGAGGTAAGAGAGGTGCAGAAAGAGGCAAGAGAGTTGCAGAAACAGGCAAGAGGGGTGCATAAAGAGGCAAGAGAAGTGCAGAAAGAGGCAGGAGAGTTGCAGAAACAGGCAAAGGAGGTGCACAAAGAGAGAACAGGGGTGCAGATTGAGGTAAGAGGGGTGAAGAATGAAGCAAATGAGATGCAGAGAAAAGCAAGTGAGGTGCACAAAAAGGCATCAGTGGTGCAGAAAGAGACAAGACAGGTGCAGAAACAGAGAAGAGAAGTGCAGAAAGAGGCAAGAGAAGTGCTTAAAGAAGCAATAGTGGGGTAGAAAAAAACAAGAGAAGTGATGAAAGAGACAAGAGAGTTGCAGAAAGAAACAAGAGACGTGCAGAAAAAACAAAGAGAAGTGCAGAAAGAGGCATGCGAGGTACAGAAAGAGGCAAGAGAAGTGCAGAAAGAGGCAAGAGAGGTGCATACAGAGGCAATAGAGGTGCAGAAACAGGCAAAAGGGGTGCAGAAAGAGGCAAGAGAAGTGCAGAAAGAGGCAGGAGAGTTGCAGAAACAGGCATAGGAGGTGCAGAAAGAGAGAACAGGGGTGCAGACAAAGGTAAGAAGGGGAAAGAATGAAGCAAATGAGATGTAGAAAAAAGCAAGAAAAGTGCTGAAAGAAGAAACAGAGGTGCAGAAAGAGGCAAGAGGGGTGCAGAAAGAGGTAAGAGAAGTGCAGAAAGAAGCAACAGAGGTGCAGAAAGAGGCAAGAGAACTGCAGAAAGAGGCATGAGAGTTGCAGAAACAGGCAAAGGATGTGCAGAAAGAGAGAACAGGGGTGCAGACAGAGGCAATAGAGATGCAGAAAGAGGGAAGAGGGGTGCAGAAAGAGGCAAGAGGGGTGCTGAAATTCGCAAGAGAGGTGGAGAAAGAAGCAAGAGCAGTGCAGAAAGAACCAACAGAGGTGCAGAAAGAGGCAAGAGGGTGTAGAAAGCGGCAACGAAAGTGCAGAAAGAGGCAAGAGGGTGCAGAAAGAAGGAAGAGAGGTGCAGAAAGAATTAAGAGAAGTGCAAAAAGAAGCAACAGAGGTGCAGAAAGAGGGAAGGGAAGTGCAGAAACAGGCAACAGAGTTTCATCAATAGGCAGGAGAGGTGCAGAAAGAGGGAACAGGGGTGCAGAAAGAAGCGAGAGGTACAGAAAGAGGGAAGAGGGGTGCAGAAAGAGGCAACAGGAGTGCAGAAAGAAGCAAGTGAGGGTCAGAAAAAGGTAACAGTGGTGCAGAAAGAGGCAAGACAGGTGCATAAACAGGGAAGAGAAGTGCAGAAAGAGGCGAGAGAAGTGCTGAAAGAAGCAAAAGAGGGTAGAAAAACCAGGAGAAGTGATGAAAGAGACAAGAGAGTTGCAGAAAGAAACAAGAGATGTGCAGAAAAAACAAAGAGAAGTGCAGAAAGAGGCAAGTGATGTACAGAAAGAGGCAAGAGAAGTGCAGAAAGAGGCAATAGAGGTGCAGAAAGAGGCAAGAGAGGTGCGGAAACAGGCAAGAGGGGTGTAGAAAGAGGCAAGAGAAGTGCAGAAAGAGGCAGGAGAGTTGCAGAAACAGGCAAAGGAGGTGCACAAAGAGAGAACAGGGGTGCAGATAGAGGTAAGAGGGGTGAAGAATGAAGCAAATGAGATGCATAAAAAAGCAAGACAAGTACAGAAAGAACCTAGAGAGGTGCAGAAAGAGGCAAGAGAACTGCAGAAAGAGGCAGGAGAGTTGCAGAAACAGGCAAAGGATGTGCAGAAAGAGAGAACAGGGGTGCAGACAGATGCAAGAGAGGTGCAGAAAGAACCAACAGAGGTGCAGAAAGAGGCAAGAGGGGTGCAGAAGGAGGCAACAGATGTACAGAAAGAAGCAAAAGAGGTGCAGAAAGGGGCACGAGCACTGCAGAAAGAGGAAAGAGAAGTGCAGACAGAGGCAAGAGAGGTGCAGAAAGAGGGAAGAGGGTGCAGAAAGAGGCAAGAGGGGTGCTGAAATTCACAAGAGAGGTACAGAAAGAAGCAAGAGCAGTGCAGAAAGAACCAACAGCGGTGCAGAAAGAGGCATTAGGGGTGTAGAAAGCGGCAACGGAAGTGCAGAAAGAGGAAAGAGAGGTGCAGAAAGAGGCAAGAGAGGTGTTCAAAGAGGGAATAAGGGTGCAGAAAGAGGCAAGCGGGGTGCAGATAGAAGGAAGAGAGGTGCAGAAAGAAGAAAGAGAAATACAAAAAGAAGCAACAGGGGTGCAGAAAGATGGAAGAGAAGTGCAGAAAGAGGCAACAGAGTTGCAGCAATAGGCAGGAGAGGTGCAGAAAGATTGAACAGGGATGCAGAAAGAGGCAAGAGGTACAGAAAGAGGGAAGAGGGGTGCAGAAAGAGGCAACAGGAGTGCAGAAAGAAGCAAGTGAGGTGCAGAAAAGGTAACAGTGGTGCAGAAAGAGGCAAGACAGGTGCAGGAACAGGGAGGAGAAGTGCAGAAAGAGGCAAGAGAAGTGCTGAAAGAAGCAAAAGAGGGATAGAAAAAAGCAAGAGAAGTGATGAAAAAGAAAAGAGAGTTGCAGTAAGAAACAAGAGACGTGCATAAAAAACAAAGAAAAGTGCAGAAAGAGGCAAGTGAGGTACAGAAAGAGGCAAGAGAAGTGCTGAAAGAGGTAAGAGAGGTGCAGAAAGAGGCAAGAGAGTTGCAGAAACAGGCAAGAGGGGTGCAGAAAGAGGCAAGAGAAGTGCAGAAAGAGGCAGGAGAGTTGCAGAAACAGGCAAAGGAGGTGCACAAAGAGAGAACAGGGGTGCAGATAGAGGTAAGAGGGTGAAGAATGAAGCAAATGAGATGCAGAAAAAAGCAAGTGAGGTGCACAAAAAGGCAACAGTGGTGCAGAAAGAGACAAGACAGTTGCAGAAACAGGGAAGAGAAGTGCAGAAAGAGGCAAGAGAAGTGCTTAAAGAAGCAATAGTAGGGTAGAAAGAAACAAGAGAAGTGATGAAAGAGACAAGAGAGTTGCAGAAAGAAACAAGAGACGTGCAGAAAAAACAAAGAGAAGTGCAGAAAGAGGCATGCGAGGTACAGAAAGAGGCAAGAGAAGTGCAGAAAGAGGCAAGAGAGGTGCATACAGAGGCAATAGAGGTACAGAAACAGGCAAAAGGGGTGCAGAAAGAGGCAAGAGAAGTACAGAAAGAGGCAGGAGAGTTGCAGAAACAGGCATAGGAGGTGCAGAAAGAGAGAACAGGGGTGCAGACAAAGGTAAGAAGGGGAAAGAATGAAGCAAATGAGATGCAGAAAAAGCAAGAAAAGTGCAGAAAGAAGAAACAGAGGTGCAGAAAGAGGCAAGAGGGTGCAGAAAGAGGTAAGAGAAGTGCAGAAAGAAGCAACAGAGGTGCAGAAAGAGGCAAGAGAACTGCAGAAAGAGGCATGAGAGTTGCAGAAACAGGCAAAGGATGTGCAGAAAGAGAGAACAGGGGTGCAGACAGAGGCAATAGAGGTGCAGAAAGAGGGAAGAGGGGTCCAGAAAGAGGTAAGAGGGGTGCTGAAATTCGCAAGAGAGGTGGAGAAAGAAGCAAGAGCAGTGCAGAAAGAACCAACAGAGGTGTAGAAAGAGGCAAGAGGGGTGTAGAAAGCGGCAACGAAAGTGCAGAAAGAGGCAAGAGGGGTGCAGAAAGAAGGAAGAGAGGTGCAGAAAGAATTAAGAGAAGTGCAAAAAGAAGCAACAGAGGTGCAGAAAGAGGGAAGGGAAGTGCAGAAACAGGCAACAGAGTTTCATCAATAGGCAGGAGAGGTGCAGAAAGAGGGAACAGGGGTGCAGAAAGAGGCGAGAGGTACAGAAAGAGGGAAGAGGGTGCAGAAAGAGGCAACAGGAGTGCAGAAAGAAGCAAGTGAGGTGCAGAAAAAGGCAACAGTGGTGCAGAAAGAGGCAAGATAGGTGCAGAAACAGGGAAGAGAAGTGCAGAAAGAGGCGAGAGAAGTGCTGAAAGAAGCAAAAGAGGGGTAGAAAAAACCAAGAGAAGTGATGAAAGAGACAAGAGATTTGCAGAAAGAAACAAGAGATGTGCAGAAAAAACAAAGAGAAGTGCAGAAAGAGGCAAGTGAGGTACAGAAAGAGGCAAGAGAAGTGCAGAAAGAGGCAAGAGAGGTGCAGAAAGAGGCAAGAGAGGTGCGGAAACAGGCAAGAGGGGTGTAGAAAGAGGCAAGAGAAGTGCAGAAAGAGGCAGGAGAGTTGCAGAAACAGGCAAAGGAGGTGCAGAAAGAGAGAACAGGGGTGCAGATAGAGGCAATAGAGGTGCAGAAAGAGGGGCGAGGTGTGTGGAAAGAGGCAAGAGGGGTGCTGAAATTTGCAAGAGAGGTGCAGAAAGAAGCAAGAGCAGTGCAGAAAGAACCAACAGAGGTGCAGAAAGAGGCAAGAGGGGTGTAGAAAGCGGCAACGAAAGTGCAGAAAGAGTAAAGAGAGGTGCAGAAAGAGGCAAGATAGGTGTGCAGAAAAAACAAAGAGAAGTGCAGAAAGAGGCAAGTGAGGTACAGAAAGAGGCAAGAGAAGTGCAGAAAGAGGCAAGAGAGGTGCGGAAACAGGCAAGAGGGTGTAGAAAGAGGCAAGAGATGTGCAGAAAGAGGCAGGAGAGTTGCAGAAACAGGCAAAGGAGGTGCACAAAGAGAGAACAGGGGTGCAGATAGAGGTAAGAGGGGTGAAGAATGAAGCAAATGAGATGCAGAAAAAAGCAAGACAAGTACAGAAAGAACCTAGAGAGGTGCAGAAAGAGGCAAGAGAACTGCAGAAAGAGGCAGGAGAGTTGCAGAAACAGGTAAAGGATGTGCAGAAAGAGAGAACAGGGGTGCAGACAGATGCAAGAGAGGTGCAGAACGAACCAACAGATGTGCAGAAAGAGGCAAGAGGGGTGCAGAAGGAGGCAACATATGTACAGAAAGAAGCAAAAGAGGTGCAGAAAGGGGCAAGAGCACTGCAGAAAGAGGAAAGAGAGGTGCAGACAGAGGCAAGAGAGGTGCAGAAAGAGGGAAGAGGGTGCAGAAATAGGCAAGAGGGGTGCTGAAATTCACAAGAGAGGTACAGAAAGAAGCAAGAGCAGTGCAGAAAGAACCAACAGCGGTGCAGAAAGAGGCAATAGGGGTGTAGAAAGCGGCAACGGAAGTGCAGAAAGAGGAAAGAGAGGTGCAGAAAGAGGCAAGAGAGGTGTTCAAAGAGGGAAGAAGGGTGCAGAAAGAGGCAAGCGGGGTGCAGATAGAAGGAAGAGAGGTGCAGAAAGAAGAAAGAGAAGTACAAAAAGAAGCAACAGGAGTGCAGAAAGAGGGAAGAGAAGTGCAGAAAGAGGGCAACAGAGTTGCAGCAATAGTCAGGAGAGGTGCAGAAAGATTGAACAGGGATGCAGAAAGAGGCGAGAGGTACAGAAAGAGGGAAGAGAGGTGCAGAAAGAGGCAACAGGAGTGCAGAAAGAAGCAAGTGAGGTGCAGAAAAAGGTAACAGTGGTGCAGAAAGAGGCAAGACAGGTGCAGGAACAGGGAGGAGAAGTGCAGAAAGAGGCAAGAGAAGTGCTGAAAGAAGCAAAAGAGGGATAGAAAAAGCAAGAGAAGTGATGAAAAAGAAAAAGAGTTGCAGAAAGAAACAAGAGACGTGCATAAAAAACAAAGAAAAGTGCAGAAAGAGGCAAGTGAGGTACAGAAAGAGGCAAGAGAAGTGCTGAAAGAGGTAAGAGAGGTGCAGAAAGAGGCAAGAGAGTTGCAGAAACAGGCAAGAGGGGTGCAGAAAGAGGCAAGAGAAGTGCATAAAGAGGCAGGAGAGTTGCAGAAACAGGCAAAGGAGGTGCACAAAGAGAGAACAGGGGTGCAGATAGAGGTAAGAGGGTGAGGAATGAATCAAATGAGATGCAGAAAAAGGCAAGTGAGGTGCACAAAAAGGCAACAGTGGTGCAGAAAGAGACAAGACAGGTGCAGAAACAAGGAAGAGAAGTGCAGAAAGAGGCAAGAGAAGTGCTTAAAGAAGCAATAGTGGGGTAGAAAAAACAAGAGAAGTGATGAAAGAGACAAGAGAGTTGCAGAAAGAAACAAGAGACGTGCAGAAAAAACAAAGAGAAGTGCAGAAAGAGGCATGCGAGGTACAGAAAGAGGCAAGAGAAGTGCAGAAAGAGGCAAGAGAGGTGCATAAAGAGGCAATAGAGGTGCAGAAACAGGCAAAAGGGGTGCAGAAAGAGGCAAGAGAAGTGCAGAAAGAGGCAGGAGAGTTGCAGAAACAGGCATAGGAGGTGCAGAAAGAGAGAACAGGGGTGCAGATAGAGGTAAGAGGGGTGAAGAATGAAGCAAATGAGATGCAGAAAAAAGCAAGAAAAGTGCAGAAAGAAGAAACAGAGGTGCAGAAAGAGGCAAGAGGGGTGCAGAAAGAGGTAAGAGAACTGCAGAAAGAGGCATGAGAGTTGCAGAAACAGGCAAAGGATGTGCAGAAAGAGAGAACAGGGGTGCAGACAGAGGCAATAGAGGTACAGAAAGAGGTGAAGAGGTGTGCAGAAAGAGGCAAGAGGGGTGCTGAAATTCGCAAGAGAGGTGCAGAAAGAAGCAAGAGCAGTGCAGAAAGAACCAACAGAGGTGCAGAAAGAGGCAAGAGGGGTGTAGAAAGCGGCAACGAAAGTGCAGAAAGAGGAAAGAGAGGTGCAGAAAGAGGCAAGATAGGTATGCAGAAAAACAAAGAGAAGTGCAGAAAGAGGCAAGTGAGGTACAGAAAGAGGCAAGAGAAGTGCAGAAAGAGGCAATAGAGGTGCAGAAAGAGGCAAGAGAGGTGCAGGAAACAGGCAAGAGAGGTGTAGAAAGAGGCAAGAGAAGTGCAGAAAGAGGCAGGAGAGTTGCAGAAACAGGCAAAGGAGGTGCACAAAGAGAGAACAGAGGTGCAGATAGAGGTAAGAGGGGTGAAGAATGAAGCAAATGAGATGCAGAAAAAGCAAGACAAGTACAGAAAGAACCTAGAGAGGTGCAGAAAGAGGCAAGAGAACTGCAGAAAGAGGCAGGAGAGTTGCAGAAACAGGCAAAGGATGTGCAGAAAGAGAGAACAGGGGTGCAGACAGATGCAAGAGAGGTGCAGAAAGAACCAACAGAGGTGCAGAAAGAGGCAAGAGGGTGCAGAAGGAGGCAACATATGTACAGAAAGAAGCAAAAGAGGTGCAGAAAGGGGCAAGAGCACTGCAGAAAGAGGAAAGAGAGGTGCAGACAGAGGCAAGAGAGGTGCAGAAAGAGGGAAGAGGGTGCAGAAAGAGGCAAGAGGGGTGCTGAAATTCACAAGAGAGGTACAGAAAGAAGCAAGAGCAGTGCAGAAAGAACCAACAGCGGTGCAGAAAGAGGCAATAGGAGTGTAGAAAGCGGCAACAGAAGTGCAGAAAGAGGAAAGAGAGGTGCAGAAAGAGGCAAGAGAGGTGTTCAAAGAGGAAGAAGGGTGCAGAAAGAGGCAAGCGGGGTGCAGATAGAAGGAAGAGAGGTGCAGAAAGAAGAAAGAGAAGTACAAAAAGAAGCAACAGGAGTTCAGAAAGAGGGAAGAGAAGTGCAGAAAGAGGCAACAGAGTTGCAGCAATAGGCAGGAGAGGTGCAGAAAGATTGAACAGGGATGCAGAAAGAGGCGAGAGGTAACAGAAAGAGGGAAGAGGGGTGCAGAAAGAGGCAACAGGAGTGCAGAAAGAAGCAAGTGAGGTGCAGGAAAAGGTAACAGTGGTGCAGAAAGAGGCAAGACAGGTGCAGGAACAGGGAGGAGAAGTGCAGAAAGAGGCAAGAGAAGTGCTGAAAGAAGCAAAAGAGGGATAGAAAAAAGCAAGAGAAGTGATGAAAAAGAAAAGAGTTGCAGAAAGAAACAAGAGACGTGCATAAAAAACAAAGAAAAGTGCAGAAAGAGGCAAGTGAGGTACAGAAAGAGGCAAGAGAAGTGCTGAAAGAGGTAAGAGAGGTGCAGAAAGAGGCAAGAGAGTTGCAGAAACAGGCAAGAGGGTGCAGAAAGAGGCAAGAGAAGTGCAGAAAGAGGCAGGAGAGTTGCAGAAACAGGCAAAGGAGGTGCACAAAGAGAGAACAGGGGTGCAGATAGAGGTAAGAGGGGTGAGGAATGAAGCAAATGAGATGCAGAAAAAGCAAGTGAGGTGCACAAAAAGGCAACAGTGGTGCAGAAAGAGACAAGACAGGTGCAGAAACAAGGAAGAGAAGTGCAGAAAGAGGCAAGATAAGTGCATAAAGAAGCAATAGTGGGGTAGAAAAAACAAGAGAAGTGATGAAAGAGACAAGAGAGTTGCAGAAAGAAACAAGAGACTTGCAGAAAAAACAAAGAGAAGTGCAGAAAGAGGCATGCGAGGTACAGAAAGAGGCAAGAGAAGTGCAGAAAGAGGCAAGAGAGGTGCATAAAGAGGCAATAGAGGTGCAGAAACAGGCAAAAGGGGTGCAGAAAGAGGCAAGAGAAGTGCAGAAAGAGGCAGGAGAGTTGCAGAAACAGGCATAGGAGGTGCAGAAAGAGAGAACAGGGGTGCAGACAAAGGTAAGAAGGGGAAAGAATGAAGCAAATGAGATGCAGAAAAAGCAAGAAAAGTGCAGAAAGAAGAAACAGAGGTGCAGAAAGAGGCAAGAGGGGTGCAGAAAGAGGTAAGAGAACTGCAGAAAGAGGCATGAGAGTTGCAGAAACAGGCAAAGGATGTGCAGAAAGAGAGAACAGGGGTGCAGACAGAGGCAATAGAGGTGCAGAAAGAGGGAAGAGGGGTGCAGAAAGATGCAAGAGGGGTGCTGAAAGTCACAAGAGAGGTGCAGAAAGAAGCAAGAGCAGTGCAGAAAGAACCAACAGAGGTGCAGAAAGAGGCAAGAGGGTGTAGAAAGCGGCAACGAAAGTGCAGAAAGAGGAAAGAGAGGTGCAGAAAGAGGCAAGATAGGTATGCAGAAAAAACAAAGAGAAGTGCAGAAAGAGGCAAGTGAGGTACAGAAAGAGGCAAGAGAAGTGCAGAAAGAGGCAATAGAGGTGCAGAAAGAGGCAAGAGAGGTGCAGAAACAGGCAAGAGGGGTGTAGAAAGAGGCAAGAGAAGTGCAGAAAGAGGCAGGAGAGTTGCAGAAACAGGCAAAGGAGGTGCACAAAGAGAGAACAGGGGTGCAGACAGAGGCAATAGAGGTGCAGAAAGAGGGAAGAGGGGTGCAGAAAAAGGCAAGAGGGGTGCTGAAATTCGCAAGAAAGGTGGAGAAAGAAGCAAGATAGGTGTTCAAAGATGGAAGAAGGGTGCAGAAAGAGGCAAGAGGGGTGTAGAAAGAAGGAAGAGAGGTGCAGAAAGGATTAAGAGAAGTGCAAAAAGAAGCAACAGAGGTGCAGAAAGAGGGAAGGGAAGTGCAGAAACAGGCAACAGAGTTTCATCAATAGGCAAGAGAGGTGCAGAAAGAGGGAACAGAGGTGCAGAAAGAGGCAGAGAGGTACAGAAAGAGGGAAGAGAGGTGCAGAAAGAGGCAACAGGAGTGCAGAAAGAAGCAAGTGAGGTGCAGAAAGATGTAACAGTGGTGCAGAAAGAGGCAAGACAGGTGCAGAAACAGGGAAGAGAAGTGCAGAAAGAGGCGAGAGAAGTGCTGAAAGAAGCAAAAGAGGGTAGAAAAAACCAAGAGAAGTGATGAAAGAGACAAGAGAGTTGCAGAAAGAAACAAGAGATGTGCAGAAAGAACAAAGAGAAGTGCAGAAAGAGGCAAGAGAGGTACAGAAAGAGGCAAGAGAAGTGCAGAAAGAGGCAAGAGAGGTGCAGAAAGAGGCAAGAGAGGTGCAGGAAACAGGCAAGAGAGGTGCAGAAAGAGGCAAGAGAAGTGCAGAAAGAGGCAGGAGAGTTGCAGAAACAGGCAAAGGAGGTGCAGAAAGAGGAACAGGGGTGCAGATAGAGGTAAGAGAGGTGAAGAATGAAGCAAATGAGGTGCAGAAAGAAGCAAGACAAGTGCAGAAAGAACGCAAGAGAGGTGCAGAAAGAGGCAAGAGAACTGCAGAAAGAGGCAAGAGAGTTGCAGAAACAGGCAAAGGATGTGCAGAAAGAGAGAACAGAGGTGCAGACAGATGCAAGAGAGGTGCAGAAAGAAGCAACAGAGGTGCAGAAAGAGGCCAGGAGGGTGCAGAAAGAGGTAAGAGAAGTGCAGAAAGAAGCAACAGAGGTGCAGAAAGAGGCAAGAGAACTGCAGAAAGAGACAGGAGACTTGCAGAAACAGGCAAAGGATGTGCTGAAAGAGAGAACACAGGTGCAGACAGAGGCAAGAGAGGTGCAGAAAGAAGGAAGAAGGGTGCAGAAAGAGGCAAGAGGGTTGCAGAAGTTGCCACATAGGCACAGAAAGATGCAATAGCAGTGCAGAAAGAACCAAAAGAGGTGCAGAAACAGGCAAGAGGGGTGCAGAAAGAGGCAACAGGAGTGCAGAAAGAAGCAAGTGAGGTGCACAAAGAGGCAAGAGTGGTGCAGAAAGAGACAAGACAGGTGCAGAAACAGGGAAGAGAAGTGCAGAAAGAGGCAAGAGAAGTGCAGAAAGAAGCAATAGAGGGGTAGAAAGAAGCAAGAGAAGTGCATGAAAGAGACAAGAGAGTTGCAGAAAGAAACAAGAGACGTGCAGAAAAAGCAAAGAGAAGTGCAGAAAGAGGCATGAGAGGTACAGAAAGAGGCAAGAGAAGTGCAGAAAGAGGCAAGAGAGGTGCAGAAAGAGGCAATAGAGGTGCAGAAAGAGGCAAGAGAGTGCAGAAAGAGGCAAGAGAAGTGCAGAAAGAGTCAAGAGAGTTGCAGAAACAGGCATAGAGAGGTGCAGAAAGAGAGAACAGAGGTGCAGACAAAGGTAAGAGAGGGGAAAGAATGAAGCAAGATGAGATGCAGAAAGAAGCAAGAGAAGTGCAGAAAGAAGCAACAGAGGTGCAGAAAGAGGCAAGAGGGGTGCAGAAAGAGGTAAGAGAAGTGCAGAAAGAAGCAACAGAGGTGCAGAAAGAGGAAAGAGAGACTGCAGAAAGAGGCATGAGAGTTGCAGAAACAGGCAAAGGATGTGCAGAAAGAGAGAAGAGAGGTGCAGACAGAGGCAACAGAGGTGCAGAAAGAGGGAATAGGGGTGCAGAAAGAGGCAAGAGGGGTGCAGAAAGAGGCAAGAGAGGTGCAGAAAGAAGCAAGAGCAGTGCAGAAAGAAGCAACAGAGGTGCAGAAAGAGGCAAGAGAGGTGCAGAAAGAGGCAACGAGAGTGCAGAAAGAGTAAAGAGAGGTGCAGAAAGAGGCAAGATAGGTGTGCAGAAAAAGCAAAGAGAAGTGCAGAAAGAGGCAAGTGAGGTACAGAAAGAGGCAAGAGAAGTGCAGAAAGAGGCAAGAGAGGTGCAGAAAGAGGCAAGAGAGGTGCGGAAACAGGCAAGAGGGGTGTAGAAAGAGGCAAGAGAAGTGCAGAAAGAGGCAGGAGAGGTGCAGAAACAGGCAAAGAGAGGTGCAGAAAGAGAGAACAGAGGTGCAGATAGAGGCAAGAGAGGTGAAGAATGAAGCAAGATGAGATGCAGAAAGAAGCAAGACAAGTGCAGAAAGAAGCAAGAGAGGTGCAGAAAGAGGCAAGAGAACTGCAGAAAGAGGCAAGAGAGTTGCAGAAAGAGGCAAGAGGATGTGCAGAAAGAGAGAACATGAGGTGCAGACAGAGGCAAGAGAGGTGCAGAAAGAACCAACAGAGGTGCAGAAAGAGGCAAGAGAGGTGCAGAAGGAGGCAACAGATGTACAGAAAGAGGCAAGAGAGGTGCAGAAAGAGGCAAGAGCAGGTGCAGAAAGAGGAAAGAGAGGTGCAGAAAGACACAAGAGAAGTACAGAAAGAGGGAAGAGAGATGCAGAAAGAGGCAAAAGACGTTCAGAAAGTGGCAAGAGAGGTACAGAAAGAAGCAAGAGCAGTGCAGAAAGAACCAACAGCGGTGCAGAAAGAGGCAATAGGGGTGCAGAAAGAGGCAACGAGAAGTGCAGAAAGAGGCAAGAGAGGTGCAGAAAGAGGCAAGAGAGGTGTACAAAGAGGGAAGAAGAGGTGCAGAAAGAGGCAAGAGAGGTGCAGAAAGAAGGCAAGAGAGGTGCAGAAAGAAGAAAGAGAAGTACAGAAAGAAGCAACAGGAGTGCAGAAAGAGGGAAGAGAAGTGCAGAAAGAGGCAACAGAGTTGCAGCAAGAGGCAAGAGAGGTGCAGAAAGATTGAACAGGGATGCAGAAAGAGGCGAGAGGTACAGAAAGAGGGAAGAGAGGTGCAGAAAGAGGCAACAGGAGTGCAGAAAGAAGCAAGAGAGGTGCAGAAAGAGGCAAGAGAGGTGCAGAAAGAGGCAAGACAGGTGCAGGAACAGGGAAGAGAAGTGCAGAAAGAGGCAAGAGAAGTGCAGAAAGAAGCAAGAGAGGTGATAGAAAGAGGCAAGAGAAGTGCATGAAAAAGAAAAGAGTTGCAGAAAGAAGCAAGAGACGTGCATAAAGAAGCAAAGAAAGGTGCAGAAAGAGGCAAGAGAGGTACAGAAAGAGGCAAGAGAAGTGCTGAAAGAGGTAAGAGAGGTGCAGAAAGAGGCAAGAGAGTTGCAGAAACAGGCAAGAGGGGTGCAGAAAGAGGCAAGAGAAGTGCAGAAAGAGGCAAGAGAGTTGCAGAAACAGGCAAAGGAGGTGCACAAAGAGAGAACAGAGGTGCAGATAGAGGTAAGAGGGGTGCAGGAATGAAGCAAGATGAGATGCAGAAAGAGGCAAGTGAGGTGCACAAAGAGGCAACAGTGGTGCAGAAAGAGACAAGACAGGTGCAGAAACAAGGAAGAGAAGTGCAGAAAGAGGCAAGATAAGTGCATAAAGAGGCAATAGTGAGGTAGAAAGAAGCAAGAGAAGTGCATGAAAGAGACAAGAGAGGTGCAGAAAGAAACAAGAGACGTGCAGAAAAAGCAAAGAGAAGTGCAGAAAGAGGCAAGCGAGGTACTGAAAGTGGCAAGAGAGGTGCAGAAAGAGGCAAGAGAGATGCAGAAAGAGGCAATTGAGGTGCAGAATCAGGCAAAAGGGGTGCAGAAAGAGGCAAGAGAAGTGCAGAAAGAGGCAAGAGAGTTGCAGAAACAGGCATAGAGAGGTGCAGAAAGAGAGAACAGAGGTGCAGAAAGAGGTAAGAGAGGTGAAGAATGAAGCAAATGAGATGCAGAAAGAAGCAAGACAAGTACAGAAAGAAGCAAGAGAGGTGCAGAAAGAGGCAAGAGAACTGCAGAAAGAGGCAGGAGAGGTGCAGAAACAGGCAAGAGGATGTGCAGAAAGAGAGCAACAGAGGTGCAGACAGATGCAAGAGAGGTGCAGAAAGAACCAACAGAGGTGCAGAAAGAGGCAAGAGGGGTGCAGAAAGAGGCAAGATATGTACAGAAAGAAGCAAAAGAGGTGCAGAAAGAGGCAAGAGCACTGCAGAAAGAGGAAAGAGAGGTGCAGACAGAGGCAAGAGAGGTGCAGAAAGAGGGAAGAGGGTGCAGAAAGAGGCAAGAGAGGTGCTGAAATTAGCAAGAGAGGTACAGAAAGAAGCAAGAGCAGTGCAGAAAGAACCAACAGCGGTGCAGAAAGAGGCAATAGAGGTGTAGAAAGAGGCAACGGAAGTGCAGAAAGAGGAAAGAGAGGTGCAGAAAGAGGCAAGAGAGGTGTTCAAAGAGGGAAGAAGGGTGCAGAAACAGGCAAGAGAGGTGCAGATAGAAGGAAGAGAGGTGCAGAAAGAAGAAAGAGAAGTGCAAAAAGAAGCAACAGAGAGTGCAGAAAGAGGCAAGAGAAGTGCAGAAAGAGGCAACAGAGTTGCAGCAATAGGCAAGAGAGGTGCAGAAAGATTGAACAGGGATGCAGAAAGAGGCAAGAGAGGTACAGAAAGAGGGAAGAGGGGTGCAGAAAGAGGCAACAGGAGTGCAGAAAGAAGCAAGTGAGGTGCAGAAAAAGGTAACAGTGGTGCAGAAAGAGGCAAGACAGGTTCAGGAACAGGCAAGAGAAGTGCAGAAAGAGGCAAGAGAAGTGCAGAAAGAAGCAAAAGAGGGATAGAAAAAGCAAGAGAAGTGATGAAAAAGAAAAGAGTTGCAGAAAGAAACAAGAGACATGCATAAAGAACAAAGAAAAGTGCAGAAAGAGGCAAGTGAGGTACAGAAAGAGGCAAGAGAAGTGCTGAAAGAGGTAAGAGAGGTGCAGAAAGAGGCAAGAGAGTTGCAGAAACAGGCAAGAGGGGTGCTGTAGGAAGGTGGAATCTGACTATATGGTTGCCCCCACTTTTTTTATGGTGTTTTGCTGGTTTATGACTTAGTTGGACTGGGATCCTGCTATTCAGGGCCCCAGTCTATCTGCTCTCTCTAATGACATGGAGTGCACTCTAGGTGCACTAGTGATTGGTTACTGTGGTGCCTTATGAGTCCCTAGTATATGGTACCTTAGGTGCCAAGGGCATAGGTACTTCACAGGCCTACCAGGGGCTGCAGCATGTATTATGCCACCCCTGGGAAGCAGACTAAATCTGACACCACAGGCCTGCTACTGCAGCCTGGGTGAGGTGGTGCTAGCACTCCTCACTGAGATATAGGTTTCCTATATCTCTCCTGCACACACATATAAACCTATCAGTCACCCCTAAGGCAGGCCCTATCAATCCTGAGGGCAGGGTGCTTGGCTTCTATGTGAGGGGGTGCCTCTGCCTGAGCAGGGCCCCTCTGCAGCTCTCAGAGTCTATTCTCTGGTGCTGTTTGTGGATGCGGTTAAACCATATACTATTTAAGTGCATTATATCCTCGCGGTAAATGCTAACTTTGGAATGGCTGCATCAAAACATGTCGTGTTTGGTGTCAAACATCTTGGAATACTACCCCCCGCCAATCTTGGCGGCGGGGGTAGCATTCCACCCTTCTAGAGGGATAAGACATGTACCTGCTGTGGAAACGCGGTAGAATCCTAAAGAGCCCTGGCATCACAAAATGGATGCCACCAGTCACAGACACTGGGCTGCCCTCCTGCTGATGACCGAAACTCACAGTGGAGGAAGCCCAACAATAGGCATCCTGTCACAGGGAGGTGTAACCACCTTCCAGACAGGGTTTAGTGTATTGGGGCTGGGTGGGTGCACTCTTAGAGTGCTTTGAAGTCCTGCACTGGGGGAGCAGAAGGCTCCTCTGTGCATATGCCAGTTCAAACCAGCTCAGGGGCTACCTGCCCCTGCTCTGGCGCGAAACTGGACAAAGGGAAGTGGGTGTAGCCACCCCTCCCTTGACCCTCCCATAGGTGGGGTCATAGAGCTAGTCCATCCCCTCTTTTAGTATAAGAGGGGGAACCTTGCCATTGCAAAGCAGATAACCCCTGGACGACGCTCTACAGAAGAATCCTGGCCCTTCGACGTTCCACTACCTTTGGAAGACAGAAGAATCTCCCTTGGAGTCAAGGAGTGACTCCCTGCTTGGCAGGCACCAAAACGACAACGACGGTCGCAAACTACGCCGCTCCCGCCGGAGTCCGAAGTCCCTGCAGCCCAAGAAGTGGATTTCCTGACCTCTCCCAGGCCATCGTGAGTCCCCAGCGAAGCTGAGGCAAGTGGACCCCACGAGTAACGAGGAACCGCGACCCCTGGGTACCGTGCACTATTGTCGAGTGCAACCTCTTCACAACGTTCTACGAACCTGTGCTTTGGACCACGTGTGGTCCCGACCTCCAGCAGGAATCCCTCCGAAGATCAGAGGCCTACACCGTCCCGAGTGACCGTGGGCCCCTGTTGAGTGATTCCGCCCGAGGTGTCTTCGCGATCCCTTGCCCGCTGGCTTGTGGGTCCCCAGAAGACTTCTTAAAGAAACCAAAGGGCTCCCCTGGTTGCTCCAGGCCTGCCCTGACTTACCCTCGCTGGGTGAGTCCCTCAGACCTTGCTGGTCTGCGCCATCGACTTTTCTTCATCTCCCCGAGACTTGCGGCTGCCAAGGCTTGTTGGCTCCGATCGAGTTGCCGACACCGCAGTCAGCTGCAGACGTCGAGGGACACACCGAATCCAGCTCCTGGTCGTCGTCGACGCCTCCTGGACCACGTGGCTGAAGAGTCAAGGCACCCGCAACCGACCTGAAGCGACCGACGACGGTGGGCATCCATCTTCCTTGCCCCGGGTCACTGCCAAGTGACTTTGAACACTGTCCCCTCTGCTTTCAGGTCATCCTTCTTCAGAATCCAGGCTTGATTCCACCGGACACTTCTTCAGCTCCCGCAAGCAGCAAGTCTTCTTTGTTCGCCATTGAAAACGACGCCGCGACCCGACACCAAAGGACACCTGTGCACCCGGCTTCCCTGGGTGAGGTAACTCCAGCACTACGGTGCTCCTGTGGGTGTGGGCCCTAGAACTACTTACCCTGTAAGTGACTTGCTTGTAGGTTCTCCCGAAGTATCCTAAAACTCTTTATTTCCAACCGCGACTTGCCCCATTGAAGTTAACGGCGATTCGCGCCTGTGTATCCACACTGCACGCGTCCCCCGTGGGTCCTTTACTTACCTGCCTTGGGTGGTTTCGTGAGGCCCCAGCACTTCTGAAGGCCCTAGGCCTTGTCTCCTTGCAAGTCGTTGTTTCTAAGTCTCTTACTTAGTATATGGTCTGGTACGCCCCTAGGGCCCCAGCCATATTTTGTGCTTAACTTATTGTGAAACGTTGATTTGTGCATATGTTTGTCTTCTAATCTCATAAAGAGATTAGTAGAGAGTTATTTAGAAATAAATACATATATATTTGATATATATACCTGTGTGGTGTCTTTTCATTTGGTGATTCAAGAGATTATATGGTAAAACAAGCTGCTTTACATTCCTCCGAGACTTAGCCTGAAGGCTGCTCTCCACAGCTACCACTAGGATAGCTTTCTTTAAAAGGTTGTCTTAAACCTATCTACCATAAGAGTCGATTTGCCCTGGTGCAAGGTGTCCACTTTAATTAGTGAACAGCATATACCAGGCCAACTTCTCACATTGGTGGGCAGCGTGTGGGATTCCAGCTTGCCATTGTTTTACCAGAAAATCTCTATTTGAATTACTAACTGAAAACCATTATAGGTACTCAAGGTACATATAAAGTCAAGCTTAGTATCAATAAGTTCTACTGAACTTAGAGCTGTGTGCCAAGGGATAGCACACCCTTTCCACAGCTCAAGCTAGGATCAGTAGGCCACAAACTAGTGTAGGTAGTACAACACTGCACAACACTAGAATGTCCTTAAGGGGTGGACCCAGTGGATCCACTCAGCCTCAGTATAAGGACATGGCTTTCTCTGACTTGAGAGCCATGTGTGTTGACAGACACCTGAGGCTAGGACAGAGTCCCTCAACACTACACCTGATAGATCTGCTGACAGCAGATGACCTTAGATTGGCTCTAGGAGCTAAAGGGTTTGAATCAGTGGGTGGGTCAGTCATAGTATCTGGGTCAGATGATGAAAATCAGAATGACCAAGACTCTGTGATTGAAGGGCCAGGCTCCAAGGGGCCTGAAAAGGACAGAGGAATTCTCCCTAAGAGAACTGACAGAGAGGAGGAGAGGCACAGATCCCCTTCCAGGGAATCTGACCACTCTTATCACTCTGGCAGAGAATTTGTCCAGCAGAGGAGCTCATACTTTTCCTTAAGAGAGACCTCCTCTGAGAGAAGGTGCAAACTGCTCCAGTATGAGGAAGCCAGAGTGGCCCTCAGAACCAAGCAGTTGGCACTGGATAGGGAAGCCCTGGAGATCCAGAGAGCTTCTAGAAAAGAGGGGTTAGAACCCCTGGTGGCAGCAACAGTGTCCCTAGAGGCAGAGAATATATTCCTGACCATAGGAACCTGAGCAAGGTTGTTCCTCCCTACCAGAGTGGGGATGATATCCACAAGTGGATAACTGCTATGGAGAGGGCCTGTAGAGTACAGCAGGTCCCCCAAAAGCAGTGGGCAGCAATCTTGTGGCTCTCCTTTTCAGATAAAGGAAGAGACAAGCTCCTCACTGTTAGAGAGGAGGATGCTGATGATTATGAGGTCCTGAAGAGTGCACTGATAGATGGGTTTGGCTTAACCACTGAGCAGTACAGGTTGAAGTTCAGAGATACCCAGAAGGCACAGACTCAGGACTGGACTGACTTTGTAGATTGTGCATCCAAGGCTCTGGAGGGTTGGCTGGTTGGCAGTAGGGTTACTGATTTCAAAGGATTTTATAATCTAATGATGAGAGAACAGATCCTTAATAATTGTCAAAACCAGCTTTTACACCAGTACCTGGTGGACTCTGATCTGACCTCTCCCCAAGAATTGGGAAAGAAGGCAGACAAATGGGTCAGAACCAGAGTAAGGCCTAAGAATCAGGGTGGTGACCACAAGAAAGATTCTACCAAGTCCCAAGAGAAAGGTGGGGATAAATCCAAGGATAAGTCCACTACAGGGCCCCAAAATTCCTCTTCTGGGGGTGGGTCCCAAACTCCTTCCTCTCCTGAAAAGAAACCCTATTGCCATGTCTGTAAAAAGCCTGGGCACTGGAAATCTGATCCCAGTTGTCCCAGGAATGGCAATAAAGAAAATGTTCCTCCAACAACTACTACCACCCCTCCTGGTACTACCAGTAGTAATCCTCCAGTTGGGAGTAGTGCACCCAAAAAGTTAGGTGCTTTTGCAAGAGGAACAGAGGTGGGCCCTAGTTTAGACAGGACCCCTCAACAGACTCCTCAGATTCTGATGGTGGTATAGGATTTGCCACCTTTACCGTGGGTCCCACAGCATTGGGCAGGTACAGACTGGAGCCAATAATTAATGGTCAGAAAGCTGTGGCATTTAGGGACACAGGGGCTAGTGTCACCATGGTGGCAGGGAAACTAGTCCCCCTCACCAGCTTTTACCTGAGTTTAAATACCAGGTGACCAACATTGATGGTGTCAGAACAGATCACCCCATGGCCATAGTCAATCTCAGCTGGGAGGGGGTCACAGGCCCAAAAAGAGTGGCAGTATCCCCAACCTTACCTGTAGATTGCCTGATGGGCAATGATCTGGAAATTTCAGCCTGGGCTGAAATTGAACACCAAACCCATCTGAAGATGTTGGGTGTCCCTGTAAGAGTTAGTGGGGCTGTGATGGCCACAGCCCCAGCCCAAGATTTTGGAGAGATGGAGCCTGGAAGAATGGCCCACTCTCCCCCAGAAGAGAGCACAAGGGTTGAAGAAAAGTCTTCTTCCCTCCAGACAGTAGGTAAGGGTCAGCCTCCTCAGGGAACTGACCCTACCCCTAGTGAAGGAACTGCCACAGAGGTAGTCAGGCCTGGCCTGGCCACCCCCTGATGGCAGAGGACCCTTACAAGGTGGTACCCAGTCTGGAGCAGGTAACCTGCCCCTCTCTACCCTGCCTCAGTCAGCCCAGGGCTGCAGAGGTCAGGGAGGTCAGTGGACCCCCAGGGCCCCCTGTCCAGAGGAACCCCCCATCAGCAGATTAGGGGCATCCAGGCTAGTAGCCCTAGCCAGGTAGAAATTCCTCAACCCACTGAGGGATCCCCCATACCTTTATGTAGGGACCTCCCCAGAAGGACTCTGTTAGGCAAGGGCAAACCTGGGACCAAAAGGTTCCAAACATGCCATGTCCCTCCAGTGTTCCACCCAAAGGGACCCAACCCCCAGCTGTAGGCAGCCAAAGGTTGACCCTTAGAGCAAAATGCAACTCAGTCATGGAAAGACAGGCATACATGGTGACCAGTGATCTGAGGAAGCTGAGGCCAACCTTCCTAGGGCCTCACTTCCCTACTCAGACACCTCACCAGCCTTGTACTTTACCAGAGCACACCAGAGGTAGTGATTCCCCATGGTGGAGACCCTCTCACACCCTTAGGGTGAGGGATTGCTTAGTGGACCATCAGACAGGGGGCAACCATGCTAGTGCAGGTGCTTCCTTATATGGCCACTTAGTCAATAAAGGCTCAACTGGCCAAGGTTAGCCTTATCTCCTTTCGTTTGGGGGGTTATGTAGGAAGGTGGAATCTGACTATATGGTTGCCCCCACTTTTTTTATGGTGTTTTGCTGGTTTATGACTTAGTTGGACTGGGATCCTGCTATTCAGGGCCCCAGTCTATCTGCTCTCTCTAAATGACATGGAGTGCACTCTAGGTGCACTAGTGATTGGTTACTGTGGTGCCTTATGAGTCCCTAGTATATGGTACCTTAGGTGCCAAGGGCATAGGTACTTCACAGGCCTACCAGGGGCTGCAGCATGTATTATGCCACCCTGGGAAGCAGACTAAATCTGACACCACAGGCCTGCTACTGCAGCCTGGGTGAGGTGGTGCTAGCACCCTCACTGAGATATAGGTTTCCTATATCTCTCCTGCACACACATATAAACCTATCAGTCACCCCTAAGGCAGGCCCTATCAATCCTGAGGGCAGGGTGCTTGGCTTCTATGTGAGGGGGTGCCTCTGCCTGAGCAGGGCCCCTCTGCAGCTCTCAGAGTCTATTCTCTGGTGCTGTTTGTGGATGCGGTTAAACCATATACTATTTAAGTGCATTATATCCTCGCGGTAAATGCTAACTTTGGAATGGCTGCATCAAAACATGTCGTGTTTGGTGTCAAACATCTTGGAATACTACCCCCCGCCAATCTTGGCGGCGGGGGTAGCATTCCACCCTTCTAGAGGGATAAGACATGTACCTGCTGTGGAAACGCGGTAGAATCCTAAAGAGCCCTGGCATCACAAAATGGATGCCACCAGTCACAGACACTGGGCTGCCCTCCTGCTGATGACCGAAACTCACAGTGGAGGAAGCCCAACAATAGGCATCCTGTCACAGGGAGGTGTAACCACCTTCCAGACAGGGTTTAGTGTATTGGGGCTGGGTGGGTGCACTCTTAGAGTGCTTTGAAGTCCTGCACTGGGGGAGCAGAAGGCTCCTCTGTGCATATGCCAGTTCAAACCAGCTCAGGGGCTACCTGCCCCTGCTCTGGCGCGAAACTGGACAAAGGGAAGTGGGTGTAGCCACCCCTCCCTTGACCCTCCCATAGGTGGGGTCATAGAGCTAGTCCATCCCCTCTTTTAGTATAAGAGGGGGAACCTTGCCATTGCAAAGCAGATAACCCCTGGACGACGCTCTACAGAAGAATCCTGGCCCTTCGACGTTCCACTACCTTTGGAAGACAGAAGAATCTCCCTTGGAGTCAAGGAGTGACTCCCTGCTTGGCAGGCACCAAAACGACAACGACGGTCGCAAACTACGCCGCTCCCGCCGGAGTCCGAAGTCCCTGCAGCCCAAGAAGTGGATTTCCTGACCTCTCCCAGGCCATCGTGAGTCCCCAGCGAAGCTGAGGCAAGTGGACCCCACGAGTAACGAGGAACCGCGACCCCTGGGTACCGTGCACTATTGTCGAGTGCAACCCCTTCACAACGTTCTACGAACCTGTGCTTTGGACCACGTGTGGTCCCGACCTCCAGCAGGAATCCCTCCGAAGATCAGAGGCCTACACCGTCCCGAGTGACCGTGGGCCCCTGCTGAGTGATTCCGCCCGAGGTGTCTTCGCGATCCCTTGCCCGCTGGCTTGTGGGTCCCCAGAAGACTTCTTAAAGAAACCAAAGGGCTCCCCTGGTTGCTCCAGGCCTGCCCTGACTTACCCTCGCTGGGTGAGTCCCTCAGACCTTGCTGGTCTGTGCCATCGACTTTTCTTCATCTCCCCGAGACTTGCGGCTGCCAAGGCTTGTTGGCTCCGATCGAGTTGCCGACACCGCAGTCAGCTGCAGACGTCGAGGACACACCGAATCCAGCTCCTGGTCGTCGTCGACGCCTCCTGGACCACGTGGCTGAAGAGTCAAGGCACCCGCAACCGACCTGGAAGCGACCGACGACGGTGGGCATCCATCTTCCTTGCCCCGGGTCACTGCCAAGTGACTTTGAACACTGTCCCCTCTGCTTTCAGGTCATCCTTCTTCAGAATCCAGGCTTGGATTCCACCGGACACTTCTTCAGCTCCCGCAAGCAGCAAGTCTTCTTTGTTCGCCATTGAAAACGACGCCGCGACCCGACACCAAAGGACACCTGTGCACCCGGCTTCCTGGGTGAGGTAACTCCAGCACTACGGTGCTCCTGTGGGTGTGGGCCCTAGAACTACTTACCCTGTAAGTGACTTGCTTGTAGGTTCTCCCGAAGTATCCTAAAACTCTTTATTTCCAACCGCGACTTGCCCCATTGAAGTTAACGGCGATTCGCGCCTGTGTATCCACACTGCACGCGTCCCCGTGGGTCCTTTACTTACCTGCCTTGGGTGGTTTCGTGAGGCCCCAGCACTTCTGAAGGCCCTAGGCCTTGTCTCCTTGCAAGTCGTTGTTTCTAAGTCTCTTACTTAGTATATGGTCTGGTACGCCCTAGGGCCCCAGCCATATTTTGTGCTTAACTTATTGTGAAACGTTGATTTGTGCATATGTTTGTCTTCTAATCTCATAAAGAGATTAGTAGAGAGTTATTTAGAAATAAATACATATATATTTGATATATATACCTGTGTGGTGTCTTTTCATTTGGTGATTCAAGAGATTATATGGTAAAACAAGCTGCTTTACATTCCTCCGAGACTTAGCCTGAAGGCTGCTCTCCACAGCTACCACTAGGATAGCTTTCTTAAAAGGTTGTCTTAAACCTATCTACCATAAGAGTCGATTTGCCCTGGTGCAAGGTGTCCACTTTAATTAGTGAACAGCATATACCAGGCCAACTTCTCACAGGTGCAGAAAGAGGCAAGAGAAGTGCAGAAAGAGGCAAGAGAGGTGCAGAAAGAGGCAAAGGAGGTGCACAAAGAGAGAACAGGGGTGCAGATAGAGGTAAGAGGGGTGAGGAATGAAGCAAATGAGATGCAGAAAAAAGCAAGTGAGGTGCACAAAAAGGCAACAGTGGTGCAGAAAGAGACAAGACAGGTGCAGAAACAAGGAAGAGAAGTGCAGAAAGAGGCAAGATAAGTGCTTAAAGAAGCAATAGTGGGGTAGAAAAAACAAGAGAAGTGATGAAAGAGACAAGAGAGTTGCAGAAAGAAACAAGAGACGTGCAGAAAAAAACAAAGAGAAGTGCAGAAAGAGGCATGCGAGGTACAGAAAGAGGCAAGAGAAGTGCAGAAAGAGGCAAGAGAGGTGCATAAAGAGGCAATAGAGGTGCAGAAACAGGCAAAAGAGGTGCAGAAAGAGGCAAGAGAAGTGCAGAAAGAGGCAGGAGAGTTGCAGAAACAGGCATAGGAGGTGCAGAAAGAGAGAACAGGGGTGCAGACAAAGGTAAGAAGGGGAAAGAATGAAGCAAATGAGATGCAGAAAAAAGCAAGAAAAGTGCAGAAAGAAGAAACAGAGGTGCAGAAAGAGGCAAGAGGGGTGCAGAAAGAGGTAAGAGAAGTGCAGAAAGAAGCAACAGAGGTGCAGAAAGAGGCAAGAGAACTGCAGAAAGAGTCATGAGAGTTGCAGAAACAGGCAAAGGATGTGCAGAAAGAGAGAACAGGGGTGCAGACAGAGGCAATAGAGGTGCAGAAAGAGGGAAGAGGGTGCAGAAAGAGGCAAGAGGGGTGCTGAAATTGGCAAGAGAGGTGGAGAAAGAAGCAAGAGCAGTGCAGAAAGAACCAACAGAGGTGCAGAAAGAGGCAAGAGGGGTGTAGAAAGCGGCAACGAAAGTGCAGAAAGAGGCAAGAGGGTGCAGAAAGAAGGAAGAGAGGTGCAGAAAGAATTAAGAGAAGTGCAAAAAGAAGCAACAGAGGTGCAGAAAGAGGGAAGGGAAGTGCAGAAACAGGCAACAGAGTTTCATCAATAGGCAGGAGAGGTGCAGAAAGAGGGAACAGGGGTGCAGAAAGAGGCGAGAGGTACAGAAAGAGGGAAGAGAGGTGCAGAAAGAGGCAAAAGGAGTGCAGAAAGAAGCAAGTGAGGTGCAGAAAATGGCAACAGTGGTGCAGAAAGAGGCAAGATAGGTGCAGAAACAGGCAAGAGAGGTGCAGAAAGAGTCAAGAGAAGTGCTGAAAGAAGCAAAAGAGGGTAGAAAAAACCAAGAGAAGTGATGAAAGAGACAAGAGATTTGCAGAAAGAAACAAGAGATGTGCAGAAAAAACAAAGAGAAGTGCAGAAAGAGGCAAGTGAGGTACAGAAAGAGGCAAGAGAAGTGCAGAAAGAGGCAAGAGAGGTGCAGAAAGAGGCAAGAGAGGTGCGGAAACAGGCAAGAGGGGTGTAGAAAGAGGCAAGAGAAGTGCAGAAAGAGGCAGGAGAGTTGCAGAAACAGGCAAAGGAGGTGCACAAAGAGAGAACAGGGGTGCAGATAGAGGTAAGAGGGGTGAAGAATGAAGCAAATGAGATGCAGAAAGAAGCAAGACAAGTACTGAAAGAACCTACAGAGGTGCAGAAAGAGGCAAGAGAACTGCAGAAAGAGGCAGGAGAGTTGCAGAAACAGGCAAAGGATGTGCAGAAAGAGAGAACAGGGGTGCAGACAGATGCAAGAGAGGTGCAGAAAGAACCAACAGAGGTGCAGAAAGAGGCCAGGAGGGTGCAGAAAGAGGTAAGAGAAGTGCAGAAAGAAGCAACAGAGGTGCAGAAAGAGGCAAGAGAACTGCAGAAAGAGACAGGAGACTTGCAGAAACAGGCAAAGGATGTGCTGAAAGAGAGAACACTGGTGCAGACAGAGGCAAGAGAGGTGCAGAAAGAAGGAAGAAGGGTGCGGAAAGAGGCAAGAGGGTTGCAGAAGTTTGCCACATAGGCACAGAAAGATGCAATAGCAGTGCAGAAAGAACCAAAAGAGGTGCAGAAACAGGCAAGAGGGGTGCAGAAAGAGGCAACAGGAGTGCAGAAAGAAGCAAGTGAGGTGCACAAAAAGGCAACAGTGGTGCAGAAAGAGACAAGACAGGTGCAGAAACAGGGAAGAGAAGTGCAGAAAGAGGCAAGAGAAGTGCTTAAAGAAGCAATAGAGGGGTAGAAAAAAACAAGAGAAGTGATGAAAGAGACAAGAGAGTTGCAGAAAGAAACAAGAGACGTGCAGAAAGAACAAAGAGAAGTGCAGAAAGAGGCATGCGAGGTACAGAAAGAGGCAAGAGAAGTGCAGAAAGAGGCAAGAGAGGTGCATAAAGAGGCAATAGAGGTGCAGAAACAGGCAAAAGGGGTGCAGAAAGAGGCAAGAGAAGTGCAGAAAGAGGCAGGAGAGTTGCAGAAACAGGCATAGGAGGTGCAGAAAGAGAGAACAGGGGTGCAGACAAAGGTAAGAAGGGAAAGAATGAAGCAAATGAGATGCAGAAAGAAGCAAGAAAAGTGCAGAAAGAAGAAACAGAGGTGCAGAAAGAGGCAAGAGGGGTGCAGAAAGAGGTAAGAGAAGTGCAGAAAGAAGCAACAGAGGTGCAGAAAGAGGCAAGAGAACTGCAGAAAGAGGCATGAGAGTTGCAGAAACAGGCAAAGGATGTGCAGAAAGAGAGAACAGGGGTGCAGACAGAGGCAATAGAGGTGCAGAAAGAGGGAAGAGGGGTGCAGAAAGAGGCAAGAGGGGTGCTGAAATTGCAAGAGAGGTGCAGAAAGAAGCAAGAGCAGTGCAGAAAGAACCAACAGAGGTGGAGAAAGAGGCAAGAGGGGTGTAGAAAGAGGCAACGAAAGTGCAGAAAGAGTAAAGAGAGGTGCAGAAAGAGGCAAGATAGGTGTGCAGAAAGACAAAGAGAAGTGCAGAAAGAGGCAAGTGAGGTACAGAAAGAGGCAAGAGAAGTGCAGAAAGAGGCAATAGAGGTGCAGAAAGAGGCAAGAGAGGTGCAGAAACAGGCAAGAGGGGTGTAGAAAGAGGCAAGAGAAGTGCAGAAAGAGGCAGGAGAGTTGCAGAAAGCAGGCAAAGGAGGTGCACAAAGAGAGAACAGAGGTGCAGATAGAGGTAAGAGGGTGAAGAATGAAGCAAATGAGATGCAGAAAAAGCAAGACAAGTACAGAAAGAACCTAGAGAGGTGCAGAAAGAGGCAAGAGAACTGCAGAAAGAGGCAGGAGAGTTGCAGAAACAGGCAAAGGATGTGCAGAAAGAGAGAACAGGGGTGCAGACAGATGCAAGAGAGGTGCAGAAAGAACCAACAGAGGTGCAGAAAGAGGCAAGAGGGTGCAGAAGGAGGCAACAGATGTACAGAAAGAAGCAAAAGAGGTGCAGAAAGGGGCAAGAGCACTGCAGAAAGAGGAAAGAGAGGTGCAGACAGAGGCAAGAGAGGTGCAGAAAGAGGGAAGAGAGGTGCAGAAAGAGGCAAGAGGGGTGCTGAAATTCACAAGAGAGGTACAGAAAGAAGCAAGAGCAGTGCAGAAAGAACCAACAGCGGTGCAGAAAGAGGCAACAGGGGTGTAGAAAGCGGCAACGGAAGTGCAGAAAGAGGAAAGAGAGGTGCAGAAAGAGGCAAGAGAGGTGTTCAAAGAGGGAAGAAGGGTGCAGAAAGAGGCAAGCGAGGTGCAGATAGAAGGAAGAGAGGTGCAGAAAGAAGAAAGAGAAGTACAGAAAGAAGCAACAGGAGTGCAGAAAGAGGGAAGAGAAGTGCAGAAAGAGGCAACAGAGTTGCAGCAATAGGCAGGAGAGGTGCAGAAAGATTGAACAGGGATGCAGAAAGAGGCGAGAGGTACAGAAAGAGGGAAGAGGGGTGCAGAAAGAGGCAACAGGAGTGCAGAAAGAAGCAAGTGAGGTGCAGAAAAGGGTAACAGTGGTGCAGAAAGAGGCAAGACAGGTGCAGGAACAGGGAGGAGAAGTGCAGAAAGAGGCAAGAGAAGTGCTGAAAGAAGCAAAAGAGGGATAGAAAAAGCAAGAGAAGTGATGAAAAAGAAAAGAGTTGCAGAAAGAAACAAGAGACGTGCATAAAGAACAAAGAAAAGTGCAGAAAGAGGCAAGTGAGGTACAGAAAGAGGCAAGAGAAGTGCTGAAAGAGGTAAGAGAGGTGCAGAAAGAGGCAAGAGAGTTGCAGAAACAGGCAAGAGGGTGCAGAAAGAGGCAAGAGAAGTGCAGAAAGAGGCAGGAGAGTTGCAGAAACAGGCAAAGGAGGTGCACAAAGAGAGAACAGGGGTGCAGATAGAGGTAAGAGGGGTGAGGAATGAAGCAAATGAGATGCAGAAAAAGCAAGTGAGGTGCACAAAAAGGCAACAGTGGTGCAGAAAGAGACAAGACAGGTGCAGAAACAAGGAAGAGAAGTGCAGAAAGAGGCAAGATAAGTGCTTAAAGAAGCAATAGTGGGGTAGAAAAAAACAAGAGAAGTGATGAAAGAGACAAGAGAGTTGCAGAAAGAAACAAGAGACGTGCAGAAAAACAAAGAGAAGTGCAGAAAGAGGCATGCGAGGTACAGAAAGAGGCAAGAGAAGTGCAGAAAGAGGCAAGAGAGGTGCATAAAGAGGCAATAGAGGTGCAGAAACAGGCAAAAGGGGTGCAGAAAGAGGCAAGAGAAGTGCAGAAAGAGGCAGGAGAGTTGCAGAAACAGGCATAGGAGGTGCAGAAAGAGAGAACAGGGGTGCAGATAGAGGTAAGAGGGGTGAAGAATGAAGCAAATGAGATGCAGAAAAAAGCAAGACAAGTACAGAAAGAACCTAGAGAGGTGCAGAAAGAGGCAAGAGAACTGCAGAAAGAGGCAGGAGAGTTGCAGAAACAGGCAAAGGATGTGCAGAAAGAGAGAACAGGGGTGCAGACAGATGCAAGAGAGGTGCAGAAAGAACCAACAGAGGTGCAGAAAGAGGCAAGAGGGTGCAGAAGGAGGCAACATATGTACAGAAAGAAGCAAAAGAGGTGCAGAAAGGGGCAAGAGCACTGCAGAAAGAGGAAAGAGAGGTGCAGACAGAGGCAAGAGAGGTGCAGAAAGAGGGAAGAGGGTGCAGAAAGAGGCAAGAGGGGTGCTGAAATTCACAAGAGAGGTACAGAAAGAAGCAAGAGCAGTGCAGAAAGAACCAACAGCGGTGCAGAAAGAGGCAATAGGGGTGTAGAAAGCGGCAACGGAAGTGCAGAAAGAGGAAAGAGAGGTGCAGAAAGAGGCAAGAGAGGTGTTCAAAGAGGGAAGAAGGGTGCAGAAAGAGGCAAGCGGGTGCAGATAGAAGGAAGAGAGGTGCAGAAAGAAGAAAGAGAAGTACAAAAGAAGCAACAGGAGTGCAGAAAGAGGGAAGAGAAGTGCAGAAAGAGGCAACAGAGTTGCAGCAATAGGCAGGAGAGGTGCAGAAAGATTGAACAGGGATGCAGAAAGAGGCGAGAGGTACAGAAAGAGGGAAGAGGGGTGCAGAAAGAGGCAACAGGAGTGCAGAAAGAAGCAAGTGAGGTGCAGAAAAAGGTAACAGTGGTGCAGAAAGAGGCAAGACAGGTGCAGGAACAGGGAGGAGAAGTGCAGAAAGAGGCAAGAGAAGTGCTGAAAGAAGCAAAAGAGGGATAGAAAAAAGCAAGAGAAGTGATGAAAAAGAAAAGAGTTGCAGAAAGAAACAAGAGACGTGCATAAAAAACAAAGAAAAGTGCAGAAAGAGGCAAGTGAGGTACAGAAAGAGGCAAGAGAAGTGCTGAAAGAGGTAAGAGAGGTGCAGAAAGAGGCAAGAGAGTTGCAGAAACAGGCAAGAGGGGTGCAGAAAGAGGCAAGAGAAGTGCAGAAAGAGGCAGGAGAGTTGCAGAAACAGGCAAAGGAGGTGCACAAAGAGAGAACAGGGGTGCAGATAGAGGTAAGAGGGGTGAGGAATGAAGCAAATGAGATGCAGAAAAAAGCAAGTGAGGTGCACAAAAAGGCAACAGTGGTGCAGAAAGAGACAAGACAGGTGCAGAAACAAGGAAGAGAAGTGCAGAAAGAGGCAAGATAAGTGCTTAAAGAAGCAATAGTGGGGTAGAAAAAACAAGAGAAGTGATGAAAGAGACAAGAGAGTTGCAGAAAGAAACAAGAGACGTGCAGAAAAACAAAGAGAAGTGCAGAAAGAGGCATGCGAGGTACAGAAAGAGGCAAGAGAAGTGCAGAAAGAGGCAAGAGAGGTGCATAAAGAGGCAATAGAGGTGCAGAAACAGGCAAAAGGGGTGCAGAAAGAGGCAAGAGAAGTGCAGAAAGAGGCAGGAGAGTTGCAGAAACAGGCATAGGAGGTGCAGAAAGAGAGAACAGGGGTGCAGACAAAGGTAAGAAGGGGAAAGAATGAAGCAAATGAGATGCAGAAAAAGCAAGAAAAGTGCAGAAAGAAGAAACAGAGGTGCAGAAAGAGGCAAGAGGGGTGCAGAAAGAGGCAAGAGAACTGCAGAAAGAGGCATGAGAGTTGCAGAAACAGGCAAAGGATGTGCAGAAAGAGAGAACAGGGGTGCAGACAGAGGCAATAGAGGTGCAGAAAGAGGGAAGAGGGGTGCAGAAAGAGGCAAGAGGGTTGCTGAAATTCGCAAGAGAGGTGGAGAAAGAAGCAAGAGCAGTGCAGAAAGAACCAACAGAGGTGCAGAAAGAGGCAAGAGGGGTGTAGAAAGCGGCAACGAAAGTGCAGAAAGAGGCAAGAGGGGTGCAGAAAGAAGGAAGAGAGGTGCAGAAAGAATTAAGAGAAGTGCAAAAAGAAGCAACAGAGGTGCAGAAAGAGGGAAGGGAAGTGCAGAAACAGGCAACAGAGTTTCATCAATAGGCAGGAGAGGTGCAGAAAGAGGGAACAGGGGTGCAGAAAGAGGCGAGAGGTACAGAAAGAGGGAAGAGGGTGCAGAAAGAGGCAAAAGGAGTGCAGAAAGAAGCAAGTGAGGTGCAGAAAAAGGTAACAGTGGTGCAGAAAGAGGCAAGATAGGTGCAGAAACAGGGAAGAGAAGTGCAGAAAGAGGCGAGAGAAGTGCTGAAAGAAGCAAAAGAGGGGTAGAAAAAACCAAGAGAAGTGATGAAAGAGACAAGAGATTTGCAGAAAGAAACAAGAGATGTGCAGAAAAAACAAAGAGAAGTGCAGAAAGAGGCAAGTGAGGTACAGAAAGAGGCAAGAGAAGTGCAGAAAGAGGCAAGAGAGGTGCAGAAAGCGGCAAGAGAGGTGCGGAAACAGGCAAGAGGGGTGTAGAAAGAGGCAAGAGAAGTGCAGAAAGAGGCAGGAGAGTTGCAGAAACAGGCAAAGGAGGTGCACAAAGAGAGAACAGGGGTGCAGATAGAGGTAAGAGGGGTGAAGAATGAAGCAAATGAGATGCAGAAAAAAGCAAGACAAGTACTTAAAGAACCTACAGAGGTGCAGAAAGAGGCAAGAGAACTGCAGAAAGAGGCAGGAGAGTTGCAGAAACAGGCAAAGGATGTGCAGAAAGAGAGAACAGGGGTGCAGACAGATGCAAGAGAGGTGCAGAAAGAACCAACAGAGGTGCAGAAAGAGGCCAGGAGGGTGCAGAAAGAGGTAAGAGAAGTGCAGAAAGAAGCAACAGAGGTGCAGAAAGAGGCAAGAGAACTGCAGAAAGAGACAGGAGACTTGCAGAAACAGGCAAAGGATGTGCTGAAAGAGAGAACACTGGTGCAGACAGAGGCAAGAGAGGTGCAGAAAGAAGGAAGAAGGGTGCGGAAAGAGGCAAGAGGGTTGCAGAAGTTTGCCACATAGGCACAGAAAGATGCAATAGCAGTGCAGAAAGAACCAAAAGAGGTGCAGAAACAGGCAAGAGGGGTGCAGAAAGAGGCAACAGGAGTGCAGAAAGAAGCAAGTGAGGTGCACAAAAAGGCAACAGTGGTGCAGAAAGAGACAAGACAGGTGCAGAAACAGGGAAGAGAAGTGCAGAAAGAGGCAAGAGAAGTGCTTAAAGAAGCAATAGAGGGTAGAAAAAAACAAGAGAAGTGATGAAAGAGACAAGAGAGTTGCAGAAAGAAACAAGAGACGTGCAGAAAAAACAAAGAGAAGTGCAGAAAGAGGCATGCGAGGTACAGAAAGAGGCAAGAGAAGTGCAGAAAGAGGCAAGAGAGGTGCATAAAGAGGCAATAGAGGTGCAGAAACAGGCAAAAGGGGTGCAGAAAGAGGCAAGAGAAGTGCAGAAAGAGGCAGGAGAGTTGCAGAAACAGGCATAGGAGGTGCAGAAAGAGAGAACAGGGGTGCAGACAAAGGTAAGAAGGGGAAAGAATGAAGCAAATGAGATGCAGAAAAAGCAAGAAAAGTGCAGAAAGAAGAAACAGAGGTGCAGAAAGAGGCAAGAGGGGTGCAGAAAGAGGTAAGAGAAGTGCAGAAAGAAGCAACAGAGGTCTAGAAAGAGGCAAGAGAACTGCAGAAAGAGGCATGAGTGTTGCAGAAACAGGTACAGAAAGAGAGAACAGGGTGCAGACAGAGGCAATAGAGGTGCAGAAAGAGGGAAGAGGGGTGCAGAAAGAGGCAAGAGGGGTGCTGAAATTCGCAAGAGAGGTGCAGAAAGAAGCAAGAGCAGTGCAGAAAGAACCAACAGAGGTGCAGAAAGAGGCAAGAGGGGTGTAGAAAGCGGCAACGAAAGTGCAGAAAGAGTAAAGAGAGGTGCAGAAAGAGGCAAGATAGGTGTGCAGAAAAAACAAAGAGAAGTGCAGAAAGAGGCAAGTGAGGTACAGAAAGAGGCAAGAGAAGTGCAGAAAGAGGCAAGAGAGGTGCGGAAACAGGCAAGAGGGGTGTAGAAAGAGGCAAGAGAAGTGCAGAAAGAGGCAGGAGAGTTGCAGAAACAGGCAAAGGAGGTGCACAAAGAGAGAACAGGGGTGCAGATAGAGGTAAGAGGGGTGAAGAATGAAGCAAATGAGATGCAGAAAAAGCAAGACAAGTACAGAAAGAACCTAGAGAGGTGCAGAAAGAGGCAAGAGAACTGCAGAAAGAGGCAGGAGAGTTGCAGAAACAGGCAAAGGATGTGCAGAAAGAGAGAACAGGGATGCAGACAGATGCAAGAGAGGTGCAGAATGAACCAACAGAGGTGCAGAAAGAGGCAAGAGGGGTGCAGAAGGAGGCAACATATGTACAGAAAGAAGCAAAAGGGGTGCAGAAAGGGGCAAGAGCACTGCAGAAAGAGGAAAGAGAGGTGCAGACAGAGGCAAGAGAGGTGCAGAAAGAGGGAAGAGGGTGCAGAAATAGGCAAGAGGGGTGCTGAAATTACAAGAGAGGTACAGAAAGAAGCAAGAGCAGTGCAGAAAGAACCAACAGCGGTGCAGAAAGAGGCAATAGGGGTGTAGAAAGCGGCAACGGAAGTGCAGAAAGAGGAAAGAGAGGTGCAGAAAGAGGCAAGAGAGGTGTTCAAAGAGGGAAGAAGGGTGCAGAAAGAGGCAAGCGGGGTGCAGATAGAAGGAAGAGAGGTGCAGAAAGAAGAAAGAGAAGTACAAAAAGAAGCAACAGGAGTGCAGAAAGAGGGAAGAGAAGTGCAGAAAGAGGCAACAGAGTTGCAGCAATAGTCAGGAGAGGTGCAGAAAGATTGAACAGGGATGCAGAAAGAGGCGAGAGGTACAGAAAGAGGGAAGAGGGGTGCAGAAAGAGGCAACAGGAGTGCAGAAAGAAGCAAGTGAGGTGCAGAAAAAGGTAACAGTGGTGCAGAAAGAGGCAAGACAGGTGCAGGAACAGGGAGGAGAAGTGCAGAAAGAGGCAAGAGAAGTGCTGAAAGAAGCAAAAGAGGGATAGAAAAAAGCAAGAGAAGTGATGAAAAGAAAAGAGTTGCAGAAAGAAACAAGAGACGTGCATAAAAACAAAGAAAAGTGCAGAAAGAGGCAAGTGAGGTACAGAAAGAGGCAAGAGAAGTGCTGAAAGAGGTAAGAGAGGTGCAGAAAGAGGCAAGAGAGTTGCAGAAACAGGCAAGAGGGGTGCAGAAAGAGGCAAGAGAAGTGCAGAAAGAGGCAGGAGAGTTGCAGAAACAGGCAAAGGAGGTGCACAAAGAGAGAACAGGGGTGCAGATAGAGGTAAGAGGGGTGAGGAATGAAGCAAATGAGATGCAGAAAAAAGCAAGTGAGGTGCACAAAAAGGCAACAGTGGTGCAGAAAGAGACAAGACAGGTGCAGAAACAAGGAAGAGAAGTGCAGAAAGAGGCAAGAGAAGTGCTTAAAGAAGCAATAGTGGGGTAGAAAAAAACAAGAGAAGTGATGAAAGAGACAAGAGAGTTGCAGAAAGAAACAAGAGACGTGCAGAAAAAACAAAGAGAAGTGCAGAAAGAGGCATGCGAGGTACAGAAAGAGGCAAGAGAAGTGCAGAAAGAGGCAAGAGAGGTGCATAAAGAGGCAATAGAGGTGCAGAAACAGGCAAAAGGGGTGCAGAAAGAGGCAAGAGAAGTGCAGAAAGAGGCAGGAGAGTTGCAGAAACAGGCATAGGAGGTGCAGAAAGAGAGAACAGGGGTGCAGACAAAGGTAAGAAGGGGAAAGAATGAAGCAAATGAGATGCAGAAAAAAGCAAGAAAAGTGCAGAAAGAAGAAACAGAGGTGCAGAAAGAGGCAAGAGGGGTGCAGAAAGAGGTAAGAGAACTGCAGAAAGAGGCATGAGAGTTGCAGAAACAGGCAAAGGATGTGCAGAAAGAGAGAACAGGGGTGCAGACAGAGGCAATAGAGGTACAGAAAGAGGTGAAGAGGGTGCAGAAAGAGGCAAGAGGGGTGCTGAAATTCGCAAGAGAGGTGCAGAAAGAAGCAAGAGCAGTGCAGAAAGAACCAACAGAGGTGCAGAAAGAGGCAAGAGGGGTGTAGAAAGCGGCAACGAAAGTGCAGAAAGAGGAAAGAGAGGTGCAGAAAGAGGAAAGATAGGTATGCAGAAAAACAAAGAGAAGTGCAGAAAGAGGCAAGTGAGGTACAGAAAGAGGCAAGAGAAGTGCAGAAAGAGGCAATAGAGGTGCAGAAAGAGGCAAGAGAGGTGCGGAAACAGGCAAGAGGGTGTAGAAAGAGGCAAGAGAAGTGCAGAAAGAGGCAGGAGAGTTGCAGAAACAGGCAAAGGAGGTGCACAAAGAGAGAACAGGGGTGCAGATAGAGGTAAGAGGGGTGAAGAATGAAGCAAATGAGATGCAGAAAAAGCAAGACAAGTACAGAAAGAACCTAGAGAGGTGCAGAAAGAGGCAAGAGAACTGCAGAAAGAGGCAGGAGAGTTGCAGAAACAGGCAAAGGATGTGCAGAAAGAGAGAACAGGGGTGCAGACAGATGCAAGAGAGGTGCAGAAAGAACCAACAGAGGTGCAGAAAGAGGCAAGAGGGGTGCAGAAGGAGGCAACATATGTACAGAAAGAAGCAAAAGAGGTGCAGAAAGGGGCAAGAGCACTGCAGAAAGAGGAAAGAGAGGTGCAGACAGAGGCAAGAGAGGTGCAGAAAGAGGGAAGAGGGTGCAGAAAGAGGCAAGAGGGGTGCTGAAATTCACAAGAGAGGTACAGAAAGAAGCAAGAGCAGTGCAGAAAGAACCAACAGCGGTGCAGAAAGCGGCAATAGGGGTGTAGAAAGCGGCAACGGAAGTGCAGAAAGAGGAAAGAGAGGTGCAGAAAGAGGCAAGAGAGGTGTTCAAAGAGGGAAGAAGGGTGCAGAAAGAGGCAAGCGGGGTGCAGATAGAAGGAAGAGAGGTGCAGAAAGAAGAAAGAGAAGTACAAAAAGAAGCAACAGGAGTTCAGAAAGAGGGAAGAGAAGTGCAGAAAGAGGCAACAGAGTTGCAGCAATAGGCAGGAGAGGTGCAGAAAGATTGAACAGGGATGCAGAAAGAGGCGAGAGGTACAGAAAGAGGGAAGAGGGGTGCAGAAAGAGGCAACAGGAGTGCAGAAAGAAGCAAGTGAGGTGCAGGAAAAGGTAACAGTGGTGCAGAAAGAGGCAAGACAGGTGCAGGAACAGGGAGGAGAAGTGCAGAAAGAGGCAAGAGAAGTGCTGAAAGAAGCAAAAGAGGGATAGAAAAAGCAAGAGAAGTGATGAAAAAGAAAAGAGTTGCAGAAAGAAACAAGAGACGTGCATAAAAAACAAAGAAAAGTGCAGAAAGAGGCAAGTGAGGTACAGAAAGAGGCAAGAGAAGTGCTGAAAGAGGTAAGAGAGGTGCAGAAAGAGGCAAGCGAGTTGCAGAAACAGGCAAGAGTGGTGCAGAAAGAGGCAAGAGAAGTGCAGAAAGAGGCAGGAGAGTTGCAGAAACAGGCAAAGGAGGTGCACAAAGAGAGAACAGGGGTGCAGATAGAGGTAAGAGGGGTGAGGAATGAAGCAAATGAGATGCAGAAAAAGCAAGTGAGGTGCACAAAAGGCAACAGTGGTGCAGAAAGAGACAAGACAGGTGCAGAAACAAGGAAGAGAAGTGCAGAAAGAGGCAAGATAAGTGCTTAAAGAAGCAATAGTGGGGTAGAAAAACAAGAGAAGTGATGAAAGAGACAAGAGAGTTGCAGAAAGAAACAAGAGACGTGTAGAAAAAACAAAGAGAAGTGCAGAAAGAGGCATGCGAGGTACAGAAAGAGGCAAGAGAAGTGCAGAAAGAGGCAAGAGAGGTGCATAAAGAGGCAATAGAGGTGCAGAAACAGGCAAAAGGGGTGCAGAAAGAGGCAAGAGAAGTGCAGAAAGAGGCAGGAGAGTTGCAGAAACAGGCATAGGAGGTGCAGAAAGAGATAACAGGGGTGCAGACAAAGGTAAGAAGGCGAAAGAATGAAGCAAATGAGATGCAGAAAAAAGCAAGAAAAGTGCAGAAAGAAGAAACAGAGGTGCAGAAAGAGGCAAGAGGGGTGCAGAAAGAGGTAAGAGAACTGCAGAAAGAGGCATGAGAGTTGCAGAAACAGGCAAAGGATGTGCAGAAAGAGAGAACAGGGGTGCAGACAGAGGCAATAGAGGTGCAGAAAGAGGGAAGAGGGGTGCAGAAAGATGCAAGAGGGTGCTGAAATTCGCAAGAGAGGTGCAGAAAGAAGCAAGAGCAGTGCAGAAAGAACCAACAGAGGTGCAGAAAGAGGCAAGAGGGGTGTAGAAAGCGGCAACGAAAGTGCAGAAAGAGGAAAGAGAGGTGCAGAAAGAGGCAAGATAGGTATGCAGAAAAAACAAAGAGAAGTGCAGAAAGAGGCAAGTGAGGTACAGAAAGAGGCAAGAGAAGTGCAGAAAGAGGCAATAGAGGTGCAGAAAGAGGCAAGAGAGGTGCGGAAACAGGCAAGAGGGGTGTAGAAAGAGGCAAGAGAAGTGCAGAAAGAGGCAGGAGAGTTGCAGAAACAGGCAAAGGAGGTGCACAAAGAGAGAATAGGGGTGCAGACAGAGGCAATAGAGGTGAAGAAAGAGGGAAGAGGGGTGCAGGTAAAGGCAAGAGGGGTGCTGAAATTCGCAAGAAAGGTGGAGAAAGAAGCAAGAGCAGTGCAGAAAGAACCAACAGAGGTGCTGAAAGAGTCAAGAGGGGTGTAGAAAGCAGCAACGAAAGTGCAGAAAGAGGAAAGAGAGGTGCAGAAAGAGGCAAGATAGGTGTTCAAAGATGGAAGAAGGGTGCAGAAAGAGGCAAGAGGGGTGTAGAAAGAAGGAAGAGAGGTGCAGAAAGGATTAAGAGAAGTGCAAAAAGAAGCAACAGAGGTGCAGAAAGAGGGAAGGGAAGTGCAGAAACAGGCAACAGAGTTTCATCAATAGGCAGGAGAGGTGCAGAAAGAGGGAACAGGGGTGCAGAAAGAGGCGAGAGGTACAGAAAGAGGGAAGAGGGGTGCAGAAAGAGGCAACAGGAGTGCAGAAAGAAGCAAGTGAGGTGCAGAAAAATGTAACAGTGGTGCAGAAAGAGGCAAGACAGGTGCAGAAACAGGGAAGAGAAGTGCAGAAAGAGGCGAGAGAAGTGCTGAAAGAAGCAAAAGAGGGGTAGAAAAACCAAGAGAAGTGATGAAAGAGACAAGAGATTTGCAGAAAGAAACAAGAGATGTGCAGAAAAAACAAAGAGAAGTGCAGAAAGAGGCAAGTGAGGTACAGAAAGAGGCAAGAGAAGTGCAGAAAGAGGCAAGAGAGGTGCAGAAAGAGGCAAGAGAGGTGCGGAAACAGGCAAGAGGGGTGTAGAAAGAGGCAAGAGAAGTGCAGAAAGAGGCAGGAGAGTTGCAGAAACAGGCAAAGGAGGTGCACAAAGAGAGAACAGGGGTGCAGATAGAGGTAAGAGGGGTGAAGAATGAAGCAAATGAGATGCAGAAAAAAGCAAGACAAGTACAGAAAGAACCTACAGAGGTGCAGAAAGAGGCAAGAGAACTGCAGAAAGAGGCAGGAGAGTTGCAGAAACAGGCAAAGGATGTGCAGAAAGAGAGAACAGGGGTGCAGACAGATGCAAGAGAGGTGCAGAAAGAACCAACAGAGGTGCAGAAAGAGGCCAGGAGGGTGCAGAAAGAGGTAAGAGAAGTGCAGAAAGAAGCAACAGAGGTGCAGAAAGAGGCAAGAGAACTGCAGAAAGAGACAGGAGACTTGCAGAAACAGGCAAAGGATGTGCTGAAAGAGAGAACACTGGTGCAGACAGAGGCAAGAGAGGTGCAGAAAGAAGGAAGAAGGGTGCGGAAAGAGGCAAGAGGGTTGCAGAAGTTTGCCACATAGGCACAGAAAGATGCAATAGCAGTGCAGAAAGAACCAAAAGAGGTGCAGAAACAGGCAAGAGGGGTGCAGAAAGAGGCAACAGGAGTGCAGAAAGAAGCAAGTGAGGTGCACAAAAAGGCAACAGTGGTGCAGAAAGAGACAAGACAGGTGCAGAAACAGGGAAGAGAAGTGCAGAAAGAGGCAAGAGAAGTGCTTAAAGAAGCAATAGAGGGGTAGAAAAAAACAAGAGAAGTGATGAAAGAGACAAGAGAGTTGCAGAAAGAAACAAGAGACGTGCAGAAAAAACAAAGAGAAGTGCAGAAAGAGGCATGCGAGGTACAGAAAGAGGCAAGAGAAGTGCAGAAAGAGGCAAGAGAGGTGCATAAAGAGGCAATAGAGGTGCAGAAACAGGCAAAAGGGGTGCAGAAAGAGGCAAGAGAAGTGCAGAAAGAGGCAGGAGAGTTGCAGAAACAGGCATAGGAGGTGCAGAAAGAGAGAACAGGGGTGCAGACAAAGGTAAGAAGGGGAAAGAATGAAGCAAATAAGATGCAGAAAAAGCAAGAAAAGTGCAGAAAGAAGAAACAGAGGTGCAGAAAGAGGCAAGAGGGGTGCAGAAAGAGGTAAGAGAAGTGCAGAAAGAAGCAACAGAGGTGCAGAAAGAGGCAAGAGAACTGCAGAAAGAGGCATGAGAGTTGCAGAAACAGGCAAAGGATGTGCAGAAAGAGAGAACAGGGGTGCAGACAGAGGCAATAGAGGTGCAGAAAGAGGGAATAGGGGTGCAGAAAGAGGCAAGAGGGGTGCTGAAATTCGCAAGAGAGGTGCAGAAAGAAGCAAGAGCAGTGCAGAAAGAACCAACAGAGGTGCAGAAAGAGGCAAGAGGGGTGTAGAAAGCGGCAACGAAAGTGCAGAAAGAGTAAAGAGAGGTGCAGAAAGAGGCAAGATAGGTGTGCAGAAAAAACAAAGAGAAGTGCAGAAAGAGGCAAGTGAGGTACAGAAAGAGGCAAGAGAAGTGCAGAAAGAGGCAAGAGAGGTGCAGAAAGAGGCAAGAGAGGTGCGGAAACAGGCAAGAGGGGTGTAGAAAGAGGCAAGAGAAGTGCAGAAAGTGGCAGGAGAGTTGCAGAAACAGGCAAAGGAGGTGCACAAAGAGAGAACAGGGGTGCAGATAGAGGTAAGAGGGGTGAAGAATGAAGCAAATGAGATGCAGAAAAAGCAAGACAAGTACAGAAAGAACCTAGAGAGGTGCAGAAAGAGGCAAGAGAACTGCAGAAAGAGGCAGGAGAGTTGCAGAAACAGGCAAAGGATGTGCAGAAAGAGAGAACAGGGGTGCAGACAGATGCAAGAGAGGTGCAGAAAGAACCAACAGAGGTGCAGAAAGAGGCAAGAGGGGTGCAGAAGGAGGCAACATATGTACAGAAAGAAGCAAAAGAGGTGCAGAAAGGGGCAAGAGCACTGCAGAAAGAGGAAAGAGAGGTGCAGACAGAGGTAAGAGAGGTGCAGAAAGAGGGAAGAGGGTGCAGAAAGAGGCAAGAGGGGTGCTGAAATTCACAAGAGAGGTGCAGAAAGAAGCAAGAGCAGTGCAGAAAGAACCAACAGCGGTGCAGAAAGAGGCAATAGGGGTGTAGAAAGCGGCAACGGAAGTGCAGAAAGAGGAAAGAGAGGTGCAGAAAGAGGCAAGAGAGGTGTTCAAAGAGGGAAGAAGGGTGCAGAAAGAGGCAAGCGGGTGCAGATAGAAGGAAGAGAGGTGCAGAAAGAAGAAAGAGAAGTACAAAAAGAAGCAACAGGAGTGCAGAAAGAGGGAAGAGAAGTGCAGAAAGAGGCAACAGAGTTGCAGCAATAGGCAGGAGAGGTGCAGAAAGATTGAACAGGGATGCAGAAAGAGGCGAGAGGTACAGAAAGAGGGAAGAGGGGTGCAGAAAGAGGCAACAGGAGTGCAGAAAGAAGCAAGTGAGGTGCAGAAAAAGGTAACAGTGGTGCAGAAAGAGGCAAGACAGGTGCAGGAACAGGGAGGAGAAGTGCAGAAAGAGGCAAGAGAAGTGCTGAAAGAAGCAAAAGAGGGATAGAAAAAAGCAAGAGAAGTGATGAAAAAGAAAAGAGTTGCAGAAAGAAACAAGAGACGTGCATAAAAAACAAAGAAAAGTGCAGAAAGAGGCAAGTGAGGTACAGAAAGAGGCAAGAGAAGTGCTGAAAGAGGTAAGAGAGGTGCAGAAAGAGGCAAGAGAGTTGCAGAAACAGGCAAGAGGGGTGCAGAAAGAGGCAAGAGAAGTGCAGAAAGAGGCAGGAGAGTTGCAGAAACAGGCAAAGGAGGTGCACAAAGAGAGAACAGGGGTGCAGATAGAGGTAAGAGGGGTGAGGAATGAAGCAAATGAGATGCAGAAAAAAGCAAGTGAGGTGCACAAAAAGGCAACAGTGGTGCAGAAAGAGACAAGACAGGTGCAGAAACAAGGAAGAGAAGTGCAGAAAGAGGCAAGATAAGTGCTTAAAGAAGCAATAGTGGGGTAGAAAAAACAAGAGAAGTGATGAAAGAGACAAGAGAGTTGCAGAAAGAAACAAGAGACGTGCAGAAAAAACAAAGAGAAGTGCAGAAAGAGGCATGCGAGGTACAGAAAGAGGCAAGAGAAGTGCAGAAAGAGGCAAGAGAGGTGCATAAAGAGGCAATAGAGGTGCAGAAACAGGCAAAAGGGGTGCAGAAAGAGGCAAGAGAAGTGCAGAAAGAGGCAGGAGAGTTGCAGAAACAGGCATAGGAGGTGCAGAAAGAGAGAACAGGGGTGCAGACAAAGGTAAGAAGGGGAAAGAATGAAGCAAATGAGATGCAGAAAAAGCAAGAAAAGTGCAGAAAGAAGAAACAGAGGTGCAGAAAGAGGCAAGAGGTGCAGAAAGAGGCATGAGAGTTGCAGAAACAGGCAAAGGATGTGCAGAAAGAGAGAACAGGGGTGCAGACAGAGGCAATAGAGGTGCAGAAAGAGGGAAGAGGGGTGCAGAAAGATGCAAGAGGGGTGCTGAAATTCACAAGAGAGGTGCAGAAAGAAGCAAGAGCAGTGCAGAAAGAACCAACAGAGGTGCAGAAAGAGGCAAGAGGGGTGTAGAAAGCGGCAACGAAAGTGCAGAAAGAGGAAAGAGAGGTGCAGAAAGAGGCAAGATAGGTATGCAGAAAAAACAACGAGACGTGCAGAAAGAGGCAAGTGAGGTACAGAAAGAGGCAAGAGAAGTGCAGAAAGAGGCAATAGAGGTGCAGAAAGAGGCAAGAGAGGTGCGGAAACAGGCAAGAGGGGTGTAGAAAGAGGCAAGAGAAGTGCAGAAAGAGGCAGGAGAGTTGCAGAAACAGGCAAAGGAGGTGCACAAAGAGAGAACAGGGGTGCAGATAGAGGTAAGAGGGGTGAAGAATGAAGCAAATGAGATGCAGAAAAAAGCAAGACAAGTACAGAAAGAACCTAAAGAGGTGCAGAAAGAGGCAAGAGAACTGCAGAAAGAGGCAGGAGAGTTGCAGAAACAGGCAAAGGATGTGCAGAAAGAGAGAACAGGGGTGCAGACAGATGCAAGAGAGGTGCAGAAATAACCAACAGAGGTGCAGAAAGAGGCAAGAGGGGTGCAGAAGGAGGCAACATATGTACAGAAAGAAGCAAAAGAGGTGCAGAAAGGGGCAAGAGCACTGCAGAAAGAGGAAAGAGAGGTGCAGACAGAGGCAAGAGAGGTGCAGAAAGAGGGAAGAGGGTGCAGAAAGAGGCAAGAGGGGTGCTGAAATTCACAAGAGAGGTACAGAAAGAAGCAAGAGCAGTGCAGAAAGAACCAACAGCGGTGCAGAAAGAGGCAATAGGGGTGTAGAAAGCAGCAATGGAAGTGCAGAAAGAGGAAAGAGAGGTGCAGAAAGAGGCAAGAGAGGTGTTCAAAGAGGGAAGAAGGGTGCAGAAAGAGGCAAGCGGGGTGCAGATAGAAGGAAGAGAGGTGCAGAAAGAAGAAAGAGAAGTACAAAAAGAAGCAACAGGAGTGCAGAAAGAGGGAAGAGAAGTGCAGAAAGAGGCAACAGAGTTGCAGCAATAGGCAGCAGAGGTGCAGAAAGATTGAACAGGGATGCAGAAAGAGGTGAGAGGTACAGAAAGAGGGAAGAGGGGTGCAGAAAGAGGCAACAGGAGTGCAGAAAGAAGCAAGTGAGGTGCAGAAAAAGGTAACAGTGGTGCAGAAAGAGGCAAGACAGGTGCAGGAACAGGGAGGAGAAGTGCAGAAAGAGGCAAGAGAAGTGCTGAAAGAAGCAAAAGAGGGATAGAAAAAAGCAAGAGAAGTGATGAAAAAGAAAAGAGTTGCAGAAAGAAACAAGAGACGTGCATAAAAACAAAGAAAAGTGCAGAAAGAGGCAAGTGAGGTACAGAAAGAGGCAAGAGAAGTCCTGAAAGAGGTAAGAGAGGTGCAGAAAGAGGCAAGAGAGTTGCAGAAACAGGCAAGAGGGGTGCAGAAAGAGGCAAGAGAAGTGCAGAAAGAGGCAGGAGAGTTGCAGAAACAGGCAAAGGAGGTGCACAAAGAGAGAACAGGGGTGCAGATAGAGGTAAGAGGGGTGGGGAATGAAGCAAATGAGATGCAGAAAAAAGCAAGTGAGGTGCACAAAAAGGCAACAGTGGTGCAGAAAGAGACAAGACAGGTGCAGAAACAAGGAAGAGAAGTGCAGAAAGAGGCAAGATAAGTGCTTAAAGAAGCAATAGTGGGGTAGAAAAAAACAAGAGAAGTGATGAAAGAGACAAGAGAGTTGCAGAAAGAAACAAGAGACGTGCAGAAAAAACAAAGAGAAGTGCAGAAAGAGGCATGCGAGGTACAGAAAGAGGCAAGAGAAGTGCAGAAAGAGGCAAGAGAGGTGCATAAAGAGGCAATAGAGGTGCAGAAACAGGCAAAAGGGGTGCAGAAAGAGGCAAGAGAAGTGCAGAAAGAGGCAGGAGAGTTGCAGAAACAGGCATAGGAGGTGCAGAAAGAGAGAACAGGGGTGCAGACAAAGGTAAGAAGGGGAAAGAATGAAGCAAATGAGATGCAGAAAAAAGCAAGAAAAGTGCAGAAAGAAGAAACAGAGGTGCAGAAAGAGGCAAGAGGGGTGCAGAAAGAGGTAAGAGAACTGCAGAAAGAGGCATGAGAGTTGCAGAAACAGGCAAAGGATGTGCAGAAAGAGAGAACAGGGGTGCAGACAGAGGCAATAGAGGTGCAGAAAGAGGGAAGAGGGGTGCAGAAAGAGGCAAGAGGGGTGCTGAAATTCGCAAGAGAGGTGCAGAAAGAAGCAAGAGCAGTGCAGAAAGAACCAACAGAGGTGCAGAAAGAGGCAAGAGGGGTGTAGAAAGCGGCAACGAAAGTGCAGAAAGAGGAAAGAGAGGTGCAGAAAGAGGCAAGATAGGTATGCAGAAAAAACAAAGAGAAGTGCAGAAAGAGGCAAGTGAGGTACAGAAAGAGGCAAGAGAAGTGCAGAAAGAGGCAATAGAGGTGCAGAAAGAGGCAAGAGAGGTGCAGAAACAGGCAAGAGGGGTGTAGAAAGAGGCAAGAGAAGTGCAGAAAGAGGCAGGAGAGTTGCAGAAACAGGCAAAGGAGGTGCACAAAGAGAGAACAGGGGTGCAGATAGAGGTAAGAGGGGTGAAGAATGAAGCAAATGAGATGCAGAAAAAAGCAAGACAAGTACAGAAAGAACCTAGAGAGGTGCAGAAAGAGGCAAGAGAACTGCAGAAAGAGGCAGGAGAGTTGCAGAAACAGGCAAAGGATGTGCAGAAAGAGAGAACAGGGGTGCAGACAGATGCAAGAGAGGTGCAGAAAGAACCAACAGAGGTGCAGAAAGAGGCAAGAGGGGTGCAGAAGGAGGCAACATATGTACAGAAAGAAGCAAAAGAGGTGCAGAAAGGGGCAAGAGCACTGCAGAAAGAGGAAAGAGAGGTGCAGACAGAGGCAAGAGAGGTGCAGAAAGAGGGAAGAGGGTGCAGAAAGAGGCAAGAGGGGTGCTGAAATTCACAAGAGAGGTACAGAAAGAAGCAAGAGCAGTGCAGAAAGAACCAACAGTGGTGCAGAAAGAGGCAATAGGGGTGTAGAAAGCGGCAACGGAAGTGCAGAAAGAGGAAAGAGAGGTGCAGAAAGAGGCAAGAGAGGTGTTCAAAGAGGGAAGAAGGGTGCAGAAAGAGGCAAGCGGGGTGCAGATAGAAGGAAGAGAGGTGCAGAAAGAAGAAAGAGAAGTACAAAAAGAAGCAACAGGAGTGCAGAAAGAGGGAAGAGAAGTGCAGAAAGAGGCAACAGAGTTGCAGCAATAGGCAGGAGAGGTGCAGAAAGATTGAACAGGGATGCAGAAAGAGGCGAGAGGTACAGAAAGAGGGAAGAGGGGTGCAGAAAGAGGCAACAGGAGTGCAGAAAGAAGCAAGTGAGGTGCAGAAAAAGGTAACAGTGGTGCAGAAAGAGGCAAGACAGGTGCAGGAACAGGGAGGAGAAGTGCAGAAAGAGGCAAGAGAAGTGCTGAAAGAAGCAAAAGAGGGATAGAAAAAGCAAGAGAAGTGATGAAAAAGAAAAGAGTTGCAGAAAGAAACAAGAGACGTGCATAAAAAACAAAGAAAAGTGCAGAAAGAGGCAAGTGAGGTACAGAAAGAGGCAAGAGAAGTGCTGAAAGAGGTAAGAGAGGTGCAGAAAGAGGCAAGAGAGTTGCAGAAACAGGCAAGAGGGGTGCAGAAAGAGGCAAGAGAAGTGCAGAAAGAGGCAGGAGAGTTGCAGAAACAGGCAAAGGAGGTGCACAAAGAGAGAACAGGGGTGCAGATAGAGGTAAGAGGGGTGAGGAATGAAGCAAATGAGATGCAGAAAAAAGCAAGTGAGGTGCACAAAAAGGCAACAGTGGTGCAGAAAGAGACAAGACAGGTGCAGAAACAAGGAAGAGAAGTGCAGAAAGAGGCAAGATAAGTGCTTAAAGAAGCAATAGTGGGGTAGAAAAAACAAGAGAAGTGATGAAAGAGACAAGAGAGTTGCAGAAAGAAACAAGAGACGTGCAGAAAAAACAAAGAGAAGTGCAGAAAGAGGCATGCGAGGTACAGAAAGAGGCAAGAGAAGTGCAGAAAGAGGCAAGAGAGGTGCATAAAGAGGCAATAGAGGTGCAGAAACAGGCAAAAGGGGTGCAGAAAGAGGCAAGAGAAGTGCAGAAAGAGGCAGGAGAGTTGCAGAAACAGGCATAGGAGGTGCAGAAAGAGAGAACAGGGGTGCAGACAAAGGTAAGAAGGGGAAAGAATGAAGCAAATGAGATGCAGAAAAAAGCAAGAAAAGTGCAGAAAGAAGAAACAGAGGTGCAGAAAGAGGCAAGAGGGTGCAGAAAGAGGTAAGAGAAGTGCAGAAAGAAGCAACAGAGGTGCAGAAAGAGGCAAGAGAACTGCAGAAAGAGGCATGAGAGTTGCAGAAACAGGCAAAGGATGTGCAGAAAGAGAGAACAGGGGTGCAGACAGAGGCAATAGAGGTGCAGAAAGAGGGAAGAGGGGTGCAGAAAGAGGCAAGAGGGTGCTGAAATTCGCAAGAGAGGTGGAGAAAGAAGCAAGAGCAGTGCAGAAAGAACCAACAGAGGTGCTGAAAGAGGCAAGAGGGGTGTAGAAAGCAGCAACGAAAGTGCAGAAAGAGGAAAGAGAGGTGCAGAAAGAGGCAAGATAGGTGTTCAAAGATGGAAGAAGGGTGCAGAAAGAGGCAAGAGGGTGTAGAAAGAAGGAAGAGAGGTGCAGAAAGGATTAAGAGAAGTGCAAAAGAAGCAACAGAGGTGCCGAAAGAGGGAAGGGAAGTGCAGAAACAGGCAACAGAGTTTCATCAATAGGCAGGAGATGTGCAGAAAGAGGGAACAGGGGTGCAGAAAGAGGCGAGAGGTACAGAAAGAGGGAAGAGGGGTGCAGAAAGAGGCAACAGGAGTGCAGAAAGAAGCAAGTGAGGTGCAGAAAAATGTAACAGTGGTGCAGAAAGAGGCAAGACAGGTGCAGAAACAGGGAAGAGAAGTGCAGAAAGAGGCGAGAGAAGTGCTGAAAGAAGCAAAAGAGGGATAGAAAAACCAAGAGAAGTGATGAAAGAGACAAGAGATTTGCAGAAAGAAACAAGAGATGTGCAGAAAAAACAAAGAGAAGTGCAGAAAGAGGCAAGTGAGGTACAGAAAGAGGCAAGAGAAGTGCAGAAAGAGGCAAGAGAGGTGCAGAAAGAGGCAAGAGAGGTGCGGAAACAGGCAAGAGGGGTGTAGAAAGAGGCAAGAGAAGTGCAGAAAGAGGCAGGAGAGTTGCAGAAACAGGCAAAGGAGGTGCACAAAGAGAGAACAGGGGTGCAGATAGAGGTAAGAGGGGTGAAGAATAAAGCAAATGAGATGCAGAAAAAAGCAAGACAAGTACAGAAAGAACCTACAGAGGTGCAGAAAGAGGCAAGAGAATTGCAGAAAGAGGCAGGAGAGTTGCAGAAACAGGCAAAGGATGTGCAGAAAGAGAGAACAGGGGTGCATACAGATGCAAGAGAGGTGCAGAAAGAACCAACAGAGGTGCAGAAAGAGGCAAGAAGGGTGCAGAAAGAGGTAAGAGAAGTGCAGAAAGAAGCAACAAAGGTGCAGAAAGAGGCAAGAGAACTGCAGAAAGAGACAGGAGACTTGCAGAAACAGGCAAAGGATGTGCTGAAAGAGAGAACAGGGGTACAGACAGCGGCAAGAGAGGTGCAGAAAGAAGGAAGAAGGGTGCGGAAAGAGGCAAGAGGGGTGCAGAAGTGTGCCACATAGGCACAGAAAGATGCAATAGCAGTGCAGAAAGAACCAAAAGAGGTGCAGAAACAGGCAAGAGGGGTGCAGAAAGAGGCAACAGGAGTGCAGAAAGAAGCAAGTGAGGTGCACAAAAAGGCAACAGTGGTGCAGAAAGAGACAAGACAGGTGCAGAAACAGGGAAGAGAAGTGCAGAAAGAGGCAAGAGAAGTTCTTAACTAAGCAATAGAGGGGTAGAAAAAAACAAGAGAAGTGATGAAAGAGACAAGAGAGTTGCAGAAAGAAACAAGAGACGCGCAGAAAAAACAAAGAGAAGTGCAGAAAGAGGCATGCGAGGTACAGAAAGAGGCAAGAGAAGTGCAGAAAGAGGCAAGAGAGGTGCAGAAAGAGGCAAGAGAGGTGCAGAAACAGGCAAGAGGGGTGTAGAAACGAGGCAAGAGAAGTGCAGAAAGAGGCAGGAGAGTTGCAGAAACAGGCAAAGGAGGTGCACAAAGAGAGAACAGGGGTGCAGATAGAGGTAAGAGGGGTGAAGAATGAAGCAAATGAGATGCAGAAAAAAGCAAGACAAGTACAGAAAGAACCTACAGAGGTGCAGAAAGAGGCAAGAGAACTGCAGAAAGAGGCAGGAGAGTTGCAGAAACAGGCAAAGGATGTGCAGAAAGAGAGAACAGTGGTGCAGACAGATGCAAGAGAGGTGCAGAAAGAACCAACAGAGGTGCAGAAAGAGGCAAGAAGGGTGCAGAAAGAGGTAAGAGAAGTGCAGAAAGAAGCAACAGAGGTGCATAAAGAGGCAAGAGAACTGCAGAAAGAGACAGGAGACTTGCAGAAACAGGCAAAGGATGTGCTGAAAGAGAGAACAGGGGTGCAGACAGAGGCAAGAGAGGTGCAGAAAGAAGGAAGAAGGGTGCGGAAAGAGGCAAGATGGGTGCAGAAGTGTGCCACATAGGCACAGAAAGATGCAATAGCAGTGCAGAAAGAACCAAAAGAGGTGCAGAAACAGGCAAGAGGGGTGCAGAAAGAGGCAACAGGAGTGCAGAAAGAAGCAAGTGAGTTGCACGAAAAGGCAACAGTGGTGCAGAAAGAGACAAGACAGGTGCAGAAACAGGGAAGAGAAGTGCAGAAAGAGGCAAGAGAAGTGCTTAACTAAGCAATAGAGGGGTAGAAAAAAACAAGAGAAGTGATGAAAGAAACAAGAGAGTTGCAGAAAGAAACAAGAGACGTGCAGAAAAAACAAAGAGAAGTGCAGAAAGAGGCATGCGAGGTACAGAAAGAGGCAAGAGAAGTGCAGAAAGAGGCAAGAGAGGTGCAGAAAGAGGCAAGAGAGGTGCAGAAACAGGAAAGAGGGGTGTAGAAAGAGGCAAGAGAAGTGCAGAAAGAGGCAGGAGAGTTGCAGAAACAGGCAAAGGAGGTGCACAAAGAGAGAACAGGGGTGCAGATAGAGGTAAGAGGGGTGAAGAATGAAGCAAATGAGATGCAGAAAAAAGCAAGACAAGTACAGAAAGAACCTACAGAGGTGCAGAAAGAGGCAAGAGAAGTGCAGAAAGAGGCAAGAGAGGTGCATAAAGAGGCAATAGAGGTGCAGAAACAGGCAAAAGGGGTGCAGAAAGAGGCAAGAGAAGTGCAGAAAGAGGCAGGAGAGTTGCAGAAACAGGCATAGGAGGTGCAGAAAGAGAGAACAGGGGTGCAGACAAAGGTAAGAAGGGGAAAGAATGAAGCAAATGAGATGCAGAAAAAAGCAAGAAAAGTGCAGAAAGAAGAAACAGAGGTGCAGAAAGAGGCAAGAGGGGTGCAGAAAGAGGTAAGAGAACTGCAGAAAGAGGCATGAGAGTTGCAGAAACAGGCAAAGGATGTGCAGAAAGAGAGAACAGGGGTGCAGACAGAGGCAATAGAGGTGCAGAAAGAGGGAAGAGGGGTGCAGAAAGAGGCAAGAGGGGTGCTGAAATTCGCAAGAGAGGTGCAGAAAGAAGCAAGAGCAGTGCAGAAAGAACCAACAGAGGTGCAGAAAGAGGCAAGAGGGGTGTAGAAAGCGGCAACGAAAGTGCAGAAAGAGGAAAGAGAGGTGCAGAAAGAGGCAAGATAGGTATGCAGAAAAAACAAAGAGAAGTGCAGAAAGAGGCAAGTGAGGTACAGAAAGAGGCAAGAGAAGTGCAGAAAGAGGCAATAGAGGTGCAGAAAGAGGCAAGAGAGGTGCAGAAACAGGCAAGAGGGGTGTAGAAAGAGGCAAGAGAAGTGCAGAAAGAGGCAGGAGAGTTGCAGAAACAGGCAAAGGAGGTGCACAAAGAGAGAACAGGGGTGCAGATAGAGGTAAGAGGGGTGAAGAATGAAGCAAATGAGATGCAGAAAAAGCAAGACAAGTACAGAAAGAACCTAGAGAGGTGCAGAAAGAGGCAAGAGAACTGCAGAAAGAGGCAGGAGAGTTGCAGAAACAGGCAAAGGATGTGCAGAAAGAGAGAACAGGGGTGCAGACAGATGCAAGAGAGGTGCAGAAAGAACCAACAGAGGTGCAGAAAGAGGCAAGAGGGGTGCAGAAGGAGGCAACATATGTACAGAAAGAAGCAAAAGAGGTGCAGAAAGGGGCAAGAGCACTGCAGAAAGAGGAAAGAGAGGTGCAGACAGAGGCAAGAGAGGTGCAGAAAGAGGGAAGAGGGTGCAGAAAGAGGCAAGAGGGTGCTGAAATTCACAAGAGAGGTACAGAAAGAAGCAAGAGCAGTGCAGAAAGAACCAACAGTGGTGCAGAAAGAGGCAATAGGGGTGTAGAAAGCGGCAACGGAAGTGCAGAAAGAGGAAAGAGAGGTGCAGAAAGAGGCAAGAGAGGTGTTCAAAGAGGGAAGAAGGGTGCAGAAAGAGGCAAGCGGGGTGCAGATAGAAGGAAGAGAGGTGCAGAAAGAAGAAAGAGAAGTACAAAAAGAAGCAACAGGAGTGCAGAAAGAGGGAAGAGAAGTGCAGAAAGAGGCAACAGAGTTGCAGCAATAGGCAGGAGAGGTGCAGAAAGATTGAACAGGGATGCAGAAAGAGGCGAGAGGTACAGAAAGAGGGAAGAGGGGTGCAGAAAGAGGCAACAGGAGTGCAGAAAGAAGCAAGTGAGGTGCAGAAAAAGGTAACAGTGGTGCAGAAAGAGGCAAGACAGGTGCAGGAACAGGGAGGAGAAGTGCAGAAAGAGGCAAGAGAAGTGCTGAAAGAAGCAAAAGAGGGATAGAAAAAGCAAGAGAAGTGATGAAAAAGAAAAGAGTTGCAGAAAGAAACAAGAGACGTGCATAAAAAACAAAGAAAAGTGCAGAAAGAGGCAAGTGAGGTACAGAAAGAGGCAAGAGAAGTGCTGAAAGAGGTAAGAGAGGTGCAGAAAGAGGCAAGAGAGTTGCAGAAACAGGCAAGAGGGGTGCAGAAAGAGGCAAGAGAAGTGCAGAAAGAGGCAGGAGAGTTGCAGAAACAGGCAAAGGAGGTGCACAAAGAGAGAACAGGGGTGCAGATAGAGGTAAGAGGGGTGAGGAATGAAGCAAATGAGATGCAGAAAAAGCAAGTGAGGTGCACAAAAAGGCAACAGTGGTGCAGAAAGAGACAAGACAGGTGCAGAAACAAGGAAGAGAAGTGCAGAAAGAGGCAAGATAAGTGCTTAAAGAAGCAATAGTGGGGTAGAAAAAAACAAGAGAAGTGATGAAAGAGACAAGAGAGTTGCAGAAAGAAACAAGAGACGTGCAGAAAAAACAAAGAGAAGTGCAGAAAGAGGCATGCGAGGTACAGAAAGAGGCAAGAGAAGTGCAGAAAGAGGCAAGAGAGGTGCATAAAGAGGCAATAGAGGTGCAGAAACAGGCAAAGGGGTGCAGAAAGAGGCAAGAGAAGTGCAGAAAGAGGCAGGAGAGTTGCAGAAACAGGCATAGGAGGTGCAGAAAGAGAGAACAGGGGTGCAGACAAAGGTAAGAAGGGGAAAGAATGAAGCAAATGAGATGCAGAAAAAGCAAGAAAAGTGCAGAAAGAAGAAACAGAGGTGCAGAAAGAGGCAAGAGGGTGCAGAAAGAGGTAAGAGAAGTGCAGAAAGAAGCAACAGAGGTGCAGAAAGAGGCAAGAGAACTGCAGAAAGAGGCATGAGAGTTGCAGAAACAGGCAAAGGATGTGCAGAAAGAGAGAACAGGGGTGCAGACAGAGGCAATAGAGGTGCAGAAAGAGGGAAGAGGGGTGCAGAAAAAGGCAAGAGGGGTGCTGAAATTCGCAAGAGAGGTGGAGAAAGAAGCAAGAGCAGTGCAGAAAGAACCAACAGAGGTGCTGAAAGAGGCAAGAGGGGTGTAGAAAGCAGCAACGAAAGTGCAGAAAGAGGAAAGAGAGGTGCAGAAAGAGGCAAGATAGGTGTTCAAAGATGGAAGAAGGGTGCAGAAAGAGGCAAGAGGGGTGTAGAAAGAAGGAAGAGAGGTGCAGAAAGGATTAAGAGAAGTGCAAAAAGAAGCAACAGAGGTGCCGAAAGAGGGAAGGGAAGTGCAGAAACAGGCAACAGAGTTTCATCAATAGGCAGGAGATGTGCAGAAAGAGGGAACAGGGGTGCAGAAAGAGGCGAGAGGTACAGAAAGAGGGAAGAGGGGTGCAGAAAGAGGCAACAGGAGTGCAGAAAGAAGCAAGTGAGGTGCAGAAAAATGTAACAGTGGTGCAGAAAGAGGCAAGACAGGTGCAGAAACAGGGAAGAGAAGTGCAGAAAGAGGCGAGAGAAGTGCTGAAAGAAGCAAAAGAGGGGTAGAAAAAACCAAGAGAAGTGATGAAAGAGACAAGAGATTTGCAGAAAGAAACAAGAGATGTGCAGAAAAAACAAAGAGAAGTGCAGAAAGAGGCAAGTGAGGTACAGAAAGAGGCAAGAGAAGTGCAGAAAGAGGCAAGAGAGGTGCAGAAAGAGGCAAGAGAGGTGCGGAAACAGGCAAGAGGGGTGTAGAAAGAGGCAAGAGAAGTGCAGAAAGAGGCAGGAGAGTTGCAGAAACAGGCAAAGGAGGTGCACAAAGAGAGAACAGGGGTGCAGATAGAGGTAAGAGGGGTGAAGAATAAAGCAAATGAGATGCAGAAAAAAGCAAGACAAGTACAGAAAGAACCTACAGAGGTGCAGAAAGAGGCAAGAGAATTGCAGAAAGAGGCAGGAGAGTTGCAGAAACAGGCAAAGGATGTGCAGAAAGAGAGAACAGGGGTGCATACAGATGCAAGAGAGGTGCAGAAAGAACCAACAGAGGTGCAGAAAGAGGCAAGAAGGGTGCAGAAAGAGGTAAGAGAAGTGCAGAAAGAAGCAACAAAGGTGCAGAAAGAGGCAAGAGAACTGCAGAAAGAGACAGGAGACTTGCAGAAACAGGCAAAGGATGTGCTGAAAGAGAGAACAGGGGTACAGACAGCGGCAAGAGAGGTGCAGAAAGAAGGAAGAAGGGTGCGGAAAGAGGCAAGAGGGTGCAGAAGTGTGCCACATAGGCACAGAAAGATGCAATAGCAGTGCAGAAAGAACCAAAAGAGGTGCAGAAACAGGCAAGAGGGGTGCAGAAAGAGGCAACAGGAGTGCAGAAAGAAGCAAGTGAGGTGCACAAAAAGGCAACAGTGGTGCAGAAAGAGACAAGACAGGTGCAGAAACAGGGAAGAGAAGTGCAGAAAGAGGCAAGAGAAGTTCTTAACTAAGCAATAGAGGGGTAGAAAAAACAAGAGAAGTGATGAAAGAGACAAGAGAGTTGCAGAAAGAAACAAGAGACGCGCAGAAAAAACAAAGAGAAGTGCAGAAAGAGGCATGCGAGGTACAGAAAGAGGCAAGAGAAGTGCAGAAAGAGGCAAGAGAGGTGCAGAAAGAGGCAAGAGAGGTGCAGAAACAGGCAAGAGGGGTGTAGAAACGAGGCAAGAGAAGTGCAGAAAGAGGCAGGAGAGTTGCAGAAACAGGCAAAGGAGGTGCACAAAGAGAGAACAGGGGTGCAGATAGAGGTAAGAGGGGTGAAGAATGAAGCAAATGAGATGCAGAAAAAAGCAAGACAAGTACAGAAAGAACCTACAGAGGTGCAGAAAGAGGCAAGAGAACTGCAGAAAGAGGCAGGAGAGTTGCAGAAACAGGCAAAGGATGTGCAGAAAGAGAGAACAGTGGTGCAGACAGATGCAAGAGAGGTGCAGAAAGAACCAACAGAGGTGCAGAAAGAGGCAAGAAGGGTGCAGAAAGAGGTAAGAGAAGTGCAGAAAGAAGCAACAGAGGTGCATAAAGAGGCAAGAGAACTGCAGAAAGAGACAGGAGACTTGCAGAAACAGGCAAAGGATGTGCTGAAAGAGAGAACAGGGGTGCAGACAGAGGCAAGAGAGGTGCAGAAAGAAGGAAGAAGGGTGCGGAAAGAGGCAAGATGGGTGCAGAAGTGTGCCACATAGGCACAGAAAGATGCAATAGCAGTGCAGAAAGAACCAAAAGAGGTGCAGAAACAGGCAAGAGGGGTGCAGAAAGAGGCAACAGGAGTGCAGAAAGAAGCAAGTGAGTTGCACGAAAAGGCAACAGTGGTGCAGAAAGAGACAAGACAGGTGCATAAACAGGGAAGAGAAGTGCAGAAAGAGGCAAGAGAAGTGCTAACTAAGCAATAGAGGGGTAGAAAAACAAGAGAAGTGATGAAAGAAACAAGAGAGTTGCAGAAAGAAACAAGAGACGTGCAGAAAAAACAAAGAGAAGTGCAGAAAGAGGCATGCGAGGTACAGAAAGAGGCAAGAGAAGTGCAGAAAGAGGCAAGAGAGGTGCAGAAAGAGGCAAGAGAGGTGCAGAAACAGGAAAGAGGGGTGTAGAAAGAGGCAAGAGAAGTGCAGAAAGAGGCAGGAGAGTTGCAGAAACAGGCAAAGGAGGTGCACAAAGAGAGAACAGGGGTGCAGATAGAGGTAAGAGGGGTGAAGAATGAAGCAAATGAGATGCAGAAAAAGCAAGACAAGTACAGAAAGAACCTACAGAGGTGCAGAAAGAGGCAAGAGAACTGCAGAAAGAGGCAGGAGAGTTGCAGAAACAGGCAAAGGATGTGCAGAAAGAGAGAACAGTGGTGCAGACAGATGCAAGAGAGGTGCAGAAAGAACCAACAGAGGTGCAGAAAGAGGCAAGAAGGGTGCAGAAAGAGGTAAGAGAAGTGCAGAAAGAAGCAACAGAGGTGCATAAAGAGGCAAGAGAACTGCAGAAAGAGACAGGAGACTTGCAGAAACAGGCAAAGGATGTGCTGAAAGAGAGAACAGGGGTGCAGACAGAGGCAAGAGAGGTGCAGAAAGAAGGAAGAAGGGTGCGGAAAGAGGCAAGAGGGGTGCAGAAGTTTGCCACATAGGCACAGAAAGATGCAATAGCAGTGCAGAAAGAACCAAAAGAGGTGCAGAAACAGGCAAGAGGGGTGCAGAAAGAGGCAACAGGAGTGCAGAAAGAAGCAAGTGAGGTGCACAAAGAGGCAACAGTGGTGCAGAAAGAGACAAGACAGGTGCAGAAACAGGGAAGAGAAGTGCAGAAAGAGGCAAGAGAAGTGCTTAAAGAAGCAATAGAGGGTAGAAAAAAACAAGAGAAGTGATGAAAGAGACAAAGAGAGTTGCAGAAAGAAACAAGAGACATGCAGAAAAACAAAGAGAAGTGCAGAAAGAGGCATGCGAGGTACAGAAAGAGGCAAGAGAAGTGCAGAAAGAGGCAAGAGAGGTGCATAAAGAGGCAATAGAGGTGCAGAAACAGGGAAAAGGGGTGCAGAAAGAGGCAAGAGAGTGCAGAAAGAGGCAGGAGAGTTGCAGAAACAGGCATAGGAGGTGCAGAAAGAGAGAACAGGGGTGCAGACAAAGGTAAGAAGGGGAAAGAATGAAGCAAATGAGATGCAGAAAAAAGCAAGAAAAGTGCAGAAAGAAGAAACAGAGGTGCAGAAAGAGGCAAGAGGGGTGCAGAAAGAGGTAAGAGAAGTGCAGAAAGAAGCAACAGAGGTGCAGAAAGAGGCAAGAGAACTGCAGAAAGAGGCATGAGAGTTGCAGAAACAGGCAAAGGATGTGCAGAAAGAGAGAACAGGGGTGCAGACAGAGGCAATAGAGGTGCAGAAAGAGGGAAGAGGGGTGCAGAAAGAGGCAAGAGGGGTGCTGAAATTCGCAAGAGAGGTGCAGAAAGAAGCAAGAGCAGTGCAGAAAGAACCAACAGAGGTGCAGAAAGAGGCAAGAGGGGTGTAGAAAGCGGCAACGAAAGTACAGAAAGAGGAAAGAGAGGTGCAGAAAGAGGCAAGATAGGTGTGCAGAAAAAACAAAGAGAAGTGCAGAAAGAGGCAAGTGAGGTACAGAAAGAGGCAAGAGAAGTGCAGAAAGAGGCAATAGAGGTGCAGAAAGAGGCAAGAGAGGTGCGGAAACAGGCAAGAGGAGTGTAGAAAGAGGCAAAAGAAGTGCAGAAAGAGGCAGGAGAGTTGCAGAAACAGGCAAAGGAGGTGCACAAAGAGAGAACAGGGGTGCAGATAGAGGTAAGAGGGGTGAAGAATGAAGCAAATGAGATGCAGAAAAAAGCAAGACAAGTACAGAAAGAACCTAGAGAGGTGCAGAAAGAGGCAAGAGAACTGCAGAAAGAGGCAGGAGAGTTGCAGAAACAGGCAAAGGATGTGCAGAAAGAGAGAACAGGGGTGCAGACAGATGCAAGAGAGGTGCAGAAAGAACGAACAGAGGTGCAGAAAGAGGCAAGAGGGGTGCAGAAGGAGGCAACATATGTACAGAAGGAAGCAAAAGAGGTGCAGAAAGGGGCAAGAGCACTGCAGAAAGAGGAAAGAGAGGTGCAGACAAAGGCAAGAGAGGTGCAGAAAGAGGGAAGAGGGTGCAGAAAGAGGCAAGAGGGGTGCTGAAATTCACAAGAGAGGTACAGAAAGAAGCAAGAGCAGTGCAGAAAGAACCAACAGTGGTGCAGAAAGAGGCAATAGGGGTGTAGAAAGCGGCAACGGAAGTGCAGAAAGAGGAAAGAGAGGTGCAGAAAGAGGCAAGAGAGGTGTTCAAAGAGGGAAGAAGGGTGCAGAAAGAGGCAAGCGGGGTGCAGATAGAAGGAAGAGAGGTGCAGAAAGAAGAAAGAGAAGTACAAAAAGAAGCAACAGGAGTGCAGAAAGAGGGAAGAGAAGTGCAGAAAGAGGCAACAGAGTTGCAGCAATAGGCAGGAGAGGTGCAGAAAGATTGAACAGGGATGCAGAAAGAGGCGAGAGGTACAGAAAGAGGGAAGAGGGGTGCAGAAAGAGGCAACAGGAGTGCAGAAAGAAGCAAGTGAGGTGCAGAAAAAGGTAACAGTGGTGCAGAAAGAGGCAAGACAGGTGCAGGAACAGGGAGGAGAAGTGCAGAAAGAGGCAAGAGAAGTGCTGAAAGAAGCAAAGAGGGATAGAAAAAAGCAAGAGAAGTGATGAAAAGAAAAGAGAGTTGCAGAAAGAAACAAGAGACGTGCATAAAAAACAAAGAAAAGTGCAGAAAGAGGCAAGTGAGGTACAGAAAGAGGCAAGAGAAGTGCTGAAAGAGGTAAGAGAGGTGCAGAAAGAGGCAAGAGAGTTGCAGAAACAGGCAAGAGGGGTGCAGAAAGAGGCAAGAGAAGTGCAGAAAGAGGCAGGAGAGTTGCAGAAACAGGCAAAGGAGGTGCACAAAGAGAGAACAGAGGTGCAGATAGAGGTAAGAGGGGTGAAGAATGAAGCAAATGAGATGCAGAAAAAAGCAAGTGAGGTGCACAAAAAGGCAACAGTGGTGCAGAAAGAGACAAGAGGGGTGCAGAAACAGGGAAGAGAAGTGCAGAAAGAGGCAAGAGAGTGCTTAAAGAAGCAATAGTGGGGTAGAAAAAACAAGAGAAGTGATGAAAGAGACAAGAGAGTTGCAGAAAGAAACAAGAGACGTGCAGAAAAAACAAAGAGAAGTGCAGAAAGAGGCATGCGAGGTACAGAAAGAGGCAAGAGAAGTGCAGAAAGAGGCAAGAGAGGTGCATAAAGAGGCAATAGAGGTGCAGAAACAGGCAAAAGGGGTGCAGAAAGAGGCAAGAGAAGTGCAGAAAGAGGCAGGAGAGTTGCAGAAACAGGCATAGGAGGTGCAGAAAAGAGAGAACAGGGGTGCAGACAAAGGTTAGAAGGGGAAAGAATGAAGCAAATGAGATGCAGAAAAAAGCAAGAAAAGTGCAGAAAGAAGAAACAGAGGTGCAGAAAGAGGCAAGAGGGGTGCAGAAAAAGGTAAGAGAAGTGCAGAAAGAAGCAACAGAGGTGATGAAAGAGGCAAGAGAACTGCAGAAAGAGGCATGAGAGTTGCAGAAACAGGCAAAGGATGTGCAGAAAGAGAGAACAGGGGTGCAGACAGAGGCAATAGAGGTGCAGAAAGAGGGAAGAGGGGTGCAGAAAAAGGCAAGAGGGGTGCTGAAATTCGCAAGAGAGGTGGAGAAAGAAGCAAGAGCAGTGCAGAAAGAACCAACAGAGGTGCTGAAAGAGGCAAGAGGGGTGTAGAAAGCAGCAACGAATGTGCAGAAAGAGGAAAGAGAGGTGCAGAAAGAGGCAAGATAGGTGTTCAAAGATGGAAGAAGGGTGCTGAAAGAGGCAAGAGGGGTGTAGAAAGCAGCAACGAAAGTGCAGAAAGAGGAAAGAAAGGTGCAGAAAGAGGCAAGATAGGTGTTCAAAGAAGGAAGAGAGGTGCAGAAAGAATTAAGAGAAGTGCAAAAAGAAGCAACAGAGGTGCAGAAAGAGGGAAGGGAAGTGCAGAAACAGGCAACAGAGTTTCATAAATAGGCAGGAGAGGTGCAGAAAGAGGGAACAGGGGTGCAGAAAGAGGCGAGAGGTACAGAAAGAGGGAAGAGGATGCAGAAAGAGGCAACAGGAGTGCAGAAAGAAGCAAGTGAGGTGCAGAAAAAATATAACAGTGGTGCAGAAAGAGGCAAGACAGGTGCAGAAACAGGGAAGAGAAGTGCAGAAAGAGGCGAGAGAAGTGCTGAAAGAAGCAAGAGAGGAGTAGAAAAACCAAGAGAAGTGATGAAAGAGACAAGAGATTTGCAGAAAGAAACAAGAGATGTGCAGAAAAAACAAAGAGAAGTGCAGAAAGAGGCAAGTGAGGTACAGAAAGAGGCAAGAGAAGTGCAGAAAGAGGCAAGAGAGGTGCAGAAAGAGGCAAGAGAGGTGCGGAAACAGGCAAGAGAGGTGTAGAAAGAGGCAAGAGAAGTGCAGAAAGAGGCAGGAGAGTTGCAGAAACAGGCAAAGGAGGTGCACAAAGAGAGAACAGGGGTGCAGATAGAGTTAAGAGGGGTGAAGAATGAAGCAAATGAGATGCAGAAAAAAGCAAGACAAGTACAGAAAGAACCTACAGAGGTGCAGAAAGAGGCAAGAGAACTGCAGAAAGAGGCAAGAGAGTTGCAGAAACAGGCAAAGGATGTGCAGAAAGAGAGAACAGGGGTGCATACAGATGCAAGAGAGGTGCTGAAAGAACCAACAGAGGTGCAGAAAGAGGCAAGAAGGGTGCAGAAAGAGGTAAGAGAATTGCAGAAAGAAGCAAAAAAGGTGCAGAAAGAGGCAAGAGAACTGCAGAAAGAGACAGGAGACTTGCAGAAACAGGCAAAGGATGTGCTGAAAGAGAGAACAGGGGTGCAGACAGAGGCAAGAGAGGTGCAGAAAGAAGGAAGAAGGGTGCGGAAAGATTCAAGAGGGTGCAGAAGTTTGCCACATAGGCACAGAAAGATGCAAAAGCAGTGCAGAAAGAACCAAAGAGAGGTGCAGAAACAGGCAAGAGAGGTGCAGAAAGAGGCAACAGGAGTGCAGAAAGAAGCAAGTGAGGTGCACAAAAAGGCAACAGTGGTGCAGAAAGAGACAAGACAGGTGCAGAAACAGGGAAGAGAAGTGCAGAAAGAGGCAAGAGAAGTGGCAAAAGAAGCAATAGAGGGTAGAAAAAAACAAGAGAAGTGATGAAAGAGACAAGAGAGTTGCAGAAAGAAACAAGAGACATGCAGAAAAAACAAAGAGAAGTGCAGAAAGAGGCATTCGAGGTACAGAAAGAGGCAAGAGAAGTGCAGAAAGAGGCAAGAGAGGTGCATAAAGAGGCAATAAAGGTGCAGAAACAGGCAAAAGGGGTGCAGAAAGAGGCAAGAGAAGTGCAGAAAGAGGCAGGAGAGTTGCAGAAACAGGCATAGGAGGTGCAGAAAGAGAGAACAGGGGTGCAGACAAAGGTAAGAAGGGGAAAGAATGAAGCAAATGAGATGCAGAAAAAAGCAAGAAAAGTGCAGAAAGAAGAAACAGAGGTGCAGAAAGAGGCAAGAGGGGTGCAGAAAGAGGTAAGAGAAGTGCAGAAATAAGCAACAGAGGTGCAGAAAGAGGCAAGAGAACTGCAGAAAGAGGCATGAGAGTTGCAGAAACAGGCAAAGGATGTGCAGAAAGAGAGAACAGGGGTGCAGACAGAGGCAATAGAGGTGCAGAAAGAGGGAAGAGGGATGCAGAAAGAGGCAAGAGGGGTGCTGAAATTCGCAAGAGAGGTGCAGAAAGAAGCAAGAGCAGTGCAGAAAGAACCAACAGAGGTGCAGAAAGAGGCAAGAGGGGTGTAGAAAGTGGCAACGAAAGTGCAGATAGAGGAAAGAGAGGTGCAGAAAGAGGCAAGATAGGTGATCGAAGGGTGCAGAAAGAGGCAAGAGGGGTGCAGAAAGAAGGAAGAGAGGTGCAGAAAGAATTAAGAGAAGCGCAAAAAGAAGCAACAGAAGTGCAGAAAGAGGAAGGGAAGTGCAGAAACAGGCAACAGAGTTTCATCAATAGGCAGGAGAGGTGCAGAAAGAGGGAACAGGGGTGCAGAAAGAGGCGAGAGGTACAGAAAGAGGCAAGAGAAGTGCAGAAAGAGGCAAGAGAGGTGCATAAAGAGGCAATAGAGGTGCAGAAAGAGGCATGCGAGGTACAGAAAGAGGCAAAAGAAGTGCAGAAAGAGGCAAGAGAGGTGCATAAAGAGGCAATAGAGGTGCAGAAACAGGCAAAAAGGGTGCATAAAGAGGCAAGAGAAGTGCAGAAAGAGGCAGGAGAGTTGCAGAAACAGGCATAGGAGGTGCAGAAAGAGAGAACAGGGGTGCAGATAAAGGTAAGAAGGGGAAAGAATGAAGCAAATGAGATGCAGAAAAAAGCAAGAAAAGTGCAGAAAGAAGAAACAGAGGTGCAGAAAGAGGCAAGAGGGGTGCAGAAAGAGGTAAGAGAAGTGCAGAAATAAGCAACAGAGGTACAGAAAGAGGCAAGAGAACTGCAGAAAGAGGCATGAGAGTTGCAGAAACAGGCAAAGGATGTGCAGAAAGAGAGAACAGGGGTGCAGACAGAGGCAATAGAGGTGCAGAAAGAGGGAAGAGGGATGCAGAAAGAGGCAAGAGGGGTGTAGAAAGCGGCAACGAAAGTGCAGATAGAGGAAAGAGAGGTGCAGAAAGAGGCAAGATAGGTGATCGAAGGGTGCAGAAAGAGGCAAGAGGGGTGCAGAAAGAAGGATGAGAGGTGCAGAAAGAATTAAGAGAAGTGCAAAAAGAAGCAACAGAAGTGCAGAAAGAGGGAAGGGAAGTGCAGAAACAGGCAACAGAGTTTCATCAATAGGCAGGAGAGGTGCAGAAAGAGGGAACAGGGGTGCAGAAAGAGGCGAGAGGTACAGAAAGAGGTAAGAGGGGTACAGAAAGAGGCAACAGGAGTGCAGAAAGAAGCAAGTGAGGTGCAGAAAAAGGTAGCAGTGGTGCAGAAAGAGGCAAGACAGGTGCAGAAACAGGAAGAGAAGTGCAGAAAGAGGCGAGAGAAGTGCTGAAAGAAGCAAAAGAGGGGTAGAAAAAAACCAAGAGAAGTGATGAAAGAGAGCAAGAGAGTTGCAGAAAGAAACAAGAGATGTGCAGAAAAAACAAAGAGAAGTGCAGAAAGAGGCATGCGAGGTACTGAAAGAGGCAAGAGAAGTGCAGAAAGAGGCAAGAGAGGTGCATAAAGAGGCAATAGAGGTGCAGAAAGAGGCAACAGATGTAGAGAAAAAAGCAAAAGAGGTGCAGAAAGGGGCAAGAGCACTGCAGAAAGAGGAAAGAGAGGTGCAGACAGAGGCAAGAGAGGTGCAGAAAGAGGGAAGAGGGTGCAGAAAGAGGCAAGAGGGGTGCTGAAATTCACAGGAGAGGTACAGAAAGAAGCAAGAGCAGTGCAGAAAGAACCAACAGCGGTGCAGAAAGAGGCAAGAGGGGTGTAGAAAGCGACAACAGAAGTGTAGAAAGAGGAAAGAGAGGTGCAGAAAGAGGCAAGAGAGGTGTTCAAAGAGGGAAGAAGGGTGCAGAAAGAGGCAAGAGGGTGCAGATAGGGGTGCAGAAAGAGGCAAGAGGGGTGCTGAAATTCGCAAGAGAGGTGCAGAAAGAAGCAAGAGCAGTGCAGAAAGAACCAACAGAGGTGCAGAAAGAGGCAAGAGGGGTGTAGAAAGCGGCAACGAAAGTGCAGATAGAGGAAAGAGAGGTGCAGAAAGAGGCAAGATAGGTGATCGAAGGGTGCAGAAAGAGGCAAGAGGGGTGCAGAAAGGAGGAAGAGAGGTGCAGAAAGAATTAAGAGAAGTGCAAAAAGAAGCAACAGAAGTGCAGATAGAAGGAAGAGAAGTGCAGAAAGAGGCAACAGAGTTGCAGCAATAGGCAGAAGAGGTGCAGAAAGATTGAACAGGGATGCAGAAAGAGGCGAGAGGTACAGAAAGAGGGAAGAGGGGTGTAGAAAGAGGAAACAGGAGTGCAGAAAGAAGCAAGTGAGGTGCAGAAAAAGGTAACAGTGGTGCAGAAAGAGGCAAGACAGGTGCAGGAACAGGGAAGAGAAGTGCAGAAAGAGGCAAGAGAAGTGCTGAAAGAAGCAAAAGAGGGATAGAAAAAAGCAAGAGAAGTGATGAAAAAGAAAAGAGAGTTGCAGAAAGAACAAGAGACGTGCATAAAAAACAAAGAAAAGTGCAGAAAGAGGCAAGTGAGGTACAGAAAGAGGCAAGAGAAGTGCTGAAAGAGGTAAGAGAGGTGCAGAAAGAGGCAAGAGAGTTGCAGAAACAGGCAAGAGGGGTGCAGAAAGAGGCAAGAAAAGTGCAGAAAGAGGCAGGAGAGTTGCAGAAACAGGTAAAGGAGGTGCACAAAGAGAGAACAGGGGTGCAGACAAAGGTAAGAGGGGTGAAGAATGAAGCAAATGAGATGCAGAAAAAAGTAAGAGAAGTGCAGAAAGAACCAACAAAGGTGCAGAAAGAGGCAAGAGAACTGCAGAAAGAGACAGGAGACTTGCAGAATGTGTAGGAGAGTAGGATCTGCCTCTTATGTTGCCTCCACTTTTTTTCTGATGTTTACACTGGTTTCTGGCTATAGTCTGGCTGGGTCCCTGCCAATCAGGGCCCCAGCCTCTCTGTTCTCTCTAAATGACTTGTAGTGCACTCTAGGTGCACTAGTGATTGGATACTGTGGTACCTTATGAGTCCCTAGTATATGGTACCTTAGGTACCAAGGGCATAGGTACTTCACAGGCCTACCAGGGGCTGAAGCATGTATTATGCCACCCCTGGGAAGCAGACTAAATCTGACACCACAGGCCTGCTACTGCAGCCTGGGTGAGGTGGTGCTAGCACTCCTCACTGAGATATAGGTTTCCTATATCTCTCCTGCACACACATTTAAACCTATCAGTCACCCCTAAGGCAGGCCCTATCAATCCTGAGGGCAGGGTGCTTGGTTCCTATGTGAGAGGGTGCCTCTGCCTGAGCAGGGCCCCTCTGCAGCTCTCAGAGTCCATTCTCTGGGGCTGTTTGTGGATGCGGTTAAACCATATACTCTTAAGTGCATTATATCCTCGCGGTAGAATGCTAACTTTGGAATGGCTGCATCAAAACATGTCGTGTTTGGTGTCAAACATCTTGGAATACTACCCCCCGCCAGTTCTGGCGGCGGGGGTAGCATTCCACCCTTCTAGAGGGATAGACATGTACCTACTGTGGAAACGCGGTAGAATCCTGCAGAGCCCTGGCATCACAAAATGGATGCCACCAGTCACAGACACTGGGCTGCCCTCCTGCTGATGACCGAAACTCGCAGTGGAGGAAGCCCAACAATAGGTATCCTGTCACAGGAGGGTGTGACCACCTTCCAGACAGGGTTTAGTGTATTGGGGCTGGGTGGGTGCACTCTTAGAGTGCTTTGAAGTCCTGCACTGGGGGAGCAGAAGGCTCCTCTGTGCATATGCCAGTTCAAACCAGCTCAGGGGCTACCTGCCCCTGCTCTGGCGCGAAACTGGACAAAGGGAAGTCGGTGTAGCCACCCACTCCCCTGACCCTCCCATAGGTGGGGTCATAGAGCTAGTCCCTCCCTTTCTTTTAGTATAAGAGGGGGAACCTGTGCATTGCAAACTAGATACCCCTGGACGACGCTCTACAAGAAGAATCCCGGACCTTCGACGTTCCACTACCTTTGGAAGACTGAAGAATCTCCCTTGGAGTCAAGGAGTGACTCCCCTGCTTGGCAGGCACCAAAAACGACAACGACGGTCGCAAACTACGCCGCTCCCGCCGGAGCCCGAAGTCCCTGCAGCCCAGGAAGAGGATTTCCTGACCCCTCCAAGGCCATCGTGAGTCCCCAGCGAAGCTGAGGCAAGTGGACCCCACGAGCAATGAGGAACCGCAGACCCTGGGTACCGTGCACTATTGTCAAGTGCAACCCCTTCACGACGTTCTACGAACTTGTGCTTTGGACCACGTGTGGTCCCAGCCTCCAGCAGAGATCCCTCCCAAAATCAGAGGCCTACACTATCCTGAGTGACCGTGGGCCCCTGTTGAGTGAATCCTCCTGAGGCGTCTTCGCGATCCCTTGCCAGCCGGCTTGCGGGTCCCCAGAAGACTTTCCAAAGAAACCAAAGGGCCCCTGGTTGCTCCAGGCCTGCCCTGACCTACCCTCGCTGGGTAAGTTCCTCAGACCTTGCTGGTCTGCACCATTGACTTTTCCGTTCCACCACGAGACTTGCTGCTACCAAGGCTTGTTGGCTCCAATCGGGTCGCCGACACCGCAGTCAGCTGCAGACTTTGTGGGACACGCTGAATCCAGCTCCTGGCCATCCTCGACGCCTCCTGGACCTCGTGGTTGAAGAGTCAAGACACCAGTGAACGACCTGAATCTGTCGACGACGGTGGGCATTCATCTTCCTTGCCCCGGGTCACTGCCAAGTGCCCTTGAACACTGTCCCCTCTGCTTTCAGGTCTTCCTCCTTCCGAATCCAGGCTTGGATTCCAACGGACACTTCTTCTGTCGCCGCAAGCAGCAAGTCTTCACTGGCTCCCATTGAAAACGACGCCGCGACCCGACACCAAAGGACACCTATGCACCCGGCTCCCCTGGGTGAGGTAACTTTAGCATTACGGTGCTCCCGTGGGTGTGGGCCCTAGAACTACTTACCCTGTAAGTGGCTTGCTTGTAGCTACCCTAGAAGTGCCCTAAAACTCTTATTTTCTAAGTGCGACAATTGCGCTGACTCGTACAGGGTTCGCGTCTGTGTTAGACACATCGCGTCCATCTCCCTTGTAACACTATCTATAACCGTGTCCTTCGACTCGTACTGAGTCCGATCGGTGTTCGCCTCGAACACACAAGGGGCCTGTAACATTGAAATCTCCATTGCGCTGACTCGTACAAGGTTCGCGTCTGTGTTAGACACAGCGCGTCCATCTCCCTTGCAACTCTATCTGTAACCGCGTCCTTCGACTCGTACAAGGACCGATCGGTGTGTTCGCCTCGAACACGCAAGGGACCTTTAACATTGAAATCTCAATCGCGTCTGTTCGCATAGACTCGTACAGGACTCGCACCGGTGCCAGGACACCGCGTCCGTCCCCTGTGGGTCTCCTACAACTACCTGGGGTGGTTCTTGGGGGTCCCTCGATTCTAACTGCTCTAGACCTAGGTCTAGCCAAACTAAGATTGTGATATTTGATTGTGCTAACTTATTTTGATAACATTTGATTTGTACATATGTTCCTGACTTCTAATCTCATAAAGAGATTAGTAGAGAGTTGTTTATTAATAAATACATATATATTTGATATATATACCTGTGTGGTGTCTTTTCATTTGGTGATTCAAGAGATTGTGTGGTAAAACAAGCTGCTTTACATTCCTCCAAGACTTAGCCTGAAGGCTGCTCTCCACAGCTACCACTAGGATAGCTTTCTATAAAGGTTGTCTTAAACCTACCAACCATAAGAGTCGAATTGTTCTGGTGCAAGGTGTCCACTTTAATTAGTGAACAGCATATACCAGGCCAACTTCTCACATTGGTGGCAGCGTGTGGGATTCCAGCTTGCTATTGTTTTACCAGAAAATCTCTATTTGAATTACTAACTGAAAACCACTATAGGTACTCAAGGTACATATAAAATCAAGCTTAGTATCAATAAGTTCTACTGAACTTAGAGCTGTGTGCAAAAGGAATAGCACACCCTTTCTACAGCTCAAGCTAGTATCAGTAGGCCACAAACTAGTGTAGGTAGTACAACACTGCACAACACTAGAATGTCCTCAAGGGATGGACCCAGTGGATCCACCCAGCTTCAGTATAAGGACATGACTTTCTGTGACTTGAAAGCCATGTGTGCTGAGAGGCACCTGAAGATAGGACAGAGTCCCTCCACACTACACTTGATAGATCTGCTAACAGCAGATGACCTTAGATTAGCTCTAGGAGCTAAGGGGTCTGGATCAGTGGGTGGGTCAGTTATAGTGTCTGGGTCAGATGATGAACATCAGGATGACCAGGACTCTGTGATTGTAGGGCCAGGCCCAAAGGGGTCTGAACAAGACAGAGGAATTCTCCCTAAGAGAACTGACATAGTGGAAGACAGGCACAGGTCCCTTTCCAGGGAATCTGAGCACTCCTTTCACTCTGGCAGAGAAACTGTCTACCAGAGGAACTCCTTCTTCCCAAGAAGAGAGACCTCCTCTGAAAGGATGTACAAACTGCTGCAGTATGAGGAAGCAAGATTTGCCCTCAAAACCAAGCAGTTGGCATTAGACAAAGAAGCCTTTGAGTTCCAGAGAGCTTCTAGAAGAGAGGGGTTAGAACCCCCTGGTGGCAGCAACAGTGTCCCTAGAGGCAGAGAAAATATTCCAGACCATAGGAACCTGAGCAAGGTTGTTCCTCCCTACCAGAGTGGGGATGATATCCACAAGTGGATAACTGCTATGGAAAGGGCCTGTAGAGTACAACAGGTCCCCCAAAAGCAGTGGGCAGCAATCTTGTGGCTCTCCTTTTCAGATAAAGGTAGAGACAAGCTCCTCACTGTTAGAGAAGAGGATGCTGATGACTATGAAGTCCTGAAGAGTGCACTGATAGATGGGTTTGGCTTAACCACTGAGCAGTACAGGTTGAAGTTCAGAGACACCCAGAAGGCACAGACTCAGGACTGGACTGACTTTGTAGATTGTGCAACCAAGGCTCTGGAGGGTTGGCTGGTTGGCAGTAGGGTTACTGATTTCAAGGGATTGTATAATCTAATGATGAGAGAACAGATCCTTAATAATTGCCAGAACCAGTTGTTGCATCAATACCTGGTGGACTCAGATCTGACCTCTCCCCAAGAATTGGGAAAGAAGGCAGACAAGTGGGTCAGAACCAGGGTGAGGCAGAAAACCCAGAACCAAGGGGGTGACACAAAGAAGCAGGATTCTAAGGGCTCTGAGAAAGGTGGAGATAAGTCAAAAGACCAGAAGTCTTCACAAGGGCCCCAAAAATCTGCATCTGGTGGGGAGTCACAATCCAACAAGGGAAAAGGCCAAAAGAAGCCCTGGTGCAAATTCTGTAAACAGAAAGGGCACTGGACTTCTGATTGTAACAAGTCCAAAGACCAAACCACCACCACTCCTGCCCCTAAGGCAACTGTTCCCCCTAGTTCAGCTACTGGTGGAGGTGGTACTCAGAATAAGGGTGTAGTAGGGTTGACCCTGGGTTCTGAAGTGGACTCTGACCTAGTCAGAGTACCCACTCAGGCAATGCTGATTTGTGATGGAGACCTTGATATGTCCTTCCTAGTAAGCCCCATTAATCTGGGCAAATACAAACAGCAGCCTGTAATAAATGGCAAACAGGCTTTGGCATTTAGGGACACAGGTGCTAGTGTCACCATGGTGGCAGAGGATCTTGTGGACCCTGGACCGATCATCCTGGGTGAAATGTACCAGGTGACCAATGCAAGCAATGTCCAGACCAACCATAGTCTGGCAGTTGTGAATTTCTCCTGGGGAGGGGTAACTGGCCTCAAGAAGGTTGTAGTCAGTGCAGACCTCCCTGTAGAATGTCTATTGGGCAATGATCTAGAGACTTCAGCCTGGTCTGAAGTAGAGTTATGGACTCATGCTGAGATGTTGGGCATTCCTGCAGAGGTATTTGCTGTGACCAGGTCTCAGGCCAAAATGCATAACACTGAACCAGCTCTGGATCCTGGAACAAGGGACCAGATGCCTCCCAAGAAGAGGAGCAGTAGGGTAAAGGCAGTGCCTTCCCCTCTGTCTCAGATCACAGATTCACCTCTTGAGGGAGGTGAAGCAGATCCTGAAGAAGGAACTGCCCCAGAGGGACTTGAGCCTGATCAGGTTGAGTTCTTGGGGGCAGGGGGCCCTTCTAGGGAAGATCTGAGTAAGGAGCAACAGTGCTGCCCCTCTCTTGAACCCCTCAGACAGCAGGCTGCTGCTGATGCTGCTGGGAGTGCTAGTGGGTCCCATAAAGTTTATTGGGATGAGGGACTCCTATATCCTTGAGGTGATCAATATCTCTCTCAAATCGGGCATAGTACCGGCTTCATGGAAACATGCTAGGGTCAAAGCACTTCTGAAGAAGCCCAATTTGGATCCTGAAGACTGGGCTAACTATCGTCCTATCTCTCTATTACCCGGATTAAGTAAACTTGCAGAGAAATATACTAATTCTATTTTATCTACTTTTCTAGAAAACAATAATTGTTTACACCCTACCCAAACTGGCTTTAGACCTCGACAGGGCACGGAAACTGCCCTTATTGCCGTGGTGGAAGAAACTAGGAAGATTCTTGATGCCGGAGGCTGTGCTGCTCTGATTTTATTAGATCTTAGCGCAGCCTTCGACACGGTAAACCATCAGTTGATGATTCAAAGACTTAGGGAAGTGGGAGTGGCCGGATCAGCTTTAAAATGGCTACAATCCTTCCTCCAAAATAGAGTTTTCACAGTCTTTGAAGAAGAATCCTCCTCTAAACGAATACCTCTTACATGTGGGGTTCCTCAAGGCTCTTCCCTTAGCCCTACCATGTTTAACATATATTTGCGGTCATTAGCAGAAACTGTACACCCCTTTGGTATACAGATTGTCACATATGCTGACGATACTCAGTTAATTGTATCTTTGACTCAACAATTCCAACAAGGCCACAATCTAGCTGCCTGCCTTGAGAAGGTTTTTTATTGGATGAACAATTCTTTTTTAAAGCTCAATGGAGCAAAGACGGAACTTATGCTGCTGGGGAAGTCTGCCCCCCTAAACATTGATTCCTTTTGGCCCAGATGTCTAGGCCCTCCCCCTGTTCCTAAGCAGCAAATTAAAAGCCTAGGAGTTTGGCTTGATTCAAATTTAAATTTCAATGTACAATCACGTAAAGTAGCGGCGTGTTGCTACGGCCTTTTAAGAATGGTTCGGAAGATCCTTCCTCTACTACCTTTTATGGCCAGACGACTGCTGGTCCAAGCTCTTATTCTTTCACGGCTGGACTATGCGAATGCTATCTATCTGGGAGCTCCGCTATCTACTACTAAAAGACTTCAAACAGTGCAGAACTGTGCGGCGCGCATGCTGTTGAATATTCCGAGACGTATCTCGGCTAAACCTGCTCTCACCTCTCTGCACTGGCTTCCGGTCTGTCAAATAATTCAATTTAAGGCAATGTGTTTCGTACATAAAGCACTTTATGACAACGGCCCCTGTCTGATTCGTTCATGGATTCAATCTTATTGCCCAAACAGACTCCTTAGATCGGCGAATAAAGGCCTTATTGTAGTTCCCAAGATCAAACGCGCCCGGAGTGGAGGTCATCTGTTTACATACAATGCAGCCAGACTTTGGAATAGTCTTCCTCTCCACCTACGTTCTGAGCCTAATCACTTTAAGTTCAGGAAACTTCTGAAAACCTCTCTTTTCCTTTGAGTGTCTTATAGCATCACTGTTGTCACAGCGCTGGGATGCCTGCGGGTAACCACGCGCTCTATAAATGCTACTTCATTCATTCATTCATTCATTCTGAGGGTAGAGACCCAGCCCCTGGAGCCACCAGGAGGTTGGTAATACCTCAGAAGTTTAGGGGGTTCCTCTTGACCCTAGCACATGACATCCCTTTAGCAGGTCACTTGGGCCAAAACAAGACCTGGGACAGGCTTGTTCCACATTTTCATTGGCCACATATGTCAGAGGACACAAAGGAGTTTTGTCGCTCCTGTGTCACATGCCAAGCCAGTGGTAAGGCAGGTGGCACAACAAAGGCCCCCTGATAGCACTACCTGTGGTGGGGGTACCCTTTGAAAGGGTAGGGATTGACATTGTTGGTCCCCTTGACCCTCAAACTGCATCTGGGCACAGGTTTATCCTGGTGGTAGTGGATCATGCCACCAGGTACCCAGAAGCAATTCCTCTGAGGACCACCACAGCCCCTGTGGTGGCAAGAGCCCTCATTGGAGTTTTCTCCAGAGTGGGTTTCCCAAAGGAGGTAATCTCTGACAGAGGTGCAAACTTCATGTCAGGATATTTGAAAGCAATGTGGAAGGAGTGCGGTGTAACTTATAAGTTCACCACCCCTATCACCCACAATGCAATGGGTTGGTTGAACGTTTCAACAAAACCCTGAAGGGAATGATTAAAGGACTCCCAGAGAAGCTTAGGCGGAAATGGGACCTTCTTCTTCCTTGCCTGTTGTTTGCATACAGAGAAGTTCCACAGAAGGGGGTTGGCTACAGCCCATTTGAGCTTCTGTTTGTTTAAAGAGGGCTGGGAGTTACCTCTCAAACCCCCCAAACAGGATGTGATGGACTATGTACTTGGTCTCCGCTCCCGGATGGCCGAATACATGAAAAAGGCAACCAAAAAGCTGGAGGCCAGCCAAGAATTGCAAAAAGCTTGGCATGACCAAAAGGCTGTGCTGACTGTGTACCAGCCAGGACAGAAAGTGTGGGTGTTGGAGCCTGTGGCCCCAGCAGCCCTCCAGGACAAGTGGAGTGGCCCCCATACAATAGTTGAACAGAAGGGAGAAGTCACCTATCTGGTGAATCTTGGAACTCCCAGGAGCCCCCTGAGGGTGCTCCATGTCAACAGATTAAAGCCATATGTTGACAGGGCTGACATGGGCTTGCTCATGGCAACTGATGAGGACCAGGAGGAGGAGAGTGACCCTCTCCCTGACCTGCTCTCTCAGAACCCTGATGATGGGTCAGTAGATGGTGTTGCTTTGGCAAGCAGCCTCACTGACCATCAGCAAACTGAGTGCAGACAAGTTCTGCAACAGTATAGACATATGTTTAGCCTGACCCCTAGTCAGACTACCTGGTGCACCCATGAGGTGGACACTGGAGACAGTCTGCCTGTCAAGAGTAAAATCTACAGGCAACCCGACCATGTCAGGGACTGTATCAGGACTGAAGTCCAGAAAATGTTGGAGCTAGGTGTAATTGAGCCTTCAGATAGCCCTTGGGCTAGCCCAGTAGTCCTGGTACCCAAGCCTCATACCCAGGGTGGTAAGAAAGAAATGAGGTTTTGTGTAGACTACAGAGGCCTCAATGCAGTCACTAGGACTGATGCCTAACCCATACCAAGGGCAAATGAGCTGATTGATACTTTGGCCTCAGCCAAGTATCTAAGTACATTTGACCTAACAGCTGGCTACTGGCAGATCAGATTAGCTGATGATGCAAAAGCCAAAACAGCATTTTCGACCCCTAGTGGGCACTACCACTTTGTGGTGATGCCCTTTGGATTGAAAAATGCACCTGCCACTTCTCAGAGGTTGGTGAATAAAGTTCTGGCAGGGATGGAAACTTATTGCTCAGCTTATCTAGATGATATTGCTGTCTTTAGTTCCTCCTGGCAGGATCACCTGGTCCACCTCAGAAATGTTTTGGAGGCTCTGCAGAAAGCAGGCCTCACTATCAAGGCCACTAAGTGCCAGATAGGGCAGAGTCAGGTTGTGTACCTGGGCCACCTTGTAGGTGGAGGCCAGGTTCAGCCTTTACAGAGCAAAATCCAAACCATAATGGAATGGGTTGCTCCAACCACCCAGACACAGGTGAGAGCCTTCTTAGGCCTGACTGGGTACTATAGGAGGTTTGTCAAGGGATATGGATCTATAGTGACCCCCTTGAATGATCTGACCTCAAAGAAAATGCCAAAAAGGTTCAGTGGACAGCTAGCTGTCAGAAGGCATTTGAAGACCTAAAGCAGGCCATGTGCACTGCCCCCATCTTACAGAGTCCAGACCACACCAAAAAGTTCATTGTCCAAACAGATGCTTCTGAGCTGGGTGTGGGAGCTGTACTGTCTCAACTGAATGATGAAGGTCAAGACCAGCCAGTAGCTTTTATTAGCAGAAGGCTGACCCCTAGAGAGAAACGTTGGTCATCTATAGAGAGGGAGGCCTTTGCTGTGGTGTGGGCCCTGAAGAAGCTGAGGCCATACTTGTTTGGCACTCACTTCATAGTTCAGCCTGACCACAATCCCCTCCTATGGCTTAAACAGATGAAAGGTGAAAACCCAAAACTTTTGAGGTGGTCCATTTCCCTACAGGGGATGGACTATACAGTGGAACATAGACCTGGGACCCAACATGCCAATGCAGATGGACTCTCAAGGTATTTCCACTTAGAACACGAAGACTCAACTGGTCAAGGTTAGTTTAGTGTCCCTGCGTTTGGGGGGTTGTGTAGGAGAGTAGGATCTGCCTCTTATGTTGCCCCCACTTTTTTCTGATGTTTACACTGGTTTCTGGCTATAGTCTGGCTGGGTCCCTGCCAATCAGGGCCCCAGCCTCTCTGTTCTCTCTAAATGACTTGGAGTGCACTCTAGGTGCACTAGTGATTGGATACTGTGGTACCTTATGAGTCCCTAGTATATGGTACCTTAGGTACCAAGGGCATAGGTACTTCACAGGCCTACCAGGGGCTGAAGCATGTATTATGCCACCCCTGGGAAGCAGACTAAATCTGACACCACAGGCCTGCTACTGCAGCCTGGGTGAGGTGGTGCTAGCACCCCTCACTGAGATATAGGTTTCCTATATCTCTCCTGCACACACATTTAAACCTATCAGTCACCCCTAAGGCAGGCCCTATCAATCCTAAGGGCAGGGTGCTTGGTTCCTATGTGAGAGGGTGCCTCTGCCTGAGCAGGGCCCCTCTGCAGCTCTCAGAGTCCATTCTCTGGGGCTGTTTGTGGATGCGGTTAAACCGTATACTCTTAAGTGCATTATATCCTCGCGGTAGAATGCTAACTTTGGAATGGCTGCATCAAAACATGTCGTGTTTGGTGTCAAACATCTTGGAATACTACCCCCCCGCCAGTTCTGGCGGCGGGGGTAGCATTCCACCCTTCTAGAGGGATAGACATGTACCTACTGTGGAAACGCGGTAGAATCCTGCAGAGCCCTGGCATCACAAAATGGATGCCACCAGTCACAGACACTGGGCTGCCCTCCTGCTGATGACCGAAACTCGCAGTGGAGGAAGCCCAACAATAGGTATCCTGTCACAGGAGGGTGTGACCACCTTTCAGACAGGGTTTACTGTATTGGGGCTGGGTGGGTGCACTCTTAGAGTGCTTTGAAGTCCTGCACTGGGGGAGCAGAAGGCTCCTCTGTGCATATGCCAGTTCAAACCAGCTCAGGGGCTACCTGCCCCTGCTCTGGCGCAAAACTGGACAAAGGGAAGTGGGTGTAGCCACCCACTCCCCTGACCCTCCCATAGGTGGGGTCATAGAGCTAGTCCCTCCCTTTCTTTTAGTATAAGAGAGGGAACCTGTGCATTGCAAACTAGATACCCCTGGACGACGCTCTACAAGAAGAATCCCGGACCTTCGACGTTCCACTACCTTTGGAAGACTGAAGAATCTCCCTTGGAGTCAAGGAGTGACTCCCCTGCTTGGCAGGCACCAAAAACGACAACGATGGCTGCAAACTACGCCGCTCCCGCCGGAGCCCGAAGTCCTTGCAGCCCAGGAAGAGGATTTTCTGACCCCTCCAATGCCATCGTGAGTCCCCAGCGAAGACGAGGCAAGTGGACCCCACGAGCAACAAGGAACCGCAGACCCTGGGTACCGTGCACTATTGTCAAGTGCAACCCCTTCACGACGTTCTACGTACTTGTGCTTTGGACCACGTATGGTCCCAGCCTCCAGCAGAGATCCCTCCCGAAATCAGAGGCCTACACCGTCCCGAGTGACCGTGGGCCCCTGTTGAGTGAATCCTCCTGAGGCGTCTTTGCGATCCCTTGCCAGCCAGCTTGCGGGTCCTCAGAAGACTTTCCAAAGAAACCAAAGGGCTCCTCTGGTTGCTCCAGGCCTGCCCTGACCTACCCTCGCTGGGTAAGTTCCTCAGACCTTGCTGGTCTGCACCATTGACTTTTCTGTTCCACCACGAGACTTGCTGCTACCAAGGCTTGTTGGCTTCAATCGGGTCGCCAATACTTCAGTCAGCTGCAGACTTTGTGGGAGACGCTGAATCCAGCTGCTGGCCATCCTCGATGCCTCCTGGACCTTGTGGTTGAAGAGTCAAGACACCAGTGAATGACCTGAATCTGTCGACGACGGTGGGCATTCATCTTCCTTGCCCCGAGTCACTGCCAAGTGCCCTTGAACTCTGTCCCCTCTGCTTTCAGGTCTTCCTCCTTCCGAATCCAGGCTTGGATTCCAACGGACACTTCTTCTGTCGCCGCAAGCAGCAAGTCTTCACTGGCTCCCATTGAAGACGACGCCGCGACCCGACACCAAAGGACACCTATGCACCCGGCTTCCCTGGGTGAGGTAACTTTAGCATTACGGTGCTCCCGTGGGGTGTGGGCCCTAGAACTACTTACCCTGTAAGTGGCTTGCTTGTAGCTACCCTAGAAGTGCCCTAAAACTCTTATTTTCTAAGTGCGACAATTGCGCTGACTCGTACAGGGTTCGCGTCTGTGTTAGACACATCGCGTCCATCTCCCTTGTAACACTATCTATAACCGTGTCCTTCGACTCATACTGAGTCCGATCGGTGTTCGCCTCGAACACACAAGCGGCCTGTAACATTGAAATCTCCATTGCGCTGACTCGTACCAGGTTCGCGTCTGTGTTAGACACAGCGCGTCCATCTCCCTTGCAACTCTATCTGTAACCGCGTCCTTCGACTCGTACAAGGACCGATCGGTGTGTTCGCCTCGAACACGCAAGGGACCTTTAACACTGAACTCTCAATCGCGTCTGTTCGCATAGACTCGTATAGGACTCGCACCGGTGCCAGGACACCGCATCCGTCCCCTGTGGGTCTCCTACAACTACCTGGGGTGGTTCTTGGGGGTCCCTCGATTCTAACTGCTCCATGTGAGAAGTTGGCATGGCATAAGCTGTCCACTAATTATAGTGGGCACCTTGCACCAGTCCAAACAACCCCTTATTGGAGATAGGTTAAAGACAACCTTTATTGAAAGCTATCCTAGTGGTAGCTATGGAGAGCAGCCTTCAGGCTAAGTCTTGAAGGAATGTAAAGCAGCTTGTTTTACCAGTCTATAATCTCTTGAGTGACCAAATGAAAGAGGACCACACCAGGTATATATTCAAAATATATGTATTTATTACTAAACACACCCCTCTAGTCTCTTTATGAGGCTAGAGTTCGAAGTACATACGTTACGAGTTAGTTATCTACAGTAATAGCACAAATACACGTTTGAGCCCCAGGGGCGTACCAAACCATATACCAATAAAGTGGTATAAGAACCACGACTGAGCTAGACACAAGGCCTAGAGCCTGTAGAAGTGCTTGGACCACAAGGAACCACCCAAGGCAGTGACACAGGGGACCCACGGGGGACGCGTGCAGTGTATGAACACAACCGCGAACCACCGTTAACTTCTATGGGGAAAGTCGCGATTAGAATTTAAAAGAAAAGGGACACTTAGAGGAGGACTTGGAGCAAACCCTTTGAGAACTAGGCTGTTCTAGTGTCTATACCCACGGGAGCACCGGAGTACTCGAGTTACCTCACCCAGGGAAGCCGGGTGCATAGGTGTCTTTCGGGGTCGGGTTTCGTTGTCGCTTTCTATGGCGATCTGCTGCAAAGTGCTGCTGGCGACCAAGTCGAAAGTGTTCGGGTGGATCCAAAGGTGGATCGAAGATCTGAAGAACCTGAAAGCAGAGGGGACAGAGTCTGGGTCACTAGCCAGTGACCAGGAAGGCGATGAGCAGATGCCCACCGATGTCGAGTGCTTCAGGTAGGTTGACGGTCGTCTTGACTCTTCAGCCACGAGGTCCAGGAGGCGTCGACGACAACCAGGAGCTGGATTCGAGCTGTCCCACGACGTCTGTCGATTGCAGGGGTGTCGGCGACCGGATTGGACCCAACAAGCCTTGGCAACGGCAAGTCTCGTGGAAAGCAGAAGAAGGACGATGTTGCAGACCAGCAAGGTCTGGGGGACTCACCCAGCGAGGATAAGTCAGGGCACACCTGGAGCAACCAGGGAGCCCAAGCAGAAAAAGATTGGCCTTCGGGAGGGCCTACTAGCCAACGGACTAGCGACCGCGAAGGAGCCTCGAGACGGTGCACGTGGAGCTGGCTCACAGGACACTCGTGGAGTGGAGGCCAGTGATCTTCGGTGCAGTTGGTGCTGGAGGCTGGGGCTACTCGGAGCCCAAAGCACGACTTCGTGGGAGACCCAGAAGAGGATGCACTTGCAAATGCGTTCGGTGTCCAGGGGTCACGGTTCCACGTTACCCACGATAGCTACGGGCCTCAGCTTTGCTGGGGTCTCAGGGCAGCCTCGGGTAAGTCTGGAAATCCACCTCTGGTGATGCAAAGACTTCGGCATCCGACGGGAGCTTCAGCGATGCAGACCGGACAATTGCTTCTTTGGTGCCTGCCAAGCAGGGGAGTCACTCCTTGACCCCAAGGGAGATTCTTCAGTCCTCTAATCTTAAAGTAGAGCATCGAAGGTCCAGGATTCTGTATCAGAGTTTCGTCCAGGTAAATCTAAAGTCCTAAGGACTGGGTTCCCTTACTTATACTAAGGTAGGGGGTTGGACATACTCTGTGACCCCACCTATGGGAGGGTCAGGGCAGAGGGGTGGTTACACCCCTTTCCCTTTGTCCAGTTTCGCGCCAGAGCAGGGGCTGGAAGCCCCTGAGCCGGTTTGAACTGGGGTATGCACAGGGACACCAAGTGTGCCCCCAGTGCAGGACTTCAAAGCACCAGAGAGTGCTCCCGCCCAGCCCCAATACACACTATCCTGTCTGGGGAGGTGGTCACACCTCCCTGGGACAGGAAACCTATTGTCCAGGCCTCCCCTGCCGGAGTTTCGGTCAGCAGCAGGAGGCCAGACTCGTGTCTGTGGCAGCGGCATCCATTTTGTGATGCCAGGGCTTGGAAAGTCAGTACCGGGCATACCGGTGTGTACATGTCTTTCCCTCTAGAAGGGTGGAATGCTACCCCCGCCACCAGAACTGGCGGGGGGTAGTATTCCAAGATGTTTGACACCAAACACGACATGTTTCCGTGCAGCCATCCCAAAGTTAGCATTTAACGCGAGGTTATAATGCGCTTAAGAGTATATGGTCAGGCTGCACTACAAACAGCATCAGAGAAGGGTCTCCGAACGCTGCAGAGGGGCCCTGCTCATGCAGGGGCACCCTCTCACATAGGAACCACGCACTCTGCCTTCAGGATTGATAAGGCCTGCCATAGGAGTGACTTATAGGTTTATATGTGTGTATGTATATAGTGATATAGGTAGCCTATATCACAGTAAGGGGTGCATGCATCACCTTACCCAGGCTGCAGTAGCAGACCTGTGGTGTCAGTTTGGCTGGCCTTCCAGGGGTGGCACAATACATGCTGCAGCCCCTGGTAGGCCTCTGAGGTACCTATGCCCTGGGTACATAGTATACCATATACTAGGGACTTATAAGGGCACTCCAGATCCCAATCAGAGATGTGCCTAAGGCACATGGAAACCATTTTATAGAGGAAGCAGATAGACTGGGGCCCTGAATAGCAGGATCCCAGTCCAACTAAGTCATAAACCAGCAAAACACCAGGAAAAAAGTGGGGGCAACCATATAGTCAGATTCCACCTTCCTACATAACCCCCCCAAACGAAAGGAGATAAGGCTAACCTTGGCCAGTTGAGCCTTTATTGACTAAGTGGCCATATAAGGAAGCACCTGCACTAGCATGGTTGCCCCCTATCTTATGGTCCACTAAGCAATCCCTCACCCTAAGGGTATGAGAGGGTCTCCACCATGGGGAATTACTACCTGTGGTGTGCTTTGGTAAAGTACAAGGCTGGTGAGGTGTCTGAGAAGGGAAGTGAGGCCCTAGGAAGGTTGGTCTCAGCTTCCTCAGATCACTGGTCACCATGTATGCCTGTCTTTCCATGACTGAGTTGCACTGTGCTCTAAGGGTCAACCTTTGGCTGCCTACAGCTGGGGGTTGGGTCCCTTTGGATGGACCACTGGAGGGACATGGCAGGTTTGGAACCTTTTGGTCCCAGGTTTGCCCTTGCCTAACAGAGTCCTTCTGGGGGAGGTCCCTACACAAAGGTATGGGGGATCCCTCAGTGTGTTGAGGAATTTTCACCTGGCTAGGGCTACTAGCCTGGGTGCCCCTAATCTGCTGATGGGGGGTTCCTCTGGACAGGGGGCCCTGGGGGGTCCACTGACCTCCCTGACCTCTGCAGCCCTGGGCTGACTGAGGCAGGGTAGAGAGGGGCAGGTTACCTGCTCCAGACTGGGTACCACCTTGGAAGGGTCCTCTGCCATCAGGGGTGTGGCCAGGCCAGGCCTGACTACCTCTGGGGCAGTTCCTTCACTAGGGGTAGGGTCAGTTCCCTGAGGAGGCTGACCCTTACCTACTGCCTGGAGGGAAGAAGACTTTCTTCAACCCTTGTGCTCTCTTTTGGGGGAGAGTGGGCCATTCTTCCAGGCTCCACATCTCCAAAATGTCCCTGGGCTGGGGCTGTGGCCATCACAGCCCCAACAAACTTTTACAGGGACGCCCAGCATTCTCAGATGGGTTTGGTGTTCAACTTCAGCCCAGGCTGAAATTTCCAGATCATTGCCCATCAGGCAATCTACAGGCAAGGTTGGGGACACTGCCACTCTTTTTGGGCCTGTGACCCCTTCCCAGCTGAGATTGACTATGGCCATGGGGTGATCTGTTCTGACACCATCAATGTTGGTCACCTGGTATTTAAACTCAGGTAAAAGCTGGTGAGGGGGACTAGGTTCCCTGCCACCATGGTGACACTAGCCCCTGTGTCCCTAAATGCCACAGCTTTCTGACCATTAATTATTGGCTCCAGTCTGTACCTGCCCAATGCATTGGGACCGATGGTAAAGGTGGCAAATCCTACACCACCATCAGAGTCAGAGGAGTCTGTTGAGGGGGTCCTGTCTAAACTAGGGCCCACCTCTGTTCCTCTTGCAAAAGCACCTAACTTTTTGGGTACACTACTCCCAACTGGAGGATTACTACTGGTAGTACCAGGAGGGGTGGTAGTAGTTGTTGGAGGAACATTTTCTTTATTGCCAATCCTGGGGCAACTGGGATCAGTTTTCCAGTGTCCAGGCTTTTTACAGACATGGCAATAGGGTTTCTTTTCAGGAGAGGAAGGAGTTTGGGACCCACCCCCAGAAGAGGACTTTTGGGGCCCTGTAGTGGATTTATCCTTAGATTTATCCCCACCTTTCTCTTGGGACTTGGTAGAATCTTTCTTCTGGTCACCACCCTGATTCTTAGTCTTTACTCTGGTTCTGACCCATTTGTCTGCCTTCTTTCCCAATTCTTGGGGAGAGGTCAGATCAGAGTCCACCAGGTACTGGTGTAAAAGCTGGTTTTGACAATTATTAAGGATCTGCTCCCTCATAATCAAATTGTACAATCCTAAAAAGTCATGCACCTTGTTGCCATGTATCCAACCTTCCAGAGCCTTAGTAGCACAATCTACAAAGTCAACCCAGTCTTGAGTCTGAGCCTTTTGGGTGTCTCTGAACTTCAACCTATACTGTTCAGTGGTTAGGCCAAACCCATCTATCAGAGCACTCTTCAAGACTTTGTAATTGTCAGCATCCTCCTCTCTAACAGTGAGGAGCTTATCTCTACCTTTGTCTGCAAAGGAGAGCCACAAGATTGCTGCCCACTGCTCCTGAGGGACCCTCTGTACTTTACAGGCCCTCTCTAGAGCAGTTATCCATTTGTGGATGTCATCCCCACTCTGGTAGGGAGGGACAATCTTGCTCAGGTTTCTATGGTCATAAGACCTTTCCCTATCTTTTGGGAAACTGCTGCCACCATGGGACTCTAGTCCCAACTTTTGTCTCTCTCTATAGAGATCTAGGGACTCCCTGTCTATAGCCAATTGCTGTTTCCTGAGTTCAAGCTGAGTTTGCTCATATTGAATCAGTCTCTTTCTTCTCTCATGAGAGGATTCCCTCCTATGAGAGGAGACAGAGGACCCTATTGAGGTGTCAGAGTGGTTAGACTCCTGAGAAGGAGACCTAGACCTTCTGGGCACACTCAGAACTCTTCCTGGGGGGACAAAGGGGAGGTCAGTCTGATCCTCTCCTCCTCCTCCTCCACAGGAGGAATTGGATTCTCCAGGACAAGGTCATTTTCACCTTCCTGGCCAGTTTCAGAGGGGGGTCCTGGGTTTCTTCACCCCTGGCCCCTCCCTCATCTTCTGCCCCACCCTCCTTGCCTACCCCTTCAGACCCTAGGGGCCTGCTGAGATCATCAGCTAGTAACACCTCCCTGAGGTGTTGGGTGCTGGCACTTTTGCCTGTCTTCAACTTCCTAGTAGTGCATAAGGCTCTCAATTCCAAGAATGGGAGTTTATCATACTTGGAGGGAAGAAGCCCACTGGCTTCTGGCAAGGACTCACTGGGTCCTGGCTTTGAAGACATCACTAGTGAGGTGTGGTGTATGCACTACCTACTCTAGTGTGGCCTACTAAACTCTCTTGAGTTGTAGAAAGGGTGTGCTGTCCCTTAACACACAACTCTAAGTTCAGTAGAACTTACTGTATTACTAAGCTTGATTATATGTACCTTAGGTACCCTTAGTGGTTTTCAGTTGATCAATTCAATTGAGATTATCTGGTAAAACAATAGCAAGCTGGAATCCCACACGCTGCACACCAATGTGAGAAGTTGGCCTGGCATATGCTGTCCACTAATTATAGTGGGCACCTTGCACCAGTCCAAACAACCCCTTATTGGAGATAGGTTAAAGACAACCTTTATTGAAAGCTATCCTAGTGGTAGCTATGGAGAGCAGCCTTCAGGCTAAGTCTTGAAGGAATGTAAAGCAGCTTGTTTTACCAGTCTATAATCTCTTGAGTGACCAAATGAAAGAGGACCACACCAGGTATATATTCAAAATATATGTATTTATTACTAAACACACCCCTCTAGTCTCTTTATGAGGCTAGAGTTCGAAGTACATACGTTACGAGTTAGTTATCTACAGTAATAGCACAAATACACGTTTGAGCCCCAGGGGCGTACCAAACCATATACCAATAAAGTGGTATAAGAACCACGACTGAGCTAGACACAAGGCCTAGAGCCTGTAGAAGTGCTTGGACCACAAGGAACCACCCAAGGCAGTGACACAGGGGACCCACGGGGGACGCGTGCAGTGTATGAACACAACCGCGAACCACCGTTAACTTCTATGGGGAAAGTCGCGATTAGAATTTAAAAGAAAAGGGACACTTAGAGGAGGACTTGGAGCAAACCCTTTGAGAACTAGGCTGTTCTAGTGTCTATACCCACGGGAGCACCGGAGTACTCGAGTTACCTCACCCAGGGAAGCCGGGTGCATAGGTGTCTTTCGGGGTCGGGTTTCGTCGTCGCTTTCTATGGCGATCTGCTGCAAAGTGCTGCTGGCGACCAAGTCGAAAGTGTTCGGGTGGATCCAAAGGTGGATCGAAGATCTGAAGAACCTGAAAGCAGAGGGGACAGAGTCTGGGTCACTAGCCAGTGACCAGGAAGGCGATGAGCAGATGCCCACCGATGTCGAGTGCTTCAGGTAGGTTGACAGTCGTCTTGACTCTTCAGCCACGAGGTCCAGGAGGCGTCGACGACAACCAGGAGCTGGATTCGAGCTGTTCCACGACGTCTGTCGATTGTAGGGGTGTCGGCGACCGGATTGGACCCAACAAGCCTTGGCAACGGCAAGTCTCGTGGAAAGCGAAGAAGGACGATGTTGCAGATCAGCAAGGTCTGGGGGACTCACCCAGCGAGGATAAGTCAGGGCACACCTGGAGCAACCAGGGAGCCCAAGCAGAAAAAGATTGGCCTTCGGGAGGGCCTACTAGCCAACGGACTAGCGACCGCGAAGGAGCCTCGAGACGGTGCACGTGGAGCTGGCTCACAGGACACTCGTGGAGTGGAGGCCAGTGATCTTCGGTGCAGTTGGTGCTGGAGGCTGGGGCTACTCAGAGCCCAAAGTATGACTTCGTGGGAGAACCAGTTTGAGGATGCACTTGCAAATGCGTTTGGTGTCCAGGGGTCACGGTTCCACATTACCCACGACAGCTACGGGCCTCAGCTTTGCTGGGGACTCAGGGCAGCCTCGGGGAAGTCTGGAAATCCACCTCTGGTGATGCAAAGACTTCGGCGTCCGACGGGAGCTTCAGCGATGCAGACCGGACAATTGCTTCTTTGGTGCCTGCCAAGCAGGGAGTCACTCCTTGACCCCAAGGGAGATTCTTCAGTCCTCTAATCTTAAAGTAGAGCGTCGAAGGTCCAGGATTCTGTATCAGAGTTTCGTCCAGGTAAATCTAAAGTCCTAAGGACTGGGTTCCCTTACTTATACTAAGGTAGGGGGTTGGACATACTCTGTGACCCCACCTATGGGAGGGTCAGGGCAGAGGGGTGGTTACACCCCTTTCCCTTTGTCCAGTTTCGCGCCAGAGCAGGGGCTGGAAGCCCCTGAGCCGGTTTGAACTGGGGTATGCACAGGGACACCAAGTGTGCCCCCAGTGCAGGACTTCAAAGCACCAGAGAGTGCTCCCGCCCAGCCCCAATACACACTATCCTGTCTGGGGAGGTGGTCACACCTCCCTGGGACAGGAAACCTATTGTCCAGGCCTCCCCTGCCGGAGTTTCGGTCAGCAGCAGGAGGCCAGACTCGTGTCTGTGGCAGCGGCATCCATTTTGTGATGCCAGGGCTTGGAAAGTCAGTACCGGGCATACCGGTGTGTACATGTCTTTCCCTCTAGAAGGGTGGAATGCTACCCCCGCTGCCAGAACTGGCGGGGGGGTAGTATTCCAAGATGTTTGACACCAAACACGACATGTTTCCGTGCAGCCATCCCAAAGTTAGCATTTAACGCGAGGTTATAATGCGCTTAAGAGTATATGGTCAGGCTGCACTACAAACAGCATCAGAGAAGGGTCTCCGAATGCTGCAGAGGGGCCCTGCTCATGCAGGGGCACCCTCTCACATAGGAACCACGCACTCTGCCTTCAGGATTGATAAGGCCTGCCATAGGAGTGACTTATAGGTTTATATGTGTGTATGTATGTAGTGATATAGGTAGCCTATATCACAGTAAGGGGTGCATGCACCACCTTACCCAGGCTGCAGTAGCAGACCTGTGGTGTCCGTTTGGCTGGCCTTCCAGGGGTGGCACAATACATGCTGCAGCCCCTGGTAGGCCTCTGAGGTACCTATGCCCTGGGTACATAGTATACCATATACTAGGGACTTATAAGGGCACTCCAGATCCCAATCAGAGATGTGCCTAAGGCACATGGAAACCATTTTATAGAGGAAGCAGATAGACTGGGGCCCTGAATAGCAGGATCCCAGTCCAACTAAGTCATAAACCAGCAAAACACCAGGAAAAAAGTGGGGGCAACCATATAGTCAGATTCCACCTTCCTACACTCCAGACCTAGGTCTAGCCAAACTAAGATTGTAATATTTGATTGTGCTAACTTATTTTGATAACATTTGATTTGTACATATGTTCCTGACTTCTAATCTCATAAAGAGATTAGTAGAGGGTTGTTTATTAATAAATACATATATATTGGATATATATACCTGTGTGGTGTCTTTTCATTTGGTGATTCAAGAGATTGTGTGGTAAAACAAGCTGCTTTACATTCCTCCAAGACTTAGCCTGAAGGCTGCTCTCCACAGCTACTACCAGGATAGCTTTCTATAAAGGTTGTCTTAAACCTACCAACCATAAGAGTCGAATTGTTCTGGTGCAAGGTGTCCACTTTAATTAGTGAACAGCATATACCAGGTCAACTTCTCACAACAGGCAAAGGATGTGCTGAAAGAGAGAACAGGGGTGCAGACAGAGGCAAGAGAGGTGCAGAAAGAAGCAAGAAGGGTGCAGAAAGAGGTAAGAGAAGTGCAGAAAGAAGCAACAGAGGTGCAGAAAGAGGCAAGAGAACTGCAGAAAGAGACAGGAGACTTGCAGAAACAGGCAAAGGATGTGCTGAAAGAGAGAACAGGGGTGCAGACAGAGGCAAGAGAGGTGCATAAAGAAGGAAGAAGGGTGCGGAAAGAGGCAAGAGGGGTGCAGAAGTTTGCCACAGAGGCACAGAAAGTAATAGCAGTGCAGAAAGAACCAAAAGAGGTGCAGAAAGAGGCAAGAGGGGTGCAGAAAGAGGCAACAGAAGTACAGAAAGAAGCAAAAGAGGTCCAGAAAGAGGCAAGAGCACTGCAGAAAGAGGAAAGAGAGGTGCAGGCAGCGGCAAGAGAGGTGCAGAAAGAGGGAAGAGGGGTGCAGAAAGAGTCAAGAGGGATGCTGAAATTCACAAGAGAGGTGCAGAAAGAAGCAAGAGCAGTGCGGAAAGAACCAACAGAGTTGCAGAAAGATTCAAGAGGGGTGTAGAAAGCGGCAACAGAAGTCCAGAAAGAAGCAAAAGAGATGTAGAAAGAGGCAAAAGAACTGCAGAAAGAGGAAAGAGAGGTGCAGAAAAAAGGAAGAGAGGTGCAGAAAGAAGTTAGAGAAGTGCAGAAAGAAGCAACAGAGGTGCAGAAAGAGGGAAGAGAAGTGCAGAAAGAGGCAACAGAGTTGCAGAAATATGCAGGAGACGAGCAGAAAGAGGGAACAGGGGTGCAGAAAGAGGCAATAGAGGTACAGAAAGAGGGAAGAGGGTTGCAGAAAGAGGCAACAGGAGTGCAGAAAGAAGCAAGTGAGGTACAGAAAAAGGCAACAGTGGTGCAGAAAGAGGCAAGACAGGTGCAGAAACAGGGAAGAGAAGTGCAGAAAGAGGCAAGAGAAGTGCTGAAAGAAGGAAGAGGGGTGCAGAAAGAGGCAAGAGGGGTGCTGAAATTCACAAGAGAGGTGCAGAAAGAAGCAAGAGCAGTGCAGAAAGAACCAACAGAGGTGCAGAAAGAGGCAAGAGGGGTAGAAAGCGGCAACAGAAGTGCAGAAAGAAGCAAAAGAGGTGTAGAAAGAGGCAAAATAACTGCAGAAATAGTAAAGAGAGGTGTTCAAAGAGGGAAGAAGGGTGCAGAAAGAGGCAAGAGGGGTACAGAAAGAAGGAATAGAGGTGCAGAAAGAAATAAGAGAAGTGCAGAGAGAAGCAACAGAGGTACAGAAATGTGCAGGCGAGGTGCAGAAAGAGGGAACAGGGATGCAGAAAGAGGCAATAGAGGTACAGAAAGAGGGAAGAGGGGTACAGAAAGAGGCAACAGGAGTGCAGAAAGAAGCAAGTGAGGTACAGAAAAAGGCAACAGTGGTGCAGAAAGAGGCATGAAAGGTGCAGAAACAGGGAGGAGAAGTGCAGAAAGAGGTAAGAGAAGTGCTGAAAAAAGCAACAGAGGGGTAGAAAAAAGCAAGAGAAGTGATGAAAGAGACAAGAGAGTTGCAGAAAGAAACAAGAGACATGCAGACAAAACAAAGAGAAGTGCAGAAAGAGGCAAGTGATGTACAGAAAGAGGCAAGAGAAGTGCAGAAAGAGTCAAGAGAGGTGTAGAAAGAGGCAAGAGGGGTGCAGAAACAGGCAAGAGTGGTGCAGAAAGAGAGAACAGGGGTGCAGACAGAGGTAAGAGGGGTGAGGAATGAAGCAAATGAGATGCAGAAAAAAGAAAGAGAATTGCAGAAATAACCAACAGAGGTGCATAAAGAGGCAATAGGGGTACAGAAAGAGGTAAGAAAAGTACAGAAAGAAGCAACAGAGGTGCAGGAAGAGGCAAGAGAACTGCCGAAAGAGGCAGGAGAGTTGCAGAAACAGGCAAAGGATGTGCAGAAAGAGAGATCAGGGGTGCAGACAGAGGCAAGAGAGGTGCAGACAGAGGGAAGAGGGGCACGGAAAGAGGCAAGAGGGGTACAGAAGTTTGCCACAGAGGTGCAGAAAGATGCAAGAGCAGTGCTGAAAGAACCAACAGAGGTGCAGAAAGAGGCAAGAGGGGTGCAGAAGGAGGCAACAGAAGTACAGAAAGAATCAAAAGAGGTGCAGCAAGAGGCAAGAGCACTGCAGAAAGAGGAACGAGAGGTGCAGAAAGAGGCAAGAGAGGTGCACAAAGAGGTAAGAAGGTTGAGAAAGAGGCAAGAGGGCTGCAGAAAGAAGCAAGAGAGGTGCAGAAAGAAGAAAGAGAAGTGCAGAAAGAAGCATCAGAAGTGCAGAAAGAGGGAAGAGGGGTGCAGATAGAGGCAACAGAGGTGCAGAAACAGGCAGGAGAGGTGCAGAAAGAGGAAACAGTGTCACAGAAAGAGGCAACAGGGGTGCAGAAAGAAGGAAGTGAGGTGCAGAAAAAGGCAACAGTAGTGCAGAAAGCTACAAGACACGTGCAGAAACAGGCAGGCAAGAGAAGTGCAGAAAGAGGCCAGAGAAGTGTGGAAAGAAGCAACAGAGGGGTAGAAAGAAGCAAGAGAAGTGATGAAAGAGACAATAGAGTTGCAGAAAGAAACAAGAGAGGTGAAGAAAAAAGCAAGAGAAGTACATAAAGAGGCAAGTGAGGTGCAGAAAGAGGCAACAGAGGTACAGAAACAGGCAGGAGAGGTGCAGAAAGAGGGAACAGGAGTGCAGAAAGAGGCAAGAGAAGCACAGAAAGAAGGAAGAGGGGTGCAGAAAGACGCAACAAGGGTGCAGAAAGAAGGAAGTGAGGTGCAGAAAAAGGCAACAGTGGTGCAGAAAGCTGCAAGAGAGGTGCAGAAACAGGCAGGCAAGAGAAGTGCAGAAAGAGGCAAGAGAAGTGCGGAAAGAAGCAACAGAGGGGTAGAAAGAAGCAACAGAAGAGATGAAAGTGACAAGAGAGTTGCAGAAAGAAACAAGAGAGGTTCAGATAAAAGCAACAAGAGAGGTGCAGAAAGAGGCAATTGAGGTGCAGAAACAGTCAGGAGGGGTGCAGAAAGAGGCAAGAGAAGTGCAGAAAGAAGCAACAGAGCTGCAGAAGGAGGCAAGAGAACTGCAGAAAGAGGCAAGAGAGTTACAGAAACAGGCAAGAGAGGTGCAGAAAGTAGAAAGAGGGTCACAGAGGGAGACAAGAGGGGTGCAGAAAGAGGCAAGAGAGGTGCACAAAGAGGGAAGAAGGGTGCAGAAAGAGGCAAGAGGGGTGCAGGAAGAAGCAAGAGAGGTACAGAAAGAAGCAAGAGAAGTGCAGAAAGAAGCAACAGCGGTGCAGAAAGAGGGAAGAGGTGTGCAGAAAGAGGCAAGGGAAGTGCAGAAAGAAGCAACAGATATGCAGAAAGAGGCAAGAGAAGTGCAGAAAGAGGGAACAGAGGTGCAGAAACAGGCAGGAGAGGTGCAGAAAGAGGAAAGAGAGGTGCAGAAAGAGGCAAGAGAAGTGCACAAAGAGGGAATAAGGGTGCAGTAAGAGGTAAGAGGGATGCAGAAAGAAGCAAATGAGATGCAGATAAAAGCAAGAAAAGTGCAGAAAGAACCAACCAACATAGGAGCAGAAAGAGGCAAAAGGGGTGCAGAAAGAGGCAAGAGAAGTGCAGAAAGAAGCAACAGAGGTGCAGAAAGAGGCAAGAGAGCTGCAGAAAGAGGCAAGAGAGTTGCAGAAACAGGCAAAAGGGGTGCAGAAAGAGAGAACAGTGGTGCAGTCAGAGGCAAGAGAGGTGCAGAAAGAGGGAAGAGGGGTGCAGAAAGTGGCAAGAGGGGTGCAGAACTTTGCAAGAGAGGTGCAGAAAGAAGCAAGAGCAGTGCAGAAAGAACCAACAGAGGTGCAGAAAGAGGCAAGCAGGGTGCAGAAAGAGGCAACGGAATTGCAGAAAGAAGCAAAAGAGGTGCAGAAAGAGGCAAGAGAACTGTATAAAGAGGAAAAAGAGGTGCAGAAAGAGGCAAAAGAGGTGCAGAAAGAGGGAAGAAGGGTGCAGAAAGAGCCAAGAGGGGTGCAGAAAGAAGCAAGAGAGGTGCAGAAAGAAGTAAGAGAAGTGCAGAAAGAAGCAACAGAGGTGCAGAAAGAAGCAAGAGAGGTGCAGAAAGACGCAAAAGAAGTGCAGAAAGAGAGAACAGGGGTGCAGCCAGAGGCAAGAGAGGTGCAGAAAGAGGGAAGAGGGGTACAGAAAGAGTCAAGAGGGGTGCTGTAATTTGCAAGAGAGGTGCAGAAAGAAGCAAGAGCAGTGCAGAAAGAACCAACAGAGGGGGAGAAAGAGGCAAGAGGGGTGCAGAAAGCGGCAACAGAAGTGCAGAAAGAAGCAAAAGAGGTACAGAAAGAGGCAAGAGAACTGAAGAAAGAGGAAAGAGAGGTGCAGAAAGAGGCAACATAGGTGTACAAAGAGGGAAGGAGGGTGCAGAAAGAGGCAAAAGGGGTGCAGAAAGAAGTAAGAGAAGTGCAGAAAGAAGCAACAGAGGTGCAGAAAGAGGGATGAGAAGTTGCAGGAAGAGGCAACAGAGTTGAAGGAATAGGCAGGAGAGGTGCAGAAAGAGGGAACAGGGGTGCAGAAAGAGGCAAGAGAGATACAGAAAGAAGGAAGAGGGGTACAGAAAGAGGCAACAGGAGTGCAGAAAGAAGCAAGTGAGGTGCAGAAAAAGGCAACAGTGGTGCAGAAAGAGGCAAGACAGGTGCAGAAACATGCAAGAGAAGTGCAGAAAGAGGCAATAGAGGTACAGAAAGAGGCAAGAGAAGTGCAGAAAGAGGCAAGAGAGGTACAGAAAGAGGCAAGTGAGGTGCAGAAACAGGGAAGAGGGTTGCAGAAAGAGGCAAGAGAAGTGCAGAAAGAGGCAGGAGAGTTGCAGAAACAGGCAAAGGAGGTACGGAAATAGAGAACAGGGATGCAGACAGAGGTAAGAGGGGTGCAGAAAGAAGCAAATGAGATGCATAAAAAAGCAAGAGAAGTGCAGAAAGAACTAAAGGAGGTGCAGAAAGAGGTAAGAAGGGTGCAGAAAGAGGCAAGTGAAGTGCAGAAAGAGGCAGGAGAGTTGCAGAAACAGGCAAAGGAGGTGCGGAAATAGAGAACAGAGATGCAGACAGAGGTAAGAGGGGTGCAGAAAGAAGCAAATGAGATGCATAAAAAAGCAAGAGAAGTGCAGAAAGAACTAAAGGAGGTGCAAAAAGAGGCAAGAAGGGTGCAGAAAGAGGCAAGTGAAGTGCAGAAAGAGGCAGGAGAGTTGCAGAAACAGGCAAAGGAGGTGCAGAAAGAGAGAACAGGAGTGCAGTCAGAAGCAAGAGAGGTGGAGAAAGAAGGAAGAGAGGTGCAGAAAAAGGCAATGGGGTGCAGAAGTTTGCAAGAGAGGTGCAGAAAGAAGCAAGAGCAGTGCAGAAAGAACCAACAGAGGTGCAGAAAGAGGCAAGAGGGGTGCAGAAAGAGGCAACAGAAGTACAGCAAGAAGCAAAAGAGGTGCAGAAAGAGGCAAGAGAACTGCAGAAAGAGGAAAGGGAGGTGCAGAAAGAGGCAAGAGAGGTCCACAAAGAGGTAAGTAGGGTGGAGAAAGAAGTAAGAGGGGTGCAGAAAGAGGCATGAGAGGTGCAGAAAGAAGCAAGAGAAGTGCAGAAATAAGCAACAGAAGTGCAGAAAGAGGGAAGAGGGGTGCAGAAAGGGGCAAGAGAAATGCAGAAAGAAGCAACAGAGGCACAGAAAGAGGGAACAGGGGTGCAGAAAGATGTAAGAGAGGTACAGAAAGAAGGAAGAGGGGTGCAGAAAGAGGCAACAGGGGTGTAGAAAGAAGCAAGTGAGGTACAGAAAATGGCAACAGTGGTACAGAAAGTGGCAAGACAGGTGAAGAAACAGGCAGGCAAGAGAAGTGCAGAAAGAGGCAAGAGAAGTGCAGAAATAAGCATCAGAAGGGTAGAAAGAAGAAAGAGAAGTGATGAAAGAGACAAGAGAGTTGCAGAAATAAACAAGAGAGGTGCAGAAAAAAGCATGAGAAGTGCAGAAAGAGGCAAGTGAGGTGCAGAAAGAGGCAAAAGAAGTGCAGAAAGAGACAAGAGAAGTGCAGAAAGAGGCAAGTGAGGTGCAGAAAGAGGCAATAGGGGGTGCAGAAAGAGGCAAGAGAAGTGCAGAAAGAACCTACAGAGCTGCAGAAGGAGGCAATAGAACTGCAGAAAGAGGCAAGTGAGGTGGAGAAAGAGGCAAGAGAAGTGCAGAAAGAGGCAAGAGAAGTGCAGAAAGAAGCAACAGAGCTGCAGAAGGAGGCAAGAGAACTGCAGATAGAGGCAAGAGAGTTGCAGAAACAGTCAAGAGAGGTGCAGAAAGTTGAAAGAGGGTCACAGAAAGAGGCAAGAGGGGTGCATAAATAGGCAAGAGAGGTGCACAAAGAAGGAAGAAGGGTGCAGAAAGAGGCAAGAGGGGTGCAGGAAGAAGCAAGAGAGGTGCAGAAAGAAGCAAGAGAAGTGCTGAAAGAAGCAACAGAGGTGCAGAAAGATGTAAGAGGGGTGCAGAAAGAGGCAAGAGAAGTGCAGACTGAATTAACAGAGGTGCAGAAAAAGGTATGAAAAGTGCACAAAGAGGCAACGGAGGTGCAGAAACATGCAGGAGAGGTGCAGAAACAGGCAAAACAGGTGCAGGAAGAGAGAACAGGGGTGCAGAAAGAGGCAAGAGAGGTACAGAAAGAGAGTGCAGAAACAGGCAAGAGGGATGCAAAAAGAAGCAAGCGAGGTGCAGAAAAAGGAAACTGTGGTGCAGAAAGAGGCAAGACAGGTGCAAAAATAGGCAAGAGAATTGCTGAAAGTAGCAACAGAGGTGTAGAAAGAAGCAAGAGAAGTGATGAAAGAGTCAAGAGAGTTGCAGAAAGAAACAAGAGAGGTGCAAAAAAAAGCAAGAGGGGTGCAGAAAGAGGCAAGAGATGTGCAGAAAGAAGCAACAGATGTGCAGAAGGAGGAGAGAGAACTGCAGAAAGAGGCAAGAGAGTTGCAGAAACAGGCAAGAGAGATGGAGAAAGAGGAAATAGGGGTGCAGAAAGTGGCAAGAGGAGTACAGAAAGAAGCAAGAGAGATGCGTAAAAAAGCAAGAGAAGTGCAGAAAGAACCAACGGAGGTGCAGAAAGAGGCAAGAGGGGTGCAGAAAGTTGCAAGAGAAGTGCAGAAAGAAGCAACAGAGGTGCAGAAGGAGGCAAGAGAACTGCAGAAAGAGGCAAGAGAGTTGCAGAAACAGGCAAAACAGGTGCAGAAAGAGAGAACAGTGGTGAAGACAGAGGCAAGAGAGTTCAGAAAGAAGCAAAAGCAGTGCAGAAAGAACCAACAGAGGTGCAGAAAGAGGTAAGAGAGGTGCAGAAAAAAGAAGCAAGAGAGGTGCAGAAAGAAGTAAGAGAGGTGCAGAAAGAAGAGATGAGCAGAAATCAGAACAGATGTGCAGAAAGAGGCAAGAGAAATGCAGAAAGAGGCAAGAGAGACACAGAAAGAAGCAAGAGTGGTTTGCACACCATTAGTACCAATTTAACACCCACATTTAGCAATAAGTAACAGGTGACCATTCCAGGTTTGCAAAGGGCCTTCCGCCACGCTGTAACACTTGTCGCTGAATTTTTGGTAATGTTTGAGCCGTTTGAGCTAGAAACAAGTTTTTTTTGTTCAAATCTGCAGATTATGCAGCAGATGATGGATTATGTGGCAAATGCGGAAAAGTCTTATTATGCGAAAATCAGTCGAGCTGAACAGTCGCATAATTTCAGTGGCCCTTCTCATACCTCCTACTAGGTCCTGAAGTGCTCCTCAGTAGTTCCTTCTTTTTTTGTCTCTTTGAGTTTATAGTTTAGCTTCTATGGAAATGAGGAAGACTAAACCTGAGGTTACCACTCCACAACACAGACTACCATACCACATAATTACCCTCCAAACACATAATCTCACTCTACATAATTCCTATAGACTAAATACCACATACTTTCTATCCACATAATTTCACTGCACAACATGCCACATAATTCCACTACATACAACGTACATCCACTCCACTCCCAAAAACATTAGTAAAAAACTTTTACATTTACAACGCCAATAGCCCTAACTTTCGCAAATGCGAGACCTATTGCATTGCAAATACTTCTTTAACTAGTAGTTGCGTTTACAGAGTGGTGGAGAAAGGGGACTGGGCCTCCAACCAGCGCTCAGGAATTCCACTGCGTAGGACTTACAGAAGGTACCAGGAGGGCTTCTTGGCCCCCAAAGTGCCTCAGCAGTAAAGTGGACTTTATTCCCCAACCAGTAGTGTGCCAGGAGGAGCATTTGCAGAGTGGTGGAGAAAGGGGGGTGAGGCCTCCGAAGACCTCCTAGCAATCACACTGTGTTAGACTTACTGGAGTTAACAGGAGGGGAAGTTGGCCCCCAAGGACATCCTTGAGGTTCAACTACCCCTCCTATTACCACCGGTAAGTCCCACACAGGAGGATTGCTAAGTTCTCATAGCAGGCCATGCCCCCTTTTCCCACCACTCTGAAAACGTGCTCCCTGGCACGCTCTTGGATGGATTAAAGTCCCCTTCGCTGCTGGGGGTCCTTAGGGGCCAACTAGCCTACCTGTTACCTCAAGTAAGCCCCACACAGTGGGATTACTGAGAGGTGGACACAGGCCACGCCCCCTTTGTCCACCACTCTGCAAATGCACCTCTTGGCGCACTCTTGTATGGGGGATGAAGTCCCCTTGTCTCCTGAGGGTCCCTGGGGGCCAACTAGCCATCCTGTTATCTCTAGTATGTCCCACACAGCTGGATTGCTGAGAGTGGTCAGAGGCCATGCCCCCTTTTTACACCACTCTGCAAACGCGCCTCCTCACGCACTGCTGCTTAGGGGATGAAGTCCACTTTAGTCCAGAGGTCCTCAGGACACAAGAGGACCTCATCACCCCACCAGCAGTTTGCCAAGAGACGCGTTTGCGGAGTGGTGTAAAAAGGGGTATGGCCTCAGACCACCTCTCAGCAATCCCACTGTGTGGGGCTTACTGGAGGTACCTGGTGGCCTATTTGGCCCCTAAGGACCTTTAGGATTCAAGGGGACATAATCCCCCAACCCAAAATGCGCCAGGAGGCACGTTTGCATAGTGATGCAGGGAGGGCTCGGGGCCTCCGGCGAGATGCCGGCTTCTCTTTTTTGTTTTCTTTGTGGAAGGGGGGCTGTGTGGGGCCCCTCCTGAGGCCAATTTCGGCCGCAGGGACCCCATCCCCCGGGGCATGGGCACTTCTTTTTTAAAAAAAACAACCCTTTATTTAAAGGAGGGGGCCGCGCTGCCCCCCTCCTGTGGCCAATTTTGGCCCCGGAGACCTCATCCCCCGGGGCCTTGCCGCTTTTTTTTTATTTTATTTTTTTATTTTATGGGAGGGGACTGCGTGGCCCCCTTTCCCTGGGCTACTTTTGGCCCCGGGAACCCCGTCCCCTGGGGCATGGCCATTTACAAAAAAAATATTTTCCAAAGGAGGGGGGCCGCGCAGCCCCCTCCCCAGGCTGATTTCAGCCTCAGGTACCCCATCCACCAGCCATCCCCTGGGGCTTGGCCTCTCGTTTGGGACCACGGGGGTAGCCCCAATGCCCCCGCGGTCCCAACCGGCTCCCCGCCTCCTACAGGAGCCGGCATTGCTTTTGGACAAAGGGAGCTGAAACTTGCAGCTCCCTTTGCCCGAAAGCCATTCTGCTTTGAAGCAAAGTGGGGGCCGAGAAAGAGGGGGGTCCCAAAATGCTTTTTCTCCATGCTAATTTCCATATGAAACTTTAGACACGGCTACAGCACGAAATGCTGAACGGAAAGAAACCAAATTTGACAAAAAGGTAGCTCTTTGTTCAGAAAGCACTCTTTTTGATAAATGGTGTAAATTCGTTCAGTAGTTCCTGAGAAATGTTAACATTTCTCACATATACAAATATGGCCGCAGAGGATCCGCGAACCCTCCCGATCTCGAGCCTGCGATCTGATTAGCTGGCAACTGCTCCAACTAGGAAGTATTGGCAGCCATCTTGCGACTCAGTTCAACCGAGTCACAAGGAAAAAGGTAAAAAAACTTTAAAAAGTAAGAAAAGGGGACAGGGTAGAACCCCAGGGCCCCCAAAAAGCTTTTTTTTAAAAAGAAAATTTGGTGGGATTTGTGTTGGATCTGCAAATCCGTCCGAATGTTTAAAAAAAAAATGAGGCGGGGACTTCCGTGCTTCGTTTAATTAGTCCCCCGGGTGGGCCAGGTCCCGGAGCAATGATCTAAAAACATGTGGGGGCCCACATGGGCCCCCGCAGCCCCGGGGCTCAAGCCCCCCCACACAGCCCTGGGGAACACCATCTCCCTGGGGCTTCAATACTGTTGGAGGGGGCCGCTCGGCCCCCCTCATGGAGCCATAAATGTCCCTGGGGACTGCCACCCCCAGGGCCGGCTCCAGCAACGTCCCAGGGTGCCCACCCCCAGGACATTGCAGTTTGCTATGGGATGGCGGGAGCACTGCTCCCGCCATCCCATAGCAAACAAGTGCTCCACTTTGAACTAGTGAGAGCATTTTGCTCTCACTTATTTAAAGTGGAACACTTTGCTTATTACCCCCAGGTACCTGCATTTGAGCAGCTCCCTGGGGTAAAAAGCCATGCTAGCTCCTGCAGGAGGTGGGAGCCGGCCAGACCATGGGGGCTTCAAGCTCCCCCACAGTCCGCAAACTGATGGCCAAACCCTGGGGGAGGAGGTCCCCGGCGCCAAAAATGATCCGGAAGGAGGGCCGCTCAGCCCCACTCCCTTTTTAAAAAAAATAAAGGAATGGCCAGGGCCTGCAGGATGGGGGATGGGGTCTCTGGGCCCCCTCAATGCGCTACTCTGCAAATGCGCCTCCTGGCGTGCTCTTGGTTGGGGGGATGAAGTCCCCTTTGATGTTGAGGGTCCTTAGGGGCCAACTAGCCCACCTGTTACCCACCCATTCATCCCTAAAGCCTCTCAACACAGCTACTCACTTACCCATACAAGCACTTACACACTCACTCACTCACACACCCACACAGGCACTTACATACCCCTTCACACATCTATGCAATCACTGACACATCCGCCCACTCACCCATATAGCCATTCACACAGACACTCACTCTCCAATACAGCCACTCACACACCAGCTCACTTAACCAAACACCCACTCAAACAGCCACTCACTCACCCATACAGCCACTTACACACCCAGCCACTCACTCATACAGCCATGCAGACACCAACTCACTCACCCATACAGTCACTTACTTACCCTCTTCCCAACCCATAGAGCCACTCATACCACCACTCACTCACCCATACAGCCACTGACATACCCACTCAACAATACAACCACTCAGACAGCAACTCACTCACCCACACAGCTACTCACACACCCACTTATATACCAATACAGCCACTCATACACCCATACACACAAGGATGCATACAGTCACACAGCCACTTACATTATATATGTTAGAAGCAGTATCACTCAGTAGTAGTGAACCTAGTATACTAATTTAACTTTTGCAGTAGGTGTCAGGATTCCTGCCTCTGCTCACCTCTCTTGACTATCACAATATACAATATACCAGCATGACTCATATCATTCCTCCCAACACTTATGAATGAACAAACACGTCTTGTACTCTGACCTTTGACCATATTACATGCTGTTGATAATAGCTAGCTGCAGCTGGTGTAACCCGGTTGGTTTGAAAAGGCATAATAGCTTTTACACCTTCCAGAAGACAGCCTCATCAAATTAATCATCTGCACCTGTTCCTTGATATAAGCAATTAGAATGTGACCTTTGTGAACATTCTAAAACACCTTCTAGAAGACAGCCTCATCAAATTAATCATCTGCACCTGTTCCTTGCTATAAGCAATTAGAATGCGACCTTTGTGAACATTCAAAAGCACCTTCTAGAAGGCAGCCTCATCAAGTTAATTATCTGCACTGGTAACAAACAATATGAATGTGACCTTTATGAACATTCTAAAGCAGTCTTATTTAAAGACCGTCCACACTCCACTTCACTTAGCCTCTTCGCCTGCCACTTACCTGTTTCCCAGCTTCCAGTACTCTGTCTTGCCAGCTCCCTTGATTCTACCGCTTTGACCTCACTGCAAAGAAGGCCCTGCATTAGTCTCACACCTGGATGGAAAAAAGAACAAAAAGAAAATGAGAGACTCATTAACAGACTTGATTTTACTACGCACTAAGCTCAGTCGCAACATTGTGATACAAACAAAGGTGACCGTTGTTTTTGTTGAACTTGTAAATACTGTTGCCAGGGCTCTGCCAGAGAGGACATGAGTGAAGCTAACCTCGCCCAAATTTGCTTGTGGGTTTGATGCTGAAATCATACTCACTACAGTTTTGAAATATTTGATAAAGGAGCCTCTGCGGACAATCTAAATGAAAACAAAACAAAAACAAAACTAGACTTTGGTTGAGATTAGAAAACCTTTTTTGAGGTGAAACCTTAAGAGATAGAGTTAATACTAGGCTAAAGCCTTGTTATTTGTTTGTTTGTAGGTACCATATCTGCTGGTACCATTCATCAGACTGGTGTGAATGCCTGCTGCAGTGCTGCTGTTCAGTAGATGAGCCACAGCATCTGTGACTCTACATGCTCTCTCCATCCCAACCCCCTTTCCCCTGGGATTTGCCACCAGAGCAGGGCCTCCTCCTGTAAATTGATGGCAAGTTTCGGGAGGATTCAGGAACTAGCGTCGCCGGCCCATTGGAATCAACTGGGATCCAGGTAGGTGGCTTATGACAGTAGGTTAGTATATATGTAAAACAATCATAAACTCTTAGAAAACACACTCACTTGATGATGTCATGAGTGATGTCATTTGAGATGTTATCAGTGATGTCACTGACCATGTCATGAGTGATGTAATATCTGAGGTCATAAGCAGAGAATTGCTGGGGCTTAAGTTATAGTTATCTCAGGAAGTTATAACCGCTGAATTTCACTGGTTTTTTATGAGTGAAATTGAGTGTAGGTGGCCAAGGTTGATAAGGGAGACCCACTATCATCATCTGCTACAAGGGTAGCCTCTTTTGCACAAAAGTGAATTGTCCAAGTAAGCTGTGTAGTTCAACAACAGCTTGCATGTAACAAGATGTGATGGTAGACTTTTTGTATCTCCCCAACCATGTATCTCTGGATCAAGTACTAGGACCCTGAGGAAAGTTCTAGTGGGCCTCCTAGAATTGTCCTCTATCATCCAGGGCTGAGCAGTAGCAATCACAATGGGATATTAATTCATTCTAGAAGTGTGTGCTTTTGGTCCCAATATTTGTAGGCTGTTTGTGGCATCAAGTAATAGTACACAAGGACCTGCTTGTTGACATTTTCCACAGTTACAAAATTGTCATGCATTGTATTGGGCTCTCATCTGACAATAATGCATTCTCTTAGTCTGGAGGCTTAAAATGGGAATGGTATGTTTACAGAAGGGGTTTGAAGTGGGATAAGCAGCTCCCAATTTGAGAGAAAAAGGCCAAAGAGCCTAGTTGTAATCCCGGTGTAAGGGCGCAGAACTAGTCCCACTCATGAGTGCTTCTTTTATTTCGCTTGTGGGATGCCTTCCTTTTTATCTCATAACAGGGCCACCAGGTTCTCTCTAGCCTGGTTCCACTCTCAGAATTGAAATGTGCCTTGTAGTGGACTCTGCATATAGTCCTAAGTAGCAAAGTGGGGTGTAGAATGTCACCCACCCCTGTCTCTCGTGGCCCATGATGGGAGGACTCACCTCTGTAAGGCTTTTGAATTTATAAGACCTGCCTCGTCCAAGGGTCAACGGATCAGGTTGGTAGGCAGTAAAGGGAGAATGGCTTATTCTCTGGTAAAGTAGCTGACCGCAGATCCTCTGGTCTCCTGGGGTGGTTCCCCCGGCGGCCAGTGAGTGGGAATCTCCCCCTTGCTACAGATGATCAGGACACTGACATTCTTACTGCGGCTCCTCTCCAGCTCAAGTGTGCAGAGTGACAACCTGTGCTGTGGTCCACAGCCAAGGAGATGGCCTGCAGCATGTCTCCTGGGTGAGGAAGTTTCCAGATCAGGCGGTATCACCGTCTGGGCTGCATCCTCCACAATTGGTGGTCTCTCTGGTGGCCAGTGGGTGGGAGTCCCTCCCTCATTATCCATGATCAGGACACTGGAAATCTTCATGCAGCTCCTTCCCAAGCTCGAGTGTGCAGAGCGAAGTCCTGCTCTCTGATCCACAGCCTGGGAGGTAGCCTGCACAAGTGTATTCAGCAGGGGTGGGCAGTACTCGCTGAGTTTTACTCTGCAGAATCCTGTGCAGGTACATAAAAACTCTGTGAGATTCCTCAGAGTTCTGCCCACCCTTAGAAACTTCTGTCTAGATTGGGTGGATGCATGCTGGTTTAGCGCTATGCACTTTCTTTCAGCAGGGCTAGGGTAAACATATGCTCAACCTGTCCAGTCCCACTGTTTGGATTTCAGAACTAGAAATTGGGTAGATGAGAAGCAGGGGTGTTTGTTTGATCCAGTCGTCCAAACGGACATGCTTAGTCTACTGGTGGGAGGATTTATTACATGTGGAGCTCATTGCTAGTCCTACCCACTCCAGGCCTCTTCGCCCTACATGGAGCCTTCCACTTGCACTGTTACTCTTTCAAAGCCTGCGCTGTTATTTTGGGTCACTTCTGCTCACCACTATTTATGGAGAGGTAGATCGCCGCCATGGGTCTTGTGGATCCCTTGCCACAGAACACTTTGATGTTCATCTCGGGAGCAACGTGGGGCCCTAGTTTTGTCCTGGGGTCCCGCTCCGATCTATGCCCTATTGTGCTTCTGGCTTCAGATTTGGGCCACTGTTGTGTAAATTGCTAGGCATGGTCCAAGGCTGGAGTGCTTTTTACGCTGTCTCCAGTGCAAGATAGGGCCTGTCTTTGTGTCCCTGACCGGGGCCCTATGTGTCCACTGGTATCCCACACCTGGTTAGTGATTTCTCTCAAGTACACCAACTGGCAATCATGATGGCAGGCTGACTTAAGATGGCAGTCACTTCTGATTCTGGCTCTGAAGTGAGTGCTGGTGGTGTTGGAGGTGTTACTGCGTCCCTCTGTTTTGAGCACACAGCCAAATCATCCCGTTGGGCTAGAGATTCTGTGAAAGCAATTAGTGTTGTTCTCCCTGGCAATAGGCAGCTGTAGATAGCTAATTTGTTCAGCAATGGAGAGGAGGTGCTAGGCGATACATCCTCCTCCATTCTCTTGCTGGCCACCGCCCTAAAATCTGATTCTAGAGGTTGTTGAATCATCACCTCCAATGAGGAAGATGGGCCTGCATTGTGCTTACTTCTTTCCCCTGAGATGTCTCAAATGATCTCCCTCTGTCATCCGGTTATATTGTGACCATGACCAGCATTTTCTGAGTTCCCGGACACTACCCATTGACCATCTGCTAAAGTAATCCAAGGTAGTCCTGAGAGTGGAGATGGCCACTGTCTCCAATCAGGCCGCAACTGGTACAGCCAGGACTCTTGTCACTTAACCAGCATGCTATAGCTTCCTCTTAAATGACCATCAATGTCCTAAATGCAGCCAATTCAGTGACTCAGAGTGAAAAGACAAACCATAAATCTTTACTAAATATGTACCCCTCTGAAATTAACAAAATAAGATGGTAGTAAAGAAATCAGGCAGTCACAAACATATATTATTAGATGCTTAATAAATCAGGGCAAACTTTGAGTATATTCACTAGAAAATAAACACCCAGGTCATCGCCCGTAGCAGACTTCAAGCTCACTAGAAATCGTAAAAACGCCAAATATTTCCTGCTTTATCATCTGTCAGGTTAACACAGTCATTGCAAGAACTGTATCAGCTGTATTACAGTAGTGAGAGATTTCAATAGTTTAAAGTGTTTACCTGTGTTCCTGTCTCTAGTCGACAATGTTTCCGTCTATGCAGTAGAGAGAATCCATCTGTTCACATGTCCGCTGCTTACATGTAATCTAAATCTAGCATCATTCGTCCACTATTCATCTTTTTACCAATGTTTTTGTCCATAATTTGGGCATTTCTTGGTCACTTAACCAGCAATCTAGAGGCACAACATATTCTAAAGAGCTGGCTGGGTACGGAGATACTGTTAAGGTGTAAGAGGACCTTGGAATTGGTTTACTACAGATACATCAACTGTATGTGGTAAATCTAGACAATAATGTCAGTTTATTTGGTTCAACCTGTTTGATTCCAAATGGCTTTTTTAGTGCTTTTATGGCTTTAAAGCCTCACAATCCCCTTCCAGTGCACTAGTGCTGATTAATTCCGCTGGCCGAGCGGCGGAATTTATTAGTAATTCAGCTTTACCAGAGTAATGCGGAATTATTAAATTCCTTCAATTCCGCTGCCGGAATTAAAAATTCTGCCCACCCCTAGTATTAATCAAGGGAGAGCAGACTCTACTTGATCTCACCACACTGAGTTCTGTACAAAGTAGGCGTACCATTATTCGGTGTAGCCCTCCACTTAAACCCTGCATTACGGTACCAGCCTCAAGTTTGGGAGCATTGTGTCACACATTAAATCCCATTTGGGATACTGTTTCCCCCACAGGCTTCCGGTAGCTCAACCAGATGTGGCCATCTTTCTCCATGGCGAGACACCACCCTCATGCCTTATTTCTAAACATGAAGGCATTTCCAGAGACGTTTCTACAAAGCTGGAATTCTTTCTGTATGCATTTTCTAGGTTTTACTTTTAGGTGGTTCCAAATATTTGCTTTTCATCCATTTTACAGCCTTGCATCTGAGTATGTTTGGGTGGGAGTAAATGCATTTGCATGAAGTGACCCAGTGCTCTTGAACCTATAGAACAGTTGCGCCTGATGTTACATCTGCAATGTTTAGAGTGAAGATATCATGTGGCTATAATTTCACATTGTGCCACCACTAGAGTGCCAGTGCAAAACATAAGTGCAGCCCTATCACTGTAGCCTGTCTGTGCAGTTTTAAAACTGCGATCTCAACTTGCCAAAATAGCCCATTTGGGCAAGCCAAAATCCCTCCTTTTAAATATTAATATGTTACACCTAAGTAGATCTTAAATGCCCATAAGGCAGGGCTAATGGTATTTGAACGTCCTTACAATGACAAGACCTTAAAAGCTACCTTCACTGCAGCAGGATTAGCTATTCCTTAGAAAAGCATTAGGATATAGTGTTAACATTAAATAACATTATTTCTGCTTAGAAACCAGCTACAATCTTTATTCTTGGACTTTTTAAAATATCGAGCACAAGCCCAATTCATTGGTAAAGTCAGATTTGTACTAAAGATATCACAAAAGGTACTTTTAAAAAGCCACCTTTTGCATACCTAAAGCCAATAGAAGCCTATTTGCATCAGCTTCCAACTGTCACCCAGGAGTTGAATAGCCTTTTGATGGGCTGTGAAATTGCTCCCAGAGCTGAGACAAAGGCATGGAGTGTGAGAAGGTATTCTGTTCCTCTGACAGGATGAGCGTCTGGGTAGTGCCCAGAAATTTAACTTCAAAGAGGCCTGCCCTGTCACAGGTAGATGTAGCTAACACCAAGACCTGCCCCCTCCTTTTTCCCTCTTCAGAATACTCCTAGACATGTGGAAGACAGAAGAAGACCTTTGAGACCTCTGAGGAGAATTCTAATGGCTGGACCTGTCCCCCCTTGAACCAAGAATAAAGAAATGGACTCGAGTTGTCAGTTTGCTAACCTCCTGTTAAGTTACAGGGACACAAAAAGCTGGCAGAAGCCCTATTTACTGACGAGACCAGCTGACCACTTCCAATTCGACCTGCCCTGGACCCTGCTTGTGTCTTCTGTTGGAGAGAATCCTGACCTTCAAGTATGGTTCCTGAGGTCCTGGGAGCCTTGGCTAGTTTCAGAGTGTATTCCTCAAGCCTAACTTTGGGCCTTGAAACCTTTTGTCTGGAGCACCATTGAAGGACTGGCCAAACTTGCCTGAAGATTCAATGAAGGGGCACCAGCAGGGGGCCTGAGCTTCTGCTATGTTCTATGCAGCAGCAAATAGGCTTCAGCTTCGTTGATGTCCACTTATTGTGTTGTGTTTTTGACATTTTAACTGTTTCGGTACTTCTAAATGTTTTACACATTTCTTAAATTTACCCTGTCTGCTCTGTGCCATAACTGCCATGTGTTGAACTCAGGTTTAAATTACTAAAACTTTTACTGGGCCTAATAAGAACAGCGACATGAATAATTGTGCTGGACTACCATCCACCTCAACTAGTAATCCATTTTCTCACAAACTGTTTGACTTCGATGTACAAATTTGCTATTTATTGGAATCTTAGCTTAATTATTTACCTTTGTACAGAGCTTAGAAACATCTTTATAAATGAAAGCGACAAGCAAATTTTATGATTCATGCTAAAACATATTAAATTATTATAAATAAAAGCCTATCTGTAAAACAGAAAGATACTGTGGAATAGGTCTGTGCTTAGGCAAGACTGAAACACTGTACCTATTATTATTTTTGAGTCCATGATGCAGTTTGATTAGATCCCGAATAATGTTGAGAGATATAAAAGTGTCAGCCACGCCAGAGCATAGGCCGACTTCTTTTAAGCAACCATTTGGAATTTAGATCCTGGAAATTCACATTTTATAAGAGCAAGGCAGCCTTCATATAAAGACAGATCAAGATGATTTAAACAGCCTAATTATATTATGAATACTTGTCCATACATGAGTGAATTGGCTCCAATGACCCTCTGCTATATTGGGATGAGCAAATATTGATAGTTACAAATGTTCTTTCTCAATGGGACATCCAGATTACATAAAATGTATTTTAGGGGGCATGTTCACGTTCCTTTATGGTGCAGACAGTGACGTAGTGAGGCAATGAACGACCGTGACATGCGAACCGATGCGAGGGGGATGCCCTTCTATGTTCCTCACAGGTCACTGCAATAGGCGACCATGCCCATAGTCCAAATGGGCAACTTTCTTGTTAGTTAACATACTTGGTTTGTGTCCTATCCCTTGAAACTTGGATTCGGGTCCCTTAATTGCCCCATCTCAATCGTCATTTGCCTACTGCCTCGGAGAAGCAAAGTGAATCCAATTTCCATTTGGCTTCTATTTATCTCTCAAACTTTCCTGAGATGTGGAGATGATATGGAAATGCAAGTAGCGCAGGAAAGCTAACCATGGTGGCTCACATCAGCTTAGTGATTATCCATCTAACCTTTGGCTTCCCTGCTGGCACCACCCAGCCAATAAGCCACCTGAATGCACGGCAGACTAAGCACATTCCGATTGCAGAGCCACCCCACTGTCATCAAAAGAGGTGATGATGCCTCCCCCTCCCCTTTGGCACACTAGCTGTGTACCTCCTACAGGGCCAACAATAGTATCATACTCTGAAATCTAAAAAGAAGCTTGAGACCTGGACTCCCATCTTTTTTTCACCCACAGTCACAGTTAAGAAGTCCCTAACAATATAACCTTTTACTGTTTCTATGTTGCATTTGGGCAGTGATACGCTCCAAACGTGGTTACTTTTTGGAAAGCCAATCATTTTTCGATACATCTTGAACCAAATGTTAAAATGGAGATAAGAAGGTATCATTTTCCCTCCTCAATTTTGCATGATTTTTAACATACGGACCGATAAAACAGATTTTTCGGTAAACAGATGGTATTTGCCCTTTACTTTGATATTCATTTACTGGCATTAGTTACACTTGATCACGGAAAAAAACTTTATGAATCGTACTGTATGTGGTTAAAATATGTAAAAACATGCTCGTATAAAAAAACCTCTATACATATAGATTAACATATAATTTCAACATCGGTATAAAAGTCATCCAAAGCGAAAGAACTCATGAAGTGTATAGTCTCATCCAATTCTTCACATGCCTCGTTTGCCCTCTACTGCTAAAGCAGCCAGCATTCTCTTGCACGAAGGAAAGCTATAATCATACTTAAATATAAAACACTTTTGAGAAAAAAGCCATTTAGATCATCAAATCTGATTCTTTCTTCACACCCCATTTCTTTCAAGGTGTCATTTAATTGTTTCCTGACAAATGACCTCAGTGTTTGTGCCTCGCCGGCCCTCTGAACACAGCTAGTGTGGTCATACAAGGTGCTATTATTTAGAATAAGCATTTATGGGCCTGACACATAGCTAAGATGTCGTTTTCTCGTAGATGGCTCCCGTTTAGAGCTTTACTTTTTCTGTTCTGTATAAATAGAGAACATTCAATTGATTCCGCCATTTTAAGGTCTTTAAATGGTGAATTATTATTGTTGCTGGATGGATGAACAGCTCGAGATGTGCACGTGTTTTTACTTCTATGCGCCCGTTTTCATATGAGAGTATTGATGTGTCATACTTATTATTTATGGCATTAAAACCCATCAGGCATTTCAGTTTGAGTGTGCATTTAGCGGTTAAATAAATATAAATGTCAAACTATACTAGTTGAAAATTCATTTTATTTTACAGAACCAAAAGTAAATATGAATAAACACAGATAAAACACAGATAAAATAAATACCTGTATATATATATATATATATATATATATATATATATATATATATATATATATATATATATATATATATATATATATATATATATATATATATATATATATATGAACAAAGTTCGCCACCACCATCGCCTCACACGGACAAAGGACGAAAAGCGGACCCAATAGTTCTTGGTGCAAATCAGGTATAATTTATTTTGTGCCCAGCAAATCCGCCATTACGCGTTTCGACCCCCACTCGGGTCTTGATCACATGACGCGTTGCATAGTAAAACAAGCGACCTTTAAAGTGATATGGTGCAGGAAATGACGACATGAAGTCAAAGTGCAAAGTATGGTAACTGAAGAGTTACTCTTAGCAGCATGTTAAATTCTATTGAATGTGCAAAGCTTTATGCATGTTACAATAAATAAGCCAATAAATATATCAATATAAATAAATATGCTTATAAATGCTAAAACAGTTACTGTAAAACACATAGTGTGTAAAAAAGAAACTTTTGCATTATAGAGTTGCTTTTAACTTTGCAAAGTTGTCCTATAAATGACAACTAAATCCTATGTCATGATGCCCAAGTGGGCCTTCAAACATGAATGTCAATCATATTTTTCCCTTGCATTAAATTCACCTAGTCAGCCTAAAATATGTGCAAACAAATGTGTAACTCAATTTTCTTAAAAGAAGTGCAAACTAATTCTAAAATTATGTAAAAAGTGATTATATACATTTCATATGTTATTGAGGAGGTAAGACCATACAACATGCCTAGTTTGTTAATCCTCACATTAGATCTCTAAAATATATAAAAACAACTGATTTTGATGCCCCATACTATTGTGATCCCTCATGATATTCTTTGACCCACTAATCTAGGCCTTCACAAGCATGTGAAAAGGTCTTCGCTGCATTTAACCCTGCAGGATATTTTGTATCGAGTTCCAATATGTACCGGGTTTCTAGGAGGCGTAGCTTCGCCTCCCGGTTTCCACCTCGTTTAAGCGGCAAAACCGTGTCGATAACATAATACTTGAGATACGCAGGGTGACTTTCATGTTTAAGCTCAAAGTGCCTCGCGACTGGGTAAGCCTGATCTTTGCCACTAATTGCCCTTATGTGCTGGAGTATCCTTTTGTGGGCCGGCAGCTTAGTGCTGCCAATATACTTCAACCCACAAGGACACTCCAGAACATAAACGGCAAACTCAGTTTTACAAGTCAGCCTCTTACTGATTGTGATAGGGTCTGGTTTGAAAGGGCTATTGTACTGAGTTTTGTTGCATCCCAATTTGCATGCCTTACAACTAGGACACTTCCTGAATCCCTTACATTGTGCCAACCAAGTGGTTGGGGCTAGCATCTCTGGGCTGCTGCTCTCCAAGGCACTGCTCATTGACAAAGCTTTTCTAAAAGTCAATGCAGGCTTAGCTGGAACTAACATACCGATGACCGGATCTCCCTGTACCAAATTCCAATTACGGTAAAAGATTTTTCTAAGTTCCTGATGTTGACTATTAAAAGTCAGTATCACCCGTGGGTGTATTGCTTTAGACATATTGTGCTCTGGTATCTGCTTGATTTTCTGTGTTAGGGCTTCCCTTCTAGACAAACCCCTTGTTTTGTTAATGGCACTGTCTATGATCTCATAAGAATACCCTCTAGCCAAAAATCTCTGCTTGCAGGCCTCCTGCGCAACCTCACATTCACCATCTGTGCTGCAGATCCGCCTGATACGCAGCATCTCACCATAAGGGATGCTGCGTATCAGGTGCTGCGGATGATGACTGGTTGCATGCAGGACCGTGTTACCTGCAGTTGGCTTCCTGAACAATCTGGTGGCTAAGCGATCTTGCTCAACATAGACCTCTACGTCCAGGAAACACACTGATTCAGCATTGATGGTTGATGTGAATTGTAAGTTATAGCAGTTCTTATTGAGTGTGTCCACAAATTCATCTGCACCCAACTTCGTGACCCTCCAAATCATAAATAAGTCATCAATGTATCGTAAATATACAATCACATGTTCATGCATAATCGCCTTGTTTTGTCCCATAAGGACCTGCTCCTCCCACAGCCCCATATGCAAACAGGCATAGCTGGGGGAGAAGCAGGCCCCCATTGCGACTCCCCTGATCTGCTGATAGATCTGATTGCTGAACATGAAAAAGTTCTGTTCTAAACAAGCCAATATCATTGAGCTCAACATCTTATTATGTATGTAGTAGAGCATTGGACGCAAATTTAAATAGTGTTCCACAGCTTTGAGGCCATTACAGTGCCTAATAGAGGTGTAGAGAGATGCTACATCAAGAGTTATTAAAAACAAATCAGGACCCCACACCACATGCTCAATTTTGCGTAAAAGTCTGATGTGTCCTGCACATAAGATGCCAGTCCTTTAACCCAGTCTTGTAAAAAAATAATCTACATATTTGGAAGTGTTCTCCATTATGCTATCAATGGCAGAGATGATGGGTCTCCCAGGTGGTTTATCGACGCATTTATGAATCTTAGGGATGAGATAAAAAGTGGGAATAACTGGATGTTCTTTTTAAAAAAACGATATTCCTCATCCGTAATAGATCCTGCACTCTTCCAAGCCAGTAATTTGAGATAATGGTCATTCCATGCTGCTTTCACCACGTGGATATTGCTCTTTCTATAGCATGAGGAATCCGTCAATTGAAACAAGGCTTCCTCCATATATAGTTAGCGCGGCCATAGAACAACATTTCCACCTTTATCTGCTCTTTTCACAATGATGTTGTTATCTGATTGCAGTTTGTTCATTAACTGCTTATAGCACATATTTTGTTTATCAATGCCATGGCGGACTTTATTCGTTGCTATGTACAGTTTTTTCAAATCCTTGGTTACTAGATCTTGATAAACATCTAAGTTATCGTGCAGCATGATTGGCTGGAATACAGATTTAGGTTTAAAGGGCGTTGAACAAGGTCCTCTGCTGTCCAACAAATCTTGATTTCTAGCAGACATATCACAGTCTTGTTCATTTTGGAGGGACCAAGCATCCTGAAACAGATTATAGTCACCAGCTGTCAAAAGTGAGGGGCTGTTGATGGCTGTATCTATTATAGATGTCGTTTTCTTTCTAGGTTGTAATATATGGAATTTGTTTAGTTTCAATTTTCTCACAAACCTGAAAGTATCCAGGCGCGAATCCGCGTAGTTGAAGTTACAGGGTGGACTCTATGATAGTCCTAATCCCAGAATACGTTTCTCTGCCGATGTTAATTGCAGCTCAGTTAGATTAACTACTTCATTGGAGTTTGCGCTGGATTCCGATTCTGGAATCGATTCCATCTGCCCCTTGTTGGTTTTTTGCCAGTAGTTTTGCCTTCTTTTGTGACACCGTCTTCTTTTATTACGTTTGAAGTTGTGTCTTTGGTTTTGCCGCCAGATATCCCCCGGGGTCTCAGTGTGTCCCTTCTGTCTTGACACAGGTAATTCACTTCCTGTCCCAGGGACAATTTGGTAAACCCCAAGGTATCTGTTTTTGCGATGTCTCCCTCTGGTTCACTCTCAGCAGCGGAACTCAAGTCTGAAATCGAAGTGGATGCTTCCGTGGCCTCTCTGGTTTGCCTTTGAAATGGTCGGTTCGCTTTAGCCTTGACTTCATCATATCTGCGGGCGAAAGTGAACACTTGTCCATTTTGATAGTCTGCCTTATCCCTCTCAAACTTGAAGGTCTTTCTTCTTTTAATGATATCTTCATCCTTACTGAGGCGGGCCAACATATCATCCCTCAATTTCTTAACAAGCTCCGTTATCTCTAATTTCCCAATTTCCACCTCTAACATTTCAATCTGGGTTTGTAGCTTGATACGGTCACTTTCTGCAAATTTTACCAGGATCCTCATAAGTTTACTAGACGATTCTAAATTTGACTCTGCCCATTCCGTAAGCATCGCAGGGTCGGGGTTCTCATAGCTGGGTGCTAAGGTAATTCGCAGACCTCTTGGAACTTTTCCGACCTCTAAATAGCGGGACAAGGATTTATACTCCCACCATTTACTTTGTTCCGAGCGCATCAACTTTTCCAGTCTTTTAAACATGTCTCTAATGGAAGGGCTTTCTGTAGATGGGGTGCTGTTGTGCTCAACAGTTGTCGACCCCCCAGCCGGGGAATCATTAAACATGGATGTGGCCGCCTCCTCACGGTTACGCAACGCGTCGGCGGACATAATTGCTGCTAGATTAGATTAGATTAGAATACTTGTAAAGCGCATGGCTGCCTCGGCAATGAGGCGTCCCAGCGCTGAAGCAAGACTGAGTGGGGAGCAAGCAAGAAATTAAAGTTGAGAGAAAAGCCAGGTCTTCACAAGCCGTCTGAAGGCCTGGTGATCAGAATTGCTGCGGATATGAAGAGGGAGAGAATTCCATAAGGCGGGTGCCAGTCGCCTGAAAGAGCACCCACCAGATCTGGTCCTTCGTATACGTGGGATTCGTGCAAGGATCTGGTTTGCCGAGCGCAACACTCGCGATGGAGAATAAAGGGCGCACAGGTCGCTCAGAATATCTGGGCCGATGCCTGTCAGAATCTTGTGCATGATGCAGAGCGCCTTAAAACGCACTCGATGTTCAAGGGGCAGCCAGTGCAGGCGATGGAGGAGGGTTGGAAACATGGCTGTACTTGGGGAGGGCAAAAATGGCACGTGCTGCAGCGTTCTGGACCCGCTGTAGTCGGTTCAGCACGGATTTATTGGAGCCCAGAAGGAGCACATTGCAGTAGTCCAATCGGGCCAGTATAGAGGCTTGGATGATCAGCTGACGCGTTTGGGCGTCAAACAGACCAAGTATCGGTTTAAGGCCACGCAGTAGCCCAAAACATTTCCCGGCCACTGATTTGGCATGCGTCTCAAAGCTGAGATCCTTATCAAGCATAAAACCCAGATTTTTCACTGCAGGTTTGGGGGCTGGAGGAGCTCCAAGGGCCGGAGGCCACCAGTCATTATTCCAGAGATGGGAGTCTTTGCCAATCAGAAGAATCTCAGATTTAGCAGAGTTCAACTGCAGGAAGTTAGCTGTCATCCACTCTGCGATGGCAACTATATTTTCTTTAAATTTCGCTCTGTCCTGGCTGGGGTTGTTAGACAGGGTGATCACCAGTTGGGTGTCATCTGCGTACGACACTAGGGAGATTCCTCGCGTTTAGCCAACCGTGCCAATGGGCTCATGTATATATTAAAAGCGTGGGGCTCAATGCCGAGCCCTGGGGAACCCCACAGCGAAGAGGGTGAACACGGGAAGCAAAAGGTGGAGCTATCACTTGGAAGTTCCGGTCAGCCAAAAAGGAAGAGTACCATGATAAGGCTTTATTGCCGATCCCTATCTCCTCCAAACGGTGGAGCAGAATTTCGTGGGAGATCGTGTCAAACGCCGCACTCAGATCCAGCAGAACCAAAGCAGAGGTTCTGCCGGCATCCAAGGCGGATCTTAGTTGCTCAACAACCGTCAACAGTGCAGACTCGGTACTGTATCGTGGTCGGAAACCATTCTGGGAGCTATCAAGTAAGTGATTGGCTTCCAGAAAGTGAGTTAGCGTTGAATTTACATGAGCTTCCAGGATTTTGGAAAGAAATGGAAGCAATGAAATTGGACAATAGTTTTCTGGCTTAGAGGAGTCCAGTATTAGTTTTTTAAGTAGAGGAACTACTTTTGCATGCTTCCAAGATTTTGGGACCACCGCCGAAGCAAGGGATAGATTGAGCAACTCCAGACACTCAGGTAGGAGGCCCTGTTGAACTTTCCTGAAGGCGTCCGGTCTTAAGGGATCGTCTGGAGATCCTGATTTAATTGTGGCCACTAGTCCCTCCAAGTCTTTAAGAAAGATCGTGGGTAGTGATGTAAGAGGGACGATCTCAGGACCCATGTGCATATTCGTCTCGGTGATGCTGGGAATTGCACCATGGTCGAAATTATGGTAGATACCTTCAAACGTCTCCAGGAAGAAGTTCGCCAGCTCTTCACACTGTTGGTTAGAGGATATAATACTGCCTGATGCCGAGGGAGAAGTGACCAAGTCCTTTAAAAGAGAAAATATAGTTTTACTGCGATTAGTACTTGTGGTGATCAGGCTGGAAAAGTGGGCTGCCCTAGTTTTGCGCACTAATTTATGGTAGGATTTAATGGCTGATCTGTACTGTGATTTAGCCTGAGGGGCATATGATCGCCTCCATGTTCTTTCCAGGACCTTGCAGTTCTTCCTGGCTAGGGTCAAGTCCTCGTTGAACCAGGCATTAGCCCGAGCACCTTTAGAGTGAGTGAGTTTAAAAGGAATGCAAGTGTCCAGTGCTTGAGTTACCCACCTATGAAAGAGCACATCAGCCTCTTCCATATTGATGGCTTTATCTAGCGGCTTTGTGCTCAAGGCTGTGAGAAAAGACTCCTGGTCAAGTTTATGCCAAGGCCGTTTCAGTGACGGGTGCTGGTTCGGCTGGGACTTTGTGGCAGGTAACGTAATCAGCATTGAGATGAGGAAGTGATCTGTCCAGATCATGGGAAGAGGTACTAGGACTTCCAGTGACTCAAGGTTAGAAAAGATGGGGTCAAGAAGATGTCCGGCGTTATGCGTAGCGCCGGAGACCAGTTGAGTCAGTTGGCAGGCTGCCAAGTCCCCTAAGAAACTGAGAATGTCCGGTGATTCTAGCATCTCTAAGTGAAGGTTCAAGTCACCGATAATATTGAAATTGGCAGTCTGGAGAGCTAGTACTGTAATTGTATTCACCAGGGCCTCTCGGAAGATTTTAGATGGAACAGGTGGGCGATAGATGAGGAGGCCAGAAAAAGTGAAGTTTGCACTCAATGTAATTTTGAAGAGCGCACTTTCACAGTCCGGTAGGTCTTGGGGGATCAAGCTACAGGAGTGAACTGATTTATAGACGATCGCAATGCCACCCCCTTTCCCCCCTGATCTATTTAGACTGCATATAGCATATCCTGAGGGGAGGGCGAGTGCCGGTATAGCCACAGAGGCCTCGGAAAGCCAAGTTTCCGTTAGAAAGAGAACCTCAGGTGATCGATCCAGGAGGAGGTCGAATACCTCAGCGTGGTGTTTAGACAGGGATCGGCAGTTGATACTCAAGATAGTATGTATCACGGTCCTAGGACCTGAGGGTATGGGGTGCCCAAGAGGATTCAACCTGAAGGTACAATGTCCACAAGAGGTCAGGCAGTCATCTGGGGCCCAGCTATGAGTCCCACAAGCACCCACTCTATGTAAGGCAGATAATGCTTCACGGGAGTAGGCTAATCTTTGTGGCTTAAGAGAGGCAGCATCCCTGACTCCTGGCGCCGTCCAGGCGCGGACGGGCACAGACGGGCTTGCCTTAGGCGCATCTTCGGCGCGCCAGCGGCGCGTCCGCTGCGCGTCCTCGCAGCGGCGTTCATTAAATGCCACGGGGCTCAACAGGCTCCACCCGGGCTAAACACTGATTGGCTGAAAGCCGACCAATCAGCGTGAGCGCACTACCGAGGTCAGGAAGTGGCCACAAACACAAGGAAAATAGCGAGCAGCTTTAAATGCAGGAAGTCATATAAAACTTTTAAAAAAGGTGCAGGTTTAACAGCAAAAGTGGGTGCAATCTAAAACTTTAAAACAGTTCAGAGTCTTCCGCCAACAATTCCCCACACGCTACCCCAGCTCAATCTAGCCGCGCGTCCTCGCAGCGGCGTTCATTACATGCCACGGGGCTCAACAGGCTCCACCCGGGCTAAACACTGATTGGCTGAAAGCCGACCAATCAGCGTGAGCGCACTACCGAGGTCAGGAAGTGGCCACAAACACAAGGAAAATAGCGAGCAGCTTTAAATGCAGGAAGTCATATAAAACTTTTAAAAAAGGTGCAGGTTTAGCAGCAATAGTGGGTGCAATCAAAGGTTGTGGCTCCAATTATAAACAAGATTTAAAACGGTCGCTAGTCTCTTGAAACAATGTCCAAACTTAGCGCCGTGCACACTCCCACACTGGCGTATCTGCCGGATCCTACCTTGACAGAATGCCTGGCGCTCTCTCCGGTCAGCCGACACGGATTATATATATATAAGTTACCTACTGCCAGTAGGTAGTTATAGTTAGCTACTACCAGTAGGTAGTTATAGTTAGGACCTAAAGCATTTTTTGACTTGCCTATAACTTTGGCGTTGTTTGCCCAATCTGCATGAAATTTGCCCCCCAAAAGTGTCAAAGTAGGTTCTGTGTGTCATGGAAAGTTTGGGGAGGATCCATGCAGTGAGGACCGAGAAATAGAGGCGCAAAATAAGAGTGCGTTTGTAATGTTAAATCCCATAGGAACACGTTGTCGAACCTACAGCCTGAACTACTGGACAGACTGACACCAAATTTGGCAGAAAGGTAAATGTTTTTGCGCAGTTTGTGCTTTTTGGTATTTGGTATTTGCTGTAAATCCATTCAGTACTTTTTCAGAAATATAAGTTGAAATTTATAGTAATATCTCTGGTTGTGAAGCCATCGCAAAAAAAAGATGATTGGCTGACAGCACTTCAACCAGGAAGTGTTGGTAGCCATCTTGGGATTTGGCTTCACAGAGACCCAAAAAAATGAAAGTGAAAATAAAGAAAAGGGGACAGGATAGGAATACCTGGACCCCCTGGGACCCCGCCATGGCATAAAAGCATAAAGCATAAAATAATAATAATAATAATCGCAAACTTGTGGCAATTTATTTTTAAAAAAGCAAGCATGGGCTCCCACACTTACTTTACAATATCCCCTGGGACAGGTCCCTCCGCGGGGCACTTTTAAATATGCCGCAGCAGCCGGGACCAACGCCTCTTCGGGGCTAATTGCATATGTGTGAGGTGGCTCGAGGACCCCCCTGCCCAGGAGACTGGCACCCCTGGGGCTAATTTCAATAATATGGGGGGGATTGCGAACCCTCCTTCCCTGGGGACAGCCACCTCTCTGTGGCTAATTTCAATAATATAGGGGGCCTTGCAGAACCCCCGCCCTGGGGATCACCACCTCCACAGGGCACACTTTAAAAAAAAAAAAGTAGAGGCGAAGGCTGGAGAGCCTTTCCTGCTGCTCTGGGGACTGCCACCTCTGTGGGGCACAAACGCAATAATTAAGGGGGACTGTTGCGGAACCCCAAACCCAGGGACAACCACCCCCAGGGCAAATTTGAACAAAGGAGGAGGGCCGGGCTGCCCCCCCTCCAGGAGCCTAGATGGCCCTGGGGAACGCCACCCCCCAGGGCCGGCTCCAGCAATGTCCCGGGGTGCCCCCCAGGACATTGCAATTTGCTATGACTTGTCGGGAGCACTTCTCCCGCCAATCCATTGCAAACTCTCTGATTTCAGCAAGCGAGAGCAAAAATGCAGACACTTTGGTTTGGGCCCAGGCAGCCCCCACAGCACCCATCATTTGAAGTAGGTGCCCTGGGTTGGGACCAGGGCACCCACACTACACGCGGGCCCTGTGGGATGGGGTCCCCAGGGCCAAAATCAGCCCGGGAGGGGTGCCATGCAGCCCCACTCATTTTGTTCAAAAATAACTTTTTCAAAAAAAGGGTGCAGGCCCCGGGGTTGGGGTCACTGGGGCCTAAATTGGCCCAAGAGGGGGCCCCCTCCCTTTTGTTAATAACATTTTTTTTTTTTTTTAAAAGGGGCAGTCCCTGGGGGATGGGGTTCATAGGGCCAAAAATGGCCCAGGAGGAGGGCCACTCACCCCCTCCCTTTCAATAAAAAAAAGGTGGCAGGCCTGAGGGATGGGGTCCAGGGTGCCGAAATTGGCCCAGGAGGGGGGCCATGAAGCCCCCCTCCATGTTTTTTTAATAACCTTTTTTTTAAAAAGGGGCAGGCCCTGGGGATGGGGTCCGGGGGACACTAAACGGTCCAGGGAACAGGACTTTTTTTAAAAAAAGTCAGCAACTCACTGGAGGCCCCACCCCCTTTCTCCACTACTCTGATCCTCAAGAGCCAAGGGGACTTCATCCCCCAACTAGTAGTGCAACAGGTGGTGTGTTTGCAGAGTGGTGGAGAAAAGGGGCATGGCCCCTGAAAACCTCTTAGCAAACCCACTGTGTGAGACTTGCTGGAGGTAACGGGAGAGGTAGTTGGTCCCCAAGAACCCTCAATAGCCAAAGGGACTTCATCCCCCTACTAGTAGTGTGCCAGGAGGCACATTTATAGAGTGGTGGAGAAAGGGAGTGTGGCCTCCTTCCAGGTCTCAGCATTGCTGCTGGTGGGACTCACTGGAGGTAATAGGAGGGGTGGCTGGCCCCCAAGGACTAACCCTGGGCGTAGTCCGCGTAGTAGCGCTACGCGTAGCTACGCGAAGTGCACTTCGCACTACGCGAGCTACGCGTAGCACTACGTGAACTGCGTAGTGCGGTAGGAAATGCTGTTCGCGATGATTGCACAGTGCCGGATGCTTGTCCGCACTGTGCAATCATTGCAAACGGCATCTTGCACAGTGCAAGCGGTCGTTTTCTGCCGCTCGAGTAGATTTGTACTCGAGCGGCAGCTTTCTCAACGCGGACTGGTAGTTTCTCGCGAGCATACGCGACCACTCGCAATGAGAAACCTAACCTCCCCGCGTTGAGAATCTCACCGGGAGGTTTATTTTCCACGCTCGCGATCGGCAACTTGATGTTGCTGATCGCGAACGAGGAAAAAGTCTCGCCGGGATGTCATTTTGCTCGCTCGCGGTCGCCAACTTGACGTTGAGGACCGCGAGCAAGCAAAAAATGACCGCTACGCTACGCTTGTTTGCACTGTGCTACGTGCAATTCGCGTAGTGCGAAGTAGCGCAAACTTCGCAAACTACACGAGCGTAGCGTAGTACTTTGCCCAGGGTTACCAAGGACGTCTTTGGGGGCCAACTACCACTCCTGTTATCTCTAATAAGTCCCACACAGCGGGGTTGCTAAGAAGTCTTTGGAGGCCATGCTCCCTTTCTCCAACACTTCTCAAACACGGCTCGTGTTGCACTACTGGTTGGGGGAGGAAGTCCACTTTACTCCTGAGGGACCTTGGGGGCCAAGAAGCCCTTACCTCCTATAAGTCCTACAGGGTGAGATTCCTGAGAGCTGGTCAGAGGACCAGCCCCCTTTCTCCACCATTCTCCAAACAAGACTACTAGTTAAAAAACCATAGAAATTCACTGAAAAAACAAAGGTTACGGGGACGTTATAGTTAGGAAATGGACATAAAAAACCATAGAAATTCACTGAAAAAACAAAGATTGCAGAGACGTTATAGTTAGGCTGGCATTTCACTCATACAAAACCAGAGAAATTCAGCAGTTATAGTTAGCTGAGCTAACTATAACTTGCACCCCGCAATGCACTGATTAGGAGCTCACATATTACATCGCTCATGACATGGTCAGTGACATCACTGATGACATCACTGATGACATCGCTGATGGCATCATCCACAGAATCTCTGACGTACTCACTCACACCCCAGTATAATCTTTCTTACACCCACTCCAACTTCCACACTTCCATACTCAAAAGCATTGACACACCCATACCAGTACTTACACACCCACTCACTGAGGCTTTATGTTGCCTTTGCGCCACACAAGGGTATTGAAGAGTGACGCAAAGCCTAGAATAAGATTTACCATCCATATAAGGCCACCTTACGCGGCCCTGCGTCTTTTGGTACATCTGGGGTAATGCAAGGCAGAGCAAGTTGCTTCCTTGCCTTACTCTTCTCCAGTTAGGCATTCCATGGGTTCCCACACATCCACCCAGGGAATATGGTGCATTCCCAGATTTGCCATTAGTGGTAGACCATGGGAATGTGTCACAAAGCTACACTATAACATGGAAGGCGTAACGAGCAGAAATACTGTCTTTCTTCTCATTTTTTCCTCTTTCTACACATACTGCATTCTGCAGCACACATAGAAAGAGGGAAAAGCCTCAAAGAATTGTCTTTGTTAAGGAAGGTGCCCCTTCCTGCAGAAAAACAATCCTGCCTGCAACACAGGCACCCTTGCACCATGGTGTAAGGGTGCATGTGTTGGCACAAGGATAGGGCAGGAATGCACCATATAATGTTAAATAGAGCACATTCCTGCCCTCTCCCTATTACGGAGCGCAATAAGGTGTCTTGTTGTACTGCATTGCGTGACCTTTTGATAAATTTGCCCCATTGTGTCTATCGCTTGAAATAACCCTTCACCTTAAGAGGCAGAGGCACCATGGGTGCTTCAGGGATATCAACTATTTAACATTTTATTTATATTTTGCCTGAGACACCAATGATTTATTAATGATTTATTTGATTTTGCCTCCCCCAACTCCCATAGGGACCCCACGGGCCCTGGAGGGACACTAACCTTTTGTTAATTATCTTAGTCACATTTTGCCTGGCCCACTACCTCCCATAGGTGCCCCAATGGCCTGGGAGGAACATCAACTATTTAAAAATTAATGTAGTACATTTTTGCCTCCTCCCATAGAAGTGACACTAGCTACTCGCATATTAATTTAATACATTTTTATATTATTGTTATGACGATGATATTTAATAAGTATTGCATTTAAAAGAAGTTCCAAGTCTCACACTCTGTCTTCTAACATGTTATTGCCTGCAGGTGCATAAGAGGATACTTATTGGCTGAGACAGAGGTAAGACCCTTGTGCAAAGTGCTCATGTTTCTAACCAGTACAAGAGATAAAGACAATGGCCTCAAAGAAGGCGGTTCCTACCACGAAAGTGGCCAATGAAGATCAGGCCACCACTGGCATTAAGCCACCATCAATTTTCGGGCAATGTAGTGCAGGGCACCTGCCTCATCCTCTAGGTCCTGGAGGGACACAAACAATTATTTAATTAACTTACTACATTTATGCCTGCCTCTCATAGCTTCCCCATGTACCCTGAAGGGGCACCATCATGAATTTAAGTAATTCATTCAATTTTTGCCTGCACCCCTACCCACTATAGGGCCTACATGGGCCCTGGAGGGGCACCAAGTTAACTATTCCTATGTACAAATATTTTGTTTATGCATGTTTCACTACTGTTAAGCATTTGTGATGATGATGATAACTTCTATTACATTGTCTAGATTGCCTAAGTCTCACCTACTTTATTTTATTGCCTGCAGGTGCACAAGATATCAGTCATGTGCAATATTCAGATGGAGAGAAGTCTGTGAATTAGCTGCTTGCTACACTAGAATCCTCTGTTAAGTGCTTCTACTTGCACTAATGTCTAACCCAAATGAAAAGTAAATAACATGGCTCCAAAGAAGGAGGTTCCTGCCAAAAAAGTGGCCAGTGAGAAGACGAAGTCTGTTGCCAGTGCCACCACTAACATAAACCCTCCTCTTTTTTTCTGGAAATGTAACATATGTGCACATTCCTCTGGCCGGAAGAGTCTCGGAGGAAGACCAACAGCACAACCACCAAAAATAAAGCCCATGCTTCTCAACACTGTAGTGACTTCAGTCATGAGGAGCAGTGAGTCTGACATTGATTTGTCCTAGCAGTATACTGAGTCTTCACAGGAAAGTCAACAATAGGAACCACAGCCTGCAAGACCTGATCTTTTGGAAGTAGGAGCAGAGCAGGAAGTTGAAGTTGCTGCTTAGCAACAAGCAGTTGTGATTCCTCTTCCATAGAACACATCAGCTTCGTGATCTCCTGCCAGGAAAAGAAAGAACACGTCCCCATATTCTTCAAGTCCCCATCTAATGATCTTGATGTGGATTGAATCCTGACCGACACCTGACACAAGAGGCGAGGAAAGAGGAATGTTCCTGAAAGCCTTAGAAGTGAGGAAGGTGATGATGAGCCAGTGATTGTTAGTGTGTAGAGTGGCAGAAGAAATATATGTCACCTCTATTCAACCTGGTCTGAGTCCTGTAGTTCCACAAAAACTGCCTGCTTTCATGTTTTCTAGACACCAAAAACTTGCAGCAACCACCAAATTCACCATAGTCACAGACTGCCCTAGAGAAAGGCAAAAAAACTGCCTTTTAAACCTCAACAAGTTCTCCATACAGCACCACAAAAAGCTCTCCTTCAGTGTTTGGGACTTCTTTACACTCAGGTCACATGAAGATCACATTGCAGAATGCTCAATGTGCTACAAAATAGTTTATTGTGACACGCCAGGTGGATACTATGCTACCAATGGCCAACAGGTCAATCTAAAAAATCAATATGAATTCCTGTGGGAAGAACATCTCAAAAAGATAGCTACTGGTTAGATCGCTGGTGAGGCAAAAGAAGCAGTTGAATTGATAGAAGGATGTGGTAGTGAGACAGAAGAAGTGGATGGATGGATGCATTATGCTAAGCAGTCTTATGGCTGTCACTCATACTATGCAGTCAGCATCCACAGCATCCTAAAAATGGCACGAAAGACAGAGGTATACAGTCACCCTAAAGTGCCCAAGCAGCCTACTGTAGGTCTTAAGTGGAAGTATCATAAAGAACGCAGACATAACTACCAACTATCAAGATTATGTTCTGCAAGGAGTCACCATACTACCAAAACCATAAGAATGGCCAATTATGCAATGGGAAGCTTGCAAAAATGTTAGTCCTTGACCTCCTTCCTTTTACTTTCCTGAAAAGGAGAGGGATTCTTCAATGTGTGAAGACACTCTGTCCAACATTGGAAGGTTCCCAGCTGGACCTTTTGTTGCAGGGGGCTTCAAAATGGTACAGATTCATTGCCATTTAAAATAGTAATGGGCTGTTGGCCCCAGGGACCCCCCCCACCAGGTTGCAGAGTTAAGATATCCCTACACTAGCCCCACACTTTTCGAAATATGTTTTAGGACAATCCAGAAATGGCTGCCACAACATTTTGGTTTATGTTCGCAGCAGCCAATCAGATTTAATCTTTTGACTTGTTGAACCCTCAGATCCTCTGCAGCCCCAAAAAAAAAAATATATATATATTATATATATATATTTCAAATCTTCATTTCTCAAAAACTGGTGAATAAATTTACACCAAATCTCAAAAAGCATGCTTTCTTGGTAAAGATCTAGCTTTCTGCCAAATTTGGTGCAATTTCGATCACCTATTTTTTCTCTATCACTGTTCAATTTTCCTTTGTTATGTTATGTTGTTATGTAATATTATAGTGAATTGTATACCACACTAATCACTTGAGAGGGTATACAGGCACTTGGGCAGGTGTAGGTTTGTGTTCCCCAAGGTGCTTATATGAAGCGCCAGGGCTTCAGCTTCTTGTGGAACTCAAGAAGTGAGGAGGAGGCTCTGATGTGTTGAAGAAGGTAGTTCCATGTCTTGGTTGTGATGTAGGAGAAAGAGCGACATACAGTCTTGCTTTTACAGATGCAGAGTATGTTTGCAAGTGAGAGTGAGGCTCCCGAAAAGCTTCTTGTCAATGAATCCAGGCACAGACTCCAAATTACTTAGTGCATTTATTGAACAAGAGCATGCCCACCAAATGACTCAATTCGGCCAAGCCTGGCCTTGCTCACATAAACATTTCGAGTAGAAGCATCTCTTTTTGTTGTTTTATCATATCACCCACTTGATTCAGTGAAAATATTAGTAACTAGAAACAGACAATGCATTGTTTGATTTTTTACAGAAAACAGACTATCTTCGTAGCACAATTTGCTAATCCTTAAGTTTATGCACTGCAATCACAATATTTGAAGCATAAATAACTAATGCTAAAATTTACAAGTGGAACATGCATAAATATGAGAATAAATATATACAATAAATAGACCAAAATTGGTTCAGCTAGCAGTGTTTCTGAAACAGTATGCATATATAAAAATTATGGCACAAACAGGAACAGCTAGTTAAAACAAAATCGATACCCAGAATTTTGGAATAAATAACATTGATTATCTATTGATCACAAAATTGAGCCCAAAATGAGCTTGGACATGATTTGTTGTAAAAAAATATTGCCGGTCCATACCCTTTGATTGGCCCCAATTGTTTAAATATATATTACTGAATTAAGAAACAACCCCCATGTTTGTGTGCTCGCTAGTATTTTTTGGTCTAAACAGTGTTTTGTTTCCACAATAAAATGGAAGATGTGTAATTTATTATTTGTCTGTTTGGTCTGTTTTAGCTTCCTTCCTTTCTAATAAAGTGCCATACATGCTGAAGTGCAATATGTAATAGGTGCAAAAAACAAAATTGTAGCGGCATATACCAATGTTGGCAATGACAATATGTGGTCTGGTTCATCTCACAGCTTTTACTATAGAGATGTTCAAGAGATTTTTGTTACTTGGTTATTGACAGTTTCACAATCAATCTCATCATTTAAAAAATAATAATAATAAGTAAATCCTCCCCAAGGGTTAACCCATTGGGTGTTTTGTTGTGAAGGTTCAATATGCATCGACTTTCTAATTGTTTAAGGAGGACTTCTCCCCACCTCAACTAGGGTATTGAATCAATTAAAAAATATGTTAGACAATTAAGACTTTTGTTGTGGTACTGTTTAAAGTATCGAGCAACAGGATAGGTGGGATCGGAAATTACTATGGCTCTCAAGTGCTGGTGAATTCTGACATGTACCTGCAATTTAGTACTTGCAATGTATCTGAGTTTGCAGGTGCATTCTAAAACATACACTGCATGATTGGTTTTGCACGTATAAAAGTCGTCCAGTTTTACTGGTTTGTCGCTAAATGAGGTATTAGATTGGGACATGTTCACCCCGAATTGACATGCTCTGCTTGAGCTGCATTTGAAGAACCCTTTCCTGGATGACAACCAATTATTTGTTTGTATTATTTTAGGACTGCTATTCACTAATGCTTTGCTCATGGGTGGAGCTCTCCTAAATGTAATAGTGTTTTTTTTGGGGAGAGAAGGTCCTATAGTTGGATCCATTTGTACAATGGGCCATTGTTTGTTAAAAATGGCCCTTAACTGTTGTTCTTGTTTCTTATATGGAACAATCAACCTAATGTTCATCTCATCACCATTTTTATTGTGATTGTATCTCTTATGCATGGTCTTGTCATTCAGGTGGTCCCTGAATAATATATCTCTAGTTTCCTGATTGGCTCTATTAATGGCTCGGTTGATGGTTATTGCCGAATAGCCACGCTCCAGGAATCTAGATTTGGTTTCCTCCTGGCATTTAGCGAGGGTACTTTCCTGACTGCAAATTCTTCACAGCCTTAGCATTTCTCCATACGGAATGCTATCTTTCAAATGTCTCGGGTGAGAGCTATGAGCATGGAGAATGGAATTTCCAGCTGTCATTTTTCTGTGAAGTTGGGATTTAATTTTGTTGGTCTCTACATGTACATGCACATCTAGGAAATAGATTTCATGTGTGTTAATGTGGGCATATGACAAATACATCATCAATGTACTGGAGCCGCAAACAACGTTATTGTCCTATTCATCAACATGTTTAACCATCAGTACTTGCTCCTCCCACCAGCCCATGTGAAAAACACGCATAGCTGGGGGAGAACTAGGCGCCCATGGTGACTCCCCTTAGTTGTTGAAGAACCTCATTGTTGAAATGAAAAAAGTAATTTTCTAAGCACCAAGTAATCATGGAAAATAGCATTTTGCTGTGATTGTAAAGCCTTAATGGCTTGCTCCTTGGATAGTATTCCACTGCTCTCAGTCGATCTTGCTGCTTGTATTTAACGAGGTGATGTCTAACATCATTAACAGATAGTCATTGGCCCAAGGAATATCATATATCCTGCAGAGGAAATCACTTTTGTCTTGGATAAAAGATGGTAGACTAAACACAAATTTTTGTGGGAAATAGTCCACATATTGAGATGTTTTTTTCAAAAATGCTATTTCTCGCCAGAGTTATGGGTCTTCCTGGTGTAGGATTCCTATTTTTATGAGCTTTAGGTGATTATTTCGCAAAAATAGATGTTCATCCTTAGTCAATAATCCCTAATATTTCGACCTTGTTAATTTAATGTTCAAATCTTTTATATACTGTATTTTGCTTCTTTTGTAGCATTTTTCATCGAGGTGTCTGTAGGCTTCTATTAGAAACTTCGTTCTTGTCCACAATAAAATGTTGCCTCCTTTGTTGGTGTTTCTGATTATGACTTGATTGTTGTTTTGCAGCTCAGTTATTAAATTATGATATCTTTTATCATGGTCATTCCATTTTACTTGAGTTCTCTGAGTCCAATGGCTAAGGGGGATATTCTCAAGAACGGGCGATAAACATCGCCAAAATAGGCTAACGCAATTTTCCACATCGCCGCCCATCGTGGGAAAATAACTCTGTGTTAACGTCTTATTCCCAACACGGCGGTAACATGCGATCGTTTCCCGAGAACGCCACAAATGTCCGCAATACAACTACTGCGACGGCGATTAAAAAGGAAACCCGAACGTGAAATAAGATGCGATGGGCCCAACTGAGATAAAAATCCAGCGAAAAGCAGCGCCAGGCCCGCAAGTCCCACAAGTAAGGTGGGAACAAACACAATAAAAGCGGCAAAAATGAAATACAAATAAAACCCAAACAACTGCGAAGCACCATGGAGGTAGCCGGAGAAAGCACAGAGGACAACCCGAACCCCACAAGCCCCACAGAGGCCCAGCCTGGGACCTCGGGGTCAGGGAAGGGCAAGGAGAAGAAGAAGAGGGAGACGCGGTTCAGTCCACAGGAAAACAGGATCCTGATTACGGAGGTGACAGAACACCATCAACAACTGTTCGTCACCTCCACTGTGTCATTGGCAACAAAAAATGGAATATGGCAGTCCATCATGGACAAGGAGAATGCAGTCGGAGTGCTGAGGAGGACAATGGAAGAGCTCAAGAGGCGCTGGAATGATGTGAAGCGCACAAACAAGCTGAAACTCGCCAACAACCACAAAGCAGCAATGCAGACTGGGGGTGGGAGTCCTGCGCCACAGGAGGAGCTGGATGAGATGGAGGAAATGGTGTCCACAGTCATCAGTGAGGAGACGGTGGCAGGAGTCGGAGGACCGGACACTGCTCAACATGACCTGACACAACAGCAACAGGGTGAGTAACCACCAGGGACTGGGGGGAGGAGGGAGATGGGCACAATGGCACATATGCACAAGCAAGTACAGCACAACTGCGGACAAACCATGCCCAAGAGTCACAACTCCGACCAAGAGCCCAATTCACCCAAGTCTGCAACAGCTCAGCACTGTATAAGCACAGAAGTGAAAGGCACACCGCCTGAAAGGGATAAGGGCCAGCCAAAGCAGAGCTGAAGGGGCAAATCACCCACAATGCAGCACACACACATAACACTCAGAGCACCTCAACATGTACAACAAAGTGGACCAAACTGCAACACTTCCACAACAGAACAGAGGACACAACTGCTGCAGCTTGTGTGTAGAAAATGGCCGTTCGCATTTGGAATAGCAGGAAACTGTGAGATGACAATGGACAAATACAACCTCACATCCGTGATGGTGGCGAAATGTCAACTGCCCAGCATTAAATAGGCATCTCCACACAAACAGTCACAATGGACATTGACATGCAGTCTGTCTGTAAACTTGGCCAATGCGTCAACATACATGTGAACACAATGTCAAAATGCATCTCCCCTTCACATTGCAGAGGGAGAATCATCACCTCCTGCAGAGCAGACCGTACTCCTCATCACCGATGATGAAGAGGACCTACACACCATCAACCCTGACGCCCTCCAACAGCTCATGGACACCCTCAGCACCCCACCCCCAGGAGCAAGGTAGCCCAGCTGCATCGAGGCGAACCCACCCCCTGCACAGACCACACAGCAGGAAGCACCCAGCACCCCGGCTGTCTCCCAGGATCCCCATGACCAACACATGGCATTTCAACGCCGTGTATCGCAGGGCCAGAAGGGTACAGCAGAGCAGGTGCGTGTGGGGTTCGACCTCATGGCAGACAAACTAGATGACATACGTGGGTGTCCAAGTCCCATCAGGGACCACCTACAGGCCCTAACGAACACCCACAGTCCGCTTCATGGTCTCCAACACTCCATGGCTGACATCGCCGGAGTCATGACTCGTAGACAAGTACAACTGTCTAGTCAGAGTGGCTCCAGCGACCTCAGCCATGAGTTGGCCAACATGGGGAGGAACATGGAGAACATGGAGCAGATGCAGGCGGGAAGAATGGCTGCCATGGCTGCACACCAGCGAGATGTAGCAGGGATCTACCATGCCCTGCAGACCCACATCATGGCAGTGCTGCAACAAGGCCTGGCGCAGATGAATGCTGCTGCCACTACTCCCTCCACATCACCGCCCCCTGATGTGTCACTGCCACACAGTGCCGCAGATAAAACACCACCACCCACATGTGAGGCACATCACACATAGGAGGACGATGATGAGGATGAACCTGCCATTGGGCTAAGTAGGAAGCGGTATGGCCTCTTTCTGCTTGGTACTGCCCTCTGCATCATGCCCAGGAATAACACCCTCCATTGTCCCCCTTAACACACTGCGACACTCACCTTGGCCCCCGACATGGACTGCTACATATGTTTAGGCAACCAATGACATAGAAATCAGACAGCGGACTGAACTCCCTCTCCAACGATGCACTTTTCCCTCCCCAAAGGGCCCTGGCTGGCCCTCCACGGGGCAAAATTGTAAAGTAGCGTGTGCATGGCCAGGTACTGGTCCACCTTCACCACTCCACCGAATGTGAATAAGACATTCACATTCACACAGAAGAGTCATGTCCATGATCAAGCAAGTATAACAGTATGGATGTCCATGTTGTGGGACTCGACACACAGGGTGTATATTTGCATCAGGCAGGTACATCTCTGACCACAAATGGCGCCCTGTTGTCTTTTCCTGAACACCAATGACGGCCTTCATGTCACGTACATGTACACGTGGGACGCTGATGAGTGGCATGACGTACTACATGTGACACCCTGATATGGCATGTCGAATACGTGATGCCATGAATAGCCTCTCGGTACAGAGGTGACATACACACCATCTCTTCTTGCAACATATGGGAATGTAAGCACTCAATGTTGCACTTACACCTGTCAGATTAATATGCTAATGCAGAGGACTGACATGCACACGGGGAATGTGTGTTGCTAAGATTTCATTTGCACATGCTGGTCATGTGGTCATCTTGTACTGTGCCACGATTGCTGTGGACAGTCACAGTGTGACGTGCTCATGCGAAGAAATTGTTGATGATTGTGTTCCTTTGGGCTAATCCTGCTGCGGCTGCAGTGGGGTGTGGTCCACCTGCATCATCTTCCTCATCATCGTCCGGTGCTTCTGGGACTTGGATCCATGGGGCATTGGTGCGTACACATAGGTTGGACAACACACAACATGCAGTGATCATCTTGCACACTATTTCTGGGCTGTACAGGAGTCTTCCACCGGTGATGTCCAGGCACCTGAAACGTGATTTCAACACGCCAAACGTGCGTTCAATAATGCCCCTGGTGCATTTGTGGGCCACATTGTACTGCCTCTGGGCCAGGGTGTTCGAGTCTCGGAGGGGTATCATCATCCACGGGCAGAGTGCATATCCTTGATCACCTGTGGGAGGTAAGTGAGGTCAGTGTTAACTGGTGTTTCTGCATGCTGTGTTGGCAGACATGCAAGTTTCGTGGTGTGTGATTTGTGCGACCTTGGGATTCATGTTAGCCATGTATTGCTGCTGGCAAATGTGGTAGGACAATGTGTATTACGTAGCCTCACAGCTGCTCCTCCCTCCCACCGAGCCTATTTACTTGTGTGTGCAGAGTGGTTACATCACTTGCACTCCTACGGCACACCATTGTCATGCCTGTCTGCGCATGTCCGCAGGACTCACAGCAAGACTGTAATGTTGGCCGTTGAAGGTGTGTGGCCACGTGTGTGTAGGCCTATGGTAAGGATAGGGCAGACACAGATGTGGAGTTCTGGCCTGGCTGAACTCGCGCTGATGTTAAGGCTAGGCCTTCGCTTCAGGCTGCGGCAATGTGGATACACACACAACAGTTGGCATGTATGAGCCGAGACCCGAGCGGTCTCGCGCTCCTTTATTAATACATTTGCGCGAGGCCGCCCTCCTGGTGCATGCTACATTGCGACATTGTCGATTACAGGCCGGGTAGCTCAGACACTATTACGGAGACATACGCCATAGTCACGTTTGTGGCCAGGCCGGAACTGGACCACGCATAGAGCCCAGATCTGAACCATGCCCAGAGCCCCGGGCCATTTCTCCACACTCCTCACATGCATGTGCCGCCGCCGCTGCGCTGGGATGTCGTGCGCTTCGGAGTACGTCTCCAGACAATCTGCCCAGGCTTACCGGAGGCCTGCCTGGGATGGGGGTGGCCCCTTGACTGTGAAGGACATGCTGTTGGCTACTGGAGGCGGACTTGTGGGGTAGCCCCTCGGGACAATGACTTGCAGTGCACTGAGTTCGGCCCACCAGAAGAGCTGAGCGGGTGTGTATCATGCTGTAATGCTGGAGGCTGGACGGTGACTTGTGGTGCACTGAGTTTGGCCCACCGGAAGAGCAGAGTGGGTGTGCAGCCTGCGATGATGCAGCAGGCCTGGAGGTGCAGACTGGAGAGGATGTGTATTTTACTTGCTGTACCGCAGTGTGGTCAGAAGGCAGCAGTAGCCAACTCGCAACTCCGCGATGCGGTGCTGCTGGGTGCGCTGGGGGCCTGTTGAGCAGAAGCCAGCGATCGGCTGAGGAGGCTGCCAAGCCCACGGAGCACGGCCTTGGAGATTGCACCGGCACGTGGTGGGCCCTCTTGGAGAGACTACGGTGGCGGCAGGTGAGCAGTGAGGCCTGGGTGCGCAGGGGCGGGCAGTAACCACTGGGTGCAGGTCGGGTCTGGGGATCAGAGGGCTGGGGTGCTGCAGGCACACAGGATCGCGAAGGCACCACCGGTCACGACGGCGGCCTCGTGGCAGGGTGAGGGACGCCGCCCTGGCAGACACGCCACTGCAGGCGATGACGAGATGTGCGTCGGGTGGCGTGGGACGTAGCCACCTCGTCGCCGGTGTGACTTTGCCCATTGTAGGTGGTTGGTGAGTGTGTAGGCCTATGGCCAGGATGTGGCAGACACAGAGTCACACGCAGTAGTTACTTCGTTGGCCGTCCCGGATGTGAACCACTCCCTGAGCCCCTCCCTATTTAGTCACTCCCCTATGCTGGACTGGCGTGCGCCGGGCCTGCCCACTATGCTTATGCTTACAGGGTGGCCGACATGGCTACTTGTCCAAGGTGTTCCCCACTGCCTGTGATGACTTGGTTGCATCCACTGTCCACAACACTACAGACTCCAGCAGTATGTGTCCACATGGACATGTCTGTGCTCTGCATACTCAAGACTGTCCAGTACATCACCGCCACCCTTGGCATTGTGTACATTGTTATTCATGGGTCCATTGCCTCCTTCGCACAATCATGGTTCCCTCCTCTCCCCACAATCTGCAAATGTGTGGCAGAGGGGCTATGCCTTAGTGTATGGTTTGTCTACATTTCTGGCCCCTCTTACCACGGTTACTTGTGTTGTCGTGTCTGGCAGGTGTGCATGTTGTTTGGCATGTTGGGTGTGATTTTGTTATGTGTCCATTCCCACAGTTGGAATTGAGGTGTGTGGTGTGTTCCGTTGGTACTTACCAACAAGCAGTCCATTTCCATAGGTGCCACCCTGGAAGCGCTGGTTGATGATGGACTGTCGGAAGATGTATGAGTCATGCACACTGCCTGGGTAGTTGGGGACGACATTGGTGAAGAGTCCCCGGTGGTCCACTATTGCCTGCACATTGATGGAATGCATGTGCTTCCTGTTGCGGTAATTGTGTGCAGTGTCGGCAGGGGGCACAAGAAGGACATGTGTGCAGTCGATTGCCCCCAACATGTGCGGGAATCCGGCTATGGCGTAGAAGCCTTGCTTGGTCTCCAACGGTTCCTGTGCAGTGTGGGGGAAGTGAAGGTGCTGGGGTATGAAACTGATGATGGCATCCAGGACAGGTGTGATGGCCTTTGATAGGGATGGCTGTGAGACTCCTCTGACTCTGGCAGTTGTTGGTTGGAAGGTACCAGATGCCAACAGGTGCAGCACAGCCTAAGCTTTGTCTGCGGAGGGATGTTGGTTGTCTGCTGTGTTGATGCCGTCAGTCTGTGGGCAATGTGGGTCATGATGCGGAGGATGGTTGTCCTTTTGAGCCTGTAGTGGGCAATGACATCCTCTGGCGTTAAGTCTGTGAGGCTGATGCGTTTTCGGAAGGTCCGCTGTCTTGTTCTGCTCTGCCTCTGTGGTGGTCCGGGGGGGGGTCCTGGGGGTGGGGGTGGTCCTGGTGGTGGTGGGGGTGGGTGTTGTGGCCCTCTTGGGTCTCCAAGCTGCATGATTAGTAGCTCCAGGGCATCTGTTGGTCTTCAGATGTGGCTCTGGCCTGGGCTCCCTCTGTACTGCAAGTTTTTGTCCTACTTAAGACCAGTAATGAGCAGGTGTTAAGTCCCTGCTGCTAACGCGCCTTATTGCCTGTTTTTGTCCGGCATCGCAGATCTGGCTGGTCGTTGAGAATATCGCGAAGTGGTGTTTTCGTGTGTTTTGCACGGGAACGCCTACTCTGCATGTCATTAGCATTAATTGTCGCTCTCATCCGTGGCGATGTGTTTTGCGGCAGCTATCGCGGGAAAACTGGCGATGTCGGCAGTTTGCACCAGCTGTGAATGGGGCGATAAGTCTATCGCCACTTTTGCGGCGCTAAAGTGCCGATGAATCGGCGATAAGTCCTTGAGAATATGCCCCTAAGTTTTTTTGATTTCTTCAGTTATTCTATCATTAAAGATGTCAATGGCATCTCGTTTCATCGTTGGCATAAACGTAGATTTGGGTTTGAAAAGGGTTTCAACCGAACCAAATACATTGAATTCTTGTGGTTGTATTATTTGTTGGGTCAATATTGAAGTATCAGAATCAGTTCCCTTATTCCTTAGTCCTTGTAGGTCACGCATAAGGTCAATGTCCAATAAGTTGTTCAAGTTAGCATTTTCCTGAAGCCCTACGCTCATTGCCATTGATTGCTCTCTCTTTTTATGATATTTCATAAGTTTTAGTTTGCGTATAAATTTAAAAACATCTATGTGGGTCTGACTATAAATAAAAGAGCTTTCCGGGCAGTAGGTCAATCCTAAAGATAGCAACTGTATTTCTGCTTCATTTAATTCGATGGTAGACAGATTGATCACAGTATTGCTATTAGTGGCTATTTCCGTCTCCATTTGGCTCCTTGTTGTTTTTTGGAATTTGCTTCTGTTGCGTTTCCTCCTTTGTCTGCGTCTTTGGTTCCGTCTCTGTTTATTTTGGAGTTTAGACCTCTCGGTCGTAGCGTCTGGCGATGATCGCGTCGTAAAATTTCAATTCCTCTGCGAGAGTCAGTTTAATGTATCCTGCTGTGGCTCCTAATGCAGCTCTCCCTTCTACCTGAGTCTGTTTCACTCTCCATGGCTGACCTTAGATTCAATGCCGTATTTGTTGTTCGGGCATTGATTTTATCATCCTGTTTGGCTATGTTGCTGTCCATCTGGCATGGTCTCTTTATTGTATCAAATGTTTTTGAAAATGTGAATATCCGTCCGGATCCATAGTCTATTTTATCTATTTTTTGTTTTAATGATTATACATTTTCTCAGCTCTCGCTTGAGGGATCACCCCGAAACTTTCAAGACAGCAGCTGATTTGAGCGTCTAATTAGTTTTACGAGGATTCGTCAAATGATGCCAAAGTTATTGGCAAATGAAAAAAAGCTCTTCCTATGGAAACTACATGGTAGATTTAACTACTTACTGTCGACCGCCAGTCGGTAAAATATATATATTGTTTTGAATAACTTTGGCGCCATTTGGCGAATCTTCATGACATTTTAAAAAGCTTCCCCTTTTTGGTTCTGTTGCTGTGTTAAAAGTTTCAGGGTGATCTTTGAAGCAGGGGTGGAGAAAAAAGGGCGGTCCCAAAACACGTTTTCTCCATGTTATGTCTAGGGGGATTTTTCATTTTTTGAACACGACTACAGCCCGAACTGCTGAACAGAATTACACCAAATTTGGCAAAAAGCTAGATGTTGGTCCAGAAAGTGTGCTTTTGTGATTTGGTGTAAATCCGTTCAGCCAGGAGGTGCATTTGCAGAGTGGTGGAGAAAGGGGGTGTGTTGCCTCCGAAGACCTCTCAGCAAATCTGCTGTGTGGGCCTTACTGGAGGTAACAGGAGGGCATGTTGGCCCCCTAGGACCTTCTGAAACCACGGGGACTTCAACCCCCAGCCAGCAGTGCACCAGGAGGCACGTTTGCAGAGTGGTGGAGAAAGGGGCGTGGCCTCAGAAGACCTGTCAGCAGTGTGGGCCTTACTGGAGGTAACAGGAGGACATTTTGGCCCTCAAGGACCCGCTGGAGCCAAGATGACTTCATCCCCAACTAGTAGTGCACCAGGAGGTGTGTTTGCAGAGTGTTAGAGAAAGTTTCTGGCTGATCCGTCAAGGGAAGGCCAAGAACCAGTGCAATTCCCCCATGTTATTTCCCACAGGACCTTTAGACATGGCTACAGCCCAAACTGCTGAACGGAATTACACCAAATTTGGCATGGAGGTAGATGTTCTTTCAAGGTAGTGCCTTTTTGTGACTTGGTATAAATCCGTTCATTAGTTGCTGAGAAATTTAAAGAAATTTCCAGTTGTATTTATAGGGATGCAGTGGAACCGCGACCCCTCCCAATCTCGAGCTGAGATCTGATTGGCTGCCAACACTTCAAACTAGGAAGTGTTGGCAGCCATCTTGTGACTCAGTAGAGTCGAGTCACAGAAAAAGGATTTAAAAAACATAAATGGGGCAGTGGCAAAAAAGCATTTTTTTAAAGAAAATTCAGAGGGAGTCACGCTGGATTCACGACTCCCACAGAAAAAAAAAACAAAGCGTGGGCTTCGATAGTAATTAGCCCCCGGGTGGGCCAGGTCCCGTGGACTTTATGAAAATATAGGACAGAGCGCACAGGGCAGTGACATCATTTTATGCAGGGGGCCTCACGGCTCCCCGCTTGCCCCGGGGACAGCCATCTCCCTGGGTCTATAATCAAATATTAATGAGTGGGTTAGGCTCTGGCCACCGACGCAGCCCCAAGGACTGCCACCTCCACGGGGAAAGTCTTTTAAATTAAGTATGAGGGCTGCATGGCCCCCGCATTCCTGGGGACCACCACCCATCCGGGGCTTAATTAACAAAGGAGGAGGGTCATGTGGCCCCCCTCATGGAGCCCTACATTGCCCTGGGAACTGCCAGCCACGGCTCCAGCAATGTCCTGGGGTGCCCAACCCCAGGACATTGCAGTTTGCCATGGCTTGGCGGGAGCACCACTCCCACCAAGCCATAGCAAACTCAGCTCTGCTTTCAGCAAGCGATAGCGGAAAATACTTTTTGGCTTGCTGAAAGCAGAGCATGTTTCCCTGCCTGCTGTCAAGTGAGCAGGGAAACAGACACATTGCTTGAGATCCAGGGAGCTGCATGTTAGAAGCTCCCTGGGTCTTAAGGCAAGGGCGGCTCCCACAGATGGTGGGGAGCTTGCAGTGTCCTCGGGGGCCTTCAGGCTCCCCGCGGTCCCCAACATTCCAAAAGTGTGGGCCGGGACCTGGGGAATGGGGCCCCTGGGGCCGAAAATGGCCTCCACCCTTTAAATAAAAAAAGAAAAGGCTGGGGCCTGGGGGAATGGGGTACCCCGGGATCCAGGGGATAGGGCCCCCAAATGGCCCAGGGAAGGGGGGCTTCATGGCCCCACTTCCTTTATTTAAAAAAAAGAAAATATAAAAAAAAGAAAGGCCGGGCTCCAGGTAATGGGGTCCCCGGGGCCAAATTCGGCCCAGGTTGGGGCCATGCAGCCCCACTCCCCATTCTTAACATGACTGGCCCCAAGGGATCGGGTCCCCAGGGCCAAAATCAGCCCAGGGCAGGGGGTATTGAGTCCCCCTTTACTTTGAAAAACCCCCCAAAAAAGCACGGCAACTCTCCGAAGGCCCTGCCGCCTTTCTCCACCACTCTGCAAACACGCCCCCTGAAGTGCTGATGGTTGGAGGATGAAGTCCCCTTGGCTGCTGAGGTTCCTTAGAGGCCAACAAGACCTCATGTTACCTCCAGTAACCCCCACACAGTGGGATTGCTGAGAGGTGGTCGGAGGCCATGACCCCTTTCTCTACCACTCTGCAAATGTGCCTCTCAGTACACTGCTGGTGGGGGGATGAGGTCCCCTTGCCTCCTGAAGGCCTCAGGACTAAAGTGGACTTCTTACCCCAAGCAGCAGTGCGCCAGGAGGCATGTTTGCAGAGTGGTGAAGAAAGAGGGCATGACCTCTGAGGACCTCTCAGCAATCCAGCTGTGTGGGTCTTACTGGAGGTAACAGGAGGGCTAGTTGGCCCCAAAGGGCCCCCGAGAGCCGAGGGGAGTTCATGCCCCAACTAGTAGTGCACCAGCAGGTGCGTTTGCAGAGTGATGGAGAAAGGGGGCGCGGCTACCAAAAAACTCTTAGCAAACCCACTGTGTGGGATTTGTTGGAGGTAACTGGAGGGTTAGTTGGCCCCCAAGGACCCTCAATAGCCAAGGGGACTTTAATCCCCCTACTAGTAAAATGCCAGGAGGTTGGTTTGCAGAGTGGTGGAGAAAGGGGGCATGGCCTCCTACCAGGTCTCAGCAATCCTGAAATGTGGGACTTACTATAGGTAACAGGAGGGGTAGTGCATTGTGCAACCATTATGAGTGTATGTAAGTTGAAAGAGAATGTGTACCTTCTAGTCACTATACTAGGAGGGAAATAGAAGAGAGCTTAGATGAGAACATTAACTAAAAATACAGTGAGACGGAAAGGAGAAAGAGAAATTGGTATACTGAAATTATAGTAATTGTATTAAGCCAGTATATATGAATGTGTTTGAAATTAGATTTGATTGTTTGCTTCTAGTATGTATTTTAATAGTATGTAATTTGCACACATTCACACAGTCAGGGAGGCACACACATATCCAGTTACACTCTCACAAAAGCACTTATGTACCCACCCCTCATATATCCAGGCAGTGACTGCAACACTCATTCACACACCCATAAAACCATTCACACATCCATTTATTCTCCTATATGTCCAAGGTTTAGTGCTAGTTCATCCTTAGAGCCTGGGAGGGCATGCACAGAATGCAATCTGCACCACAAGAAGGGTTTGAAGAGGGCTACTTCGCACTCTTGAAAAGGGAGAACCCTGATTGTAGTTGACCTCAGAATCAGTGCCCCAGTGTGTAGTGGGTTTTATGAGGAGGGAGATAAGTGTAGAAATGAGTGGGCAAAGTCTCCAGAGGAGAGAGGGTATCCCCCAGAGAAATACTTCTCTAATGGATATGATACTGGAAGTACTATCTCCTCCCAAACCTAGTCCTATAAGGACCTCCTATGCAGGCAGGCTGAGTGGGACCTGAGGCTGCAGCTGGCCCAGCTCTGTGCAGAAGAGAGAAAAGGTGAGCTAAGAGAACCTTGGCGGAGAAAAGGGTCTTGCTAGCTGGAGTGTTAAGGAGGTGCACTTGAAGGCTAAATAGCAGTTAGAGTCTAGCAAAAAAAGGTGTGAGCATACTACCGTGTCCAGTGCAGAAGAAAGTGTTTGTATATTCAGAGACTTGAGGCCACATGCATCAAAGTCAGGATTTGCGAATCCTAAATAGCGAATTTTAAGAAATCGCTATTTAGGACTCGCAAATCCCTATGCATGTAGGAATCACAATAAAAATTGTGATTCCTACATATTCCTTAATTGCGACTCGCAAATTGCGAATCGCAATTAAGGAATAGCTACCCATTCATTCCTATGGGCCTAGAGGCCCATAGGAATGAATGGGAATTGCATGCGCAATTTGCGAGTACCAAATAGGTACTCGCAAATTGCGCATGCAATTTCAAGGGTGCAAGGGTCCCAAAAGGACACCCTGTTGCACCACTGAAATTGAGATGTTACCACATGTTGCGCACATACATGCCGCAAGGGCATGTGTGTGTGTAACATGAAACTTTGAAAAATGCACTTTAGTGCATTTTTCAAAGTTTTTGCAAATCACCATCAAGTTCAAATTGATAGTAATTTGCGATCCCTAATTGTGAATTCGCAATTTGAAATTGCATCATGCATTGCATTTAGGGAATCGCAATTTGCGATTCCTTAAATGCATTTGCAATTTAAGTAATCGCAAATTTTGCGATTACTTAAATTGCAAATTTGCATTTGTGTTGATGCATCCCAAATGCAAAAATACCGGTTGCAAAGGGGCAGATTCTGCGAATCTGCCCGTTTGCGATCGGTATTTTCGTTGATGCATGTGCCCCTTGGTTCCTGACTTTAAGGAGGGGTCTGATATAGATAGGATATTTTTGGCTTAAGAAGTAGCTGTGGTGGTTAGGAGGATTGTAGAGATACCTTTGAAGTCATATTCATGGTGATGGAATGAAAAACATGCTGGCTCTAGATAAGAGAAAGAGGTTGAGGTATCCCACTATCAAGGAGGTCCCTGTCAGTAAGTATGATTTAACCCCAGAGGAGTGCAGTTTGAAATTCAGTGTTAGTCAGAAACTACGTGACTACAACTGGCAGGATTTTGTGGGGTAGTTTTAAAATGTTTGTTAGGATCACTGACAAAATATCGATGTAAAAAATATCGTTGACAAAAATATTGATGAAAAAATATAGAATGCAAAAATATCAACTCCCTATACTGAAACAGGTAAGTACAAAAATATTGAATCAAAAATATTGAAGTAAAAAATATAGATGTACAAAATATCGATGTAAATATATATATAACATAAAATAAAATATATAAAATATATTAAATATTAATATTATTTTTAACAAGATAAATTAAATGTAATATACATTTTAACTAAATATAACAAATAAACTTAATTAAAAAAATATAAATACACAAACATAATAATCTATACATATACATATATTTACTTAAAAATAATTTAACTATTATCTTTATTTAATTTTTAAACTTTTAAATTATATAAAAATAAAATATATACATATATCAATAATTTAAAATAAAAAAATAACCATTTTATAATTAATTCAAACATTTAACTAATAAAAAAATTAAAACGTACATTTCGCAATACAATAAATACAACAGTAGGGAAAATGTTGGGTAGCGGAATAATTGAATTCACTATTCCAACTCCAGTCAGTGCAAGAGTAGGGAATTGTTGGATAGCGGGGGAGTAAAAATTACTATTCCCAATCCAGTGAATGCAACAGTAGGGAAAGTGCTGGATAGCGGAGGGGAAAAATTACTATTCCCACTCCAGTGAGTGCAACAGTCGGGAAAGTATTGGATAGCGGAGGGGTAAAAATGACTATTCCCACTCCAGTGAGTGCAACAGTAGTGAAAATGTTGGATAGCGGAGGGGTAAAAATTACTATTCCCACTCCAGTGAGTGCAACAGTAGGGAAAGTGCTGGATAGCGGAGGGGTAAAAATTACTATTCCAACTCCAATAAGTGCAACAGTAGGGAAAGTTTTGGATAGTGGAGGGGTAAACATTACTATTCCCACTCCAGTGAGTGCAACAGTAGGGAAAGCTCTGGATAGTGGAGGGGTAACAATTACTATTCCCACTCCAATAAGTACAACTGTAGGGAAAGTGCTGGATGGCGGAGGGGTAAAAATTACTATTCCCACTCCAGTGAGTGCAACAGTAGGGAAAGTGCTGGATAGCGGAGGGGTAAAATCTACTATTCTCACTCCAATAAGTGCAACAGTAGGGAAAGTGCTGGATGGCGGAGGGGTAAAAATTACTATTCCCACTCCAGTGAATGCAACAGTAGGGAAACTGTTGGATAGCGGAGGGGTAAAAATTACTATTCCCACTCCAATGAGTGCAACAGTAGGGAAAGTGCTGGATGGCAGAGGGGTAAAAATTGCTCTTCCCACTCCAATGAGTGCAACAGTGGGGAAAGTGCTGGATGGTGAAGGGGTAAAGATTACTATTCCCACTCCAATAAGTGCAACAGTAGGGAAAGTGCTGGATGGGGAGGGGTAAAAATTACTATTCCCACCTCAGTGAGTACAACAGTAGGGAAAGTGCTGGATAGCTGAGGGGTAAAAATTACTTATCCCACTCCAGTGAGTGCAACAGTAAGGAAAGTGTTGGATAGAAGAGAAACAAAAATTAATAATAACATTTAAAGAATTGAAAAAATGTAAATAATCTTAAAAATAAATAAACAATATTTTAAAAATATCAGATTAAATATATTAAACATTAACATTAAATACATTAATTACATATAACAAAAAGGTACAACTATTATCTATTTAATTAAATTAATAAATACATTTATAAACAATATTTATTTAAAAGAAGAAAATATTAACAAACAAAAAATATTTAAAACATAAATGTATTTATTTTATTTCCTACCCTATAACACCACACCAATAAAAAAACTTCAACCTTTTTATTTAAATTCATTTCCATAATTAACATAATTAATAATGATTTTAAAAATTATTATTAATAAAAAAATAAAAACATTCATTGAATACGCATTCTTTAACACTATAGTGTGCACAACACATACTAAAATTAATTACACAATTACCATAATTAATTACTAATTAATTAATTTTAATTAATTAACAACTAATTATTAATTCAGCAATTAAAAATAAATTACTGCCCACCCTTCCCACGATTTACACCTATAAACACCACAACACACACCTAAAATTAATTACACAATTACCATCATTAATTACTAATTAATTAATTCAGATTAATTAACAACTATTTATTAATTCATAAATTAAAAATAAATTACTTCCCACCCTTCTCACCATTTTCACCTATAAACACCACAACACACACCTAAAATAATTCAACAATTAACATAATTAATTGCCAAATAATTAATTAAAATTAATCAACAACTAATTATTAATTCATCAATCAAAAATTAAATGACTTCCCACCTTTCCCATCATTTTCACCTATAACCACCACAACACACACCTAAAATTAATTACACAATTAACATAATTAATTGCTAATTAATTAATTAAAATTAATTAACAACTAATTATTAAATAATTAATACAAAATTAATTGACACATTTAACACTAACATCTCAATTCAATAAATATAGATAAATAATAATTATTCAATACATTTACTATAACTAAATTACTTCCCACCCTATTCCCCTATAAACCCACAACCCGCTACGGTACTAAAAACGCAAAATTCAATCAAAAAAATATAATAACTACTAAAAGTAATCAATACATTTTATATAATTAAATTACTTCCCACCCTATTCCCCTATAAACCCACAACCAACTACGGAACTAAAAACGCAAAATTCAAACAAAAATAAATTAATAACTACTAAAATTTTAACACATATAATAAAAATACAAACAATTCTTATACAAAAAATACATGCATCACACACATATAAAATATATACTAAAATACATAACATTAATAAAAAATCAATATTTTTAACATCTATATTTATGCTAACGATATTAAACACTTTGATATTTTCTACATCGATATTACTTATCCAAAATCGATATTCTTGACCACGATATTTTGTCTGTCGATATTCTTGACCGACGATATTTTTACCACGATATTTGTGCAATTCGATATTTCTTGCTCGATATTCTGTACCTCCACCGTTTGTTAAAAGTACTGTTGTTTTTTAAGAAGGTGTTTCTAACAATTTTATACGTTTTCTTTTTTTCCAAGTAGGATTGAGAAGAAGCAACTTGAGGAACCTTTTCTTCAGACACTTATTGGAGTTCTTTTAGCTTGTTTATCTGATATATTTCAATGGCATTCACATGATCTCTTTTGAATATAGTAGATGGATGCTGTAATTCTCATATATTTCAGATCTACATCTATGCACTTTTTCAAACTGGTCACTTGTAGGCAACATTTCTTCCATCACGCAACTTCCATGTAAGAGAAAATCTACATCTTTATAGTACACATTGTTGTGTTTAAGATATAATGTAGCCGTCTTCACCTTACTTACATCCACTAGTTCCTGCCACAATTAGTTTTTTTTGGGGGGGCACACCATTCACTAGAATAACAAGTGGTTCTTCCAAATCTGTCTCTACACCCACAGTTTCAATATAGTGTTTCACATCTAAAGGAAAATACACAACAGTACATTCCAGCCCTTTCAAAAGCTCAGTGACTGATACCTTTAGGGGCCGATTCCGATCTCGCTGGTAAGTGCCTCCTAGAGCCGTCCGTAGCGTTACCTGCCGACCGAATTCGTTCCAGGAGCCGGTCCATCCAAACGACGAAGTACGATGCGCAAATGTGTCCAATTCCAGAGCGACACGCACGCTCCGAATCCAGCAAGATTATCAGTACGAGCCGGCTCCGTATACGCTGAATGGAGTCATCCGGAGCCTTTTCCGAAGCAGTTTCAGGCCAGCCAAGTACGAAGCGTACTTCCTACGCGCCGAACAGGTCGCCACCTCCAGCACGTCACAGCATCCAGAAGAGCTGTATTTCAGCTCCTATTGATGCCACAACACGATCACCGCGTACGAGACGAAGCAGCCATGTATCCGATCGTGCATGTCATCCCCATACTGTACGCCTAAGGTCGAATCCACAACCGGAACCAACACGATTGTCACAGACGGTAAGTCAGACACCTACTGTTGAAGCCATCTTTGCTATATGATACCAAATGCTGGAAGCCTTGGGCCCTGTTAAGTTGACATAAGGGTCACTGCACATTATGCTTGCATTCTTTCCTTTTACAGTAGAACTGTTTTTGTAACACAAGGCTTGCTCAACACAGATACTGGAACAGAGGAAGACGCAAGCTTATTTCCGCATATCACATTTAGCATTATATCTGGTTTATGATGATATTGCAAATTGTTACATGGAAAAGTACCAAAAGCTAATACATTGCATTACAGTGGAAAGTCCCCAGAGCTGCCTACTTGGGACACGTAGTCAGCAACAGTATATTTCGGACCATAACTGATATAGCGCAGCCTAGGCCTTTTGCTAATTGGTCAGATAACCCATGATTAATTTGTGCTACGTACATTATGATGTTGCAATCTTTTGTGGTTTGTGCCTATAAAAGCTGTCAGAAACGTCACATCTTTGGACATTCAGGGGCCGATTCCGATTTCGGCCGGAAGGGCACTGAACGATGGTCGGAGCCCTTCCGACCGAATCGGAACGTGCCGGCCGGATTCCTTTCCGACCGAGCCATTCCGATGGGCTCGGTTGGAAAGAATCCGACTTCGGATTTCCGGATGGCTTACGACGGGCTCGGAGAGCCCGTCCGCCGTCCGGAAATCCTTCAGTACTCCCCGGCCGCCTCTTCACGACCGAGGGAGTACGATGGCAGTATTCACTGCCTTTTCGTGCCGGTCTTTCCGGCACGAAAAGGCAGTCGGTAACTGTCTTTGGGGGCCCCCAGTAGGGCCCCCATGGGTGCGAGGCCGCCGAATGGTGGCCTGGGGGCACCTATGGTGCCCCTCTGTTGATCCCTGCACCCGGTGGCAGGCACCTTGGGGTGCCGGCCACAGAGTGCAGGGATGAACTGCACCCTGCTTTCCACAATGAAAGCATGCATTCCGCTTGGAATGCATGCTCCCAATGTGTAGTATACGAGTGCGACCGAACAGGGTTCGGTCGCATCGTACTTGCAGGGCCGTAACCGACGACAGCAGGTCGATCGGTTACGGCTCCTGACCGATGTCGGATGGACCTGAGTCCGTCCGACATCGGAATCGGCCCCTCAGTATCTATGCTGTTTGTCTCCGTGCCGCACGTACTTGCATTTTTTGTTGGTCTCCAATAAATTCTGCTATCTTCTGTGCTGACAGAGAACTGTATTTGTGGTATTATTTCTTATTCTTATTTTCAGATCCCACATTTGGTGTGAGAATGCGGTCCCAGGATCAGTGACCATTTTCAGCTGCTGACAAGCGCCCTCCGGCTTCTCTCGGAGTTCGGATGCCAGAGGTTTGCTGCCTTACCCTTTTGTCTTCTCTCTCCCTCCACTCCATGGCTGCTGGGGGTCTCTGACCGTGAGTTGATCTTGTCATATCCCTGGCTCCTATTTTCCCTTCTTTCAGCACATTTGTATGGCTTTGTTTCCTTCTTTGCCTTTCTGGTGCCAAGAACACCGGGCCTCTGTCCAGGCGATGTCTACATCTCTTGCACATTTCCAGCTGCAATGGCTGTCATATCGGCCGTTCTTCTAGCTTTTTTCTGTGCCCTTATCGTGGCTCTGATTGTGTATTTCTTTGCCTGCCACCATTCTGCTGAGGACTGTGCGTCTGCTCAAGGTTGGCGCACGCTCCTTGGTGCTGGCCGTGCCTTATCTCCTGCACCGTTTGTGGCTCTTGACCTCTGACATTGCTGCCGATCTCTGCCAGAATATTCTAATATGCATTTTTGCTCAACATTTTAGTATCTGGTCCTGGTGTCCACCCCTCCTGGCCGGTGACGGCGCACCTCTGCACGTTCCCTGCACGCAGTGACTTCCTGGTGCTAAGCAGCACCTGGCTGATGGCGTACCAAGGAGGGCGAACTTCTGCACCCCTCTGTCTTGCCTGCGGAGAGTCCCAGGCCGATGGGGGTGGAGGACAGTGACAGCTGCTTCCCGTTGACTGGGACTGAGGTCGGTACGCTTTGCCAGACTCAACATCTATCGGTGAGTTTTTATTGAGGTTTCCATCCTCTTGGTCGGGTTGTAGCAGGTAGCCCCTCATTTTTGAGTTGTGCCAGTTTTGCTCCCCAGGTGCAGGTGGTGGCGGTAATAGCAACCCTGTGGTTGCACATTATTCCTGTGCAAGAACGATATCGTGGGGGTAGTGGCCAAGTGGGCTGCTCCTCTTTTGGTTGCAACAAGTTCTCAGGGCGCCGGTTTCTCAGATTCCATGCACTCAGGTTTGAGTGCAGCTAGCTCTCCTCAGCGCCACTGGCCCCGGGTTCCCAGTGGTTGGCTGCCTCCTGCCGGACGCCACAGGCGGTATCCAGCTGTGCCTAGGGATATACCTAAGCACAAAGAGGAGGGAGTATCAGTTGTTCTATTGTCCATAATTGTTGGTTTCATTACATTTTTCTATTGTGTTCTTGTCATATGCCTCTCATACATGGTGGTTAAATACAGTTAGGGTTAAAGGGCGCTGTCGGTACTTGTCAGGTTGTCATTTTTTTCTTTTGGGTATTGTGACGCTACATGACTGACATTCAACGCTGCTAGACTTCCTGACAACGTACTTGGTACCCCTCAAATACTACTTATTAACGTATATGATGTCCCTTACTATTTCCGCACCCCCCTAAAATAAACTGGCTGACAGACTTATTAATATTTGTCCTATACTACACAATTCCTCCTATTTGCGTTTTGTTCCTTATGTCCTTTGAAATACCAATAATATTGTTCCTATTTCCCCTCTTACTCTTCTGGGATTAGTGTAATCACACCGCACACATTCACAGCACACTCAAGGCTACCAGACAGCGCTGCTGCGCAGGGCCGCCAGAACTTGTTTATTAGTTTTATGTGTTTGTCTGAACTGCACGAAGAGTTCACCACTTCTGCACTGTTTATTTGAATGACTGGACCTCTTGGCACCATCCATAGGGCCTTCATTTCCGTCTAGCTGCCCCTCCCGCCCCATTAGGGGATCACGGGAGATCGCAAGGAGACGGAAACACTAATCTTTCTTTCAAATACTTTCCTGTCATCTTTTGTTCTGTCCATGGCGCGCCAGTAATGCTACAAAGCACCCAGGACAATTTCTCTTTCCTACTTGTGAATGCTTTGGTGAACTAGTACCAATTGCACTATCTGTCTGCCTGATGAACGGCTTCCTCTGCTGCTGCAAAAGCTGGGGTCTGGCTGAAAAGCACATGATAACGTCCGTCCACCCATTGTGTTGTCTGTTTACAGTATAGCGCGACACCCCACCCTCCATCTGTCTGGTATATCTGAACTGTCGTCGCAAAGCAAAGAAGGTTAGCGCTTGCACTTTGCACACTTCCACACTCTCATCTCTCACCATGGGAAACCCTCTAAGTAAAAATAACTTAGACAGCAGTCAGCCAGCTCCACCAAAAGACTCCCCAGCATACAATGTGGCCTTACGCCAAGGACTAAGTTCCATACTATTTATACATAAATGGCATGACCTGACAGCGAGGAGACCGGACTTACAATTTCCGTGTCAGGGGACGTACGACATAAATAAGTTGTCAAATTTGAGACAAATGTTGACATTAAAAGGCAAGAAGATAAAGCCGGCCGAGTGGGAATCGTTTTTTCAGTGGGATTTGGTCCTGCGCAAAATGCGTGCAACTAATGACGTGAAATCGAAGGTTTACAAGGAATTGTTAGAGGTTAAAAACAGATTGCTAAATGAGATGGCAAAACAGAAGATGAATGAAAATTGGAGAAAGGCGCAATTGGATGTAGTGGGAGTATACCCATGCATTCCAGTTGATAGTGAAAAGCAAGCTAAAAAGCAGGGAGAAGGAGAAGAGGATTCAGTACTAGAGGACCTTTTAATGGGGCGAATAAGAGGCACAACAGTCTCACCCTCCGCTTCCGGGGAAAAACACACTGAGCTATCTCAAGAACAGCAGACAGCTGCTATAGCTTTAATACGTAGAGTTCTCAACGAAGACGCCACCAAAATAGACTTGGGCGCAGTCCAAGACATTGCCGTCTTGCAACTAATGAGGAAGGAGGCTGTCCAGGCCGCATTTAACTATAGTGATAAGAAAGAGCAGCTATAGCAAAATACACGCAGAAAAAGACGACAGCCCCAAGATTAATAGGGCGTGAATGGAAGCAACTATTCGATGATGACACAGCAGATGAAAGCCTAACAATTACGCAGTGGCAGGACTTAATCTGGGACGCTTGCACATATGCACTACACACAGCCCACGACATCACCACCATAGAGCAAGTTTTAGAACGGACCCAGCAGCCTAGGCGAGACAGTCTCAGTAAAACAAATAGTGTTACTTCATCCCCACACGGCTCGCCCACAGTACCAAGGAGATTACTGAAATCAGACACAATTAAATGCCAAAATATATTACATCAGCTGGTGGAAGGAACGCTATCAGTAGATGCCTTCACAGAACACCAGAGCAGACAACACTTAGAAAAAGTACTGTCACTGGCACGAGAACATTTAATGGAAAAAAGGTCCCCAAGCACACAACGCATATGTCCAGCAAGCAAAGAACAAATGCCCAGACCCTACAGGTGTACCACCACCACTACCTGTGCAGTATGGCTGGGACATTGCAAGGTTCAGCTTCACAGACTCGGACCTACAAACACACGATGAGGACAAAATAAAAAATGCACTAAATTATGCTGTAGAAAAATTGCAACAATGGAAGAAGCTGGCGCACACATTTGCAGTGTTAGAAATAGTTCAGACCCTCACCCCTTGCACGGGGACACTAGTCCCGGCAGCAACAGCACCACCCACATTGATTATGCCCCTGGGGGAGATACCACCTCCACTAGGAAGTAAAGACAATGAATTAGCATAGGTCAGCATTCTAGCTGCGACAGCCTCGACGCTCACCACTCCTCTTAAGGGGCGGATGAAGTGGCCGCGCAGCAAAGACATAGCCTAATCCGTGCATTAGCGGCGCGGTTAGGAGGTAGAGGCTGCTGCTGAATTTCCGCCTTTTTAAAACTGATTTACAAGTGATTTTACTGTGCTGTTCGAAATCGTTTTTAAATTGCTTTTTTCGTATTTGTGTATTGCTTATTTGCACAGTACTTGGGGAACTTGGGGAAGGAGCTGTGTTCAATGCTCCGGGGGGACCTTTAGGCGGGCTTCCTTAACGTAGGTCAGCATTCTAGCTGCAACGGCCTCGACGCTCACCACTCCTCTTAAGGGGCGGATGAAGTGGCCGCGCAGCAAAGACATAGCCTAATCCGTGCATTAGCGGCGCGGTTAGGAGGTAGAGGCTGCTGCTGAATTTCCGCCTTTTTAAAACTGATTTACAAGTGATTTTATTGTGCTGTTCGAAATCGTTTTTAAATTGCTTTTTTTGTATTTGTGTATTGCTTATTTGCACAGTACTTGGGGAACTTGGGGAAGGAGCTGTGTTCAATGCTCCGGGGGGACCTTTAGGCGGGCTTCCTTAACGTAGGTCAGCATTCTAGCTGCGACGGCCTCGACGCTCACCACTCCTCTTAAGGGGCGGATGAAGTGGCCGCGCAGCGGACGCGCCGCTGGCGCGCCAAAGGCGCGCTTAAGGCAAGCCCGTCTGCGCCCGTCCGCGCCCAACCGGGCCCAGGGGCCAGTACCCCTGGACCTCTAATAAGAGGTAAGCTCTCCTATACTTCTAATCAATTGCTTCATCTTAGAGAGTCGGTACCCCCTAAATGTAGGCACTCTATGATTCCAGATGACAGTTATAATAAATGCTCATACTGCTCTTTTATACTTAGAACCTCATTCAAGCCCATTGTCAAAGACTCCCCAAATTTGAAAAGATCTCTTAGAATGTCCCTTCTGAACTGCCGCTCATAACCTAAACATTCCACTGAACTCCGTCTACTGCTGGAGGATAATGAGCTTGATGCCCTGTTTCTCACTGAAACCTGGCTCTCTAGCACTGCTGACCCAGCGGTAGTTCAAACCCTGCCCCCGGGATATTTAATTCAGAGACAAGATCGTGAGCTAGGTAGAGGCGGGGGTCTAGCTATCATCTATAAAGATGATTTTAGCTGCCAAATTACAGCTAGCTTGATCCCTGATTGTGAGAGCTGTTTTTTTGCTCTTGGCTTTTCCCCTACTTGTACCTTTTCTGGCGTTCTTATTTATCGGCCGCCAGGATCAATTGGTCACTTTAGTAGGGAGCTTCCAGAAATTATAGCCAAATCAGTGAGCTCCTCCTCTAATTTTTCATTATTGGGTGATCTTAATATCCATTTTGACTTGGCATCTTCCCCTGACGCTGAGGCTGTAACTGACAATTTGGATGCTTTAGCCCTGAAGCAAAAAGTTTCCGGTTCCACTCACCATAAAGGACACCTCCTTGACCCGCTCTTCTCTAATATTGATAGCCTTACAGTGGAAAAACCCATTCCCATTCCCTGGTCAGACCATTATGTGGTTCCCTTTGTTTGGAACCCACAGGAGGGTGGACATCCACGGGAAAGGGTAAAATCCTGGAACCGGAATTGGTCTAAACTTTCTATGGAGGCCTGGCCGTCTACTCTTGATAATATGAGACCTGTGCTTGGTATTGACCCTGAATCCAACAACATTAAAGTTAAACAATGGCTCGAGTTGTCATTAGATACTTTAATCCCTAAAAACTGGACTTCCAGCAAAAAAGTTGGGCACGGCGCAGCATGGTACTCTCCCAAACTTAGAGAGCTGAAACAGCTATGTAAGCGTCTTGAGAGAAGTTGGAGAAAGGATTTCTCCACTTCTGAGAAAATCAAATATAGAGACGCCGTTAAGGCTTATAAGGCAGAAATTAGAACTGCACAATCTGGCTATTACGAAAAGAAAATTATCTTAGCCTCTAACTCCATCCGTGAAATTTTTAAAATAACAAAATCACTCCTGCAACCTCCTGAGCCCCCTCTGCCCCCAGCGGATTTCCTAGGACGGTGCAGTAATTTGGCCCACTTTTTCTATAAGAAAATTGAAGATATCTATACTGCCTTTCCTCCCCTATCAGCCTTGGCAAGCCCCCCCGTGACTGAGGACCAACCCCAATCTCTAAACCCCTCTATTGAATCCATTCCATTTATGGATATGAAAGTTTTAAAAACGCACTTGGATTGTTTGAAATCTGGCTCCCCCTGTGATACTGCCCCCTAGTATTCTCAACCAGGTATTTGATTCCGTCGCCCCTGTTATTCTGGATGTGGTTAACAGCTCTTTCTCCTCTGGGATTGTTCCCTCCCTATGGAAATGGCCCATGGTCAGAGCCCTTTTGAAGAAGCCTACCCTGGATCCCGAGGTCTTTGCTAATTATCGCCAGATTTCACTCTTGCCTGGGATTGCTAAAATAAGCGAAAAATACGTCAATTACGTTCTCTCCGCCTTTTTGGAGGAGAATGAACGCCTTCATCTCTCCCAAACGGGCTTTAGACCCCAGCAAGGCACTGAGACAGCCCTGATAGCGGTGATTGAAGAATCGAGGAAGATACTGGATGTCGGAGGGTCCGCGGCTATTATATTACTCGATCTTAGCGCGGCCTTCGACACGGTCAATCACCAATTGTTGATAGCAAGACTCAGAGAGAATGGGGTGACTGGAACTTTACTTAAATGGCTTGAGTCTTTTCTAGCAGATCGGTTGTTTCAAGTTTTTGAGGACAATGCCACCTCTGAATGGATGCCGCTGCAGTGTGGGGTTCCTCAGGGCTCCTCCCTGAGCCCCACACTTTTTAATGTCTACATGCGCCCTTTGGCTGAGGTGGTTGAGCCTTTTGGGGTCAAGATCGTCACGTACGCTGATGATACTCAGCTTATTGTGTCCCTCAAGCTTTTAGACAACAATAAGTCTATTCTGGCCAATTGTTTGGAAAAGGTTTCAGCATGGATGGACTCCTCTTTCCTAAAGCTGAATGCTGCTAAAACTGAACTGATGTTTTTAGGTAAGATTACCAACTTGGAGAGCGGCGCATTATGGCCTAAATGTCTCGGGGCCATATCTCCCCCTAAAGATCAAATAAAAAGTCTCGGAGTTTGGCTGGACCATAACCTGAACTTTAAGGTACAGACGAATAGGGTGGCAGGTACCTGCTATGGCATCTTGAAAATGATTAGGAGGATTTTGCCCCTTCTGCCTTTTAACGCTAGGAAACTGCTGGTACAAGCCCTGATTCTCTCGAGGCTTGATTATGCCAATGTGCTCTATCTTGGCTCCCCCTGTTCGACCATAAAGAAACTTCAAACAGTTCAAAACTGTGCAGCTCGACTCCTTATGCAGGCCAACAATAGGGAATCTGCCAAACCATATATTAATTCTTTGCATTGGCTGCCAGTAGCCGAAAGAATCCAATTTAAGGCCCTGTGTATCGCCCATAAATCAATGTCGGATAGTGCTCCGCCAATTCTCCGATCCATTATTTCCCCGTATCTTCCTAAAAGATCCCTTCGCTCTGAGAAAAAACACCTTGCTAATGTCCCTAGAGTTAACCGAGCTAGGAGCTGTGGCCGTCTATTCTCTGTCATCGCTGCAAAATGCTGGAATCAGCTACCAGATCATATTCAGCTTGAGGCCAACCACCTTTTATTTTGTAAACGTTTGAAGACTCTGCTGTTCTCCTGATTTTCCCGATTTTCGCGGTTTGGGCTCTGTCTTTAGCGCTGGGAAGCCTCTGGTAGCCATGCGCTTTATAAGTGTCTATTCATTCATTATTCATTCATATGTCCATGTCCCCTGGTCCAGACAAGACATTAGGTGCTTCACCAAAGACTTCCCAAAGTTAAGAGAAGAATCAAGGAAGTGCTATGCAGAGTTAGAAAGAATGGCAGCGTTGGGAGGGCTGCTAAGGAGGGATTATAATACATTATTCAATATCATTGTCCCAAGGGACTTATGGGAAGACTGCAAAACAAAGGTTGAGTGGCCGACGAAGGAGCCACATAGGGGGAAGGGTGGAGCACCAGGAGATGAGGTTGATGAGAGATACAGAGAAGTAGTGAAACATTTAAAAGAGAAAATACCAGAAGACAAGGTAGATTGGAACAAGATTACACATACCAAACAAGAAAAAGATGAGAGTGTGAACTCCTACTTTGACCGCCTTATGCAAGTCTATCAGCAGAACAGCGGGCTAAAGAATCCGATGGGAGAGGCTATGCCAGCATTTGTCACTACTTTTGTCCAAGGTCTGAAACCACCCATTAAAGCACATCTACAAACATCATTTGTTTGCTGGCAACAAGAACCCATAGAAAAGGTGCTGGCAGCAGCCAGATACTGCTCTGATTATCAGTCCAATGCGCAGACAATGGAAGCAGAGAAAATAAAGAAAGAAAAAGTAAGACTGATGGTAGCACAAGAAAGATTCTACACAAGTCAGCAAGGAAGAGGCAGGGGCCGGGGGAGAGGGAAGGGTACAGGAAGACCACAGAATGGCAGGTCAGCTTCCCTACCTCCACCAGGAACAGCTTGCTTCTACTGCAAGGACCCCAACCACCTGAAGGCAGACTGCCCAATATTAAAAAAGAAAAATGCGGAAAACAGGCCTACACAGAATAGGGGACAAGGCCAACAACAATACCAGCATAACACCCAGCGTACAGGGTATAGAGATAATGACCAGCAAGGATATATGTCAAATGACATGCCTCCAGCACAGCAGGACTGGACAGGGAGGGACAGGTGGGGGCAGCAGGACAATGACTTCCCACCGCCGCCCCAAGATTTATTCTAGGGATGCCTGAAAGTGGAAGACTGCCTAACAGCTCCAGCAATAGCAGTGGATCAATCCGGCCCATATGTAGAGGGAACAGTTTTGGGCAAAATAGTACTATTCTTGATTGACACAGGAGCTCAAAGATCAATGCTAAAGGCATCTTTGATGCCTGAGGCGCCACTTTCGGAAACACAGGTGACGGCAGTCGGAATGAAAGGACAACCAATAGATGAATATCTTACACAGCCACTGCAACTAGTCATAGGCACCATCACTGTAAAGCATCAGTTTCTCCTTAGCAGATTCTGCCCTGTGAACTTACTAGGCAGAGACTTGCTCTGTAAATTACAATGCACCATACACTGCTCACCGACAGTGGTTTTTCTAGAAAGCAGGCCAAATGGTCTGATGTTGCAGGCTTTCATGACATGCACAGACCCTGGCATACCCTCAGAGCTGCGCAACTGTGTGCCAACTCAAGTCTGGGCTACCAGTGCTAATGATGTAGGACAGGTGCTAAATTATACACCAGTACAGATCAAATTGAAGCCAGGAGCCCGCCTCCCAAGAGTACCACAATACAAGATTTCCAAGGAGGGGGAGGAGGGCATAGCACCAGTAATACAAGACCTTCTGAATCAGGGAATAATAAAGGAGATACGCTCTAGCCCATGCAACACACCAATTCTCCCCGTAAAGAAAGCATCTAGGGGCCCTGATGGGGCCCCTGTATATCGTTTCACACAAGAACTAAGAGAATTAAACAAGATAGTGGTACCTTCCTTCCCAGTGGTTCCAAACCCAGCAACAATATTGTCCAATATCCCATTCACAGCCACACACTTCACGGTCCTGGATCTGAGCTCTGCCTTCTTTACCATCCCCTTGCATACAGACAGTCAGTCCTACTTCAGTTTCTGTTTTAAATTGAGAAGATTCACCTGGTATCGTCTTCCACAAGGCTATACAGAGTCCTCCTCCATCTTCACGAATGCATTAAAAACAGATTTAGACTCACAGGTACTAAAGGAAGGCTCCACGCTCATCCAGTACATAGATGATTTGCTACTGGCCTCACCTTCAAAGTATGCTTGCGTAAAGGACACTATTGCCATCCTGCGCCATCTAGCACTGAAAGGTTACAAGGTTTCCCCCAAGAAATTACAGTCTGCCTCACTGCTGTAAAATATTTAGGCCACAAACTGTCCGAAGGGACCAGAAAATTACTCCCTGTCAGGATATCTACCATCACCCACTTTCCCCGACCATGCACACAAAAAGAGGTTTGGGCATTCTTGGGGGTGGCGGGATACTGTCGGCACTGGATCCCAAACTTCTCCCTGATTGCCAGGCCATTACAAGCACTAACACACAAAGAGGTCCCAGACGTGGTATCTTGGTCACCGGACTGTGACCAGGCATTCCACAAGCTCAAGAGTGAACTCAGCGGAGCACCAGCGATAGGTCTCCCAGATTACAGCAAAGACTTCCACTTGTTCTGCCATGAGAAGGGAGGGTGCTCATTGGGGGTGTTAAGTCAAAAGCATGGATCATTCTACCGCCCAGTGGCACACTATTCCGCCACACTAGACCCAGTGGCCTCTGCGCTCCCGCATTGCCTCCGAGCAGTGGCGACAGCAGCACTGGCAGTAGAACAGTCTGAAAATATAGTGCTGGCACACGCCATGGTTTTGCACATTCCCCATGCAGTGGACACACTCCTCACATCCACTAAGACCCAGCACCTAACAAATGCACACATCACTAGGTATGAGCTGATACTATTAGCACCACACATTGTCATCAAGAGATGCACCACTTTGAACCCAGCATGCCTTTTGCCAACAGAGCATGATATAGATGATTTAGACTCAGATGATGCATTTCACGATTGTGCACTAGCTATAGACAGGCACACAAAGGTGCGCCCTGACTTGAAGGACACACCACTGCCAGATGCCCAAGGGGATTTGTTTGTAGATGGGTCATGTCTGAGAGACGACAAAGGAACACTGCAGGCATCTTATGCAGTGGGCACCGCTGGCAAGTTGCTGGAAGGGGGAAGGTTGACGGCTGCCAAAAGAGCACAGGCGGCTGAACTCGTGACATTAACGAGGGCACATTGGCTAAAGGAAAAAGAGCAAACATATACACAGACAGCCAGTATGCCTTCGGGGTGGTCCATGACTTCGGCCAGCTGTGGTCAATGAGAGGATTCCTCACATCAGCAGGCCAACAAATACAACACGCACAATTGATCAGTGACCTTCTCCAAGCATTGGTATTGCCATCAAAAGTGGCTATCATTAAATGTGCAGCACACACTTCATCAAAAGACTATGTATCAAAAGGCAATGCATTTATTGATGGAGAAGCAAGAAGAATAGCGCTAACAGGCTGCCAGCTAGCAATTGTTCAAATATTAAATGACAGCGAGGAAACCACTGCTAGCAGTGACTCACTACGTTTTGACCCTATACACATTCAGGGAAAAGTGGAGGAACATGAAAAACAGGAATGGGTAAAAGGAGGGTGTGTGCAAACAAAGGAGGGGTTATGGACAGGGCCGAATGGAAGAATATGCCTGCCTTCATCAATGCTTCCAACGATAGCACGCCTCTTTCATGGTCCCTCACACGTTGGCCGAGACAGCATGATCAGATTGTTTTCACAATGTTGGTACAACTGCAAATTCCGTCGAATAGCTAAGAGACTTTGTAAGCAATGCACTGTTTGTGCACAATATAATACTGGGAAGGGTACACCAGCTGCACCTGGTCATTTCCCACTGCCCCACAGACCCTTTGAAAGTCTCCAGCTAGACTTCATCGACATGCCCCCCACCCACAAGTACAAATATGTGTTGGTAATTGTATGCATGTTCAGCAAGTGGACAGAGGCCTATCCAACAAAGAACTGTGATGCACATACTGTTGCTAAATGCCTTTTGAAAGAACTTATCCCTCGTTTTGGAATTCCAGCCCTTCTGTGCTCCGACAACGGACCTGCGTTCATTTCCCATGTAATAGGGGGAATATGCAAGGGGCTTGGGGTCACACAAAAACTGCATTGTGCCTATCACCCACCAGCAGTGGGTGCTGTGGAGAGGAAGAATGGGGTGTTGAAAAATAAAATTGGGAAACTTTGTGCATCAACTGAACTTTCATGGGTGGATGCGCTACCGCTAGCCCTGCTGTCAATGAGAAGTGCACCAGATAGGGTAATGAAGCTCAGCCCCCACGAAATAGTCTTTGGCTGCCCCATGAACATTGCAGGCCACATGTCAACTGCTCCACTGTCAATAGCAGACGATTCGCTTTTGTGCTATTGTAAGAAATTAACAGAGACATTACGTTATCTTCATCGCCAGGTTCTGCAGGCTCTTCCAGAAGCAGCAACTCTGCCGTCATATGACCTACAGCCTGGTGACCGGATCTGGGTCAAAGCTCACACCAGACAACACTGCCTCCAGTCAAGGTGGAAAGGTCCTCATCAAGTCCTACTGACGACAGCAACAGCCATCAAGTGCGGGGGCTGACATCTTGGATACACAGCTCCCACACCAAGAAAGCAACAGGGCCGGACAACGGAGAGCAGGCTCCACCAGCACCACCAGTGGCATCTGAGGCATCTCGCAGGTACAACCTTCGCTCCATCGGACCAGAAGCAACAGAGAAGAGGTGAAAAGTGTGGCACTTCCCTGCTCGCTGCAGGCCTCGCCACCAACAGAGGAAGGAAAGTCCTGAGGAATTTCCCGGCTGCGCACGGCAGGCCAGGCATCTGGGTACCATCCTTCCTAAGCGACCTACTCTCTTCAATGTGCCGAATGACGTCACATGCTGGTAACCTCTGACGGTACATGATAAAGGCACCAACGATCTCCTTTTGTTGCTGGCGTCTACACCAATAGGTTGATAGGGGTGTAGGACCTGCTAGTTAGATACCAAAGACAATTTCTTCAACTGCAACTCCAAGTGAACATTGTCATCTGGACACTAGATGCAAGTAATAACGACTAAAAAACACCGGTTCGTAAACATACAAGTGGAGGAAACATGGCTGCTACTAACTACAAGATCAGTTTTACTCTTATTGTCCCCTGGAATAGAGATAACAGGAGTTCTGAGAATAGCTGTGCCGAACCCTCCGCGATTGAGCAGGTTAACGAGCCTGATATTGTACGAGATTGCATTACCAACTTTCGGATAGCAACCATCAACGCAAGACATAGCAGGAACACGCCTTGATGTTTTAGAGTGTGTAGTACAGGCAATAGAGAACAGCAGATTAACTATCATCAGAGACATCCCAATGTGAACAAGACACAATTTTGCCAGGTGCAGTCCGACAAGTTTGACTTCCTTACGAAGCCTACTTGACAGGTTGTTACGGACTACGGAAGCGGCTGGGCTAGGCCTAGTGCGGTTTGTGGTCCGAAACGCCTGATAGTGCACCTCTATTGCCCTTCAGAATTGATGGTTTATTACTACCAGACAGATGAATAGAATATTGAGCTATACAGTGAACAAAACACCAAATAAAATTCATGTGCATATCACCTTCATAGCTCCAGGCTTTGAAACACCTACCATATTATCTAGCTCTTGGCCGAGGTATCCACTTCAAAGTCAAATAGCCTTTACCTGCTTGGGAGGCCAACTCCAGTTCCCCGATTTTTCCCCTACATGTTTGTACACACGTACATACGCCATAGGACTCAAGATAGGGATCTACCTTACCATTCTCCAAGCAGTAGGAGACGAGCTAGTTAGAGATCTGCATTCCAGCAATTGCAGGGACACAGATCAGCACAATGCCACGTCCTATTGAAGAAGGACGTAAATGGCCAGCAGTACTACTGGCAATATTATCACCCGTCCCAGGAATAATAGTAACTGCAATAATAATAATATATGCAAAGGACATTGAAATACCGTACCTCAACGGCCGGGTGGGGGATGGGGGCGATAAAAATGTGACAAATGATGAGGGGAAAATGAACATGCCAGGACAGGATATGCTGGGGGAGGGTGAAATTAAAGAAGGAGGGAAACGAGAGTTATGGGATGAATACGATGGAAATAGATACGTTGAAATGTTAAGAATGAATGTAAGCATTATGAACATATCTGGATGTTATGTTTGCACACACCTGCCAACAGACACAGAGAACAGCATGAGCTACAATGTGCTACCAGTTTCCAAATATATGGGATGTATCTTAATGCGCGATTTGCTCCTCAATCAGCACAACATGTCAGTTGCGGTTGCACCGCCTGAGAGTAGTAAGGTTGCAATGAGACTGGGTACAGAGGTACCTGGGAAAAGGAAGAGGCCATGCATGAATATACAACCAGCTAAAAGGGACAAGGAAATGCTAGACACATTTGATAGGACATCCAGAAATGAGGGATGGAAAGGAAGGGCAGGTTGGGACAACTTGGGAACAGAGAAGGAAGGAGAGTTGAAAGTACCGAGATTTAGAATAGAACAACTCCTTTCCGCCCCTTCCTGTATCCAGAATGACAAAGTGACACCGCCAAAAAGAATACCAAAATTACCACCGGAGGGGAAAAGCTGATCCATACAAAAATTAATGCAGAAGGACGCCTGGAAGGATTGCATTTCATTTGGGTGCACTATAGCGGAAATGGCACAAGGAGAACAGGGATTCATAGAATGTGAAAATAGGATAAACAAAATAAAGGGAATTCCAGAAGAAAAAAAAGTGGCACAAATTTTCGTTGGCGAAAGTAACTGCACACACATAACAAGGCTATCGTGGATTACGAACAGTGGCCAGCGGTCCTCACCTGGACTAGTGGGGTACAAGGGACTGTTCTTTGTCTGTGGCCAGTGGGCATACTTCTACCTGCCCCCAGGATGGTATGGTAGCTGTTGCCTTGCCTCCATTTTACCACGAATGACCCATTTTTCTGACCTAGTACAGATCACGCACCAAGGCAAACAGCCAAGGAGAGTTAGGAGGACGCCAGAATGGGTAGACAATTTCATGACAGGTATCTGGGTGATGATCCCAGGTGCAGGAGTGGTATACACCACACAAAGGATACATCAGCTAGCAAGGATGATTGAGGACCTGGCTGACTCAACAGCAGCAGGACTGGGAAATGTCACTGAAGAACTCACTGCCATGAGGGCAGTAGTGATACAGAATAGAGTTGCATTAGACATGATTCTGGCCAAGGAGGGTGGAGTATGCAGAGCCATCCACCAGGTGTGATGTTCGTGGATACCTGACAACTGCCGCAATATAGACAAGGCGATCCATGACATAAACAAAATTAAAGACGAAGCACACAGCATACACACAGGAGAAATGTGGGAAGATTTGATGCTATGGCAGGGCAGCTGGGGATCATGGTTATTGGAGGTGGTGATTGTAATAATAGCAGTATTGATCACCTTGTGTATAATGATCCAGGTTTGTCCAGCATGCTGTGCAGCCTTCACCTCCAGCTGTGCACATTGTGTGCCACAACACCAAAGACGCAACGGTCACAATCATGAGCCCGACCACAGGGAGGCAGGACTGGAGATGGTGCAAAGACAGGATACGAAGTAGTGATTTGGTATCAGATGGGGCAATGTTGAAGCCATCTTTGCTATATGATACCAAATGCTGGAAGCCTTGGGCCCTGTTAAGTTGACATAAGGGTCACTGCACATTATGCTTGCATTCTTTCCTTTTACAGTAGAACTGTTTTTGTAACGCAAGGCTTGCTCAACACAGATACTGGAACAGAGGAAGCTGCGAGCTTATTTCCGCATATCACATTTAGCATTATATCAGGTTTATGATGATATTGCAAATTGTTACATGGAAAAGTACCAACAGCTAGTACATTGCATTACAGTGGAAAGTCCCCAGAACTGCCTACTTGGGACACGTGGTCAGCAACAGTATATTTCGGACCATAACTGGTATAGCGCAGCCTAGGCCTTTTGCTAATTGGTCAGATAACCCATGATCAATTTGTGCTACATACATTATAATGTTGCAATCTTTTGTGGTTTGAGCCTATAAAAGCTGTCAGAAACGTCACATCTTTGGACATTCAGTATCTATGCTGTCTGTCTCCGTGCCGCACGTACTTGCATTTTTTGTTGGTCTCCAATAAATTCTGCTATCTTCTGTGCTGACAGAGAACTGTATTTGTGGTATTATTTCTTATTCTTATTTTCAGATCCCACACTACAAAACACAAAAATGGCACGATCCCGCAAAAGGCAAGACACCCATAGTGGGTGGATGTCTATCCCCACCAGCACTGTCCACCCCATAGGGGGTGGATGTCTATCCTCACCAGCACTGTCCACCCCATAGGGGGGTGGATGTCTATCCCCACCAGCACTGTCCACCCCATAGGGGGTGGATGTCTATCCTCACCAGCATTGTCCACCCCATAGGGGGTGGATATCTATCACTACCAGCATTGTCTACCTATAGGGGGGTGGATGTCTATCCTCACCAGCACTGTCCACCCCATAGGGGGTAGATGTCTATCCCCACCAGCATTGTCTACCTATAGGGGGGTGGATGTCTATCCCCACCAGCATTGCCCACCCCATAGGGGGTTGATGTCTATCCCCACCAGCATTGTCCACCCCATAGGGGGTGGATGTCTATCCCCACCAGCAATGTCCACCCCATAGGGGGTGGATGTCTATCACTACCAGCATTGTCTACCTATAGGGGTGTGGATGTCTATCCTCACCAGCACTGTCCACCCCATAGGGGGTGGATGTCTATCCTCACCAGCACTGTCCACCCCATAGGGTGTGAATGTCTATCCCCACCAGCATTGTCTACCTATAGGGGGGTGGATGTCTATCCCCACCAGAATTGTCCACCCCATAGGGGGTTGATGTCTATCCCTACCAGCATTGTCCACCCCATAGTGGGTGGATGCCTATCCCCACCAGCACTGTCCACCCCATAGGGGGTGGATGTCCCTCCCTACAAGCATTGTCGACCCCATAGGGGCTGGAGGCCAAACCCTCCCCCACTACTGTCATGCCAAGATTGTGTTTTGTGTGAAAACTGCCTGCAATCGTGACACATAAATGAAAAAATTACAGAAACCCCCATCACTGTAGTGACCAAAAGGTGATTGTGGGGTTCAAAGCCCCAGCATAGTCAGGCACATTGGGGACATGGGGTATAACCCCCCTCACTGCAGTGACCAAAAGGTGAGTGTGGGGTTCAAAGCCCCAGCATTGTCAGACACATTGGGGACATGGGGTATACCCCCCTCACTGCAGTGACCAAAAGGTGAGTGTGGAGTTCAAAGCCCCAGCATTGTCAGGCACATTGGGGACATGGGGAATAACCCCACCCCCTCACTGCAGTGACCAAAAGGTGAGTATGGGGTTCAAAGCCCCAGCATTGTCAGGCACATTGGGGACATGGGGTATAACCCCCCCATCACTGCAGTGACCAAAAGGTGAGTGCGGGTTTCAAAATAACAGCATGTGCAAACAATCATGTATGATCATTGGGCCTAAAACCACAAGCAATGTAGTGACAACGTAGTGGTTGTGTGCCAAACAAACACAGATCTGTTGAGGCAAACATTGTTGTGCTTAAAAAAATACCCGCAGCCATGTGCAGCCAATCATTGCCATTGGGGGCTAACACTGCCACCAATGTTCAATTGGACAATGTAAGAAGTGACCATCAAAATGCATAAACACACATATGTTCACAAACATACACACATACAAAGGAATCGTTCGGAAACCAAGGTTTTTACGAGATCCTGCTCCACACTGTGGCAGCAATGGCAAATTGGAAACATGATGAATGTGCAGACTGAAGATGTAGGAGTCCCAGGGCCAGTAGATATAAAGCCTCAAACAAACATCCACTCAATGCCCCTCTAAGCCAGTATAAATACATGGGTGAAGATGCACTAACACAACCAGCCAGCCACATACTACAGAACAAACACAACATGTGTGTGTGTGTGGAAGTGTCTCTAGGCTACGCCAACACACATGATGGGGGGCTGAACTCCACTGAGACATATGCGTGTTGAGTATAATCCAAAAGTATCTCCAGAATTGTGTTACTGAATGTGGGAAATCAGGCATTGTCTGATGAGCGGGTTCACAACAGTCACATGTGAAACAAGCTTGGTGGAACAACAAACAAGACATGAAGAGACTGACTCTCTACCGCAGTAGCCTCAAGGCCACCACACTGTGGTGACAGTATCCTGTATGATGACCTTCTGTGATGATAAATGAGGATTTGGCCCATACTACGGAGCACACTCACTCTTGCGCACTGTGTCACGTGTCTTGACAGAACAACTTTCATCACACATACCCAAACATTACTCACAGGGCATGGCCTGTAATGTAAGGCCACAATGTAGGTAGGGGACTTGCCAAGAGACAAGTCACATTTGGCCAGTCTAAGCACCACACACCTTGATCAGCAGCAATGTGCATCAGCTAAGCCTACATTGACTGGTGACATTACAAATGCACCCATGACAATCCCAGGGGTGGTGGTGGGATCTGTGTTTTACAAACACAATACACATAGCTAGTCATTACACCTGGTGAAAGTTGTCCGATCGTTTAGGATGGAGTACATGTGCATAACGTGAAATGTATCAGGCAGATAGGGAAATCTAACACTGTCCCAGAACAATGAAACACTCAAGGAGACCTACAAAGAAGACATGTTGCCATCATCCGACAGGGAAGGGTAGAATCTGCTGAGTGTGAGCAGTCATACACACATACAAGTGCCAAACTCCCAAAAACAGATTACAGAATAAAAACACGCTGATGTTGGAGGCACAAATGTGACTTGGGGAATCCAGAATATGTCAAATGTGTGTTTGACCACAGTGCAGGTCCTTATATCAACCCTACCCAGGGATGACACCATAATGACTCAATGTTTCCCATGCACCTACATCCCGGACACTCAAAGTCAAATAGGTTGACAAAGCACTGGACAACACAGCAAGCCACGCAAACAGGAACATCTGCAGGGACTACAGTCTTGGTAGAATAAGGGCTTGGAACACAGAGAAGTCATGCTCACAGAACACACACCATGGGCTCAGGAAATGTCACAGATTAACACACTGCCATGAGGTGATTTCACTACTGTGGAAGGTCAGCTGTGTCAAGCTTGGTCTTGGCAGGGGTCTACCATGTCAGAATGAGACTCGGTCATCTATCCAACCATTACAACCCACAGAATACTTTGGTCCCATCAGCCTGTGTACAGGTGTGTCTCCAAAGTCATCTGCACGTAGTCAAAATCCATGTTTACGAAGTTGCACTGATGAGACAGATGACTTGTTCATCATCAATGCGCAATTCTGCATGACCATTGGAGATGGGCGTACCGTTAAAAACATTTACAATGTCTACAAATGTCAGCCCGACATATGTGCAAAAGTGTAAGCCAAAGATGGGAGGTTGTGAAATGAATGTCACACTCCTTGTCCAAAACAATGTGGATCCTGACAACCTGCAATTGCAGTCAATGATGACTCCGATAAACACTGTAATAGGACACATATACCAAGGCCCACATGCAGTCCATTACATCACTATATCATTTTTGTCACTAAACAAGATTTTAACAGCAATTTCAGTACACTCATCAGCAACATTATGTACACGAAATGCAAATCAACAAAATAACAAAAATAAGCTTTATTCAGCATTTGCTTATGACTATTCAGTAATCCAGATTAACAATAAGGCCAATGGCCAGTCCATGTTAATGAGTCCTTCAGGGGGTAAACATGATAAGTCATCATCCATTGCTTGCCTGCACTGACATAATTAGGGAACATCTCCCCTTGGAGGGGCATCTTTAGGGGCAGGCCAGGTACCGCAGGAACAGGATTAGGGTGTACCAGTATGGGTTATGGGAGGGATGGGGGGCTACTGGAGTGTCCGTATCAACTGCAGTGGACTTGTCCGATTGAGGGGGTTGTGGCTCCACTGCAGTGGACATGTCTGATAGAGAGGGTTGTGGCTCCACTGCAGTGGACATGTCTGATAGAGGGGGTTGTGGCTCCACTGCAGTGGACATGTCTGATAGAGGGGGTGGGGGCTCCACTGCAGTGTCTGGAACTGACTGAGGGTGTGGTGTTGTGGGAGTGGAAGTGCTTGTGGTAGGGGGGAGGGCCTTATCATCTTGGGGATGGCGTAATGGTGTGTGGGTGAACCTGGGATGGCTTGTGATGTGTGAACTTTGGGAGGGGTGGCCTGGGCTCGGGAGGATGTAGATTTCATGGTGGAAGTGTGGGATGGTGGTGAGGTTTTGCTTTTCTTTGTCCTGGGGGATGTACGGGTGGGGATCTCAGTGTTCCTACTCTTAGGGGAGGGTGTGCGTGCAGTGGTGGATCTCCTCCCTGTGGCTGGTGATTTCCTCTTCCCCTTGCGAGTCCGGTCTGATGTCTCAGTGGGGAAGAGGCCAAGGTCACAGAGGAAGTCCCTCTGGGAAGGGAGGGTTGCAGGAGAGTCAAGGGTTGGGGTTTTGGAGGGAGAGGTAGATGAGGAATGCGGAGTGGCTGTGGATGGGGCCCTATCCACTGTGTGTGTGATGTCAGTCCCCTGAAAATGCGTGCGCGTTTGTTTGGCTGTGTGCTGCTTGTGTCTGTTGGGGTGTGTGCATGTGCCTGTGTGAGTGTGCTTTGGGCAGGTAGGTTAGTGTGGACTGTGGATGGGGCAGAGGTAGGAGGGGTGAGGGACTGTTGTAGGAGGGCAAGGACTGATTTGTCCGCTGTAGGGCAGACATGTCTGATGACATGCCCTCCATGTATGACACCAATTGTGTCAATAGACTGGTGTGTGCATGGAGGACACTCAGCATGGATGTCTGCCCCACATGAATATGTTTGAGCAAGTCCACAGACTCCACACTCAGGGCAGCAGGGGTGACAGATGCAGGGGGTGCGGTGCATGGACCAAAGGAGACATGCTCCTTAACACAGGAGTGTCCACGGACCTTTGGAATGGGAGCAGCTGGGAGGGTGGAGATGGTGGTGGTGGTGGGGACAGACTCTGTTGTTGTGGCCTCTGCTCTGGTAACACCCACCACCACAAGGGAGTCATCACTGGAGCTGGATTGGTCCTCAGCTGATGTTGATGTTTCTGAGCGGCCCTCAGTGTGGCTCCCCTCACCCTCCGTGCCACTGGGTCCCTCCTCCTCCTCCACAGTGGACCCAGTCTGGCTAGCCGCTTCCTCTTGGTCCGTGAAACTGTCTCCTCCACTAGCCGTAGATGATGCTGTGAACAAGGAGGAGAAACAGATTCACATCAGTCATCTGCATAGACTTGACACATGCGTTTGATCACAACACATCACAGAGCAAGCCCTTGCATAATGTTAATGCCACTTTTTAAAATCATTACACATATGTGCACACGGCACTAGTCAGTCTGCCAGTGAACCATGGTTCCCAAACACATGATGGCAATGGAACCATCTGTTAGATGTATTTAAAATTCCACTAAATACATGGCCAAGGACGCACTATTTTGCCAGTTGTCTGATCTGTAATGCTCCTGAGTGTCATGTGTCATTACAAACATGTCTCATCTCATGCAAGGGAGTCTGGAAGTGGCACAGCAAATGGGATGGACAAATTAATAAGTTGACATGATGAACATACTTCGATCCCCAGTCACCATGATGGGCTTATGTCTTGAACGTCAATGCTATAATGGTGTGCATGCAGGACAACAGAGAAGTACAAATACTGCATCCTCAAGATGTTTCATGTGGCACACTATGCCACAGGCCTGTCTGGCTAAACAGTCAGTACTGACTCTTGTTACAGGGGCAGTGAATCCCGACTTTACAGTCAGCACCGTGTCCCACACATGTATTCACTGTTAAAGCAACATCTGTAGTGGTCAAGTATACATGTCCCCTACGTGCTACACACATCTGAAACACTTTGACAAGCTCACGTTGTTCTACTGAGACATTGGAGTATATGAATTCACAAATCTGGATACATGAACAATTTGCAAGCTCCCAAGAACATAGTAATGCAGCATAGACATATATGTCGAAGCCACCATTATGCAGAGTCAAGGGATAAAACACACATGTTTTGTCCTGTGTACTGAGCCAATTTTCATACATTAGATGTCTGTCCATATTTGACATATTTGCCACATGTATAAATATAAAAGTTCTGCCTGTACACACTGACACAGAGTCAGACACATGTTGTTCAATTTTGCAATGGTTAAAGTGTTGCCTGACACCCAAAATAGGATGTGACAGTGTCTCAGATGGCCTGAGTTGGCATACCTGTCCTTGGTCCATGTGAAACATGTGATTTCCAGGAGCACTAGGCAGGTGACTACACATATTGAACGCTTATCCATTTCATTTGTCTGAGGCCTCAACATTGGTCTTACCTGCTGCACGGATGTGTAGTATATTTCTCACAAACATGTGTTGACCCAGATCAGCAAATCTAACATTTATGTATGGACCACACAGAGTACAGGTCATATTTCCGACAATGTGCTGACACATGTCAGACAATTACCTCACTCATGATGGTCAACTCAATGCACCTGTTGTATATGGTGTTGTTCACATTAACCTAGGACTACAGCAAATACACAGGACCCAAGTGACACATGTCTCAGACGGAAAGGGACACACCTGGGCATCAGATGGGAATGGGGCATCATTACATTTTGCCACATAAGTGTTGTCTCAGCAGACAGACGACCTGTGAGAGTGTTACCAGGCTGAGGGAGTGCAACATGCATGTCAGACATAGTTCAGCAAAATGGCACAAACTCACCCCCTCCTTGCTGCTGTCTGGCCTTAAACTGCCCATCCAGGTCAGGGAAGACCACCGTCGGTATCCGGAGCATGTGGGGGGTCAGGGTCCATCATCCATCCCTTTTGCGAGGAGGTGACAGCTTCAGCTGGACTCTTGCAATCCTCCGGGTCCAGCCACGGAGGTCCTGCCACCTCTTCTGGCAGTGGCGGATGCGGCGTTTGAAGACCCCCACAGATATCACAGCCTGGATGAAGGTCAGCCAAATTTCCTGCTTCTGATGGACGTCGACCTGTAAGGATGACATAGTGACACACCATTACTACACATGCTACATGTTTGTTCATCACACACTTGGAAATATAGGTCATTGGTAGAAGGGCTTATAATGTAAAGGTTGCACAAGTGTCATCAGGGGCATCGCGCTGTGTGCAAGGCAGCCTTAACCGCTTCGATGCTCATGACGAGACCAGCTCGTCATGAGTCACAGTGGAGCTGTGCTCATGACGAGCTGGTCTCGTCATAACGGCTGCGCGCCGCCCACGCGGGATTAATTCCCCGCCTGTGCGGGAGAATTAATGAGTGGGCGGGGTTGTGACGAGACCAGCTCGTCATGAGCACAGCTCCACTGTGACTCATGACGAGCTGGTCTCATCACGAGCACCGCGGTGCCGCGCTCACCCCCTCGCCCCCCCGCCCCCGTGGGGGAATTACCCCCGCAGGGAAGGGGTTAACAACATGAGAACAGTGCATGTAAATAAATTCCACAAAATACACTTTAACATCACTGTACCTGCCCAGGACATGAATCTACACACTGCGAGACTTACAATAACTATGTGTGCATGCTTGACCTTAGGGATCACAATGCTAGTAGTGCCTGTTTTAAAACATGGTCAATTGAAAAGGCAGTGTAATCAACACTCACCTGCTACCCTGGTTTTCCATACAGCTTGCTATACTGTGGATGGAGGCTGTCCAGCAGGGCCCGGTTCTTCTCCTCTGTGAATGCTGGTGCCCTCTCCACAGTACGTGCCATTGCAGATCCCAGAGGATGCAGAGAAAGCAGCAGTGGTAGGTTGAGATGTAGGCAAGTAGCATGTAGTGCAGGCAAGTGAAGTCTCTTGGGAACAGACTGCCTTATATCTGTGCTACAGAGGCGGATTCTGTTCCATGCGTCCAAAGAGATAGGTCCAAGACGTTCGCATTATCCGATTTTGGCCAAACCATACCATTGCACGCTTCGGACACGCCTACCGCATCGTTCAAATATTCCGCATCATAACACTATTGAGTTTGATACATTGTACTTATAAGGCAACCGAATTTGTTTGCACCCAATTCTTACACGTGCAAAACCGGGCCTGTACCCATGACGACCAAGAGCCAATGTGTGCGTCCGGCTTGGTTCTGAAGTGTACGATGTGTCTTTTGAATACTCACCCACGTCTGTCCCTATTTCAGTCAATAGACAATGTGTGCGTCCGGCTTGGTTCGGATGTGAACGACGCATCTTTTGAATACTCACCCGCATCTGTCCCTATTTCAGTCAATAGCCAATGTGTGCGTCCGGCTTGGTTCGGAAGTGAACGACGCGTCTTTTGAATACTCACCAGCGTCTGTCCCTATTTCAGTCAATAGCCAATGTGTGCATCCGGCTTGGTTCTGAAGTGTATGATGCGTCTTTTGAATACTCACCCGCGTCTGTCCCTATTTCAGTCAATAGACAATGTGTGCGCCCGGCTTGATTCGGATGTGAACGACGCGTCTTTTGAATACTCACCCGCGTCTGTCCCTATTTCAGTCAGTAGCCAATGTGTGCGTCCGGCTTGGTTCGGAAGTGTACGACGCGTCTTTTGAATACTCACCCGCGCCTGTCCCTATTTCAGTCAACAGCCAAAGGATGCTAACCACACTGTTTTTGCTGAGGCTCAGGTGCCCTACACCAATCAATAAGCATGTGAGACAGTTTAGGAAACTTCAATTCCTGCTTTATGACATGTGTGGTTACATAGATTGATATGTCATATTGGCAGAGCTCTTCATAGCTCACACTTCCATGATGAGACAACCTTCATGTGCACCAAATACATTGTTTGTGATGCACCTCACAACTGTGAGTGATAACTTTACAGGTCACCCTCCTAGGCCTGGACACAGTCCCAGGGGCCCATTCTGTTATCACATGTTACATACACCCAGAATCACAGCTGCATTGGACTGTGTGTTACAAAGTGCTTTGGATGCAGTATTTTTGAGTGTATCCACAGTATCTGAGTATTGTACAACGCACACACTACATTGTTTTGGTTGTTGATGATATTCACTTTAAACATCAATCTGTATTTGGCATGTGAGTTGCTGTTGTGTGTTTGTGTCACAGACATACCTGGTATGCAATCAAAAAGTGATACACATCATGGGTGTTTAATGTGTGTGATGGTACATGTATGTCAGACATTACATCATGACAGTGTCCAGGTGGCATTACATGATCCCTGTGTGTGTACCTTTCCACCACGTGTCAGTTGTTCCACACATCTATCTTTGATAGTTTCTTAGGTGTGTGTTTAGAATGTGATGTTTGTTAACATGGACTGTGACAGACACCATTGATTGATCACAGCACAGCATTGCACTTGTAAAACCATCATGACATGAAATGTTATGTGAGGGTCACTTTGCTGGCTTTTGTGTCAGTGCTCAACATCACCCACCTGACTTCATGGAGTCTTGTTTGATGTTTAGCATGTTACTTGCCACAATAGCAATTGAATTGATGATGTTTCTTTGTCACCTATGTACTGCAGGAGACCAGCTGTCCACAGACCCTTCCCCGACCTAGAGACCATGGTGGAACGTGACTGCATCAGACGTTACCGCTTCACAAGACCACTCATTGAGGAATTGGCAGAGCAGTTGGCCCCACATTTGCTGCCTGGACGCCCATATCCTACTGCGCTGACCCCAAGGTGAAGATGATGGCAGCCCTACATTTCTTTGCCACGGGGACCTTCCAGTATACTGTGGCTACTGCTGGTGGGATGTCACAGACAATGTTTAGCCGTGTGCTCATAGATTTCTTGGAGGCAATGTTACTTTTCCTGAACACATACATCAAGTTCCCAACACCAAGGCAGTTTGCCGACATCAAGAGTGACTTTTATGCTTTTGGCAGAATGCCACATGTCATTGGCTCCATTGATGGAACACATGTGGCTTTGGTCCCACCGCATGCCAATGAACTAACATACAGGAACCGTAAGCATTTGCACTCTATAAATGCCCTGGTGGTATGTCTGCCTGACATGACAATCTCACATGTCTGTGCGCTTTTCCCCGGGTCAGCACACAACGCCTACATTATGAGGAACAGTAGGATCCCACAGCTGATGTCTCAGCTGCCAAATTAGCGTGCCTGGGTAATGTTGTCTGCCTATGCTGTGTGTTGCTTGTATGTCAGGTTGTACCCTGTTTTCAGGCACATGAAGTCTTTTCTGTTCTAATTCAGGAGACTCTGGATACCCCAACATGCCATGGTTGCCGACCCCACTCAGGAACCCTGTCACCCCTGCTGATTTTTGTTTTAATGTGGCACATGGGCGGACCAGGCGAGTGATTGAGCGGACATTTGGGCTACTGAAAAGCAGATTTCTCTGCCTGGACCGTACAGGAGGAGCCCTCCAATATGCACCAGCAAAGGTGTGTAAGATCATCATCGTGTGCTGCATGCTACACAACATGGCAGTGAGGAATGAGCTGCCTCTCATTCAAGATGACGGGGACCAGCAGCCTCTAGCAGGGGAGGATCCAGGCCTGGGGCATGTTGCCAGTGATGGGGAGGAGGAGGAGGATGTCCGGAGACAGCTCATCAACAACTTCTTCTCATGATTGTGAGTATGCAATAGTGATTAGCTAAAGGAATGTGTTTGCATGATATGTGTCTGCTGTACAAAATATTTGTATACGTGTGGATGTATGATACTTCAAATGATCCTTGGAGTAGTTTAGTGTCTAATTTGTTAGTATGGTCACCAGTACTCCTAGCCAGTGTGCACATGTTCCCAATTTTGAAGTATGAAATGTCCCTTGGAGATGTATGCAATTTATTTGGTATGTAAATACTGTTCCATGTCTCTATTTTACAGGGTCTTTGGCTGTTGTATGGAGACATGTGACCTCCCAGACACACAATGCAGTTGCAGATTGGAACTTTTCTTGGGATCATGAATCTGTGCCACACACTCACTTCAGAATTATTTACAAGGTGTTGTATGATTGGCACTTATTCTCACAGTGTGATTAGTTAGAATTTTTTGTTGAGGCAACATGTTGGGCCTGTGTAATAAACGTGTGCTCCACAATGAGGTGTGCCTTGTCTGTTTCCACACATCCAAAAATCATTTACAGACTGTATATGTTCCCAGATGTGCTGTTCATCGACCAATGAATATTGTTTGTGCATATGAAGGTGCAATCATCTTAGATTTGTGGAGGCTATGAGGATATATGCCATGTACTATGTGTGTTGTGATGACCTTGTGTGTATCTCCCATATGTGTCAGGTTACATATACTCACAAGACAGTTGGATAGACTGATGTACTTGTATGTCAGCCAATGTCATTGTCATTCAATTCCTAGCTTTTTGGATCATCGTTTCAATCTGAAAACAGTTTAGCATTAACGACAGAAGTAAGTATTGTGTGACTATTGATTTATTACAGTGGCTGTGTGATGTTTTTTATGAAAGGTATAGTGCTGTACCAATGTTTGAAGTCCAAAGTTCATAGAGGAGTTGTTAGTGCCAGTAGATGGAATTCTTAGAGCCAAGTCCACAGTCATTTGATTGATTGGTCCAACTTAGACCCTCCATCCCAGTTGGGAAAGTTCTGGGACTGTCAACTGAGTGAACGCTCAGCTCACAATGGCGGATATCAGGAGCAGGTTGTCAGTCCCTGGGGGGATGCATAGCCATCTGTCTCTCATTTGTCCTTCGGAGGACGACCCCTCTTTTTTTGGGGAGGGGATCCTCAGGTGCAGGCTGCCGCAGTGCAGGGGACTCTCTGCCAGAGTCCTCTTCCCTCCCTGTGGCAGTTGCAGATGTAGAAGCAACTGATGTATTGGGCACACAGGGAGGTGGGGTCATGTTGGTTGCAATCTGGCGGAGACAGGTGAGTATGTCCCTGTGCTTCGCTGCCAGGTCATCAATTTTGTCCGCCATCCTGGCCATGTGTTGATCCATGTTGGCATGATGGGCAGCCTGCTGTTGTTTGATGTCAATGAGGATCCCAACTACCTGGCCAAAGTCTCTGGTGCAATCTCTGTAGGCATGGAGAATGCTTGCCAACTGTGGGTCAGCTTGTTCTTCTGCACCAGCTGCCTGATGTGTCCTCTCCACATGACCCCTCCTACCACCCCTACCCACACGAGCAGGACCGGTTGTTGCAGGCACAGACAACACTGGGCCTCCTTCATCGTTGACAGTGGTGTTGTTATCCGCCAACTCCTGAGTGCCCTGTGCTGCTGTGCTCTCTGGGTCCTATTGTCTTTGTGTGTCCGTGTGGGTAGTGGTCATCTGGGTATTGACAGATGTTGCAGGAGTGGTCACAGGTGGTGATGGTGGCACAGCTGCTGGTGCCGCATGCTGACCCACGCCGGAGAGGCCAGGTAGGTCCTCATCACCCATTGAGGGCTGAGAGTCTGTCATCTTGGTAGTCCTGGATGAACTGAGAGGGGGGGCTGATCAGGGCACTACTCAGGCCCTGGTGCTCCTGGACTTGTCGGCCGCTTTTGACACGGTCGACCACCATCTTTTGATCGACCGTGTCGGCTGCGCCGGGATCCAGGGTCTGTCATTGAAGTGGATCACTTCCTTTCTCAACAACCGCTCCCAATCAGTTTGCCTCGCTAATTTATGTGCAGAACAAAGAAAACTGACCTGCGGGGTCCCACAGGGCTCTTCCCTCTCACCCCTTCTTTTTAACCTGTACATTTTACCTCTGATCCTGGCTTTGCGTAAAAGAGAGTTTATAGTTTTTAATTATGCCGACGATCTCCAGTTGGTTGGTGTTTAACATTGATTCATCTGCATCATCTGTTGTGAGCTTCCAATCCACTATGAACTTCATTAGTGATTGGATGAATATAAATCAGCTCAAACTAAACCCTGACAAAACCGAGCTGATCCTCACTGGCGGGTCGGCCAACCCTTGGAACTCCAACTTCTGGCCTCCGTCACTGGGGAGCCCCCCACTCCCAGCTAGTTCTGTTAAAAGTCTGGGAATTGTGATCAGTAATGATCTAACAATGAAGGCTCAGATCTGCCAGTGGTCTCCGGATGTTTTTTTCATCTGCGACGAATTCGTAAAATCAGTAGATTTTTGTCCACAGAGGCCCTGACTCAAGTCGTCCTTGCCCTGGTAATCTCGCGTATTGACTATGCAAATTCTCTGTACGCTGGTATACCAGTATATCAATTGCATTGCCTGCAACTGGTTCAGAATCAAGCGGCTAGGCTGATCTTTGGTCAGCCGAAACACCAACATGTGAGACCACTGCTGAAAAGCCTCCATTGGCTTCCTGTGTCTATTTAAGCTAGGCTGCACCATCTATAAAGCTCTCTCAGGACGTGGTCCTGTCTTCATCGCCTTAAAGTTACAGCGGTACACTCCTTCGCGTGACCTACGCTCTTCCAATAAGAACCTGTTGTCCCCCAATCTCTTCAAACGGAAGAAACATGGGGGCCTTAGATTTACGACCTTGGCTCCTCAATTCTGGAACCTTCTTTCTCCCGAACTGCGTATGGCAAGCTCTTACACCCAATTCAGGAAATCACTTAAAACTTGGCTATTCTCCCAGGCATATAACTGAACTCACTATTTTGCGACTGCAACCGTTCCCCCTTCAGCGCCAAGAAACCGCCTGGTGTACGAGCGCTTAACAAATCACTTTTAACATAACATAACAGACGTCCACACCGGAGTCTGGGACTGGGATTGGTGTTCTGTTCCTGCAGTGTCCCCAGCAGCCCCTGTGGTAAGATGAGAGACACAATGTTTGTTGTGTTTTTGCACAGTTCATCGTATCATACACATTACATTAGCTATTGTACATTATGATGAGTGGCAGTACATTAATTAGTCCTGAATCATCACAGACTGCGGCCTAGGTTTCCAGCAAACATAGTGATTTTGACAAGAAGTGTTTTGCTGAGCATGTTCAGCTCTGTGCACGAATGTGCATGTTTTGTTCATTTGACTGTACATAGGCACTGACTGGCAAGTGACACCCTGTGCATGACACAGGTGTGTTGGTATTTCCCACATCAGTGCTTTTAAAATGATATGCGTACTCTTCCTCTTACGATATGTTTCAAGATATGTGCATGTGTGTTGGCATTTGGCAATGTAGTTAGCAGGCAAATAGGTGTGGCTACCTACACAATCACAGCCCCGAATGTATGTTGCATTTGGGTTATGGTATTTCGATGAATGTGTTACTAGTTCTTATCTCATTGCACACATGTGAATGGCTGTCAGTAGCAAATGGTTTGAATGCTTTGCTTTGTGCCTGATCACATCATGTATTTTGTCCTTGTCCTCCATGGACAGATGAGTTAACCAAGGTTGCTTTCCAGATTTTTCAGGGTCAGAGCTGTGAGGTGTACAGTTGTTTGTGTGCTTGTGTTATGCTGTTGGAAGTTGTACCCCTCCACCCACCCAGTCCAGCTTACTCTTCATGGACAAAGTATCAAGGACAGTGAGGGGAGTGTTATGCCAGGGATGCTGACAACGCTGCATGATGTAGGAGTTGAATGCAACTCCCAACAGTGCTTTGTCTACATGATGACACCATGCTACAGTGTCACCCATCTTGTTGTTGCCCTTGCATTCACTGTCAGGTATCCCATGTCACTGATGGACATGTTGCTTTGTGTGTGGGTAGTGATGAGTGCTATGACTGCAACTCACACCATGTCTTGTATTCCACACACCTTCCCGGACAGCCCAGGGAGCACACCTGGGACAATGCATCCCCAGACAGTGAGTGGAAATGTACAGTGAAAATGGCTGTGAGTGGGGACTGGTGTGAGAGGCCCAGGGCCTAGTTGTGACTTGTAGCCAATTCATACATAAGGCCCATGTCTCAGCCATCTTGCCGGTACATTTCCACTCCCTGTGAGATGGTCATGGTTGAAGGTGGGATTGTTGGGCCATGTGGGAGGAGGACTGTTGGCTGGGACTACAACTCCCATCATGCTTTCAGCTACACCCACCATCCCAGCAAACCCTACTTTCCTTCCTGTGACTCTGCTTTCCTGGGAGTGAATGTGTACAAACAAGTTGGCTGCTGCATGTGACTGGTGCTTGGATCACATAGCCTTGCTGTGAGTTGGTGCTAAGTTAGTGCATTTTTGTGAATGGTGATATTTCCTGTTACATTGCAGGTGTGTTGTTATGATTAATTCAATTTGTGATCACATATCACAAATGGGCCTTGTGCTCCCTACACCAGAGCCCTGCGTCAGCCATCTTGCCAGTACATTTACAATCCCTGTGTGATGTGCATTGTTCAAGGTTGGCTTGTGGGCCATGTGGGAGGGGGACTGTTGGCTGTGACTAGGACTCCCATCATGCTTTCAGCTACACATACCTTCCCAGCAGACCCAAACTCCCTTCCTTTTGACTCTGCTTCCCTCTGAGTGAGTGAAACAGCAATGGCAAGATGGCTGACAGTGGTGGGCTAGTGTTTGTTTGTGCACAATTCCCAGCAGGGCCTTGTGCTCCCCACACCAGTGCCCAGTGTCAGACATCTTGGGAGTAGATTTACCCTCACTTTCAAGGAGAGCATAGTCCCAGGTGTGTTGTTTGGTGTTGGTGGGAGGTGTGTGTGTGTGACAGGGCCTGCTGGTAGATGTAGTCAGAGCTAGCACTCCTCCTCCCCCCCAGACCAGATAGGCCACTATGATCCATGCTTCCATGACAGGGAGTCAAACTTTAGGTTCAAGATGTCTGACTGTGTGGCCTGGTGTTTGTTTGAGCACTACTCCCAACAGGGCCTTGTGCTTCACACACCAGATCCCAGGGTCAGCCATCATGCCAGTACTTTTTCACTCCCTGTGATATGTGCATGGTTCAAGGTGGGCTTGTGGGGCCATGTGGGAGGGGGACTGTTGGCTGTGACTAGGACTCCCATCATGCTTTCAGCTACACACATTTTCCCAGCAGACCCAAACTCCCTTACTTTTGACTCTGCTTCCCTGTGAGTGAGTGAAACAGCAATGGCAAGATGGCTGACAGTGGTAGGCTGGTGTTTGTTTACGCACAATTCCCAGCAGGGCCTTGTGCTCCCCACACCAGTGCCCAGTGTCAGACATCTTGGGAGTAGATTTACCCTCACTCTCAAGGAGAGCATAGTCCCAGGTGTGTTGTTTGGTGTTGGTGGGAGGTGTGTGTGTGTGACAGGACCTGCTGGTAGATGTAGTCAGAGCTAGCACTCCTCCTCCCCCCCAGACCAGATAGGCCACCATGATCCATGCTTCCATGACAGGGAGTCAAACTTTAGGTTCAAGATGTCTGGCTGTGTGGCCTGGTGTTTGTTTGAGCACTACTCCCAACAGGTCCTTGTGCTTCACACACCAGAGCCCAGGGTCAGCCATCTTGCCAGTACATTTTCACTCCCTGTGAGATGTGTATGGTTCAAGGTGGACTTGTGGGGCCATGTGGGAGGGGGACTGTTGGCTGTGACTAGGACTCCCATCATGCTTTCAGCTACACCCACCTTCCCAGCAGACCCAAACTCCCTTCCTTTTGACTCTGCTTCCCTGTGAGTGAGTGAAACAGCAATGGCAAAATGTCTGACAGTGGTGGACTGGTGTTTGTTTGTGTACAATTCCCAGCAGGGCCTTGTGCTCCCCACACCAGCGCCCAGTGTCAGACATTTTGGGGGTAGATTTACCCTCACTCTCATGGAGAGCATAGACCCAGGTGTGTTGTTTGGTGTTGGTGGGAGGTGTGTGTGTGTGACAGGGCCTGCTGGTAGATGTAGTCAGAGCTAGCACTCCTCCTCCCCCCACACCAGATAGGCCACCATGATCCATCCTTCCATGACAGGGAGTCAAACTTTAGGTTCAAGATGTCTGACTGTGTGGCCTGGTGTTTGTTTGAGCACTACTCCCAACAGGGCCTTGTGCTTTACACACCAGAGCCCAGGGTCAGCCATCTTGCCAGTACTTTTTTACTCCCTGTGAGATGTGCATGGTTCAAGGTGGACTTGTGGGGCCATGTGGGAGGGGGACTGTTGGCTGTGACTACAACTCCCATCATGCTTTCAGCTACACACACCTTCCCAGCAGACCCAGACTTCCTTCCTTTTGACTCTGCTTCCCTGTGAGTGATTGAAACAGTGCTGGCAAAATGGCTGACAGTGGTGGTTGCTGTTTTGAGCCCAAAGCCTTGCTGTGTTATTTGGTAAGTTGTTACATATCATGAAATAGTTACATTTTACTCTGTGATTGCTGGTATTTTGTTTGTCTAACTGGCATACACGTCACAGGTTCATTTGCTTACTGTTGTAGTGGTTTTGCTGACGCAGATTTGTATTGCTGTGTCCTTGACAATGATGTCTGTGTATTTGCTATCAATATTGGCAATTTGAGTCTGTACTCACCAGGCTCTGGTACTCCTGATATTCCATGTACGCCCTCCGGTGGTAGGATGGCCCACACCTTCTCCTCCCAGGTAGTGAAGTGCACAGGTGTTGCAGGAGGGCCACCGCCAGTCCGCTGACTCAGTTTGTGCTCTCTGTTGATGAGCTTCTTGACCCTCCTTCGCACATCGTAGTACCTGTTCTTGATGTCTTCTGTTGTGCGTGGACAAGGTGTTTGAGCGTTCACTTTGTTGACAATCCTCTCCCACATCTTTGTTTTCTGGGACAGGGGAGTCTGTTGGACCAAGGTGCCAAATAAATGTGGCTCTACTCTGAGAATTTCATCTACCAGGACTTCCAACTCACTGTCTGTGAACTTTGGATTCTTCTTTGGCGTCATGATGATGGGTGGTGGTGGAGATGGATGTGTGGGTGAGTGTGAAGGTGAGGGTGGGTGAGTATGAGTAAAGCTGTGGGTTTGTGAGTGTGGTATTTGACAGGTGGTAGTGGGGTACAAGTTGTGTGCTGTGTTTGTTTTGAGTGTGTGTATCAGTGTAGTGGTGGTATCTGCTGCCAGGTCAGTGGAATTTGCAAAGGATGATGGTAAGGATTTTGGCCCTTTATGTAGGCAGAGTTGTGGGTGTGTCTCCATTTGTTAAATTTTTTTTTGCCTTTGACAATGCTTGTTTGGACAATATCTGTCTGTTTCTGTTGTATTTTGTTGAGCATGAAGGAAACGTTCCATTGACCGCAACTGATGTTTTTTCATGTATTTGCGGGGTAGTCCGAGTCGGTCTCATTCACGCTACGCTCTGTAGCATCGTTCACGTACGAGTCGGTCGCGTCCGGCTCTTTCCGGGACTTCTCGCTCGGACGGATTGATTCCCAACCGAGTAGCTCGTCCGTATAGTGTTCCGTGTGAGTCATTTGTATTTGATACGCGTTGGATCGTACTACGTCGGTCAGACAGCGCGCGTTTGTGTCGGTCGGAAGCCATTCCAGGTTTGCGTTGGTCGGGATGTTTTACAATCGGAATCGGGCCCTTAATGTTAGAGTTTGCTTCTCTGAGAAAGTAATGTAAGTGATCCCATGGATATTCTGCACAACTCAAAAATTTCGAAATGAAGTTCGTGTTCCTAAATTTTACAAGATGTATTGAACCTCAACATGACAACAATACCAGTACTCATTCATCCCAATATTTGCAGAGGTAAAGTAAATAGACAACCGCACTGCAAGTACATGGGTGGGGTCCTACTTTATAAATGTAATCCTGGCAGATCCTACAAATACTACTACACTCTCATTTATATACAGGGTCATGTCTACACCTTCATTGTACCTCTTCATCTTTGTCTTCTTGTATATTTCTAGGAATCATATCTTCTTTTCCTATTGTGCTACTTTTTGTGTTAAAATTTCAAGTTTTAGTGTGTTTCTATATTTGTAAATAGATAAATAAGTTACGTTATATTTGTTATTTTTTTTGGTTTAAATTGTATTGTAATATGGTGAAAAAATATACTTGTAAAGTTATGAATATGTTTAATATTAAGTTAATGTAAGGGTCACAAACACACCCATACAGGTACCCATGCATGTACTCACACACCTATACAGTCATTCACACAGGTACAGTAGTAAGAAAAATGGAGCCAAATAAGAAAATTTTTATAGCGGCAATCATGTGGCATTCCACACAGTGAGTAATCATCTGATTCAAATATTCACATGTTGCTAGTATTCTGATGACTGCAGCTGATAAACATTCTCCCAAGGGTGCTCTAGTGGTGAAATATTCTGCTGTACCTAGTTTCTCGTGCATCTTTCAGCTGTACACCCTTTCATGCATTGCTTTTAAGTACTTCCAATTGGAACTTGTCCCATGTGAATACTTCTTGGCAGTGCTGCTGGGCAACTATATGCCGCAAATATTACACTGCACATATTTAGCTGTTACCTTCTTTTCCCCAGAAGGTATAGTAAAGTGCTTCCAAACATCACTTTCGTTTGTGCTGTTGGGTTACGTATACATGCATGTGTTTGAAAAGATAGTGTAGAAAACTATATTTGTGAATAGTAATGGTTAAACATTGTTAAATAAGTTGTGTTATGTTTATTGATTTGTAGTGAGTGCAATCCACAGTGTTTCTTAAATGCCATGAGATGATGTGCAGATTTGATTTTTTTCTACAATCTTTATGAATGTTTTTTCCCACTGTTCTATGATGTCTCATTATAAAGTACATTGTTTGCGGTGTATGAGTAAAGAAGCTGAGAACAGTAAAAAAGGGGAAATTAAATGCTTGTTTATATTAATAAATACCTTTACAGTATGAAAAATGGCTAGTTATGTCTTAGAATTATGTTTTTATGCATTGTTGAAATTGTAAGTTACTTTTGTTATTATATTAATTGTAAAACTAATACATATTTCAGTTTTTTTCATTTTATGCAGATCATTGGCAACATATATTGAGGTAATGTACTTTGCTAATTATTTCTTGCAGTGCTGGTACATGCCTTTAGATTTTGAGGATGCACACCCAAGGACAGGTTTCTACAGTAACTCACGCACCCAGCTACACACAGACAAAGGTGCTAACAGATACAGGCTCACACAGATAGAGTCACTGACACACCTAGACACACATTAATACAGTCACTGACACACCCAACTACACACTGATACATCCACTGACACATTCTGTCAAACAGTAATGCATCCAAAAGCACACACAGGCACACACTGATGCACACACTGACACACCCAGGGACTTTTCATTGCAGACACTAACAAACACAGGTACTCAGCACTGCAGACACTGACACACATAGCCAAACAGTAATGTAACCATTAACACACCAAGGTACACTGATGCACACACTGACACACCCAGAGACATACCTATGCAGACACTGTCATGCCCAGGCATACAACAATGCAGACACCGGCACACCCATCCAAACACTAATACATCCAATAAGATATCCAGGCATGCAGTCATGTATATACTGACACACCCAGAGACTTACCAATGCAGACACTGACACACCCAGGCATATAGCAATGCAGATACCTAAACACCCTTTCAAACACTAATGCATCCAATAACACACCCAGGCATACACTGATGCATACACTGACATACTCAGGGGCATAGCAGTACAGACACTGACACACCCAGACATACTGCAATGCAGACACTGACACAGTCAGCCAAACATTAATACATACAATAACACACTCAGGCATACAATCATGCATAAAAGTCATAAAAGAACGTCTTTCTTCGGAATAGTCTACACCGATTCACACATACAACAACATCCACAACCAGAGGATCTCTTAGATTATCAATATATCGGCAGTGCACACAAGAGATATCTATACCACTAGTTAAAGAAGATTAAAATATTTTTATTCAATACAGTTAATAAAAAGATCTTCATATCATCATGTACACTATTGTTTCATTAAAATCAACATATAAATAAAAATATGCAAAAATACAGTAAATACAATATAGCAGCAATGATTCAGAACAACATATTTAAAAACAGGGGGAAGCAAGAACAAAGGTAGAAAAAAAGAAAAAAGACATTTCCTACAAAAAAAGAAGTAATATGGCTGGCACAAACAATGGATCAAGATCATATAATGGAAGAGAATATACAATTGTACATATATATTTTTTATGTTTTCTCAACCGGCAATATGCCCATATAGTTACACAGCACAACTTAAAAGAGCATCGACGCGTTTCGGTAGGTCATAATTTATCGACCAACACCTTCATCAGGAAAAAATATATATATTCCCACCATCAAAATCAATTCCTTTATTCCAAGGATCTAAAAAGGAAAGCAGAGAGAGAGAACAGCATATTCATTAATAAATTGCATATCCCCAAGGTCCTTGTTACACTGTCAACACACTAACAACCCAAAGAGATATCCTCATTCATCCACTCTTCTTTACATTCAAATAATTGCATTCAACATCCTTATATATTTACCTTAAAAACAAGGTTAGACAGGGGTCATAAAGCCTCCAAGAAAACGACAACAGCATTTCGTAGTGTTCTTATGAATACGCCATGCAGCTATATATCACACACGAATAGAAAGAAAGTGTTACTACATCTATTCTTCTAATCTTACTAAAACGATTGAATTTAATCGATCGTGAGTTATTTAGTACCTTTTATTAAAGTTTAAATATGTGCTCCACGTGACTGTTAACGAAGCCTTCCTGTATCAAAAAACTCCGCATAAGAGTAACTGATAACCCACACCTATGTATGACAGAAAATCATCAATCAATATCTCAAAGTCTATATTCCACATAATAACAACCAATGCCAACTCCTGACTCAACACATAAAAACAAAGATACCTACACTGATAAGTAATATCACGTCTTCTAACCGCAAGGGCCCATCCAGATCAACTCCTGATGACCTCTTTTTATTTTATATATATATATACAGGTCCTGATATATCAAGGATCCTATATCCGCTTTCATCAAGCTGCCTAAAAGATAGAACGGCAAAATAACCATGCGTAAGTGAAGTGTCATTGAAGCATCATGGGATAATTATTCCACATAATCTAAAAATGATCAATTTCCCAAGATTACTAGAAGAGAACACCACCCCAGGAGTAGGACAAAACTTCCTTACTCTACCTCAATATCATTTGCGCCCGAGTCTTGCCTCAGCGCCTCTTAAAATAACAAAAAAACATAAATCGAGGTATATACCTCCATCTAAGCTTTAGTAATATCTTCTTTAGGAATTTTTTTTACAGGACAGTTATTTTGCCTAATCTGGAAAATAGCAACTTCCCAAACTTGAAAGAATGTATATAAAACACACCACCCCAAGAGGAATCTGAATCTCCCTTACTCTACGTAAATACAGATTCGCCCGGGTCTTACCTTAACGCCTCTTTAAATAGCACACCAAACGGGATCGGGGTATACGCCTCCGTCCAAACAGAAACAACAACGCCACTGGGAGACCTCTTTTTATACTCACACCCTTTCTCCGTAATGATGCTTAATCCGACCCAGCTGGTTCAGTTGACTAAGTCACATGTTCTATCCTTCATAAACTGTCGGCCATCTTGTAGTGGATAAGGAAGTATCCACTCATAAGGAATTAACACAGAATCCGTAACGCACGAGGCTAAATCTCAACCATGCTAGCGTGCTTTCGTAAATAAAACAATGCCTGATGTCACTAAAATAAATGTTTTATATAAAGAAGCCAATAATGAAAAATAAATAATAAATAAAAAATAAATTTCAAAATCGGAACATAGGCAACCAGAGTGCTTGAACCAAGAGACACCCACTTATACAACCATATCTATTTCCAAACAATATATGCCACATCGACCCGCAAATTGTGGCATCCTTCTAAAAAGATTATTTAAAAAAAAAGGGAACCAAGTATACTTACAACGTATATACATAAAAAAACCTTGCTCTTAACTAAATCTACTCTCAGCCAGAATTCTCTTACTGAAATCTCTTATCACATGTTACAGCTAGTATTTTCACGTTGCTCCGATAATTCTATCCCACTCTTCTCTAGAATTCAAACCATCCTGAACCGTATTCAGACGAGAGATGTACCATTGCTCACGTAGCTTCCTTTTCTGTTGCATATTTCCACCTCTTCTGCCAATGATCACTTTTTCTAAAATAAACCAATAGAAATCATTTTCCCCATGACCCTTTTCTAAAAAATGTGCGACCAAAGGGGCATTGATTTTTTAGTCTTGATTGCTGATCTATGCTCTTGTAAACGAACCCTAAGTTCTCTGCCTGTCTCCCCAATATAATATTTATCACATGGACATTTAAGTAGATAAATCACATTCTTGCTCCTGCAATTATTTAAACTTTTGGCTTTAATACAGAAGCCATTAACAGTGATTTCTTTGAGTACTATGCATTGACTACACACATTACAGGTACTACATTTAACATTACCAACCGGGGCAATGTTGGTTAATGTACGTTGAATATTATGGGAATCCTCTCTATATGTATGCACAAGCAGATCTTTCAGATTTTTTTTTTTTTTAAAGCGAACAAAGGTTTCTCAAGTTTTCTTTCTTCTTCATGGTTTAAAATATGCCAATTTCTATTGACTACATTTTTTATTTGGTTACTCAAATTTGAGAACTTACTCACAAAAACAATCTTTTCCATTGTTTTCTTAATTCTCGGTGGTTTGTTAATCATGGCATCTCGATCATAAAACCGAGCTCTTTTTAGAGAGTGAGAAATTAACTTCTTAGTGTAACCTCTATTCTTGAATTTTTCTTTTAAAACAGCTGCATGTTTATAAAAATCATTAAGATTAGAACAATTCCTGCGGAGGCGAAGGAATTGACTAAAGGGTATATTATCAACTTGTGATTTAGGGTGAAAGCTAGAAAACTGAAGCAGTGTGTTTTTTGCCATTGGTTTAACAAACAGTTCTACTTCTAATATACCCTCTACTGACTTAATGGAAATATCCAGGAAATCTACCCTCTCCTTACTATAAAAAGATGTGAATTTAAGATTGGGGTCTCCAAGGTTTAACCAAGCCAAAAATTCCTCTAACAATTCAGTTTCACCCTCCCAGATAAAAAAGAGCTCGGTTTTATGATCGAGATGCCATGATTAACAAACCACCGAGAATTAAGAAAACAATGGAAAAGATTGTTTTTGTGAGTAAGTTCTCAAATTTGAGTAACCAAATAAAAAATGTAGTCAATAGAAATTGGCATATTTTAAACCATGAAGAAGAAAGAAAACTTGAGAAACCTTTGTTCGCTTTCAAAAAAATAAAAATCTGAAAGATCTGCTTGTGCATACATATAGAGAGGATTCCCATAATATTCAACGTACATTAACCAACATTGCCCCGGTTGGTAATGTTAAATGTAGTACCTGTAATGTGTGTAGTCAATGCATAGTACTCAAAGAAATCACTGTTAATGGCTTCTGTATTAAAGCCAAAAGTTTAAATAATTGCAGGAGCAAGAATGTGATTTATCTACTTAAATGTCCATCTGATAAATATTATATTGGGGAGACAGGCAGAGAACTTAGGGTTCGTTTACAAGAGCATAGATCAGCAATCAAGACTAAAAAAATCAATGCCCCTTTGGTCGCACATTTTTTAGAAAAGGGTCATGGGGAAAATGATTTCTATTGGTTTATTTTAGAAAAAGTGATCATTGGCAGAAGAGGTGGAAATATGCAACAGAAAAGGAAGCTAGGTGAGCAATGGTACATCTCTCGTCTGAATACGGTTCAGGATGGTTTGAATTCTAGAGTAGAGTGGGATAGAATTATCGGAGCAACTTGAAAATACTAGCTGTAACATGTGATAAGAGATTTCAGTAAGAGAATTCTGGTTGAGAGTAGATTTAGTTAAGAGCAAGGTTTTTTTTTATGTATATACGTTGTAAGTATACTTGGTTCCCTTTTTTTTAAAAATAATCTTTTTAGAAGGATGCCACAATTTGCGGGTCGATGTGGCATATATTGTTTGGAAATAGATATGGTTGTATAAGTGGGTGTCTCTTGGTTCGAGCGCTCTGGTTGCCTATGTTCCGATTTTGAAATTTATTTTTTATTTATTATTTATTTTTCATTATTGGCTTCTTTATATAAAACATTTATTTTAGTGACATCAGGCATTGTTTTATTTACGAAAGCACGCTAGCATGGTTGAGATTTAGCCTCGTGCGTTACGGATTCTGTGTTAATTCCTTATGAGTGGATACTTCCTTATCCACTACAAGATGGCCGACAGTTTATGAAGGATAGAACATGTGACTTAGTCAACTGAACCAGCTGGGTCGGATTAAGCATCATTACGGAGAAAGGGTGTGAGTATAAAAGAGGTCTCCCAGTGGCGTTGTTGTTTCTGTTTGGACGGAGGCGTATACCCCGATCCCGTTTGGTGTGCTATTTAAAGAGGCGTTAAGGTAAGACCCGGCGAATCTGTATTTACGTAGAGTAAGGGAGATTCAGATTCCTCTTGGGGTGGTGTGTTTTATATACATTCTTTCAAGTTTGGGAAGTTGCTATTTTCCAGATTAGGCAAAATAACTGTCCTGTAAAAATTTCCTAAAGAAGATATTACTAAAGCTTAGATGGAGGTATATACCTCGATTTATGTTTTTTTGTTATTTTAAGAGGCGCTGAGGCAAGACTCGGGCGCAAATGATATTGAGGTAGAGTAAGGAAGTTTTGTCCTACTCCTGGGGTGGTGTTCTCTTCTAGTAATCTTGGGAAATTGATCATTTTTAGATTATGTGGAATAATTATCCCATGATGCTTCAATGACACTTCACTTACGCATGGTTATTTTGCCGTTCTATCTTTTAGGCAGCTTGATGAAAGCGATATAGGATCCTTGATATATCAGGACCTGTATATATATATATAAAATAAAAAGAGGTCATCAGGAGTTTATCTGGATGGGCCCTTACGTGTTAGAAGACGTGATATTACTTATCAGTGTAGGTATCTTTGTTTTTATGTGTTGAGTCAGGAGTTGGCATTGGTTGTTATTATGTGGAATATAGACTTTGAGATATTGATTGATGATTTTCTGTCATACATAGGTGTGGGTTATCAGTTACTCTTATGCGGAGTTTTTGATACAGGAAGGCTTCGTTAACAGTCACGTGGAGCACATATTTAAACTTTAATAAAAGGTACTAAATAACTCACGATCGATTAAATTCAATCGTTTTAGTAAGATTAGAAGAATAGATGTAGTAACACTTTCTTTCTATTCGTGTGTGATATATAGCTGCATGGCTTATTCATAAGAACACTACGAAACGCTGTTGTCGTTTTCTTGGAGGCTTTATGACCCCTGTCTAACTTTGTTTTTAAGGTAAATATATAAGGATGTTGAATGCAATTATTTGAATGTAAAGAAGAGTGGATGAATGAGGATATCTCTTTGGGTTGTTAGTGTGTTGACAGTGTAACAAGGACCTTGGGGATATGCAATTTATTAATGAATATGCTGTTCTCTCTCTGCTTTCCTTTTAGATCCTTGGAATAAAGGAATTGATTTTGATGGTGGGAATATATATATTTTTTCCTGATGAAGGTGTTGGTCGATAAATTATGACCTACCGAAACTGCGTCGATGCTCTTTTAAGTTGTGCTGTGTAACTATATGGGCATATTGCCGGTTGAGAAAACATAAAAATATATATGTACAATTGTATATTCTCTTCCATTATATGATCTTGATCCATTGTTTGTGCCAGCCATATTACTTCTTTTTTGTAGGAAATGTCTTTTTCTTTTTTTCTACCTTTGTTCTTGCTTCCCTGTTTTTAAATATGTTGTTCTGATTCATTGCTGCTATATTGTATTTACTGTATTTTTGCATATTTTTATTTATATGTTGATTTTAATGAAACAATAGTGTACATGATGATATGAAGATCTTTTTATTAACTGTATTGAATAAAAATATTTTAATCTTCTTTAACTAGTGGTATAGATATCTCTTGTGTGCACTGCCGATATATTGATAATCTAAGAGATCCTCTGGTTGTGGATGTTGTTGTATGTGTGAATCGGTGTAGACTATTCCGAAGAAAGACGTTCTTTTATGACTTTTGTCCTGACGGTACCCACTTTCTTCGTGTATTGAGTCCCTCTCATTTACTTGAGATACAATCATGCATACACTGACACGCCAAAGGACATAGCAATACTGACATTGACACAAACAGGAATTCAGTAATGCAGACACTGACACAGCCAGCCAAACATTAATATATCCAATAACACACTGATGCATACACTGACACACTCAGGGACATACCAATGCAGAAACTGACAAGCCCAGGCATACAGCAATGCAGACACTGACACACCCAGCCAAACAGTAATGCATCCAAAAACACACTCAGGCACACACTGATGCATATGCTAACACAACAAGGCTCATACTGATGCATACACTAACACACCCAGGCGCTCACTAATGCATACACTAACAATCTAGGCATAGACTCATGTACATACTAATACATCCGCTCACACACCAATACAGTCAGTGACACATTAAAAAGACGGAGGTAGCTCATTGTTCGCATAGATGGTGGTTCTAACAAGAACCATTTTTTTCTAGAAGGGTTTTTAACAGTTTTTTAGTTTTTTTATTGAACAGAAAGTAAACAAGGCAGTAAAAAGGGTAAGGATGGGAAAATGCAAAGATGCAACTAGCTTCTCTCATCAACAAACATTGTATAGTCTTTGAATGCAAAACAAGAACCTAATAATGATTCTTCTTCATGTATCCAAGAATGTACCCGCAGAAGGCATTTTTATAGAGACAAGCATGTGGCATTTCACACAGTGAGTAACCATGTCAGTTAATTACTCACAGGCAGCTGGTATTGTAAGGAGTGCAGCTGAAGATGGTTTTTTCAAGGCTGCTGCAGAGGTTGTCTGTCCTGTTGCACCCGCTTTCTCTTGCATTACCTGGTTGTACACCCTCTTGTGAATTTTTTTAGGTGTTTCCATATAGAGCTTGTCCCATGCGAATATTCCTTTGCAGTGCCTCTGGATAACTGCTTGCCACAAATTGTGCACTTGACATATTTTGCTGATACCGTCTTTTCCCCAGAAGGCACAGTAAAGTGCTTCCACACATCATTATCTTTTCTGTGAGGTGGTGTGTTTTCTTCTTCAATGTAAAGAAGTTGTGGATCCTCTCTTGGACATAGCTTCAGCCACTGTCTAAAAGCACAGCTGTGCTGCTTCTCAATTCTCCTTTTAGAGACCTCACTGGAGAAGTAACTGCCTCTGGTTGTAGTTTTCCATGTGGAATGGAAAGGTCCTAATGTATCCAATCAGAAGGTAAGGTTTGAGTGGGTTTTCACATTAATTTGAAAATTTGGTCTGTAAATTCGCAGATTCGAGAAACTGGGAAAATGGGAAAATATTTTAAAAAACAGATATAAGGTGGTTTATATATACTTTAAATATGTTCACACTGATGTTGTTAATGACAATAGATGGGTGTACATATGCACAGTACTCTATAAAATTTTAATCAAATCCGGGAATTCAGACTAAATTCTGATTGCGTAATTGGGATAAAAAACCATAGAGTAGCAGCCCATCTGTATTTCTGGACCCACGAATGTACTGCAGTACCACAAAAATATTTAAAAACAAAAAAACTGCTTTTACTTACACTAAGTACATATGTGATTTTTACATTGTAAAATGTATAACAGGTTTATTTGTAAAGAAAGAATATCTACAGTAAAAAAACCTTTTCATTTATAAAAAAGAAATAATTTACAATAAAATTAGCATTAAAAATAAATCCTACAAATTAACTATAAAAGCAAACATTAGAAGGACATAATATTTTGGAAATGCAATTTGAAAAACCTTTGAAATTCACTGAAAAACCAAAACTTTAAAGGGACTTTATAGTTGGGGAATAAAAGAAAAAAAAACCTTAGAAATTCACTGAAAAAAACAAAGCTAACAGGGACGTTATAGTTAGGCTCAGATTTCTCTCATACAAAACCATAGAAATTCAGCCGTTATAGTTACCTAAGCTAACTATAACTACCCCCCTAGCACCCACTGCTTATGATCTCACATATTACATCACTCATGACATGGTCAGTGACATCACTGATGCCATCACTGATGCCATCTGAAATGACATCACTGATGACATCAGTGATAACTTCATCAAGTGAGTGTGAGTGTTTTTAAGTGTCTATGGGTGTTAAACATATATACTAACCATTCTGGGGAGTGACAGAAATCCCTCAGCAGCAACATGTGGAGGACTCTTTTCCTAAAAGAATTCTATCACCACCCTCAAGTTGTGTTAATTTTATTTGTCAGAATGAGCTGAGTTTCTCATATATTGAGGATAATATCTGATTGGCACCATTGCTTTTATGGCATTCAATATGAAAATGAACCTCTGTCAATTCAAATCAGGCTGTGCTGAGGGATTGCTTAAAATTGGGTTTTGCTTCCAAGATTCCCTGGCTGAATTATGTCAGTTCTACTTTTGCAACCTTGAGACTTGAGAGTTTTATTTGAATCCCCTTTTACTTGTGCTAGCTTTCCCAGGACACAGCTTAAAAAGCGTTTTTTAGATATAGCTTCTAGGGACAGGTGGGCATGCAACAAACACAAAAGTTCTGTAATTTTATATCATATGACTCTCCCTGTTAAACCTAGCACTCCGTCTAATTTGTCAATTGTATTAAATTCTCAACATTGCGTCGTCTTGATACAGTTTCATTTAAATATGATTCCCCTTATGCTTGGTTTTCTGGCTAATATCCGTACAATAAGTGTTCTGTCCCCTTGCCCCTGTGACAGAAGGTCTGCAAGACTAATTTGCATCTGTACTTTTTATTTGCCTCAAAGGAAAATGTATATTGTGACCCTACTCAGAAAATATAATTTTATACAATGTCGTTCAGCACTTTATATTCAACAGTTAGTTGGCCATTATGTGTGCTTTTCAGTAGCATACTTTTTGTGGGCTGCCTTAAAACGTAGGTGATTGCTAAAGGATATGTGATGCGGGGCATTTAAAGATATTTTAAACATGATCTGTTTCTAAATCTAATTTTATCTTTATGTATTAAGATATATGTATTTTATGAAGATTTAATGAATGTGGAGGCCCTTTTGAATTTATGAATTGAGGAATCAAATTTTATTTGAGTGGTTCTATTGCGATTGATACTGGACTTTGATCGTGAAATGTTGTAGTATGTTGATTCACATGAGCTTTCTTTCTGTACTGTTTTATATTATATTTTAACAAGAGCTGGTAGTATAATGTATGTTTACTTATTTTTCTTATTTGTTAAAACTTTTATGCATTGAAAAATGCGAATAAAGTCTGATGATGATGACATCACTGATGACATCTCAAATGACATCACTGATGAAATCACTAATGCGATCACTTACAGCACTGTTTAGAATGTGTATATATTTTGAGACAGATCAGTGTGCCAAAAGCTTTGTATTGCCACTTGAATAAATATGTAACATCCATTAGTTGACTAGGTGGTGACTAAATAGGTGAGGGTCAAGTTCCACCGAGGTTAAATTTGTTCCAGTGTTGGAAGGTAGTTGATACCAGATATGTGGTGGCAATGGTTCTCGTTGGAAACTTATGAGTGAAAGTGATGAAGGTGTTGTCACTCTAGCAGATTGTTTTGTTTTGAATGACGTTGTCTTCCTACGTGTAGCCTGTAACTGGGAGAAGAAGATAGATGCGCGCTCTGTGCAGCAGGCAAGTGAATTCTGGGAAGCTCCAGAGTCCTGCCGGTTCTGAATTCTAAACTCCACAACTATCTTCCTCTGCTGGTACGCACAAGGCACACAAATGGAGATTGTTAAGTCATCAATGAGCGGCTAATAGAGGACCTGGTAGAGATATGGCTCTTATCCAGCAACCCGGTCTAGTAGAGATCGGATACAGCAGCTAATCCGTCTGGCCGGGGAAGAGTGCTGCAGTGCTGCCGGAGGGAACTTTTCATGCCAGATTCAGGGGTGGCTGCCTGTTCATGTTAATAGTATGTACATTGTTCCTCTCATCTGCTTTGCTATAATAACCTGCCTGTATAGAACTGGTTGCTAAATGCTCCGCAAATCACAGTGGATTATTGTTCACATGTATTAGATACGAATAAACTTCAGCTGTAAACGGTGAAAAAGTGTTCTTTGCGCATTACACATTATTTTACTCCAAGAATAACTTTTAATTCAGCTAAATACGTGAAAAGTGATGACGGTAAATAAATGATGAGACTGGGTATGTTATGTTTGTGACTTCAGAACACAGTCTAACTATGAATTATATGAATCACAATTAACTCAATCTATGCAAATGGAAAGGGTTGAAAACAAATATGAAGAAAGCTGCATGTAATATTGTGGATTTGTGACATTCTTTTTCAATCTATCACAGGGATTTAATCTCCGGAGCAACATTGTGCACATGGCAAAATCATGCTAGGGCATGCAGGTAGAAGAGCATACTTAATGTCATTATTGCACAGTTGTATTGTTAAAACTTTCATCAAGGGGAAATGCATTATCTCAATCCCCTTCTTTACCACGCAGAGCGTAGACATTCAAGTTCATATAGTTATGTTTGGGATTTTTTCAGAAAAGCTCCATACACTAGAATATTGGCTAGCAAACCTGTTCACTAAACTATGTCATGCCAGCATAATCTCCCTAATTTCTGGGTATCTCTCTATTTTTGTATTGTTGGGAAACATTCTTTATAGGAGGGTTGTGAGAGAGTAAATTATTACCCTAGATCCTCCAACAAATCACATCCATTGCTGCTCCTAAATATTGACACCAGGGGTTTTGTGCTTCCTGTATCAAATTTTGCATGACCCCCAACTAAGAAACCAGTAGTTTTCCAGTTCAGGGAGGACCTGGCCTGGCAGTACAGACTGGTCTGTTTCCATTGGAGGAGGGTCAAGACTGAATTGCATATGGCCCTGTGCAAATTGCCAATAACTACTAAATAAACAGAGGATGATCAATCATGACTGCTCCAATTCATTTTAATATAACGGTTACTAAGGAGAGGGCTCTGAAAGAAAAGGAGTTTCTTGGAACATCTGCCAACAAAGCAAAAGAAGGGCACTTCATGCATACCGAAGTGAAATTCTAGGGAGTGAATAAAAGCAGACAAAGAGGTTGAGTCAATTGTAAACCATGCGAGAAGTGGGATGCTAAGCCAAACCCATTAATGCTTCATAAAAGGTTCCAAGAGCAAGTTGATTTGGAGACAAATAAGCCCTACAGAAAACAGCCATTCAAACATTGAGACACCCAGTTAGATGCACACCTGGTAGAAATAACACCACTTAATACACGCCAGGTCTGAAAATAGTATGAGTTCTAGACTGACACTGTGGTGTGGTAGAGGAGCTTAAGCAATGTAGGTGATATGTATCACTAGATATACACCTATGGCACCAAAATTCCATGTTAAAATAAATAATGTACTGTTTTCCTCTGTTAAATTTCACCATGCTTGACCTGCCAAAATGAAATGATGGGTAAGGTATTTAATGCACTCAGTAAACACTGAGGGGCCGATTCCGATCTCGGCCGGTAGGGCTCCGAATAGGATTCGGCTTTACCGGATCCGATTCGGAGCCCTGTTTCCCGACCGAACCGTACGCGGGTCCGGCCGAGCGAGTACGATGCGAATTCGCCGACCGACTCGTCCGGGCGACCCGACCGCTCCGACCGACTCGTACCCGGATCGTACCGCTCCGACCGACTCGCTCGGACCCGATTTGCACCGCGCAATGGAGACGTTTTCCGGCCGGGTAACTACGATGCGCACCTCGACCGCTCCGACCGACTCGCGCCGTCCGACTCGAACTCGCTGTTGGAGCCGTACTTTGGGGGTCCGTGTCGGACCCCCTGTACGCGTACCCGTGCGAGGCGCACACAGGGGGGACCCATGGGTCCCCCTACCTGTGCGTGTACGCCGCGAGCGCTCGCGGCGTACTCGCTGTAGGGGCGCCCTTGTCCGCCTCGCACCCATTGAGGCAATGGGAGCCCGCGTACGCGTTGTACGACCGGCTCCCATTGAGTTCAATGGGAGTCCGACCGACTCGTGTCCGGTGGCATACGAATGCATCGGACTCGTTCGGTCGGACTGCACGGGTCCGATTCGGTCGGAAATCTCTCCGGGTCCGGCTCGGTCGGAGAGATTTCCGGCCCGAATCGGAATCGACCCCTGAGTGAGCTGAATACCAGTCATCTCCTGTACCTGAGTTTGCACAGGGGTCAGAAAACACTGATGGACTCAGAATCAGGGCTATGGTGTTTATCCAAAAGACAATATCCAGTTAAGATTAATTGTGAAAGATTTAGGTCCACATACGTTTGGTCACAACATCTACAATCCCTGCCAAGATCTGTGGGATGAAGATTTATAACATACTTCACATGCTAGATCTCTTTTAACATCTTTGGGCCTTTTCGGAGCACAATGAGCTGACTTCAGCTTAAAAACTATGGTGTGGATTTCAAGGACTGAGACAGAATGAGAAAGTAATGACCGGTTTAATCAGGAAGGATCGTCTAAACTAAATAAGAGTAGACAATTGTTTTATTTGACATGTCAACTTCCTGCTAAAGAAGGTAACTTCTTGGTCTTTGTTTTTTTCAGCCGAAAGCCAAACAAAAGCAGCATGTAGTCTACAACACATTCATTCAACTTTGCAAATGCTGCAAGGTGAGAGGATGAGAATGTGAAAAAATTGAATTCAACAGGGTGAGCCACCTGAATGCCAATCTGGCAGGATTCTATCCTGTAATTTGTAGTTCTGGTGAACTAATTATTTTAATCTATCAGCATGATAATATGCCAAGGCCTTTTAAATCAAGAAGAAATTATGAGTTACCACACAAACTGGAATTTAATTGACCAGTCGTTATGAGGTCCTTAGTATCTTAAGCATAGCAATGTATTTCAATATCTGAATTAATCCGCGTATAAGAAAAATCTAAGGGGCATATTTACGTTCCCTGGCGCATCCCTGCATATCAGCAGGGATGCGCCAGGGAAAATGCGTCACGCAAGTCTACCCTTGCGCCACGTCCGATGCGCCGCATTTACAATGCGGCGCATCATGGCGCAAGATAAGCAGATGCGTGACGCATCTGCCGGGCGGAAGGTTGGCGCAGTGCTGAAGTCGTAGTCGCAAGCGCGACGCAACTCCAGCACTGTTCCAACCTTCCCTATCCCTAACATGGTGCGTCCAATCCTACGCCTGCTTGAAGCAGGCGTAAGGATTTGGCGCACCAGCGCCGGAAAAGTGACTGCGTGAAATCTTGTAGATTTCACTACATCACTTTTCCGAGGCGTACCTGCGCCGGAACGCCCCCCCCTGCGCCGGTACGCCCATATGAAACCTGACGCAGGTTTCATGTGGCGCAGGGGTTTACTAAGTGACGCATCTCCCTAGATGCGTCACGTTGTAAATATAGCGCAACGCGGCGCATGGTTTGCGTCGCCGCTGCGTCACTTGCGTGACGCAACGGCGGCGCAAAAGTGGCGCAAGGGGTTTGTAAATATGCCCCTAAATGTCTTTGCAAGCTGCCCTAAAGAAAGGATAGTATTTGAAAGAAGACATTTCAAAACTTGAAAAACTCAGATTACATAAAATATTGTGTAACAAACTACTCCAGTGGCATCATTGTTGACTGAATTTTCTCATCATAGTTGATGCATCTTTCACTTGATATTTGGGCAAATTACAGATGGCCTGATTCTCAAATTGCACTTTTGAGCAAGTTTGCACGTTTGAGTAAGCTTACTACTTTTTGGTATTCAAAACTTCACTTTTATAGTACTTTTGTAGTAAGTTAAGGTGGATGTCAGTAAATTATCTTGCTTTAACGTAGTTACGCAAAACTATGCAAGATTGCGCAGAATTACGCAAGGATCGTAACCCAGCATTTACCACTATAATCTTAGTGCAAAAAAGCACCCTTGAATCCAAAATGGACCTTAGAATTAATTTTGCGTCATGAAAATAGTGGTAAGTGCAACAGAACATGAATTGCAGCAGTTGCCTGCTAAGTTAATTTTTCCTGTGCTCCTCTGGTAGGACTTTTGTGCAAAATTACTCACAATTATGAAAACAGGCACAAACAAATGCATTTCAGCAACTTCAAATCAAAAGTGTAATGCCAAATTACTGACATTACTCGAATTATTCCGGCCTACTTAACATTTCATTTAGGCTAGTAGTAAATCTAGTACTTCCCATGGCCAACCACTGGTACTGCAACATGTTCCCATAGAAACTAATTGGGGTAGAGAATTAAAATCTAACCTCAAAGGAAATAATGTTAAATTAAATTACTTAAAATAGTAACACATATGAATTAATGTTACACAAATAAAAGGAACACATATTATTTATTTGATTATAAATCACTGCATAATCTATTTTGAATATAAAATATAAAGTAACAATAAATAGGATGCTACAATATTTTTAAAAATTAAAATAAGTTATTAAACATTTTACAATTAAATATTAAATATGTACTATTTTGTATACTTCTAAACATTAATTTATATTTATTTATATTTTGACCTTTTTTAAATAATTTAATTTAAAGTAACATTATTTCCTATGGAGTTTTATTTTAAGTCCTTACTTACATTAATGTCTGTGGTATGGTGTTGCATTGCCAGTGGTTGGACTTGGGTAGTGCTGGATTACCACAAAAGTGTACATTACTGCAAAACTGTAATTTACTAAGAAAGTGCAGTGTGTGAATAACGAAAAGTAGTAAACTTACTCCAATGTGTAGACGTACTCAATAATGTAAAATACCTTTATGAATCAGAGGGTTTTTATTATTTTAAGGAACTGAAGATGTCAGCATGTGTACTTAGAGGCACCTAGTTCACTACTATGGCACAACTTCCATCTGAGAAAAATCTTTCTGTGATCTGATATCTCCTGAGCATTTATGTCTTTTCTGTACTGGTAGCCAATGAAAACTGAGGTAACTGCACTGCATAAAGGAGTTTAACCAAAAGAGTTTTTTTTATACTTCTACCTTCCTGATATTTTTCTTGCACTGCTAAAAAACATATTATCAAATGTGACTCCACGAAACACAGGCCCGGGTGTATAAATTCATCATATTTTGTTTTACGCTGCCAAGAAAATATTTTTTATGTGATCCCCGAGTAAACAGGGCCGGGTCTACAAATTCACCAAGAACATTTGTTTGGCTATTTGTAAAATGCTTTCACTGCATGTTAGGATACAATCCCCACTGATAAGTCATGTCAATAAAGTTTTTTACAGCTGGGAGGTGCCTCTACCACTGGTGGGAAACAGACAATCACTATTTTAGAATTTATACCTGACGTAGTCTCTTGGAATCTGCTCAATGTCTGTACCTTTTGGTTTACATCATAAAATGAGATACTCAAAAATGATTGTAGGCAGGGCCACTGGAATTCTGTGATTCTGTGGCCTGGCGTTCTTTGCATAGTTATCAATTTGTCGCATTTGCCATATAATCAATCACCTGCTCCTAATATTCACATTTTAACAAAAAAAAGTTTGATCTCAAATGGATCAAAGGTCACTAAAGTTGCGGTTACCTGTGTTTGCCATCAAGTGGAAGGCCCTATGCAAATGCTGACTGGCTAACTTTCAGTCGCTTATTACTGTATTAGGATGTTAAACTGAAACTAATGAGGTGAACCCTTTGCCCTGACAGTGTTACAAGTCACATTGTGTAGTTATACTACCACAAAATGTGGCACATTATGCCACATCATTTTCTTTTCCCTCCCACATAATGCGGTCCTCCCTGCCGCATAACTTGGTCCTTCCCTCCCACATAATTCCACTGGCCATGATTGTAGGTAAATACATTTACCTGGAACAACAGTATTAATTTTGCACATTGCAGACAGTGTTGTCTGGATTATTATTAGCAACCACTCTTCGATGGCTTGACACTCCAACGTGGTAGCCAATGATTTCATAATTCCCAGACATTGACTTATGTAATTTGAGTTGCAGTTAGCAAACATCTGAAATCAGGTTTTTTTTTTGCCTGCAGCCACTTTTTCGGTGTGAGAAGTGTTTAGTCTGATATAGTGTTACTTCAACATTGCCACATGCAGAATTCAGAAATAAACCAGAAACAATACTTAATGGCTGTGGTAGGAAACAATGCATACCTGTTCCACAAAGGATCAGGTTCAAGATGCTTTAAAACATTCTATTGTGTAATAGCTGAGAGTAGGCAAATAAAATCTGTTCTTCAACACATTCTCAGAACATGTAAGGTGGCACACAACTTTGGTTAGCTTTGGATTTTTGAAATTATACTAATGCCAAATGTTCACTGTGAGCAGTGTGGTGTTATGCAAACTGACCTATGTACTAATAGGTCAGTTTGCAAAATACCAATTCCTGGTGGGTCACAACTCGACCTACCTCATGAATAGTAGTAAAGGAGGTTGCAAATTGTGTCCTACTAAGAATCGCGGTCATTACAAGGATGATAGCCTACTGATATCAGCAGTCCACCATGTCTGTGATAGCTTTTAAATAAAGCATTTTTCGATTTGGCATTAGCCAAGACCTTTTGACTTTACTAAATATGTTTACTTAAAGGAGCTTTCAGCCACATCTCTTCTTTCATTGGTCTCTGGTGTGTTTCTCACATTTTGCTTCTGCCTGCTACAGCTTACTGCATGGGGCAATGGGTCAACCGACTTAGGCCACTTGTTAACTTGCTTTGACTTACTGCATTATGCTCTAAGAGCACATCTGCACACAAGGTAGGTCCCACAGTGACAGTGTTACTTTATAATTAGTTTAGTGATGCCTTATTGTTTATAGAGACATGGAATAGCAGGAGGCTTTTGATGTCACCACAGGTCACATTCCAGCTTTATCAGTTCCTGTCTTCTGCAATGCTGTTGTAAATTCCTTTTGGAGTGGCATTTGTTTATTCGATTGCTGCTGTTTCACAGCAAAGCAGATTATGTCCATTTGTATTAAGTTATCCTTTTTTTTACTATGTATGCAATTAAGTGTGATTATATCTATCTATTCCAATATGATACACAAACCAAACGTTTTGGTATCAATGGATGTGAATTCATAAGCGGGCAATTCTGCAGAATTGCATATTCTGGACTCGGTATCACCAATTGTTCTTTGCTCATGGAGAAAACTAACCTTTTTCATGTTTAATATGCAGCACACTTGTAAGGCTTGCATTGAAACATAGGTGGGGTGTAATTTGGCTTTTAGTATCCAATATGTTATGCTGTGACTCTTATAAAAAAATAAACATCCTACTTATCTGCGCCTCAGTATCTGAAAATTGAATTACAGTTATCTTCATGGAAAGGTAAGATAGTTCATTTACAATAAAATCATGGATTTTTTTGAAGCCGGTGAATAATTAAGAGAGTAGCTATGTATACATTCATGAGCCAGATAGACAGCTCACAACAGTGAAATCAGTGATACATTCACTTGCGGTTCAGACAGCACAGTGAGGTAATTCTGAGTAAGCTATCCCAGTCTGTAATGCAACATTTGTCCTTCTAGTGCTGTGTATTCTATGAATGGTCAGCATTCTTCGTGTTATAATATATCTGTGAAATAAACAGCCGGGTTGAAAATCTGCATGCTGCAATAACAACAGCACAACGACTCTGAGACTAGTGTGAAAAAATTGTGGAGAACACAGCCTTTTAAAGGACAACAGTAATACAAACAGTGGTTCCCATGAACTCTGAATATAAGCTCATGAGTGTGCACTAGCTACATTTGCAACCCTGGCTCTGTCTGTCTTTGTTTTCTCCCCTTTTACTTCTTTCATTCTGGCTTTCTTTTTTGCCTTATTTCGTTCTTGCCTTCCTTCTTTCTTCCTTTCTTTCTTTCTTTATTCTTTCTTTGTTTCTTTTTTTTCTTTCTTTGTTTCTTTGTTTCTTTCTTTCTTTCTTTCTTTCACAAAAGCATGAGGCTGGCAGTCAATACCAAACTGAGTGCTTTTTTCAGACCTGTGTTAGCCAAGACCTTTTGATTTTACTAAAATTATGTGTATAACATAGTTGCTTATGGGTTTTTAGCGAGACTTCATCGAAACACATCCACACACAAGTAGTTCTCTTAAGCACCAGGGAGTAGTATGTTAATGTGTGCTTTTTAGAGACTGAAAAATAATGTTTTAGATTAATGAGGGCATGGTAGCTTTTCGAATAATAAGGTTTTGCAAACACCATGACAAAACAAAACAAGAATTACCAAAAGGCTGGCAGCCAACTCCAGACCTGTTGACTGTGCTGTTGCTCTTTTTTATTTTTTTAAATCAGCCTTTTTTCCTTAAACGAAACCGAGATGCATTTAGAATAAAAATCTTCCTAATATTTTTTTAAGTAGGCAGCTATCCTTGGGACCACTGCCTACTCTTTAAGACTATTTGTCCAACGTGCATAAAGAGGAAAGAATCCCTTTGGGACCCCTTCATGTTTGCGCATGCCTTACCACTGTCTTTCTTTCAGTCGTTGATAAAGTATTAATGTTTTGTGACATGGAATTCGGTCGCAAAACATTAATGCATACTAATCAATTTGATATTTGGAAGGACCGCCTAATCCTTCCCCTTCCAAATATCGAATTGGTTTTTGGTCTCAAATGCAAATAGGCTTGGGTTTGAGCAGCCTTTAAGCCATGATCTCTGACTATTCTGTAATAATCTCACTTTTATTTCTGTATATTTTTTTCCTAAAAATATAATTCCGTTTCAACTGAACTGGTGTTCATCTTCTTTGTCGAATTTATTCAGGACGATAGATCTTTTTCTCGAGCTAGGTCGAGCTGTCACTCTCTCATCTGTTTCTTATGTTTACTTATGCACGTAGCTTACAGGTTCCTTCGTGTTATTTCCTCTGAGGAACAGCAGATGATGCAAATAACAACCTTGGTTGAGTAACAACATTTCATTGAAGAGCATCGAAATGTTACGACATTAAACATAACACAGAACATTCCTTTTGAAATCATAATGTTGTTCTGACATTGTCTACAGCCTGACTGATTGCCTCAAAGATTGCCACATTACTCTTCTTCGTTAATTATTAGCTGTCTGTCTGGCAAAGAGAATTCAGATAGACAGCAAATCGTTTATGTAACTTTGTAAACACAATTGGCACTGAGAGACATACATATTCTTCAATTTGTTAAAACTGATCTGAAATATGTGCATCTGTCATAATTGCCTCTGAGGCAAAGCCTTTGGAAGTATCATGGTTTATCGTGAACGTGGCCACCAGCTGCTATTTTGGATACTGGCTGTCTTTGAGATACATGAATGTGACAAACCGTTCTGGGAGGAGTACTTTTCAGGATGCTGCACCTCCTTTTTTTGTGGCATTGCCTTCAGAATTGTTGAGGCCCTGACATTTCGTAAAAATCCTTTGCCTCTTTCTTGCAGGCTTTAGGAAAGAGATTAATCTTTCCAGAAGCCACGCTTTCGGTCTCGGTAGTGACACAGATCAGAAAACTATGGGGCATATTAGCAAGGGCCTTATCGCCGCTTTAGCGGCACTTTTTGCAGCTAAAGCGGCGATTTTTTTATCGCCCTATCAGCAAGCTGTCGCTAACAGGCGTTAGCGACAGCTTTCTGGCGATAGCGGCCCGTTTTCCCATCGCCTTGCATGCCAGCGATATTTATCGCTAATGACATGCAAGGTAGGCGTTCTCAACTAAAAGCGACTGAAAACAGTCGCTAACACAACTTCCCCTATTAGCAACGCAGGCGAAGCGATAAGAAAATTTGCGCTAAGCGCGAATATCGCTAGAATTTAACACCTGCTAAAAACATGACTTACCTGTTTGTAGAATAGGAGGTGGATTGTCAGCCTAAGTCCACCATGGCGTTAATGCGTGAATATCGCTGGATTTCCAGCGATATTCACGCATTTCGTCGCTATCGCTGGATATTTTATCGCATTGGAGATAAACCTTGCTAATAGCATGTTATCTCCGCGATAATATCCAGCGATAGGCGGCGTTAAATAAATACGCGCTAAGCGCGGTTAGCGATAATTTTCGCCTGTTCTTGCTAATATGCCCCCTTGTTCCCAGAAAAGTAGGCCCTAAGAATGCCTTACTGAAAAATGCAAAGATATGAAGTCCGTTACAGGGGCCGCATTGTGAGTCAGGCGGAGAGATATCTCTGGCTGGGATACACAAAGGTCTGATGTTCTTTCAGCTGGGTTTTCAAGGTGTTGGAACACCAAGGGGCATATTTACAAAAAAATGTCGGAGTGCGTTGCAATGCCGAGCTCTGACATTTTTTAAACACAGGGATGAGCCCCATTCACAAGAATGCAGACTGCAGACTCACTGCAGCCATGTTGCAAGGGTGCCTGCGCTGCAGGGGCGATTGTTTATGTGCAGGAAGGGACAGCTTCCTGCACATAAAAAATCAATAATGGTGATTTGCTCTTTCTATGTGTGATGCATTCTGCAGCACACATTGAAAGAGCAAAAAACAAGGAGAAATTAATAATAATATCACCTCGTATGGGCATGCTAAGACCAGGTATTCCCTTGTCATAGTATTTGGCGCTGCCTCAGCCTTGTAAATCTGGAACAGCATCAAAAAGCAATGGGTGTTGCGGTGGAACACCAACTGCAACACCCATTTCATGCCCCTTTGCCACAGAGGACTGCAGCAGATAAGGGGCTTATTTACAAGGTGGTTGTAAATATGAGAAATGGCGCTACGCCACTGACGCCTCAAAAAAAGTGACGCTGGTGGCGAATGGGGCTTGTAAATATGCCCCTAAATCTGATTTTACCAGTCAGAAATTCCAGTATGTAAATTTACATGAGGCTTACGCTGCACAGCAGTCATGCTTCATACTCTGGTCCCTGCCAAAAGTATTCTTACCTTTCCATATTATTCTACCAGCACCCTCCCTCAACACATGCCCTGTATGGAACCCCCTACTCCCATTTACTATCTGCTCAGAGAATTACAGAATGAGAATATCACACAGTAATTCAGTGACAGCACATTTATTTCCCATACTGACTTCGAGTGTTCTTATAATAGGTAAAATTCCTTGCAAAGATACCAGTCAGTAATGGCAATTCAGAATCAGGGCTTGAACAATTGGAGGCTGTAGGACTAAAATGTGCACAATAAAAGCTTGAAAGCAGACCCCCCCAGCCCCTTGGGACCCTCACAGGAGAGTAGTCGTGCTTTATAAGATTACTGATTGATTAATTGAAAGGCTAGTACGTGCAAGACGTTATAGTTCTAAGGATTAGAACTTGAGATACTGGAGCAAACAGGCCTAAGACTACGTGAGAAGTATCTGAACACTGAGGGATCAACTCAGAATACCTGCAACAAGATGGCCACAGTTCCAGGCTTTTTTTTAATTGCTAGTGACAATGGAGACCATAATTGTTTTAGAGATGCCTTTGGTACGTGAGGGTGCCAACATTTTTAAATGTTCAGGCTTGGTATCCCTCTTGGAAATTCAGCCATGACATATCAAATGTGGCATATATGAGGGCTTCATCTAGTTCCAAAGAGGCCAGCATTGATAATTTCTGAAACCTTTCTGAACATAAAGTAGTACTTCAGATGTACTACCTTACAAACTCTGGAGATACTATTTAGAAATCTTTGTGAGGACATCTCCACATGTGTCTACTCTTTACCTTATGAGTAGAGTTCTTCATCATAAGTGCACAGAACTCAACAAATGAAGGGCATCACTTTTGCAGGCTATAGAACTCTGTGCACTCTACCCCTCCTAACCTGTGGTAAAATGTTTGTGCTCCCACTTTCAACTTTATGAAAATGGCATACCCATAACTGGCATATTTAACATACTTGTAAGTTCATCGTATGTGGTGCAAGAGAGTAACCAGGGCATGTAAGTTAAATGTCACTAGTGGACTGTAGCATCCATTGTGCCACCCACTATAGTGAAAATGCAATGTTGACTACAGGCCTATCATTTTAGCCTGGCTGTTCATTAGAAAAATGCAAATTCGACCTGTCAAACTAACCCCTTTTCATAGGAGGAAACCTTCCTTTTAAATATTAATAAGTAACCCCTTACAGCCCACAAGGCAGGGTGTAAGGTATTTAAAACAAGAACATGTGAATGTTTAATGTTAAACGTCCTTACCCTAAAAAGAACAAACGCTATTTTCATTGTTGCAGGCTTCCTTGTTCCATAGGAAAGTCTTGGGCTACAATATTAAACTTAATATTGTTATCTCAGGCTAGGAAACACCTACAGATTTATTCTTAGGTTGTTAGGCTTTTTAAATATTAACGACAATCCCAATTCACTGGTAAAGCTGGATTCATAATAAATATTTTTGAAAAGGTAATTTTAAATAGTTACCTTTTCCCTGCCAAAAGCTACTGGAGGCCTATTTGTGTGACTTCCAACTCTCACCCAGGAGCTGAACAGCCCCATTGATGATGTGTGAACTTGCTCCCAGAGCTAAGACAAAGGCCTTGAGTGAATGTGGGGGGATGTTCGGTTAACTTCAAAGAGGCCTACCCTGTCAAATGTTAGCTGACACCTGGGCAGGCCCTATCCTTGTTCCCCCACTCATGCAGACACCAATCCCAGTGGGACAGGAGCTGCCCCCAGAAGTGCTTTAGAGTGCCCACAGAGGTGGGGTTGCTCATTTCCCTGACCACACCTCTGGGATGGGCACACTGGCTTTGTACCACTGGGGAAGGGTTTCACAGCATGGATTCAGACAGAGAGGGTCACAGTGGTATTGTCTGCAGAAGACACACAGGAAGTGCTTCAAAAGAGGATAGGGTTGCCCCTTGGCACTTTTACGCTATTGGTTAGGTAAGGGCCAGTGTCGCTCGCACCCACTGGTAGGTACCAGCCATTAATTTGGTACCCACAGTACCCTCCTCATAGAATGTTTGGACCTTTGAAAGAATAGAAGAGGACTAGACCTTCTGTCTGCGACCTGAGAAGAGCCTAGAAGTCTGGACCTGCCCTCCCTTCTGTACTCAGGACAAAAAAGTGGACTCCAAGGGCCATAAGACTGAGCTCCTGTTCAAGCAACAGGGACACAACAAGAGGTCTTTTTGCAACTTTCCAGCTGACCATTTCCAACTGGATTTGTCCTGGAGCCTTATGCTAGTCTCTACTGGAGTCAGTCTTGACTACCAAATGGCGTCTCCAAGGTCCTGGACCCTAGGATCCTGCCAGGCTGTACTCTTCCTAACTTTTGCTGACACCTGAGACTTAGAACCATTTTGGCTCCAAAGATCTCTGGAGGACTGGGACCATCTTGCCAAGCTGATCTGATGAATGTGTGTTGCCACTGTGCCAAAGATTCAGGTTGCTCCAGATAAGAGCTTTTCCCCAGCAGCAAATCTGATTAGGTGGGATCTCGTAAAAAAGGTGTGTGGCCTTGTGGAGCTCTCTTTGGTGACAGCCTGCATCCTTGCCCCAATGGAAGAATTTGAGTTCCAAAAATGTCACTAAGTCCAAAGGAAGAGGGCTTCACCTGGAAAAGGATACAAAAAGAAGCTGGCCAGTGAGGGACCTTACTTTGCCATGAAATTCCAATCTTTTTGCTCTGAACCTTCCTGCTGAAGATCAACAGTTTCACCCACACCCCATGCAGCTGCTATCCAATAACTTGGAAACCTCTACGTACACAGCCTGCTGTCTTACTCAGCTCACTGATTTCTGACTTTCATTTCAGAGGCTAAGTCTGTAGGTAAAACTTCTGATCAAGTCAAGCCTGGTTTCTTATCCACCCTAGATTCCATCGTGGTCAGCCTTAAACTTTGCCTAGGTATTGGCCAGTTGCAACCAGATGACCAAAGTTGGTGACTAACACTTTTTCAGCACAATTTATACATGTAAATTAAAAAAAAATCATAACTTCGGTTATTGAATTTTTGCCGTTTTCATGCCATTTTATTCATTCCAATTTACTCTGTTTTTCTAAACTGACTTGGGATTTCTTTTGTGTTGTGTGTTGACATTATTACTATTTTAGTACTGTAAAAATACTTTACACATTGCCTCTAAGTTAAGCATGTCTGCTCTGTGTTATAGATAGCTGGGGTTTGAGCTTAGGATAATTTAGGGACTTTGAGGGTTCACCTTGATAATGGTTGTGGTAATTACTTGAAGTGGGTGCTCCCCTTCTTCAAATAATACTCCAGTTTCTTACAGTGAGTCTCTGATGAGGAAGATGTTCAAGAACTTTGTTCATCTACCAGATTTGTATTCGGGCTCTCCATCTGGGGTTGTGGGTGAACTTTGCATTTATTTAGGGCATTTTACATTTACTTTATATTTCAACATTAATTTAGGACTTTTGAACTTTGTTTAGGACTGTATATTTTTAGAACTATCTGAATTTGTTGTGGAACTTTCCACACTTGACATAGAATAAAGACTTCTCCCTTATGTTCCCATTGTGTTTTCTCAGTTGCATCACCACCTCTCTGTTCAATCTACCTCAATTTCAACTGAAATTTGTTGTGTTTGTACTTGATTCTGTGTGTGTGTGTGTGTATGTGTATGCGTGTGTGTGTGTGTGCAAGTGTGTGTGGGTATATGTCTGTGTGGCTATGTATATACTTACCTCTTACCTTTCCTATACTTACCATGGGTGCAAAAGTATGTGTGGCTAAGGCATCTGTGTGGTAAAGGCATGCTTGGAAAGCATGGTAAAGGATGTTTCCCCTTAGTTACCCCTAGATTCAAACCAGCTGCTGTTCCCTTGGTGCTCAATGTAAAATGGGCCCTTGAAACACACCATCCAGGCTTCCTTTGACACACTACCCTATATGCTTCCTTCGAGCATGTCACACTATGTTTGCTTTAATACCCAGCACTCTCTGCACCACTCTAGTGCATATCTGCCTGGTCTCCCATGATGCACATCAACCTTTGATGCTCTGTGAAACATCACCCTGCGTTCCCCTTTTGCACATCTCACACACAAAAGGGAGACAGGTAATAAATGCTAAACCCTTCTCCTCTGATCACAATCGAACACACAATAAAGGATTCCGCAACTGTCACAAATATTGCCTTTAATCTACTAGTCAGTCAATTAACACACCCCCCCCAGAGGTAATGTATCATCCATGCTATTGTCCTCTATGAAACCCAAAGGGACTGACAGTTAAACGGACTGACAGTTAAACCCTAGACTTAGTCACAAAAAAAAATAGGCATGTAAGATAACTACTCTTTCATCAATGTTTTCCGGAGATCAATGCTTCGGGTAAAAAAGGAACATTGCGTAACTGGGGGATCCCAAGGGAGCATCGCTCTGTTGTCACATTTACTTCAGGAGTCTGATACATTACCTCCAAGTGGGGGGGGTTTGTTAATTGACTGACCAGAAACTTTAGGCCCTGAAGGAGGTTGCTGACTTTGTTAGACATATTTAGGATGGCCGAAAAATGTTGACCATGATGAGATTGCAGGGTTGCTAAGTTCCCCTGTTTCATCCCCTTTTATTTATTTTTTTAATCCTATCAGGGCATCCACTAACAAAATGAATAGGTTAGGATAGCTCTAGGGAGTTTTAACTTTCACATTTCTGTTTGGTGTGGAGTATATACTCCACTTTTAAAAAATCCTGGCTCCCACGCTATGTGTGGTTGCTATGGTTATGTATTGGATTCTTGTGCGTGGAATATTCACCATGTCACTGTATGATGTATTGGGGTTCTATTAGCTGATGAATACTGTGGGGGAACGTTGATCTGGAAGTTGAATGTTGGATCGTGGTCTGGTAGGGCTGGTGGACTGTAGTTGATGAAATAAACCTACTTGGAAGACTACACAGAACTCGGACATTCATTTACTTAACATTGGCGACGAGGATGTGTGTCAATCTACTTATACACATTGACTGGGGGACTCTGAGTGTGGAATTAACAGCTGTTGTGTCTATTTTATTATTGTACTGAGTATTCAATCTAAGAATTGTTTTTGAGGAGTGGCTTTGTTCCTTACATTAGATGATTTATGGTTTTATTTTAGAGTTTCTACTCTCCAATTATCTCCTTTTATATTTGACTGGATTTGTGACTCTGAGAGTCATTTCTTTTGTAGGTGGTTATTCCCACCATGTCAACCTCATCTAAGCCTCCCCATTTCCTATCTGATAAAGGTGAGCCTGTTCTACCTTGGAAAAGATGGAAAGAAATTTTTGATTCATACCTGATAGCGATTGGGGGTGAGAAATTTTCAGCGAACCGGAAGCAAGCTATACTTCTACACAATCTTGGTAATGAAGGAAGGTGTATATATGAGAGCCTCGATGTTATTGAGATAGGTGATAGCAGTGGTGAACCTAGTAATGTTTATGATATATCAGTGATGATACTTGAAAAGCATTTTGGTTCACAAATCAATGTTGTGTTGGAAAGACACAAGTTCTTTTCAAGGGTGCAGGGGAAGTTGGAAAAGATTAGTAGCTATGTGGCTGCTCTTAAAACCTTAACTCGTACATGTGATTTTGAGCATCCAACGATTCTTTGATCAGAGATCAAATTGTTAGATGTACTAATAACGTCAAGGTACAAGAAAAGTTATTAAGTAAAAACCCTAATTTGAAAGATGCTGTAGCTATCATAGAAGGAATGAAAAATACGAGCATGTGGGTACATGAGATGCATGACGAGAAAGGAAAGGATGGTGTTGGTGTAGAATTATCTGTGAATGAGGTCAAAGGTGCGGATAGGCATGTGGAGAAGGACACTGACAAGGGTGGCGTTGTCGTCAACAAAGAATTTGACAAGAAATTTGATAAAAAGAAATATCCTCAGATGGATTCTAGAAGTGGGGGCCTGAAATGTTTCAGATGTGGTAGTGAAGGCCATTTGTCAAACAGTCCTGGGTGTTTTGCGAGATTTGCATTTTGCAAAAAGTGTGGTAAGAAAGGACATTATGCTCGTGTATGCAGAGAATCCAAACAACAAGGAGTGAATTATCTGGATGAGTAGGTAAAGATTATTTCGAGCGTGAGTAATGATGAGAGTGTGGATGCAGATCCGATTGAGATGCCTGAGTGTGAAATTATGATTGGTGGAAAGAAAATATTAGTTCTTGCTGATTCTGGATCACCCTACACCATTATTGGTGACAAGAATTGGGCTACTACGTTTGGTGGTGATGATGTTGAATTGCTACCTCCTGATATCAATCGTGTGGGTTACGGTGGTGTGAGGATTGATGTGCTTGGCTATTGTGTGAGGAAGATCCAATTCGCTGATCGTGAAATGGTTGGTAAAGTTTATGTTGCGAAGAGGGGTGACAACCTTCTTGGATGGAGACATCAGAGAGACATGGGCATCACATCCCAACAGCGAACAGAAGGTATTAATTCTGGCCAGGGAGGAGTTGCATAAGGACATATGTTCCAAATTTCCTAAGGTGTTTAGTAGTGATTTGGGTTTACTGAGGATTTTGAACATAGAATTATTTTGAAGGATGGTGCCATAACGTGTGTCTCCAAAGTAAGGAAAGTCCCACACATGATGTTAGCACCGTTAGAACAGGAAATCAAGAAACTTAGAGAGAAAGGAGTTATTGAGGAAATTGAGAGTTCTGAGTGGTTGGCTCCGGTGGTGTTGGCACCCAAGGATGGTGGTAAGGAAATTCGTTTCTGTGCAGATTTGAGAGGTTTGAATAGATTCATTTGGGTGGACAGACAACCTTTACCAAATATCACAGAGACTCTAGCTCTCATAAAAGATGCACAGATTTTTTGTGTGATGGACTTGACCTCCACTTTCCACCTGGTTAAGCTTCATCCGGACTCTAAACCCATAACTTCGTTTGTGACACCTTTAGGTGCTTTCCAGTTTATTTGAATGCCTTTTGGACTTGCCTCGGCAGCGGCGTGCTTTCAGAGAGTGATTAAACAGGCGTTAGAGGGCTTGGACAAGGTTTTGTTCTTCCAGGACAATATACTTGTGTATGGGAAGGATCTGGAGGAACATGATGGAATTTTGTGGAAGGTGTTGGGCAGGTTGCAGAATGCTGTTTTGGTCATTAAAAAGGAGAAATGTAAATTCAGGGTTACATCTGTGACTTATTTAGGTCACACGATCTCTAGTGAAGGGATTAGTCCAAAGAGTATAATTGAAGCTCCTAAGCCTGTCAACAGAGATCAGGTACGCTCCTTTCTTGGTTTAGCGGAATTTTGTTCCAAGTTCATTCGGAATTTTGCTAGCATTTCTCAGCCCTTGAGATCTTTGTTAAGAAAGGGTTCACACTATATTTGGTCTAATGAGTGCGAAGTTGCTTTCAATTGTGTCAAGGACAGTATTGGAAAATTACCCACTTTGGGCCATTTTGATGTCAACAAAAGAACAATTTTATCTTCTGATGCTAGCATCAGTGGGTGTGGTGCTGTTCTTGCTCAAATGGATAATGGTGATTTAAAAGTAGTAGCCTTTGCTTCTCGTTCCCTCAGAGGAGCTGAAGAGAGGTATTCTGTTTTAGAACGGGAGGCGCTGGCTGTGTATTGGGCCATTCTCCACTTCAAGTTTTTTTTGTGGGGAATACCATTTACTGTTAGATCTGATCATAAGCCACTCACCAGGATTTTTATGTTTAGAGAGTTGTATAACCTTTCTCCCAGAATTTGCAGGTGGGTGGATGGTTTGTCTAACTACAATTTTGTGGTTGAGTTTATTCCTGGTTTAAAAAATTGGATGGCTGATTGCATGTCTAGGATGCTATTCAGCATGTTGTGGACAATGTTGATTGTGTTGCAGTGAATTGGGTATGTGAGTCTGCATTAGAAGACAAGGAATGGGCAGATGCTTATTCAGTTGACCCTGATTTTGATGTTTTAAAAGACTTTATTGTGAAAGTCTGGCCGGACAAAAAGATGTTGTCTTCTACTCTAGAGAGCTTCTTTGGAGTGAAAGATGAGTTCTGCATTTTGGATGGTAAAATCTTTAGAGGTAAGCGTGTGGTGGCTCCTAAGGAATTGAAGTGCAAATTGATCAATCTGGTACATGAAGGGCATTTGGGTAGAAACAAGACCAAAGCCAGACTCTGTGAATGGTATTGGTGGCCTGGTATGGACCATGATTTGGAGGAGGTGGTGTAGGATTGTTGGCAATGTGCAAACAATGATAATTCTAAGAAAACTCACACAGCACCAATTTTACCTGTTGAGGTACCTGTGGAACCTTGGACCAAATTGGGTTTGGACATTGCTGGTCCATTTGAATTGTTGAACCAAGAGGAGCGTTATGTTATTTTGCTTGTGGATTATACGTCCAAATGGGTTGTGAATAAATGTGTCCCTGTAGTGAATACTCTGACTGTCATTGAGTTTCTGAAAGAAGAGTTTTCTAGAGAAGGTATTCCCAAACCCTTGGTCACTGATAATGGGGTACAGTTTGTGTCCCAGGAAATGGAGTGTTTTCTATCAGGTTTGGCTATTGTTCATCTCAAAACCGCTCTTTTCTCGCCACAGGCTAATGGTTTGGCGGAGAGCATGAATAAGGTTGTAAAAATTGTGCTCAACGTGCTGTTCTTAATAAGGAATCTTTGAAGATGGCTTTGAGAGAAACCTGGTGGGCACATAGAGTTACACCCAATAGTGTGACATCTGTGTCACCTTTTGCTGCTCTTAGGGGGAGAAAACCTCATTGCAAACTGAATACAGCTTGGCTGAAATTGTATACTTCTGTTTCCAATCAACCCTCTTCTGTTGAGTTGAGATTACGTAGAGAGGAGTATCAGTACAAGTATTAAAAACTATTTTGACAAAAGACATTGCACTAAAGTGTCTAATTGGAGTGTTGGCGATACGGTTTTGGTGAGAAGACCTGGTCTGGTAAGGAAAGGACGTTCAAGGTTTATGGGTCCTTTTGTTATTGCCAGTGTTGAAACAAATGTTGTGTTTGATTCTGGTGATATTTGGAACATGTCCAGGTTGGTGAAAGTTTCCAATCAGCAATTCCAAACTGGTCGGAGTTTTGCTGCCAATGGGCTGGGTGGTACCACTTACCGGGTCTCTGGGAGAGTGAGAGTCAAGCCCAATTGGCATAAAGACTATGTGATGTTTTTACATTAGGTATAAAGACTATGTGATGTTTCTACATTAATTGGTAATTAAACTGAAATATTTTGAAATTGTTGTGTATTTTTATGGTATGCCAATTTTTCTACATAATTCCGCATTGTACCTTGCTTTTCCTTATGCTTTTTGTTCTTCTTGATCTTTATTCTTTATTATCATCTTCATAACATCTTTTCACTTGTTCTTCACCTTTACTTGTTATTTGCATTTAATATTCATAGGGGGAAAGATGTGCTATGGTTATGTATTGGATTGTTGTGCGTGGAACATTCAACATGTCATTATATGATGTATTGGGGTTCTATTAGCTGATGAATACTGTGGGGGAATGTTGATCTGGCAGTTGAAGGTTGGATCAGGGTCTGGTAGGGTTGAAGGGCTGTACTTGATGAAATAAACCTACTTGGAAGACTACAAAGAACTCGGAGATTCATTTACTTAACAGTGGTAGAGGCCGCCTTAGACTCATATGGGTCCAGTGTGTGGGAAGGCGGATGATGAACCATTCCACATCTCGATGTGGGTGAGGGCCTGCTTTTTTTAGAGAGAGCTCTGTGTAGATTAAAGGCAAGATTTGTGACAGTTGCGCAACTCTTTGATGTGTGATCCCCTTTTGCAAATCAAGATAGGTGCATGTGTTACTTTTCACACATTATGTCCGTTATCCATCATGTTGTGTGTTCATTTTCGGTACATCAATCTGTGCCCCTTGTTGGACTTCACCCTGTGTTCCCCCCAGTGCACACCACCCAGTGCCCCTTGTTTCACTGAGTTATATGTCTATCGGTCTGTTTGCATGTGTGTGTATATGTCTATTTGTTTGTGTTGGTGGTTGCCTGTGAGTGTTTTGGTCTATTGATCTATGTCTACCCTTTGTTTGCTATATGTTGCATTCTTCAAGCCAAGCATTAGACACAAGCCTAATCAAGCAGCTTTATCACTTCTGGTATTCTTCTACTTGCAGCTATGTTGTGTCGATTGTCAGTGTGTATGCTTGTGCATGCTGTGTGTGCATGTTCATGTCTTTCTTTGTGTGTGGTATGACAGAGAATGAGCCAGAGAAGAAAAGAGAGATGACAAACTTAGCCAGTCACCCTTCAGCATATTAGACTTCGGATTCAGACACAGGCAAGGGAGTTGCTCATACTATATTTTTTATTGACTGAATGAATTGATTCTTTATTCAGTTATAAATACATAATCATAGAAGAGAAAACAAGAATAAAAAAAGCACTTTTAAGATACAATATATAATTACATTGGTGCCTTAAAAGCATTTAAAACAGTCATTAAAAGTTGGGAAAATAGAGAATCGATTTTTTTTTGTTAAAAACATAGCCATACAGCATTTTGTTACCCTTTTACAACAGTCCCACAACAAACTGTATGACTCAACACCGACATACATCCAATAGCAGATAAAGAGTTTCAGGTTAGCATGTTCTGCCCAATAAAAAGTAGATAAGACATTTTAAAAAATGGGTCTAGAAAACAATAGACTTTCATCAACAAAGAGCACTTTTTAAGAGGTATTCCACAGACTAGCAGACACTGATCAGGGAGCATTTATAGGTAATTAAGGGCCATATGTAACAAAAACGCGTTTTGCGATTCTCAAATCGCAAATTGAGATTCGCAAATAAGGAATAACTTCCCATTCATTCCTATGGGCTAGAAGGCACATAGGAATGAATGGGAAGACATTCTCAATTTGCGATTCCCAATTAGAGAATTGCAAATTGAGAATGCAATTTCAAGGTTGCAAGGGTGTCAATAGGACAACCTGTTGCACCCCTGAAATAGGCATGTGTGCACATGTGGTGCACATACATGCCCTAAGGGCATGTATGTGCGCCACATGGCCCTATGAAAAATGCAAAAAAGTGAATTTTTCAAAGAAATCGCAAATTACCACCAACCTGAAGTTGGTGGTAATTTACGATTCACTAAGCCAAAATCGCACAACTTGGGTCCTTCCTACATTGCATTTAAGGAATCGCAATTTGGGATTCCTTAAATGCATTCACAAAATAGGGAATCGCAAATTTTGCGATTCCTTATTTTGCGAGTGGGTTTTTGTGTGCTACATTGCACACTGCCTAAATTTCAGCGTTTGCGATCGCAATTTGGCTTTATACATATGGCCCTAAGTGTGGTCATGTATTCAGTCATGGCCAGAACAGGTAAGAGCGGTGGGGTGGCAGGACGGGGCGGTACGGGCAAGGGGTGAAGTCGACAGACGAGGGAAATTAAAATTTTAAAAAAGAAAACCACTTACCTTGCGCTCGCTGCATTGCTGTGTTTTTTAATTTTATTTTCCCTCGTTGTCTGTCAACTTCACCCCCCTATCCCTCCCTGACCCGCCCCACCACTCTTACCTGCACCGGCCGTGACTGCATGTATTGATAGTAACCCTGATTTTTGAGAAATGGAAATAAGGGGCACTTGCATCAAGCATAATTCCATTCGCAAACCGGTCGATTCGCAGAATCGGCCTGTTTGCGAACAATAAATATGCTTTTTAGATGCAGCAAACCCTAATTTGCGATTCGGTAACCTGGTACCGAATCGCAAAATGGGTTTGCGGTTCGGCATTTGGAAGGGGCGTGTTTAGGGCGTCCTTTCCAAATACCAAATCCTAACCGTATGCATGAATGTTTTGTGACCGTGAATGCGGTTGCAAAACATTTGCATATTACCACCTACTTCATGTAGGTGGTAACCCATTTGCAAAAGGGAAGGGTCCCCAAGGGACCCCTTCCCCTTGTGAATGATTGTAAAAGCCTTTTTAAGAGCAGGCAGTGGTAACACAGACCACTGTTTTTAAATGCATCCCGTTTTCCTTTAAGGAAAACGGGCTGCACTTAAAAACAAAAAAAACTGCTTTATTTAAAAGCAATCACAGACATGGTGGTCTACTGACCTCAGCAGGCCACCATCCCTGTGATGGCGTAGATTCCTAATGGCTCGCAAATTGTGACCTACCTCATTAATATGCATGAGGTAGGTCCATTTGCGACACATTAAGAATTGCTAATGAAACTGAAAACAGTTTCATACATTAGGATTAGCGATTACCTAATTGTGATTCAGAGAAAATAACAATTAGGTAATCGCAACCGTAATAATGATACATGTGGCCCTTGGAATTTACCTGTGGAAGTTTGGTAAAATGTACAAAAAAACAAAAATGGTCCAAGGATTGCGCAGAGAATTCATCACAGGGGCAAAGTAAGATTGACTTCGAATCGAATTGGCCAATAGGGAAGCATAAATGGAATCTTATAGTCCCCAAACAAAATTTCGTGAGGAGTGCCCTTTCTCAAACATTGTTTAAGAACGAGAGATAAGGCTCAACACCTTTGACAGTTTGAATGCTAATCAGCTCTCTCGTGTTGGGCTTCATAAAGTCCCTTCCTTCTTTATTAGCCGCTTTCCTGCTCAAATATAGGGGCATATTATCAAGAACGGCGTTAAAATTATCGCCGCTTTAGCGGCAGAAAACTGCCGCTAAAGCGGCGATAATGGGCTTGATAATATGCCCTTGAGAATTCCAATAGAAGCCCATGTTGACACCAGAACATGGGCTTCTATTGGAATTCTCAAGGGCATATTATCAAGCCCATTATCTCCGCTTTAGCGGCAGTTTTCTGCCGCTAAACGGCGATATTTGACGCCGTTTCTTGATAATATGCCCCCTGAGGGCATATTATCAAGTCGGCGCAAGAAAATTATCGCCGCTTTTGCATCCGTTTTTGGCCGAAAAGCGGCGATAATTTTATCGCCTTATCAGCAAGGTCACGCTATCGCGTGAATCCTTGCTGTAGCGCCCTTTCCCTTAACACCCAGCTTTGCATCTCTAATGAGATGCAAAGTGGGCGTCACTGGGCGTACCCGGATGGACTACCTTGCAAATATCGCTGATGTTCACATCGCGATATTTACAAGGCAACCCACAGGATTTTAGCATACGTTAGATTTTGGCGAAACGGCCGTTTTCGCCAAAATCTAACGGCTGCTAAAATCCTGACTTACCTATGTGTGACATAGGGGTGGATTATGCTGATACGACCACAGGGTCGTATCAGCAAGAGTTACTCGCCGTTTGCAGGGAACATCGCTGGAAAACCAGCGATGTTCCCTGCAAAACGGCGATAAAGCGCGCTATCTCTGGAATGTTTATCGCCCTGGAGAAACGCGTTGTTAATAACGCGCTACCAGGGCGATAAATTCCGGAGATAGCCTGCGATAGGAAATCTATCGCTAAGCACGGCCAGCGATAATTATCGCTGGCCGTTGATAATATGCCCCATAGTTCTTTAATCTTTCTTCGTCAACCCTTTAAGACAGAACACGTTTTGATGAACAGCTCTGGTCTGCCAAGGAGTTAATTTCGTTTTTCATTACTATTCATATTCTCAAAAGCATATCCTAATAAATGAATAGGCGAAATAAATGTACTATTACCAAATTTCTGGGGTTGCATAATTTTATTGTTTGATAGTGTATTCCTTCTCGGGAGTCTTTATAATGAAGCACACAATATGCATTGACATTTTTTTTTTTTTAGAAATCACTGGTATTTCTTGTTTACTCAAAATGGATTACATTTTTTGGCCGTAAGCTTAACAAATGTCCATTAAAACTTGTTCAGGAAATGCCCTTTAGACGCACACTGATACGTCCATCAGTTATTCTACTATGCAATTTATTTGTATTTAATTTACTAACTCTGTGGTACAGTTTGGGAAACATGAGATGATGTTTTGGATACGCTTGAGATTTTAAAAATGAGTACTTTCTTATAATTCCCACCTGACCGTGCTTGCTATCCTCCTAGTGTAGAATATTCAGTGGGTCATGTAGCCTGTGCAAACAAAGTTTTCTAATAGGATTTCAGTGCCGGCGAAATTCAATATGCTCCCATGCCAATAGAATCATGCTCTCTTCAATTATACCCATCTGTATGTTGGCATTTTGCATTATGCGCTCATTTGTCAAGAAGTAAATTGATTTGTTCTCCAGAGAGAGATAATGGGGAAGGTAAGAAATGGAGGGGGCTGAGAGAGGCAGACATGTCTGCGGTATTTTCGCCTTAACGGCTGCTTTCCAGTATTAACCTGTGCCGTAAATGAGCATATATTTTGGCGTCAACAGCATTAGAAGTGTAATAGAAATACTGCCAGTATTTAACTGTGATTGGTCGCCCTAAACAAAAACATGTCCTTACCAACGGTTGCTCATCTGCTATGGCAGAGGAGCACTGCCTCGCCCTGCCAGCAGCTTCAAAAGTTGAAAATTTAAAGGATAATAAAACAGGTTTATTATAATAAAACAGGTGAATTATCATTTTATTTTTCAACTTCTAAGTGCTGTGTCCTGGGGGTGGGGCCATCGTGGCAGAAGTCACAAAGGGGAGTGGTAGGCACTGCTACCAGTGCGCATGTGGGTTTGGCCGGCCATCTCAGTCCGGCCAAACACACATGCGCACTGAGCTGTCTCCAACCCGAGCTGTGTTGCCGGGTTGTAGACAGAAGGCAGAGGCTCCCAATCTCCCTGAGAGCGCAAATCGAGGGAGCTCAGGCCAATACTGAAGCTGCTCTCATGCATGAGACCAGCTTCAGGATTGGCCGGAAGGGCGGCTGGGAACCTCTGCCTGCAGTGGAGCCACGAGAGGAGCAGAAGATTGATGATGCTGCGAGCTGCAGACGGCAGGTAAGTTCTTTTTTCTTTCTTCTTTTTTCTAGTCTCCCCCCACCCCCACCCCTGCTCCCACCCCTCTGCCCTAATGCCAGCTGCTACTGGTCCTTACTCATGTTGACCGGCAGTGTTTACTACTCCCATGCTCCTCTTTGAGGCATTCCATTTCTAAGAAAGTAGGCTGTAAACAAGTTGCACTGATTCTATTGGCACCTACAGCAAATGTGATTCTTGTCTTGCTTCTTTGTAACTTAGATCTTTCTTGATAGTTACACTTACTTCCTCGTTTGAGTGTGCTTTTATCAAGCAACTTAGACACTTTCTAAGCTCACTTTGTATTTGTATTTTAGATTTATAGAGCATGTTAAGCCAAAAAGGCATCGAAGCGCTGGCACCGCTCAAGGAAACAACCAGGGAGAGAAGGCAAGAGTATCCTATGGATGAGAGAATAACCAGGTTTTGAGATGCTTGTGGAACCCAAAATAGAATTCAGGCTCACAATATGAATTATCAAAGTGTTCCATAGCATGTCTGCTCCCACAGAAAAAGCGTGGCCACCTCATCTAGTCTTCCGGTGCCTGCGAATGGTGACCTTCCTCAACACTGCAGATCTCAGCTGTTTTTTGGAGTATACCAGTTGAAAGCAGTCCTCAGATACCATGGGCCCTGCTGATGTAGAGCCTTATAGACCATGCATAGAGCTTTGAAGATCACCCGCTTCCTCTTGGGTAACCAATGGAGTGATCGCAATCCCTCCCTAATAGATGGGTGTTTGGGGACATCCAGGACCACCTGTGCAGCTGCATTTTAGATGACCTTCAGTTTGTTAAGAGAGTACTGGTTAATATTTAAACATAGTGCGTTGCAGTAATTGTGGTGGGATGTGATGATGCCTATGACCATATAAACTCTTAGTTCCCCAGGAAGTTAGGGAAAACATTTCTTTAAAATCTCAATAATTAAAAAACAAGAGAAACAAGATCTCACCGTCCTGTTGACCTGAGAGTCAAGGGTAAGGGTGTTAACAAAAATCATTTTGAGATTTTTTGCGGCACCCACCGAGATGGGTAAAGGGCTGCAAATCTCAGGCCACCAGAGCTCAGATCACACAGTGATTCGCCTCGAAGATCAAAATCTCTGTCTCCTCTGTGTTAAGTTTTAACCAGTTCTCCTTCATCGAGGTATTGATTTCAGTCATGCAAGACGTAAACTCGTCTGCCACCAGTTCCAAATTGTCAGATATAATATTTTGGGTGTCGTTTGCATAGGTCAGCACCTGAAGCCCGAAGGATTGCACCAGTTTTGCCAGTGGGGCCACATTAAGATTAAACAAAGTGGGACTGAGGGAGGACCCCTGTGGGACTCCACAAGGAAGCTGAAAGACTTTAGTCCTATACTCCCGCGCAGATGACAGTTTGGGCCCTTTGTCTAGAAAATATCTCAAATGATCCAACACAGAGTCCCTCAGCCCGGCCTGCTGCAATCTTTGTACCAAATGAGATGGAGATATTGTATCAAAGGATGCAGACAAATCGAGCATAACAAGGATAGCTGCACCTGCCTGGTCCACCTGGCAGCTAATAGAATCTGTCACTGGGATCAATACTGATGCAGTGCTGTGGACGCTTCGAACCCATTCTGAGATGGGTCTAGAAGGTTGTGAACAGCAAGGAATTGAGCTAATTCTTGATTGATGCACTTCTCAACAATTTTAGCCAGAGTCAGCAGGAGAGAAATTGGACGAAGATTTTTTAAGTCTACAGGAACCCCATTCAGTTTCTTTTTAAGAGGGATAACAATAGCCTCTTTACAGCACTGGGAGAACAGTCCTGACTCTAGAACCTGATTGAAACCCTTCTCCAAGAAGGCAGCAATTAGGTCTGGAGCAAGTTGTAGCACTTTGGGTGGACAACGATCTTCTTGAGAACCGGAAGTAATATGTGGAAGGAGAGTTGCTATTTTCTGAGAGGAAATATGGGAAAACCTGGACAGAGTACCAATAGTGGCAATATTAATGAGGTTGCATTCCATAAACATGGTGGCCTGCCCGTCCTCACTACTGTTAAATTCAGAAATGATCTTTAAAATCTTGTCCCTAAAATAGGTAGCTACAATATTACAAAAACCTTGGGAATTCTCCAGCACCTGTTGATTTGGCAGAGAGGCAAGATCTTTTACTACTTTAAATCGTTCATTAGGGACGTTAGCGGCTGATCTTATTTTGTTAATAAAATAAACGGATTTTGCCACTTTGATGGCAATTTTATATTATAAAATTATTCCTTTATGTTTATTTTTCTCTTCTGGACTTAGTATCATCCTCCACCTCCGTTCTTGCTTTCTATACTGCTGTTAGGATAGGCTCACAATGTACTTTGGGGCACCGGCAGTATATATATTTGCTGGCTGGAGGTAGGGCGCAATCCAATGAATTGGCTTGAAGTAATCATCTCTAGGTAGAATAAAACTTGTAAATACTGACTCCTTGTGAATTCTTTAAAGACACATTGCTACCTAACTGTGTAACTGTGTGAAAGGTTTAGTAGCAACCTTGCTGACTTGTGTCTTCAGAAATGCTGCGTGTCTAATCTTTGCTTCCTAAGAAAGGTCTGACATACATTTTTCAAATTGTTTTCCTACTGGGAAGACTCCTTAATGTGGATGGTAGTGTCAGGAAGTCTTTACTGTAAAGTCTACGGAGTGACATCACACCAATAATGTGAGAAAGAAGGACAATCTGTGGGTGCTGCTGAGGACAACGATGCACTTAATAGAGCAAAATTAACATCGATTAGGATGCATGCAGAATCAGGCCATGAATAGAAAAATAGTTTCAGTGTCCGAAGACACAAATTATACATGGGAAATGAGCAATTGAAAGACTGTATAAGCTTCTTCTTAGCTTATACAAATCAAAGCTGTATGTGGTTAAAAGGAAACCTTCCATACACCACCAGAGAGCATAAAATAATTAAATAAATATTGTGTAGATGCTGGACACAATAGTTTACGACATGCTAATACACACATTAAGCAAATTAAATTATATCGGACACCAGAAAAATTGATTACATCTTTAACAAGAGGATTGCCCTGCTTATGCCACAAACCCAGATCCAGGAAAGGGCAAGTCTTCTATAGTCAGACAGTAAGAAGCAAACATCTATTATGGGGTGCAATCCACTGTTTTCCAAAAATTAATCCAAGCCAGAACCTCTTTTGGGGCATTTAACATCCGTCTGGCTTACACGAAATTCATTATTGCATGCCAGTGTGGATGCTGCAGATGCAAAGAGGTTAGTCTCCATTGACACAGCAGTGTATTAAGGTATATACTCCAAGCATTGTCAGTCCACAAAGAGATTGCAATGTCAATTAGACTTCTCTATATTGACCTAAGACACACACATACTTGATCCCTAAAAGTATTTACTGAATATACAGCAAAATGATCTCTCAACAGAAACTTATCCACGGAGTATACACTGCTACATATGTTACATATGGACTTCTTCTGAAAAAGAATGAAGATATCACAATTAAACGCCATGTCTGAAGCTCATGGAAGTCCAACACATGTGAGAAAGACGTAGAGAAGGTGCCTAATTGAAAAGATTGGGCTGAACAGGATGACAATGAAGGTCACCACTTTACATTAACTCATGGTCAAAGCTCACATAGCCCTCATCCAAGGCGCACATATCATGGTGATTCAAAAATATGGTATTGAATTTGGCCCTCTCTGTAGGGTCACCCCCAAACATCTTGCCTTCACCCATCCTATTTATTGACCTAAGGACTTTATGCACTCTAATCTGATATCCAGTGCTCACTCCCTAAAACATGGTAAAGTTGGCTAACACCTGATTCTTGGAATTTTCTTGCCTTAGCTATTTGGTGTCTGCAGCCTGTTCCTGGGTGACTTGACTGGGTGTAGTTGGCAATTGTGCTTTGCATCTACCCAGACAGCCATACAATAGATGAATTAGGTGTCCCTGATTAGGCCATCACTGGCAATATGGAGGGGCGGAGCTGGGCAAAGCCCCACTTGCAAATCAATAGGCTGTGCCCTGCTTTCACATAAAGAACTTGACACTAGTCCATTGTGCCTGCAGCCAGGCTGATGCCAGGGCAGGGGTGGCAGGAAATTTCAAGCACTGCAAAGAGACTCTCTAGAAACATTTCTCTACTTCAAAGAAGGCACCAGATATCAAAATAGTACCCTCAAACCCAGTTTACTTACTGGACCTGAGGAAGGGCATTCAGAGGACTGCCCACTACTGTGGCCTGCTGTGTACTTCCGAAGACTGCTTTGCTGCACCTGGAAGGACTGCTCTGATACCTGAAACCTGTGTTGAACCCTCAGAGGCCTGCCATGCTTCTTGAGCCCTGTTTCACTGCTTGACCCCAGCACTACAAGAGTGACTCCAAGGTTTAGTTAGCTGGCCTCCTGATCAGAGCCTTAGCGACAGAAAAGGCTCTAACTGTCAATGTACCACTCACCTGAAATTCAGGTTCAGTGGGAACAAGGATAATCTCCCTCTCACCTCTAGGCTAAGCCCCTTCACTGGAAGAGAATGCAAGTGTGGGTAATTAGCCTTGAGGAAAAGGGGGTAGGAAGGGAGGAAAAGGTAGGGAGGTCTTGGCAGTTTCTTCATCTGTGAGATCGACTCAGCTCTTCTGAGTTGGTTTTTCGCATTCTCTGTTATCTGGTTTGTCCCAATCGTCAGGCTCCCCCTTGATGACAGAAACAAAAAAGATGAGTTTCTCTTAAGACAATCAAGGCATCAATTAAAACAGTCAATGTTTTCAGCCTACACCCCAACATGCCTAAGTATTTGACACTAAAAAAACTTTGGTTTTCACAGCGTTATTAAAGAGCTCTTCTCTTTTGAAATCCTGGATGCTCCTTTATACATAGGATGTGAGGAATTAAGTTCTATTCTATTAGTGACATTGAGTGAGTGTCTCTGTCTCTTTTTAAAGATCAAATTCTGCAGGCCAGAGACTCTTTTAGAGAAAGCCAAACACTCTTTGCCAAATAAAACAAAGGGGCTCAGTGCAGTGACCTATGGCAGAGCACGTTGTGGTGTCAGATTCTGTTGTCTTTTTGCCTTTTTTCAGGTCTTGATTCCTGGAAGGTACCTCATGAATAAAGGAAGCCAGGAAGATGAGTTGCAATATTTAGAACATCGAGAGTCAAGAGACTAGCACGGGAGATCCTTGTCCCAGCTAAGAAACAAAGCCAGGCAGGGCCTGAGGCATAGGGCATAGTAATTATAGGCTGCACCCCAAGATGGCTGCTAAATCTCGCGTGGACTGAAGATCTCGCAAAATCTTGAGTCCCGCTTTTATTTGCAAAAAACAGGATGGAGGGAGGCCAAGCAATAAGGAAAATGTGGGAGGATACTAGTCTGCGATTCCTGAGGCCTATGAATATGAGGGTCCTTGGGTCCCAATAATAAGCAAGGCTTCTTTTAGATAAGTCATGCGAGGAGTCATGGTGGGTCCTGGGACCTTTTATTAACTAACATTAGTCCAGAGGAATGGGGGGAAGAGCTTAGGAGGTCATCATTGGTGAAAAGCTAGTTACTTCGGGTGGCAAGAGATGTACACAGTGCGCACAATGCAAGGGTCACAACACTAAACATCTTGAATTCACACCTGGACCCAAAATGAGTTAGTCCTGACCCTCCAAAGAGTGCTTCTCCAGTCCTGGATCCTTAGAACCAAGAGGCAACTGGGACCTACCTGCTCGGCCATTCACACAAGCTGCATCACTCAGTCAGCCTGACTTCATGGAAGCTCTCTCTACATTTTTCTCTGCAGCAGCAAATCCTGCACAGCGGTCCTTAGAAGAAGGGGTATTTATTTGGTCTCATCAGTTGTAGCATGCATCTTTGTCCCGCTGGAGATTTTTGACTGCCAAAAAAAGAAACTAAGGGTGTGATTTAGAGTTCGATGGACAGGATACACTGTTTTACAAGTGCATTATATCTAATGACACTTGTAATACTTCATATGGGAAATCCGTCATCTTTGTGATGGAGTAACTTGTCTGCTGAGTTCAAAATCAGGCCCTAAGTCCGAACGTAGAAATCTTTACCTCACTTTCATCCAGAGGCTCCCCAACAATGCTGTCTCCTCCTCAGACAACAGACAGCAGCCAGACTACATCCGCTCCCCCTAAAAGAATTATATCCAACTGGGAAAGCACGGCTGGGCATTACGGAGTGTTGCCTCTGCAACTACAAAAGAGAGTCCCTGGCCCACATCTTACTTTGCTGCCCTGCTCTGCTGCTAGTACGCAGAATCCATCTTAGACCTATTCTTCTCCAACTGGGCACCCGTACAGCAAAGGAGGCAGTCCAACAGCTTTACACTCTGGAAATTGTGAAGCACATGGCCAACTTTGGGAAATTTGTTCACCATACCCGTATAATACTGAAGGACAAGGCTGAGTATGGTGAACAGTCCGGCGGCCCCTAAATGTCAGGGTTATTGTCTCGGAGGTCTGGCCAACACTGAACTACTGACTCGCTTAGCTTAAAATCCCGTTGCTATGTCGCCTGTTTTTACAAAAGAAGGAAAAAAAAAAAAGATTTTAACAATGTCCTGCACATATATTTATTCTTCGACCCCCAAAAGTTTTTAACGTTGTACTTTGTAATGGTTTTGATTAACCACACAAATAAAGAATTCATTCATTCATTCATTCCTCAGACAACGGCTTCAGCCTTGCCCCACAGAAGTTTACCTTTTCAAATATGTTTTGACCAAATTTCTTCTGAGTCCAAAGATAAGCGTGGACCCGTCCCAATCCACATTTTGTATCCGACCCGCACTTCATTGTGGTGGGCCTTTTTTTTATTTTGACCCAGTCTCGCACAACTAGAAATCCGTGGTTGGTGGTTTGATCTTTTAGGTGCTAGTAATTAACTTAAAATTAAAAAAAAATCATTACTTTATTTTTAGTGATTGGATTTTTGTTGTTTTGGTGTCAATGTCAAATAATTTATTAACATTTCTTCTATTATTCTAAATTGGTGTTTGATTTTTCATGTGTTGCGTTTTCACTTTATTAAGGTTTGTGAGCTGCATGAATATTTTACTCATTGCCTCTAAGTTAAGCCTGACTGCTTTTGTGCCAAGCTACCAAAGGGTTCAGCACAGGTTAATTTATTGTCTGTGGTGGTTCACCCTGAGACGCATTGTGGCTGTTACTTGAGCAGGGTTAACACCCCACTCAATCAGCAACCCAAATTCTCACAGTAGGTCAGCACATTAAAATAGTGATGAACATGCACTCTCTTTAATATCTGAAAAATCATGTGTGACATATATGTAAATTGTGCAAGGATTTCACATTGTGTCAAAACACTTGTATTCTGGCACAAATCAAATAATTAAATTCTCCCTCCAGAATGTTTATTATTAAAACAGTGTTTGAACAGCATTTCTAAAATGTGCATCAGTATACATTAACCTACTTTACAATGATGTGACTCTGAAGCTGTGAAAGATTCAAAGGACATCCACGGTTAGTTAAAATATGCCAAAAGTGCTTGTATCCCAGACTAAAGAACACAACACACAGAACAGCAGACAATCCCCTCATATTTCCTTTAAAGTTTTACGTTCAAGATGGTGATTCAGAGCAGCTGCTTCTGATTGCCTCTGGCACTGAGTACTGAATTGCACCAAAGGCCTTATCCAAAATTGACTACATCCTCCTACTCACTGTGACAGATCCCTTTAACCATAGATGGACTGCAAATCTGAGAACCACCCGGATTCAAATATGTGGACAAAAATCCCCTAGATTCTAGTCCTTGGCATAACTCGTGGAGGTCTGGTCTGCAAAATTCCGCGGAGTGCAAAGAAAACTCCACGAGATTCCACTGAACTCCGCGAGTAGGTGGAAGTGCTCATCCTTATGCCCTTTCGGGCTGCTTTTTTACATGCCAATAGCACGATGCACGGTTTCGCATTACAAAAGCAGCGCAAACGGCACCACACAGTTGGTATGGGTGCAGCCCTTTTTTTCACCTGCTTTTCTATTCTGTGTATGTGTTCAGCCTGATTTTTCTATCTTACTTAAATCTTTACAATCCTCCCCATATCCCACTCCTCCACCCCTCATTTTCCTTTATTTTATTAGTGTTTGTCTTCGTGTTTGTGTAGTTTAGATTTTTTTTCTTTTACTGCAAATGTTTTTGGTTTTCCCTTTACTTTCTTAGTTCTTCCCTTCTTCTTCTAATAATTCCTTCCCTTTCCTATTTCTTCTTTTTTTTTGCCACCCAGCGCCAAGACAGAGCTGGGCAAGACAGGGAGCGGCGGCACCAGTTCGGCTGCTAGCTACACACCTTGCGGTCACCGGCGCTGCCAAGTGATGCAGCGCCATGCCATTTTTTCATAGGTAGAGTTGGCAGCACTTGTTTTTTACGTGCAATGCCACCTCTGTTCCGTGCTGGCAGCAGGTGGAAGGCCTGGCAGCGGGTACGCTCTGCAGAAGCACCAACTGCTGTGGGTGAGGCTGCACTGGTGTGTGTGCCAGCACACTGGGGTCCAGCGTATCCAGCAGCAGTTGAGCCACTAATGAGTGGACATACAGGAGCAGGACTTGCTGGGCTTCAACATTTTGGAGCTTGGTGAGTAATTATTTATTTGTTGTGTTCTACAATGCTGATTTCTTTTCAAATAGCATGCTGCTCACACTCAGAGGTAAGTTAAATTTACATTATGAATATTATGCAATCCAGTTTGAGCTTACCAGTTGCTCAGGGTTACCTAATCATACTTGTTGGCACTCACTTGGCCTGATTATTTGAGAAGCCATGCAGACGCCTCTGTCCTGTCACTAAGATAGTGGTAGTAGTAGTAATTTCAGTGAATTAGCTTTCTCTGTGCCTTACTTTATATAGCTCATACAGTCCCAAGCAATCTCCCAGTGATGTTTAGTATGCATCTATGCAGTGAAAAAAGGGAGACTGGGTTGGCCCATCAAAGGGGGTTGGGAATGAGATGAGAAGCAAAGATCATTCATTATTGCATTAGTAGTTCCAAATGTAGTTTACGAAATTTAGAATAGGGCTTAGATTTAGGAAATTAACAGGAACAGGCCAACTCGATGCTAATACTATAGGCGATCTGATTTAAAAAAGTACAATGTTACTGTATTTGCCTTTGACTGTCAAAAGCATTTTTTGGGAGATTAACTGTACCAATAATCAATTTTTTATTTTCTTTATTTCTTACCTCAGCACCCAAGGGCATGAAGAGGGCTTTAGAGGTGGGTTAAGAAATGGGGGGTGCCACCACCAGCGCCGATGCAGATGGATCTGCTGGCCCTAGTAAGTCCTGCTGTTAATATTATTATTATTTCCCTAACTTTTACCTCTCACCATTTTGAATAATTTTTCCTTTTTTTATTGTCTGCTTCCATTTTTTCCTACTCTTCTTCATTCTATCTAAGGTTTCTTAAATTCTTGTTATCCCTGCATTATCCTAATGTTATTCTATATTTCGTGCTTCTGTAGCTGACTTCCTCCTGTCTGTACTAGTCTGTAGCTTCCTTCTGCTTTGTTAGTAAGGTTTTCCTCTCCCCTTATATATCTTGTGGACTGGTACTGCAAGACTAAGTGCCTTATTATGACTTTGGTGGTGCGGGCTGCCATGCCAGCACCCCGCACCACCAAAGCCATAATTAGACCACCTGCCGGATTCCAACTGGAATCCAGGTCAGGCGGTCCCGCGGCAGCTGGCCCACAGCAGCACCTGTTTAAAGGCTCATAGGAGAGCCGTAACTTGGATGGAATGGGAATGCCATTGCAGGTTCCTGCAGGGCATGGACTATAAAGTCCATGCCCTGCATGAACTGGGGGTGCATTCATGCAGGCGGCACACCATGTACCCCCATGCATACATCCCCTGGCACAGAGGGACCAGGGTGCCCTGTAAGGCCCACTTTATTTCCTCTATGCCACACCTTTCATGGTTGGCTCAAAGCCATCAAAACAGTGGCAGAGAGGAAATTCGTAATATGCTTGGCAGGGCTGCAGATTCCCACAAAGCATATTGGGCCCTCAAGACCACCGCAACACCGCCATGAATCTCTGATACCTGGCAGTTGCGGTGATGCCAATGTGGTCCGACTGCCCAAGTCGTAATGTGACTACAGCAGTCTGATGGACTGCCATAGTCATAATAAGGCCCTAAGAGAACAGATTTTATGACAGACACTGTACTGTGAAGATTGCATTCCCAAGTAAGCTATTCTACACAAGTTTGTTGAGAAGACTTTCTTTTTCTTGCTAATGCTCAAACAGTATAATGAGAGAGTGGCCATGGTCTTGGTGCAACCCCTCAAAGTTGTGTTGTATGTATTATTATTCATTTATACAGTATTATACCATAACAACAGCTTCAATGACAGTGCCGCATGGCTGGAAAGTAGTATGAGGATGGTCTCATTGCATTTGCCAACCAAGAACATATGTCTTTCATTGCCCAATTATTCCACCCCTTCAATGCACTTCGATGACTCGGAGTCATCATAGCTCTGCTCCTTCATTACAAAAAGTTTTTGGTTGGCTTGACTACCTGGCTTTTCTAACATTGTCAAGCAACAAAATCCACAAAGTGATATTTTTGATAGAATAAGATAGAACTGTAGTGATGTATTGCGGTGTATTTTGTTAAAAAATAATAATAAGGGGAGGCGTATATGGCATCTAAAATGCTGTATGTTTTTTCTAGCTGCACGGACCCCCAGGGTTGAGACCAGTGGCAGCACCAGTGTGGCATATGTGGTGGTGGTTGGAGGGGAAGAACCAGCAGCAGCAGGGACAGGCATCGGTGAGTCACATAGCTTGCTTATTGACAAATACTAGTATGCTCCCTGCAATAGTGTCGTGAACCCCTCGTTTTACAAATACAGCGGGGTTGAGTTTTCAATGGCCTCTTCTATCTGCAACTTAGCAGACAATAGTTCATAATGATGAACGCTAAAAATTATAGGTTTCTGGAAAAGGGAAAAAAGGATGGAAGGTTAAAAGAAAGGATGGGTGAAATGGTATATGAGTGAAAGGATGTTTGTGGGGGAAAAGGATGTGTAGATGGGTGATAGGATGCATGGGTGGGTGAAAGGATGGGTGAAAGGGTATATGGGTGAAAGGATGCATGGGTGAGTGACAGGTGGATGGGTGAAAGGATGTTCGGTGAGTTAAAGGATAGGCAAAATGGCTAAATTGGTGGAAGGATGCGTGGTTGGGTAAATGGATGAATGAGTGAAAGGATGGTTGAAAGGGTAGCTAGGTGAATGGATGAATGGATGGATATATGGATATATGGATGGATGGACAGATTGGAATGGTGAAAGACTGGATGAGAGAATGTAAAGCTAAAATGGTGTGTATCAAAGGGTGAATAGAACAATGAAAGGATGAATGGATAATTGCTTGGATGATGAAACAAGGGAGCTCTTCTGGAGAGGGGCGTGTTCACCTACTTCACCTGCTTAGTTTTATCAAAGCTTTGGTTCAAAGTGAGGGGCATTTTAATTTTCTGTCTACTCCCTTAACTCACTGTATTTGGTAAGCAAGGCAGATATGTATCCTTCCACCCACCATCATTCATCACCTCCCTGGCCATGGCATTTTGGCACCCATGACCTAAATGCAGCATTGTTCAATTTGGCACTCCAGTGTTGGCTGTGCAATGTGCATCTACTTCAGTTATTGCGGTATTTACACGTTTTCAATGCATTCCAAACCAAAAACAAGGTGTGTTTCTCTTCCCTCGCAGTGCCCACTCAGTCACCTCCTAGTAATTCACTCCTTTATTCTTTCCTAAGTTCTGTCGCAGCCTACCAAAAGAAAATTGAAAAATCCATTTGTGGCATGTGACACATTTCTCTGGCCAAGTGATTCATATATTTCATGGCTTCCATAATGGACTTACGCCTGTTCAAATTTTTCCCTTTTGACATTCATCAACTACAGTGACTAACTAAACCAAAGCTTATGCACATGGTGATGATCCGTGACACCCCACTATTCTATAGCAAAACCTCTACCAACCCAGCTTAATCCCTCTAACTTACCATTTAGTAGATATGTTCAGTTTCCTTTCTTTACTGCCAAGCGAATATATTTGTTGGAAATAATTTGTGGCTGAGGGAGGCCAGGGCATAAAGTGGGGCTGAGTGCCTGATTTTGAGTTTTGCAAATGGGGTACTCTTAGACGAACATGCTAAATACAATCTATATATCCCGTTCCTTTCCCTGTACTGCAGTGCATCATTGTTCCCACCATCTACTTATAGCAGACAGAATATCTGCATTGTGTTCAGGACCTGTGTTATGTGCTATCATTATTATTCATCTACCTCTTTGGAGTGAGGGTAGAATTGAAAGGCATTTGGAGAAGAGCAGGACCATTGTAATTAAAGTAAGATAATTGTATATTACAGCTGCCCCAGCTGCAGACAGCAGAGAATGGCAGAGTACCCTACGTGCTAGCTAGCATTCCTCCATCGATTTAGCACAACAAGGAAAATTGTACTCCATAGTGCATAGTGCCTTACTCATTAATGAGAGATCATTCATTTTACAAAGTGTATGTTTCGTGTTTTATTAGGGAATCCTCTAAAAGCCCAAAAATAACTTTTTTTCTGGTATGCTGTTATTCTGCCTTAATTTCTTTCAGTCCATTAGTGCTTTAATGTGAGGCATGAGTGGCTAAAGAATGGCCCAGTGACTCGTAAATACATCAACTTCCAATGGCCCTAGGGGACCAGCAATGTACTGATGCTGTACAACTATAATTTTAAACAAGAGTTTTCACAGAACACTGTTTACAATATGTCCTTTTTCTTTTTTTTTCTCTTGATCTAGCTACTCCTGCTGGTTTACCTACACACCAGGAGATAGGAGCCCAGCTGCTGCGGCAGAAGGTGGAGGCCATCCGGGTACGATATCATCAGCTGGTGGCTCTGGAGGAGGAGGCAGCTGTTCCTCTAGCCAGTCTCTAGTGCCTCCAACCACCTGGCAACAATATCACTATTGCCACTGGCCATCCAAACACCACTGCTCTCCTCTCCCAGTCAGACTACCATTTTCACCACCGCTTCTTGCATCATCTCGTGCAACTGGACTGCTGGATACCACACGACAGGAAACATCGAGGAGCTCCGGACCCATGTGGAGAATGTTCTCTATCAGCCTGTTTTTATTTTATGTTTTGGTGGGAGGGACATTTGTTGTGGATGGAGAGGGAGGGAATTGGGAAGGGAGTTGGGATTTGCTTTGGACTTTGAAATTTTTGAGTTGGACATTGGTTGGGGAATGGGGATTTTGTTAGGGGAGAAGAGTGGGCTTGGTGTGGGTGTAGAGGGTGGGGTTTGTTTTTGTTAAAACAAGTAAAGGGAAAAATTATACTACGTTATTGAGGTTTTTTTGTTATTTACTTTTACTTTGCACTGGAGCGTTTACGCGCAGTCTGTTTTTTAATATTCTTGCTTATTAAAGTGTATTCATACCAGTTAGTTATATCCATTTTATACTACCCTTTGTAACTATATTATTGACCATAAGGGGGTAGAGTATGCTGTTATTGCCTGCATTGCCTACAACAACCTAAACAGGGAAGGAAAGTTAAAACTGCATAAGAAGTTAGTTAATAACTAAGCTAGTTCACTTCACTCCATAGTTCTCTTACCTGAATAGATGAAGCGATGGCTGCTACCTCTCTCTATCTTCCAAAACTCACAGCAGGGTTTCCCAAGGTGCCTTGCTAATGGTGGTGGCAGTAGTACAAGGCTAGTAAGCAAACAGGGAAGCATAAAAACAAGTGTGACCCCAATCCCACCTAAGTGAGCTCCAGGTGTAGGATTAATCAAAAGGAGTATCAATCAAAGACAACTAAATTGAAAGAAAAATACAGAGTTAGTGGGTTATGTATTTATATCATAACTTTACAAAGACTGATACCAGACTACTACCGTGACACAACAAAGAAAAGAATACCTGATATTATAACAACAACTATCAATAGTAACTACTTCTGAGCAATGGGGAGCTATTTCATTAAAATTAAAGATAAAAAATCCTCAAGTCAGGAGAAGTCGAGTCAAGAGTAGAGTCAACAAGGTTAATCGTTTATGCAAAACAAAGCCTGAATTATGATGTTGACGAATGATGTTCTATATCTAAATCCCTTTTATGTGTAGGTGGGTAAGTGGGGCTTGTCTGGACTATTGCTCAGGTAATAGAAGATCCTGCAGTGAGATGGTGTCACTTTGACTACATCTGCCTCACCAAGTTTGTGATCCATGTATGGTGTAAATTAAGGCACCTCAATAAATCACACAGTCCAGGGAAAGAGGGTTGGGGGCTTGATGAATGGATGGGAAAGGGGATTTGGTGAAAGGTGTGTCAAAGATAAATACTACACAACAGCAGTATGCATCAGGGTGACGATGAGCAGCACATGAGCATCAATCTGTTGTGGAGGGAATTGAAGAAATGAGTATGACACAGTTCAGTTAAATCCATTGCAATCAGAAATTCAGCCACAGAGACCAAAGTTGTTATATACCTAAATGTTCTCTCATCTAGGTTTGAAAAATGCAAATTATGGAGGAGTGAAAAGAAGTCTAGTCTGGGTGTGCTGAGAAGGGCTGTACAGAGTGGTAACTGCTTGGATACCAGAACAATGTGCATCCAACCGGCCACTTGAGACTGAACAGTGACAAAAGCACCTGGGTTACTGAGAGAATGCAAATGGAGGGCAAATAGGAAGGGTGTTTGTCTTTAGTCAATCAAAGGCTTGAAAATAGGTTGGTGCACTACCAAAGTTGGAGGTACCAGGAAGGAACATTTGAGGGGCAAAGAGATGGGGTACTGAGAGGTCACAAAAGGAGTCAGAGTCACTAAGGTATGTAGCTGATGGTCCCACAGTGAGGGGGTCAAAAAGTCCTTGCTAAAGCTTGCTGTACAACCCTGACCACATTTTGTGTAGCCTGGGTCCTTCTGTAATTAAAGAACCCACACAGTTCTGAATCTTATGATTGTTAAAAGAGAAATTATTAACCCTGGGCCACGAACTCTGCTCTGCTGGCAGAGTTTGCGGATTTTTGCATACTCCGCGTTTCGCGGAGAACGCGAAGTTCCTGCAAAACTCCCGACTCCGCAGCCGAGTTGAGTTCAGCCCCGGACCCTCCCACCCCCCACCAATAAATATTTTTCAAATACAATTACAATTAAAGTAAATAAAAGCACACTTACCTTTATCGTGGCGTCTCTGGGCTGCCCTCCTCCTCCGCGCCGCAATCCCCTACGTCAGACGTACGTCATGGTAGGACTGAACATGAGCGCGCATGCGCAGTCCTACCATGATGTACGTCTGACGTAGGGGATTCTGCAGGCGAGGAGGAGGAGGGCAGCCCAGGACGCTGCAATAAAGGTAAGTGCGCTTTTATTTACTTTAATTGTAATTGTATTTGAAAAATATTTATTGCGGGGGTGGGAGGCGCGGAGCGGAGCTCCACAGAGTTTTTGCCCAACTCCGTAGAGCTCTGCGTAGAGCAACTCCGCCTGCTCCACCCGGGGTTAAAAATTATACTATATTGCCCAAATAGGTGGTGCATCTGCATTCTTCTCGGAATGTCTGCCTTTGGTGCCTTGCTGAACTGGTCCAGTAAGTTAAGCAGGAGTGTTATGGAGCATTCGCCATTGGTGTATCTTCCCATACCAATACACCAATGGGTTTTGATCCACATAGACCTCTCTTGGGTCATCCAGATAGTCCTGGAACATCCTCTCAATGGTCATTGGTACTGCCACTTGCTTGACCTCTTTTACCTTCGCCTCTGCACTGGCCTTAAGACCTGCAAATTTAAATCAATCCAATACCAATGTTCTGGCCAATTGTTGTATTGCTGTTGTTGTTGTTGTTGCTGCTGATGTTATTATTGCTGGTGTTGGCTGCTGTGAGACAATAGGACTGACCTCTCTGGAAGTTGAAGGCCGCACCCCAGAACTTGTCCCCGGGGTTGGGACTCAAATTTCGAGCCATTCTTTTTCCAGGTCTCTGGCTCACCGAGCAATCCACATCTTGTATTCTGAAAAAGAAATGAAAGTAGGCAATAGTTATTTGCACCGAGAATTAAGAATTGTAGCACAGATATATTATTTGGACGACATGATGTCTCTTTGAAGCCCTGTATTATCAGCCAAGTGAAGGATTAGGCTCTGAACCAAATTATGCGCATCTTCGTTTACACATATGAAGCTTTCAGCCACTATTTTTAACTGGTCCCGTAGCAGATGCAACAACGGGATAGCTTGGCCTACTGTGCTGTCCTCCTTGCTGACTTCTCATGTGAAAACCTCAAATGGAAGTAGCATCTCTATCAGGTATTTGACTAGGCCCTATATGTCCATCACAATGGACATGCTTCTCACAGTTGCATCCCTTCCTAATTGAATGACATGCTCATTGATCGATTTATACTGCTCAAACAGATGTTGCAACATGTAAAAGGTCAAGTTCCAAAGTGTTGGCACCTCCTGTATGAGGGCTTTAACTGGTACTCCATTATCACGCTGAATGATCATCAACTGCTTCTAGGATTTAAAAGAATGGCTGACCTGAGTGCAGATTCTTCTGCAGGTGGTTATTAAGCTGTTGTCTATGTCTTCCTTTCTTAGAACACCTGCACAAAGAGGTTGACGCAATGCGCCAAACACAGGAACCTGAAATATTTACCATCTACCATGGCCTTAACTATATAACTGCCATTGTTTGTGGCACCAAATCCAATTCTGAGACCTCTAGGTTGTAGCCATTCAAACACCTCGCTGTTAAAGTATTCCAAGATGTTTGCAGCAGTATGGGATTTCTCCATGGTGAACATGGCTACTGTTGCATGCCGCCGAACGACCTTAAAACTTTCTTGAGCGCCGAGACCTATAGATACCTGTTGCCTAACCCTCACAAAAGAGATGCAGGGGCATATTTACAACAGCTTTGCATCATGCATGCACCACGCAACGCGATACATGCATGATGCAAACCTCTCAGTCCTTTTTATGAAGCCACACAAAGCCACTTTGTGTGGTTTTAAATGGCTTTACAAATATGGGGTAATGCAACGCAGTGCAAATTGCTTCGCTGCCTTATACTGCACAAGGGAGGCCTTCCATGGGAATTGCAGTGGGTGTTCCCATGCAAATCCCATGTTTTTTGACTCATTTCTAGATTTACAAGACCTTGTAAACCTGGGAATGCGTCAAAAGCTTACGCCTCCCCAGGTGAGGTGTAACAAGGAGAAATATATTTATTTCTCCTCGTCTTTTCCTCTTTCCATGTGTGTTGCACTCTGCAGCACACATAGAAAGAGGAAATGGCCTCTATGGATTGTTTTTGTGCAGGAAGGTTCTCCTTCCTGCACAAAAACAATCCTGCCTGTAACTGAAATGGCACCCGTGCAGGGGGAAAGGACAGGAATGCACTCAATTGGATAAATATGGTGCATTCCTGCCCTTTCCCTGTGACGCAGGACAGTACAGCAAGGAAACTTTCTGCGCTGCCCTGCATCACAATTCCAGTAAATATACCCTCCTGTGTGCAGTGATACACATGTAATCCGTGGCTTAACAAGTGGTCCACATGTCTGTTGTCAGGTGGACAGTGTGAACAGCACTCTGCTGCAAAGCCTTCCCAACAGTTGCAGCACATTGTGATGGAGCACTGGACCAGCAAATCAGGCAAAGTAGGTACAGCTGGGAACCTTCCATTTCAGGCAGATGGCCATGACAAATTCTAAAAAATCCACTCCTTCCACAAAAGAAAAAGGGAGGAGATCCCGTACTAACAGTTTAGCCAGCTTTCCGTAGTTCAAACATGTCATTGGGTGGTTGCATTTGTAGTGTGCCTCCTGCCTAAACATGCCTGTAATAGTAGCTTGAATCTTCCTTTTTGTGGTGCCACTGATGCAGGCAACTTCCAGAGAGAACCAGGAGGTGGTAGACTCAATGCATCTTGGGGCAGTCACTGTATGCTGTTGCTGTGGTGTCTCCATCTGAAACTTGTACCATTGTGGGGTCGCTGAGGTGGGTCATACTGGTGCAGTGCTGGGGACAGGGATGTTTTGTGTATGGAGCATTTCACCCTCTTCTTTCTCATTTCCTTCACTTCTCACCGTGATCAGAGCTGATTCCTCTCTCTCATCACCACCACCACCTGAAGCAATTTTTTTAAGGTGCGCCTCCCACCAGATTACTTGTTGTTTTTTCATATCAGTTGTTTGGCCTCCTGTACCATAGTGTGAACCAGGCTTCCCTCAACAAACACTCGAGTGGCAAATGGAGCATATTGCAAAGTTATCCTCTTGCTTGCTAATTGTAAAAAAGTCCCAAACTGGAGAGGTAAACTTTTCCAGTGGGTCACTGGTGCCAATGCCTGAAGAACTTGAGGTGGGCGGTTGTATCAACAAATGTCTCTGTACAGTGCAAACATTTACTGATCTAGTGGTGGATGCAAGTCTCAGAGGGGAGCTTACAAATATGGGAGCTGGTCATCATGCCACATCCCTGGGAGCGGGTTGAGTATTAGGGAAAATGTCTGTCTCCTCTGGGCTAGCTTCCATAGTGACTGGCTCATCATCCTCATCCCCTTCTATAATTGTAAGGCTTTCAGGAACTTTCCTGTTTCTGAGCCTCTCCTGGCATGTCACGGACATGCTGGACAGGAACAGGAAGTTGGGGTCTCTGGGGCACTTCCTTCTTGTTGAAAACAAAAGAAAAAGAAGGCTTCCCAAACTAAAAAACAACTTGGAAGGTCCATTGGAGTAGAATATCAACTCAAAAACATCTTTTTAAGGAGATTTAGCTGCTTCTCGAGTAGAGAATCTGCTCAAGGTGCAGCTGTGGTCGCTCGTGCTCTCCAGTATCACAAAAAGGGTGCAGTCGCGGCTGGAAGTGGTGCTAACGACCGCCAAATCTCATGCATGCTTGCTAGCAGCCAGCAAGTCTTGTGGCGCTCGCCAACACATGCCAAAACAAGTCTTGCATGCACCATTGGGAAAAAAATTCCACCATACACTGGATGGTGGAATTTAGCAGGCACTCCATGTTATGCACACACATGCTGTGGATCCAGATATACAACTGGAACAGACGATCCAGAGATAACAGAAAAGCTCCCAGGGAATTGTTGGTCAGACACGTAAAAGTGACTATGTTGCTCAATGGCAGCTAGTTTTTCATGAAGCCCTTTCTATTTGCAATGTTTTTGGAGAGATGACAAATTCAAAATCAATGGACCATTGTGAAACTGTTCTTCACCACAAACATGCTGGAAACAGAGAGGAATGTTTTAATAAACATGTTGACCGCAGCAGCAAGGAAACCCCTTTGAAATGACTGAGCCTGTGTGACTACATAACTTTGTGACCAAACAATATGTGGATAAAGATATAAAGACACGTCAACTAGATGTCCTGGAACATGAACAAACACTATACACAGTACTGAAGCAGGAGAGATTTGTATTGAAAGATCAAGGCTGTTTGACATAATCACTAAAGCTAAACTTCCACACTTTAATTTCCATAGTAAGAGTTTCGTCCAACCAGCCACTACAAAATAGGTTACAAAAAAACTACTTTTGCGAACACATAGAGAGATAGATGTAGCAAAAGAAAGGGGTGAATTTATCAAGGACATTCTGTCGCATGATCTTCTTCCAGTAAATGCATTATTCGATGGAGATGCTGCAACCAAATCAGTGAAGCACAAACTCATACAAGAGCTCGAAAAAAACTTTCACCTGCGGAATTTCACTTAAAAAAGATGTCCTCATTGAAAACTGCTGTTGTTGTGGACTATATGTCACAATTGTGAATGGTCAAGATTTTTAATTCATGCAAAACTTCAAAGAGGCCGTTCAGACTTTTCTACAGATATCAAAGTCAGTGTGCACCTTGCAAGAACTGCACATTATCTTTGACAGTTATTTTGAACTATCTGTCAAAGAATGTGAGAGAATCAGACGAATGTCTACAAGTGGAACAATTGACCTTGCTTGCATCAAAAATGCGACACCTATACCAGTGGAACTTAAATAAATTCTGGTCATCAACATCGAACAAGATGAACTTGGAGATGTTAACTTGCCAAAGCATTGCTGATGCTTCAGTAAACAATGAATTTCCAATTATTGCAAGTGGACTTATTGTCAATGAGGAGTTGGTACCTACAGAAATATATTCAAAGGGTATATGTGCCATATTGTTCAAGAACTTAACAGCAAATTGGAGGAAGCAGAACTTCTTGTTGTGTCACATGTTCAGTGGGCTGTTCGAAATGGTTCAAATTGAGTCATTGTACTGCCAAATGACAGAGATGTTATTGTTATTCTACTTAGATTTGTTGCAATGTTCATAAGTCAAGGATTGTCAGAGTTATGGATATGTTACAGAAGAGACAAGAAAATACACTTAATCCCGCTTCATATTCTGTACAAGAAACTTGACACAGAGATGCACTATGTTCTTATCAAGGCACATATTCTTACGGGTGATGACACTATGAGTAAAATTGGAACAAAGCGGGGAGCTTCAACTGCTCAATCTGTGAAGTTTCTAAAAGGATTTGCTGAGACAGAAGAAGAAATGTCACTTCAAAGACGTAGAAAAAAACTGTGTGCATGTGTGGAAAATGAGTTCTGACTGTCACACATTTGATGATCTTTGGTACAGTGAGTTCAAAATATAAGTCCCCCTAAGTGACCTTCCACAGATGTCATGTTCTGTGCGTGGAGACATTAAAAGAGTGTTCTACTTGATCAGAAGATGTGTAAATGTTTTGGATCATGCATATGTAGAGAAAGATTCGTGTGAATTTGGTTGGGAAGATATTGATGGGGTGCTAAAACCTACAAACTTTCTAAAGCCTCTACCCACAGAACTTACACGTACATGTACTTGCAAAACCTGTGCTACAAAATGATGCCCCGGTCGATATGCTCTTCTCAAATGTTCAATATTCTGCAAATGTACCACGAGCGATTGCCAAAACAAATACATAAGTGAACTATGAAAATGTGTCTAAAACAGGAGTGATAACCAGTATTTGTTTCATATTCAGATCATAAACATTGTTTGGTGTATACATAAAAAGATTAAAAAACATTATTATCCCCCCGTACACAGTGTACTGAGGCTGGCATACCCGCGGGCCATGTCAGTGACCACTGAAACAACAATGGGAGGCTCTGACTCACCGAACTCCAACACCCACACTCTGACTCCTTCTTTCCTCTTCCCTCTACCACACCTCATGCCCCCTCTCTCCTCTGTGACCTTCCACTTCCCCATCCTCCCCCACCCCTTACAAGTCCCCTCCCTCTTTTTTGTTTTCCCCCACCTCCCCTGCCTCCTCATCTTCCCCCTGCTTATCTCATACTCCCTCCCATAACTTTGATTCTCCTCACCTCGTCCTCCCACCCTTTAACCCTCCCCTTTCCACCATCCCTACTCCTCTCCCCCCACCCTCCCCATCCCTTTAGCCTCAGACATGTTAGTATGCAGACCACCCTCTGCACTCAGAACCACTGTTGCCACCCCTGCCACCCTTCCCGCTTCCATGCGAGGTTCAGTCCTCCCCCCTGACGGTGGGCCATGGAACGCACCGGCCCGATGACTCGGAGCCCCTCCCCACTGCCAGTGTGCATTCCCCCTCCCAACCCTGCTGTCCCCACCACCCCATTACCGGGGACGTGCCCTCTCCCCCCTCTCCTCACACGGCTGACTAATCAGGCCCCCTCCTATGAGGGACAATGGACCAATGGCTCTTTGACACCTGCTACCTAGAGGGAGATGCAGCACAGGGGATGTTGTTTTTATTTGTGCCATGTGACCTTCCCCTCTACCCCTTCTTCTCCCCCGCCCCTCCACTAAATTATATCTGTTGAAAACTTTTGTTCTAATATGTGCACCTGGTATGTGATCCAGTTTCAAATACAAATTATGACGCAAAAAATAAAAAAATAAAAACAATTATTATTTGTTTCATTTCTGTACATGTCTCATTTCCTTCTATTATAGCCACCATTTTGGAAAATGGAGAAAGGATTGCTCTGAGGAGTTATTATCTGTCTCTATAATACTACTTGACCCCCAGAACCTATGTTTTGACACTAAAATGAAGTATATAGGTCTCATGGTTCCTGAAATATTACGCCATCACTGCAACACATCTGCCATTTTTTAAAATGTTGTTCATAAAAATTTGGCCCGGATCAGCAATGTCTGCTCAAGCTAAAATACTTCTCTAATGATCCAAAAACACAAATCAAATATGAAAATCTCTGGACAACTGTTTTCTTTACGGAGGTATATGAAGGGGCGAGGACTAGTGTGAATCCCTTAATGAACATTACTGTATCATCTGACAAAGTTCAGCAAATAAATATTTGAAGTGCACCTGCAGAATTACTGTCTCCCCTGTAGAGGATGCAGTTGGAAATAATCAACACAATCATCTTACCCTTTTGATTGTACAGGGGTACAGAGTTCAAAACCCACTGAATAGGCTTCTTGTCATGTTGCCCAGCCTTAACCTTTGCTGCACGTTAGTTATGTTTTATTATTAAACTTGTTTTATTATTAGGTTTGTGCTGTTTTACAAGCGGGATAAGTCAAGGTTGATCTCTCAAGATACCATACTGTTCCACTACTGCTCTGATTAATTAGGAACTTTTCTTCAGATGGCGGCCATGGACCAAACATGCAGTGCATTGAGAGGAACTGTTGTGACAGCTGTACCTCTGAAGGTAGAGACCCCCCCATGCTGGTGGTTAATTCTAAAAATAATGGGTAGAGTCTGATCACGGTGGCCATGTAATGTCCTCCACCACACTGATAGATGGAAGGCTGCCTGCCAAACAGAAGTCCTTTGTTTGTTCTGCTCCTGTAAGCAGTTCACCTTCAAATCTTCCCTTGCCATAAGGGAGAAATTTACTTTTCCCTCTTGTAGTATTTCACTTGTTTGTAAAGCTGAATAACCGCTTTATTCTTGTTTTTTTTTTTTTTTTCACCTCAGAAAAGAAAAAAAGATGTCCATTTTTTCTGCCCTTCTTATCGGGAGAGATACTGACCACTGACGGGCATACTACAATAGGCACCCGCCTTTCTGCGGCTATCTCTCTCACACGGCGTAAACACCGGAACTGCTTGTGATTTCCGAAGTATGACAAGACCCTATAGCAGTCTAAGAGTTAATTATCCGGTGTAATCATTGGACATATTTTACGATCTTGTTTAAACAATTTAACCTAAGGAAACTTTAAAGCAACCCTTCCGGGCTCTCCAACCATAACAGTAACAGATTCCAGAGAGCTTTCTTCTTAGACTTTTTTCCGGCTAGATCCATCTTAGACAGATAAGAGCACAACAACCACTGGCTTTAGAGACCCAGGTGAACCAACAGCTAGCTCTCTTGAGGTGATGATGGGAAATCTAACCACAGACATCAGGAATGGTTTCTCAGTATCAGAGGCAAATCAGCGGGAAATCCGGGGGTTTTGTGAGATTTTGGAAAAAAAATTAGATTCGCTATCCGACAGGACAGAAATCCTCGAAAGCACAGTGGAGGAACTAAAAAAAGACCTTGCCAGCAGTAGAGCAGAACTTCAGGTACTGCGTAAAGATGAACCGGGCTTGCAGGAAAAAGTTGAACAACTTGAAAATAACTCCAGAAAAAATAATCTGAGATTATTAAATGTACCCGAAGGTAAAGAAAGAGAGGATTTAAAATCATTTGTGGTAGCCCTCATAAAATCTGCGGTTCAGATAGAGGAAAGTGAAGAGGACATTACCAAAGATATACAAAGAATACATAGGGACCCCTTTAGAAAAAATCCGGGAAGAACAAAACCGAGAAAAATCCTTATTCATTTCCAGACGTATGCACTTAAAGAAAAAATCCTGATATCCGCACTAAAACTAGAAACCTTAAAAGGCCCTGATTTCTCTTTCGAAATAAGGTCAGACTTATCAAGAGTTACTTTAGACAGACAATGGGAGCTAGGCAAGCGCATGGATGACTTTAAAAAGCAGGGGCAAATGTGCAACTTAAATTCCCAGCATCATTACGTATTATGTACAACAATAAAATGCACATGGTCAGAAATACAAAGAAAGCAGATGATCTACTAGAAAGTATAAAGGGTGGTGGGTGGGGGAGTTAAGGAAGTAAGTTTTGGAAGGAAATAGGTTGATATCCACATGACATTTATATAGAATTTTTAGGACTACTAGAAATGGGGCTGAGAGCAATCAGAGCAAAGACTAACTTGGACTAACATCATGTCCAAGGAGAAGAAGCAGGGGTGGGTTCTCCAGGGTAAGGTGGGTGGGGGGGATGGTAGAGGGGCACAGGGTGGGGAGCATCTGGGGAAAAAACAAAACAAATTCCTCAAATTCCTCAGTATCATTTGGAATAAAAAAGATATGTCCATACAGATTTTAACCTGGAATGTTAATGGTTTACGAGTGAAGGGCCGAAGGGATAGGTTACTTCAGTATTTTAGAGACTCCCCGGCACATATTTTAGTTCTGCAGGAGACACATTTGCTGAAAAAGGAATGTGTTGACCTCTTTGAAAAACAAAGATGGGTAGAACAAGTCTTTTGTACAAATCAGAGCGGAAATATTAGAGGAGTTGCAATAATAGTGAAGAAACAAGCAAATATATGGGTGACAGAAACAAAAGTGGATAAAGGGGGAAGATGGATTATAGCTAAAGCTAAAGTAACCGCTTTATTCTTATTGCTGAAATAGTCATTTAAGATTACTAATGGAGAATTCAATCAATGAAATTACAGCCACGTCTGCAAAACATTGAGCCTTTCGGGTCCTTTGGCAGTGTCATAATGTCACCTTTCTCAACTCTTTCCTAAACTCTTTCAGTATCACAATCAAGACAGAAGACTGCAAGATCTGCTGCATTTAAAAGCCTTCGATATGGTGCCACTCTCTGAGACCTGGTTCATTAAATGATCAATAGAAGTGATCAACCTGTTCCTCTCTGATCAGTTTTCCATAATGGCTGAAAACAGAATGGAGCAAATAGAGAAGTATCTTTCATTGTTAACTACATCATGAAAGCCTGCCTTCAAGTGCTAGCTAATTTTGAATCATTCAAAACAAAGCAAATAGGTTCCTGTTAATACTAAATCGTTATGGGGGCTTTAATGTGGAAACCAAGTTAAAGTATTGTGGGTTAGGTGGTGAGTTAATATGTGCATTCATGCTACAGCTCATTATTAGTGACTGATAATCTTAACCATAAAAATGTATATCCATATCTTGGTTCAATCTTAGACTGATCATACTTTGGGCCCCTGCCAATTGAGCTATCAAGTGAGAAGGACTGATGTAACATGTGTTTGTAATGAGAACTCAAAGCGCAAGATGAAAAAGCTAGCAGTATCCAAATTAGTACAACCAATGTTAATAATGTCCTTTAATTCTAACTTCCCTTTATGGGTTGCTGAGTGGCTTTAGCGGCACAATTCTAGTCTTTAAGGCATTGGTGAATACCTATCCCTTTCCAGAGAGGCGCTTACTGGGGAAAGTATGTGTCTCTCATAAAAATGGTATTTAGAGAAACGGAAGTCTGAGAAATCCCACTTGTACTCAGCTACCAACAAAATGTTACAAATTTGGTATAGCCTTGGACAAGAAGTCAATCAATGCTGAAAAGTGAGGCAGCCAAATACCAAACCCTCAACCAGAGAATGGAGGAAGCTGGAAATTGTTTTAGAGAATCATCTACAGTCCTCAGGGAAGTGACAGTTAATAGAGTTCTCAACATAGTTGACAACCCCGATCGCCGTGACGCTATCTTTACCCTACTCGACAAAGGAGAAGCAGCCACCCTGATCCTTCCCGATCTCTCCGCTGCCTTCAACCATGTCTCCCACCACACACTCATCAACTGTCTGCACCAGATCAGCATCAAGAACGATGCTGTTTGATGGATGGCATACTTCCTCATGGGGCGCACACAGAGGATTCATCTTTCTCCCTTCACCTCATAGCCCAAGCACACCATCTGCTGCATCTTGCAAGGCTCATCCATCAGTCCCACCCTCTTCAACATCTACATGATACCGCTAGCTTACATCATCATAATCCACAACATCAACATCATCTCCTACGTCAACAACACCCAGCTCGTCCTCGCTCTCTCAGCAGACCCCACTACGACAAAAAAACACATTTCACAACTGCATGAAGAATGCCTCAGCCTGGATGAGAGACAACTGCCTGAAGCTCAACACCGACAAAACTGAAGGGCTGATTTTCGGCAGCCACACTTCCCTCTGGAACGACTCCTGGTGGCCATCAGGACTCAGCCCAACCCCTGCTTTGAAAGATCACGCCCGCAACCTTGACATCTTTTTTGACAGTGAACTCTCCATGAACTGGTCAACACTGTCACTTCAGCATGCTACTACATGCCTAGAATGATATGCAGAATCTTCAAGTGACTACCCATCAGCACCGGGAAAACAGTGATGCAGGCTCTCATCACCAGCCATCTGGAGAATGGCAACCACCGGAGAACTCATGAGAAGACTCCAGGCAATCCAGAATGCAGCAGCCAGACTGATCCTCAACCTGCCCAAAAGGACCCACATTTCCCATCACCTGAGAGACCTCCACTGGCTCCCCATCCAAATGAGATGTCACTTCAAGCTTCTGGCCCACGCCTACAAAGCCCTCCATGACCAAGGACTGGTATACATGAACCACCAGCTGAACTTACACCAAACATCCCGAAACCTCCACTCCGCTCACCTTGCCCTCGCACAAACATCGTACATTCACCGCTGCTGCAACGGAGGTCAACCGTTCTCCCACCTCACTGCCAAATCCTGGAACGCCCTTCCCCTCCTCCTTTGAACAGCACCCTCATAGGCAGACTTCAGGAAGGGATTCAAGACCTGGCTTTTCAACTAAGGCCTCAGCCCAGTGCATGGATACCCTCACGGGTGATAAGCTGTGCTTTATAAGTAGAGTTTGATTGATTGATTGATGGTTATTAGGCTTTTAAGCAGAGACCATATCAGCCTAGGAGAATCAGGACTGTTTCATGCAAAAAGTGTCAATGATCACGTAAATTTCTTGGAGCATCCTGGAAACATACACATGGAATCATGGTTCATTTTCACTGGTAGCTCCCCTTTATGTCCTCCAAGATCACTATTTTTCTTAATAGGAATGACGCCAATAGAAATTGAAAGTATTATATAAGGCATGAGTAGTACCTAGTACAGTGATATTTGTTAAATATAGGCTACTGAGTGCCTGCAATCTTAGTAAGTAGAAGCACATCATAGGAATAAAATTAGATTATGGGTCTGAACATGAAGTGCTATCCTTCTGGCTGCCTCCTCTCTTCTGACTGTCTCCATAGCAACATCAAACATCAGATCGGATAGGGGACATCCTTGTCTAGTTCACTCCCTGTATTCACCATGGCTCAAAGACAACCCTGCTGTTACAGATCTGAATTGTTGGGTCTGCCTTTAGCAGGTCTATCCACATCTTTATTTTGAGAACGACCTACATCTCTTCAAGCACCACTTCAGAAAGTTCCACTTTATAGCATTGAATGCCTTTTCCATGTCTATGGTGGCAACAGCGAGTTGTGGGGCAGACACCAATGAATAATTTATTTTTATGATAGAGTGTTCAAATGTTTGATGCAGAGTTCATACCCGGATTGTTCAGTATAGATTAAGTCTGGCAAGACAGTGGGCAACTTGATTGTTGAGGTTTCAGCAAGGATCTTGTTAGCTAGGTTTCCCATGGATAATGGGAGACAGGATCACATCTCCTACAGTCTTTACCCATTTTTAGAAGGGGAATTATTAATGCTTCTTTTGCTCTCTGGCACATTTTAACTAGCCAGAGTGCTAGCAGACCTTGCTTGCTAGACTACTGCTAGTTCAAGATCCACAATACAGTAATAAAAATATGACTTTCAAATGGTAGAAATAGTTCAGTTCAAAGCAAATTGCAGACGCAACACTTTTCACACAAAGTACCTTGGATGCGTCACGCAAACAAACAAGACGGGCCACAGGGAAGGTGATGCGTCGGTTCCTTACACTCAGGGAAGGTGATGCGTTGGTTCCTTGCTCTGGGAGAGGTGATATGTCGGTTCCCTACTGCTGCGCAGGGGAGGTGATGCATCGGTTCCTTACCGGAGAGGAGGTGATGCGTTGGTCTCTTACTGCGTGGGGAGGCGATGCGTCGGTTTCTTACTGCGTCCCCAATGATGTGACAGACTTGCCGTCTCGATGCGATGCGACGATCCGGGATTATGCGTGAATTCTTGCAGCTGCACAGCAGGGCTTGCATTGCAATCGGTGCGGTGATCTCAGACTTCGGAGATCATTGCACTTGTTGCGGCGTGCGGCGATTTCTCGAGCTGTGACAGGCGCTGCAATGGTTTCTTCAGCGATGCATTGGAAACAGGTACGGACGCGTCACGCTTCTCAGTGTTGCATTGATTTTCCATCTCCCAGCAGAAAACAATCTCTAGAGGTCCAAAACAACAGCAGACACCTCTTCCAGGTCAGAACTCCCTGCAAGGAAGTTCAGGGGCGCTGGTGGTGAAGTCTTTGTGTCCCTGAGACTTCAGAACAGGAGGCAAGCTCAGTTTCAAGCTCTTGGAGATCTTCTCCAAGCAGGGGACACAGCAAACAGCAAAGCCCTTTCTCCTTTCCTTGGCAGCAAGTAGCCACTGCAGGCCAACCCCAAACAGAAAACAGCACAGGGGCAGTATTGCTCCTCAGCTTCTCCTTGGCAAAGGTTCCTCTTGATTTCCAGAAGTGATCTAAAGTTCTGGGGTCTGGGCCCCAATATTTATACTACAAAATAATTTGTTCTCTGGTGGCAGAGAAGCCCTGTGCTTGGTCAAAATTGGTTCTGTCCTCTCTGGTGCAGCTTCCTGGCAGGAGGTGGGGACAGCATTGTGGAAGGCAGACCAGGCCCATACAGGTTAAAGGAAATCTCCTCCCCCTACTCTAAATGCAGCCCAGGTCTATTCAGCCCAGCCCTGACTCATCATGCTCTCTGGAGCCACTGCTCCTCCCCAGCCCCTGTCATCCAAAAGCCAGACATGCAATACACAAACCTAGCAGAGGCACACTGGATGGCTAAGCAAGAAAAGACCTACTTTCTAAAAGTGGTATTTTCAAACACAGAATGTAAAAATCACCCTCACTAAAAGATGCATTTTAACATTCTGAGTTCAGGCATAATAAACTTTATTTTCCTACCTTGTTCCCAGGGGTAATTATGTTTATAAAATGTTATAAGCAAACTCCCCATTCATCCTATGGGAACAGGTAGCCTTGCAATAGTGAAAAACGAAATTGGCAGTATTTCACTATCAGGACATGCCACACACACGAGGGCATGTCCTACCTTTCACATACACTGCACCCTGCCCACAGCGGTACCTTGGGCCTACCTTAGGGGTGACTAATATGTAAGAAAAGGGATGGGTAGGGCTTGGCAACTGGGGGCACTTTCCAGGTCAACATAGCAGTACCAGACTGCACACAGGCTCCGCAATGGCAGACCTGAGTTGTATTTACAGGCTGCTTATTTGGGTGGCACAATCAGTGCTGCAGCCCACTAGCAGCATTTGATTTACAGGTCCTGGGCCCACACAGTGCACTGTACTAGGGACTGACTAGTAAATCAAATCAGCCAATCATGAAAACACCAATCCATAACAACAATTTACAAAGGGAGCACTTGCACTTTGGCACTGAACAGCAGTGGCAAAGTGCCCAAAGCATCTAGACCAAAAAACAATGGTCCTAGACCTTTCTTTTTACAATAGTTTCTTGAAAAACAGTTTCTTGAGCATGCACACTGTTAGCTCAGAGTAGTCAATACAATCAAAATACTGAAGTGCAACAACCGGAATTTGTCCAAAAAAACAAGGGTTTATTCCATCATGATTAAAACAACAGTAGATTTCTTACTGCCAAGGACAAAAAACGAAGTGGAAGGAGGGGGGGAGGGAGGGGAGGTTGCTCCAGGGGAACGTGCAGAAAGAGAGAGTGCTCTAGTGTTAAAGGGTGAAAAAGATTCCAGATGGTGTGGTAAGGAGAAAATAATTTACTGTTGTTCATAAGTTGGACTGATAATCAAATCTCAGTCTTTTATAGCCTGGCCACATTTTAGTCAATCGAAATCTATTTACATTTAATTTTGAAATACACAGATATATCCTTGTGTGGCACGTTGGATTTGGGGGCCTGTGATCCAGGCTAAATAGGTATGGGCATCAACGTTTCGACCCGACTTGGGCTCAGAGTGTGGTTTTAGGGCCTCGGCCTGCGGGTCTTCCTCAGGACAGTGTGGGGCAACCTGGGTGTGGGTGTGGTATCCGTGTTACACACCTACGGGGTTAAAGGAGGGGATCAGGGTTGTGCACAGTAATACTAAAACAGGTACTGAGTTTACCATTAAACTGGTTGCTTACCCGCACGATCTTGCGGAGCGCGGGGGAATTCCTCCCGTCTAGTCTATGCGAAAAGCGTCCTCATCTGTAATCAGAGGGGCTAGTTAGTGCGTATCCAGCAGTGATACTATGTCTCAATACATACGGGATCGCAAAGTTGCTGCACTTACCCGTCAGTGAAGGGTAATGCACTCGCTTGAATTCGAAGGGGCAATCAATGCTGGTGCTGTGGATGATAATTAAAAAATGGGGTTAGGGATGTTGCCTGCTCAGTAGAGAGTGCGGCATTCTAAGATTAGAGTATGCGGCAAGGCAGCGGAGCAACCCAGGATTTACCTTGAGAGTCAGACAGCCGGCGTCCATAGTCCGCACGAATTGCAGGAAGCTACTGGGCCCGCCTCGAGGACGTTATGTAAACGTACCGCTTGCGTGAGCATCACGCTAGTGGAGCAGTAGCTCGGAATGGAAGAAAGACTACCCCCGGTGGTTTTTTAATAACAAGATCATTTGGGGAACAATGTGCTTAAACATCTTCAAGGAAATAACAATATTTACATAGTTTACATAGTGAATGTCATAATTATACAGTGACATAAATCCGAAATAACAATATTACTGAATTACATTGATGAAAAAGCACTGGTCCATGGTGGAGGAAGGACTGCCCCCCAGTCGGTATGGGCATGCACCCACAGGGTGGCGGCCCTACCGGTAATATTTACATTATTTACAAGGGGTGTGATACTAATACAGTGACTTGAATGGACAAAACAAAATTACAACATTATTCCACGATTGCATGAGTGAATTAGAGAATTCAGACGGTGAACAATGGAATTAAAATAAATCGTCAATGGCATACTAATAACCATGGAACGATGTCAATCAGAGCATATATTAATTTACATACTAAATAGTGATGTCTAGGGGACACGATTGCCGGGTGGTGCAGTTGGGCATACTGAGGACTGAAACTGTCACTGTCCTATCATGCTGCGGCCATTTCAGACCAATGAATAGTCATGCTGCAGCCATTAGGGTTTGTGGTTTAGCCATTATTCAGTTCTGCCACTTGTTTGCTAATTTCCTCGTATTCATTGAGGCCCCGTGCTATGGTGTCGAATAAATGCATCCACCTACATTCGCGCGTGCTCAGGACATTGGTGAAATCTCCTCCTCTGGGATTGGGTTTGACTTTTTCTATAACCCACCATTTGAGACTTTCTGGTGTATGCCCAAACATCGTGAAATGGTCCACTAACGGTGCGCCCTGTACTTGGCATCGTATGCGGCTGCAGTGTTGTAAAATGTGACATTTAACTTTTTGGATGGTCTGGCCTATGTACATGAAATCGCAGGGGCAAGTAATCGCATAAATTACTCTAGGGGTGTTGCAGTTGCTGTGATCTTGCAGTAAGTGGGTGTGATTGTTATGGGTGAATTGTTTGACTTCTTGTGCCAGGGGGCAGGCTTTACATTGGCCACATTTCCGGTGACCTTTCACTGGGGAGATCCCCCACAGTGCCGATTGACGGGGGATGCCTAGAGTGGGTAGCAGAGATTTCACGACATGGTCCCTCACGTTCTTGCCTTTTTTGAAGGCATGCAGGGGTGGTGGCATATTGCCTAATTCATCTGAAATCAGATGCCAATGCTGGTTAATGATCTTTTTCACAGCATTACTTTTGGTGGATAAAGTCGTGACACATACTATGCGTTCCTCATTCTCATTGTTCCTCTGTCTGGGTACAAGGAGGAACTCTCTATGATTGTGCCACGCACGTTTGCGTGCTTTTTTTAGGAGTCTGACAGGGTATCCTCTCTCAATTAATCGTGACATTAGGCCTAAGGACTCATCAAAATAGTCCTCTTTCTTTGAGCAATTCCGACGCAGCCTCAGGAATTGCCCGAATGGTAGGTTATCCCTGAGGTTGCGGGGGTGGTGACTGGAATAGCGCAAAAGAGTGTTGCGTTCGCTGCTCTTTCTATAAAGACTGGTGTATAATGTGTCTAACTCCGCTTTAATGGTAATGTCTAAAAAGTGGATTGAGGACCTGTCAAATTCCAGTGTAAATTGGATGTTGTTTGAGCATGTATTGAGCCAAGTGTGGAAGGACTTAAGTTGTTCCTCGCTACCTTTCCATATAATGAGCACATCATCTATGTAGCGGCGCCACAATTCTACACATTCAGTATATGGATTGTAGTCGTTCAAAACATATCTTTGTTCAAATTCGTCCATGTAGATGATTGCTAGATTAGGGGCAAAGCTAGCTCCCATCGCTACGCCCTTAGTTTGTAAATAGTGTTGGCCCTGAAAGTAAAAGTAATTTCTAGTCATAGCAATCTCCAGAAGTTCAACAATGAACTCCGTGGGTACTTTGTGTGGTGCGGGGCACTTATTCAATGCTGATTCTATGCAAGTTAGTGCAGGGGCCTGGGGGATGTTGGTATACAATGCAGTTATATCCATTGTAGCCAGCAGGTTGGTTGTGGAATTGTGTGGACGTTCGTCCACCAATTGAATCGTCTGCATCGTATCTCTAAGGTACGTTGCGGTGTTCTCTGCGATGGGTTTAAGGAACACATCAATTAACTTACATAACGGTTCTAATAATGACCCACATCCCGAGATTATTGGTCTTCCTGGTGGGTCCTGCATCCGTTTATGTATTTTTGGGAGGGTATAGATGGTTGGCATCCTTGGGTGTTTATTATTGAGGTAGTCATATTCATGTTTACTGAGATAACCTTTCTTAAGGCCTTTACTAGTGGTGTTTTCTATGATGTTGCTGATTTCTTTAGTTGGGTCTGCTCTCAGTTTCTCATAGTTGCCTTGGACGCCTAACTGTAAAAGAATCTCCTTTTTGTAATCCTCAACGTTTTGTACGACTATCGCCCCGCCTTTATTGGCGGGTTTGATGACTATACTCGTGTTGCTCTTAAGAGATTCTATGGCTTGGCGTTCAGGTTTTGTGGTGTTGTACTTGACATACTGTCTGTTCGAAAGAGTTTTATTTACATCCCGCATCACTACTTGTTCATATGCCAAGATCTTGTGTGGCATTAGGTGTGTCGGGGGGTTAAATTTGGAAGGGGGTCTAAGTCCACTGCCTGAAAAGGTCGGTTGGGAGAGAATCTTTTGAAAGTAGTGCTTAAGCATTATTTTACGGAAGAACTGGTGAAGTTCCACTTTCAAAAATAAAGCTGTTAGGCATAGAAGTTGGGACAAAGGATAAACCTTTTTCTAAGATTTTCTGCTCATTTGGTTTCAGTATATAGTCAGATAAGTTAACCACAGGATTTTCAGGTGTGTACACTACCATCTGTAATGTTGCCACCGTGTCTGGATGTCCCCGTGTGTCTCCTGTTGGAAGTGCGCCTGTCTCTTGGCTCTCCCTCTGCCCCTGTTCCAAGTTGGTTCCCGCCTGCCCCTGGGCCTCCCCCAGGGGCGACCCCTCCCTCGGTGCTCCCACCATGGTCCTTCTCCTAAAAAAGGTTGCTGATCTGAGTAAGTGTGCCCAGGGTTGAGTGTGGTGGTGCTTCCCGCCTGCCCCTGGGCCTCCCCCAGGGGCGACCCCTCCCTCGGTGCTCCCACCATGGTCCTTCTCCTAAAAAAGGTTGCTGATCTGAGTAAGTGTGCCCAGGGTTGAGTGTGGTGGTGCTTGGGCCTGGGCGTTCAGTGTCACTCTCTGAGCCACTTCCCAATGATGAGCCCGTGAAGGTCGTGTACCTTCGAAAGCTACTTCTGCCTCTACTAGAGAAAGTACCCTGTTGTTCTCTCACGTAGTATCCTTCCTGTAGGTAGGGGTAAGTGACTTTTTTATCATAGAATCTTATATCTTTGGCCACTTTGTCTAGTTTAGTAGTTTGTGTATAAAGGTCAAAGTCACGAATGGTTCTCTCTAATCTTTCTAATGCCTCCTTAGCATTGCTAAGTGCTTTGTCCTCAGTAATTTCTTTTTTCAAATCTGCTATTTCCTTAATGAAGCGTTATACCTCTTCCACAGCAGTCTCAATCCCAAGCACCATCCAGTGCCTGGAACAATTATTGGAGACGAAGCTAAAGTTCTCCTTAAATTGAGGGTTATCTACAAAGATTGCGGGTTCGTTTCTAACTTCTAACCCTACAGGGATTACATTAGATTGTAGATATTTGGCCAGAGTATGTCCGTGTAGCCTTGTTCTGATTAGCTTCTTCTCTAAACGCTCCAATTTAGATATTTTTCATTTAGCGTGAGGTCAATGCTAGGAGTGGTTACTCCTAGGAAACTACCGCCACCTTGTGCTTGTAGTAGCCGGTCAATATAGTCTTCACTATACGATAGTGTTTCCTTTTCGGACATAGTTTCAACACAGACCGTAATGTAACAAAAATCGTATTTAATACAGCAACAACAACAATATCACATAAATATTTACAATTCAGAACAAACATTTCAAAACAAACATTAAACACTTAAACCCTCGCAGGTGGCACCTGCACAAGGTAGCCATTACGAAGAATGGGGTGACCCAATAATGGTCTTGGACCTGGGTTCAATGTGGTAAAAAAAACAATGGTCCTAGACCTTTCTTTTTACAATAGTTTCTTGAAAATCAGTTTCTTGAGCATGCACACTGTTAGCTCACAGTAGTCAATACAATCAATACACTGAAGTGCAACAACCGGAATTTGTCCAAAAAAACAAGGGTTTATTACATCATGATTAAAACAACAGTAGATTTCTTACTGCCAAAGGACAAAAAACGAAGTGGAAGGAGGGGGGAGGGAAGGGAGGTTGCTCCAGGGGAACGTGCAGAAAGAGAGAGTGCTCTAGTGTTAAAGGGTGAAAAAGATTCCTGATGGTGTGGTAAGGAGAAAATAATTTACAATTGTTCATAAGTTGGACTGATAATCAAATCTCAGTCTTTTATAGCCTGGCCACATTTTAGTCAACCAAAATATATTTACATTCAATTTTGAAATACACAGATATATCCTCGTGTGGCACGTTGGATTTGGGGGCCTGTGATCCAGGCTAAATAGGTATGGGCGTCGACGTTTCGACCCGACTTGGGCTCAGTGGGTGGTTTTAGGGCCTCGGCCTGCGGGTTTTCCTCAGGACAGTGTGGGGCAACCTGGGTGTGGGTGTGGTATCTGTGTTGCACACCTACGGGGTTAAAGGAGGGGATCAGGGTTGTGCACAGTAATACTAAAACAGGTACTGAGTTTACCATTAAACTGGTTGCTTACCCGCACGATCTTGCGGAGCGCAGAGGAATTCCTCCCGTCTCGTCTGTGCGAAAAGCGCCCTCATCTGTAATCAGAGGGGCTAGTTAGTCCGTATCCAGCCGTGATACTATGTCTCAATCCATACGGGATCGCAAAGGTGCTACACTTACCCGTCAGTGAAGGGTAATGCACTCGCTTGAATTCGAAGGGGCAATCAATGCTGGTGCTGTGGATGATAATTAAAAAACGGGGTTAGGGTTGTTGCCTGCTCAGTAGAGAGTGCGGCATTCTAAGATTAGAGTATGCGGCAAGGCAGCGGAGCAACCCAGGATTTACCTTGACAGTCAGACAGCCGGCGTCCATAGTCCGCACGAATTGCACGAAGCTACTGGGCCCACCTCGAGGACGTTATTTAAACGTCCCGCTTGCGTGAGCATCACGCTAGTGGAGCGGTAGCTCGGAATGGAAGAAAGACTACCCCCGGTGGTTTTTTAATAACGAGATCGTTTGGGGAACAATGTGCTTAAACATCTTCAAGGAAATAACAATATATATATTTTTTTTTCAAAAAACCTTTATTGAACAAAAGTGCACAGTACAATCACATAGCTCCTCAGAATCAAAAGATTAGGCACATCAACACATTGCAGCATATCCAGTGCAGTGACACATTAATAGGATATTAGAGACAGTGTATTGAAGGGCTTACATAAATCATTGTGAGGGGGTAGAAGAGAATGATCCAAGGGGGGCACCAGACTTATATGGGGAAAGGCAGGGAGAATGTAAGGGCAGTGGACGGAAAGGGGACAGCTCCTGGACCAACCCCGGCGGCCGCCGCAGGCGGAGAGCCAGCGGGGAGCGCGGGAGAGGCCACAGATTGCTGAGGGTCACGACTTGAGAGGTAGGTAACGAGTGGGCCCCATATATCCAGTGGACGGGATTTGGCTGGCAAGAGATCCCAGAACTCGGACAGGAGAGTTTGGCAGCGGGATGCGTCCTCTAGCCAGAGAGGCATCGTCGGCGCGGGTCTACGGCCCCAACACATGGAGACCCTGCGCCGCGCCAGAACCAACAGCATGGCAGTCAAACGGCGGGAAGCGTCCGGGCAAAACTTAACGAAGCCCAAGAGGCAGATCACGGGATCAGGCTGGAGTGGTGAAAGAGTGATTTCGGAAATAATTGCACACACCTCCTGCCAATAGGCCGAGACTCGGGGGCATAACCAGGCAAGATGAGCAAAATCCGCCGCAGGCGTGGAGCAGTGCAAGCATCTATCACTCGCCACAAGGCCTAGTCTGTGGAGTTGGGCGGGAGTGCGGTATAGCCTATGTATGTATTTAAAGTGTATCAGACGCAAGCGGTAGTTGGGAGAGAGGCGTTTAATCTGAGTGCAGCAATACAGCCAATCAGCCTGAGAGATCTCGACTCCCAGGTCCTTACCCCATGCCGTGCGAGCCCGGTCGGTAGAGATGGAGGAGGCCGCCAAAGTGAGAGCGTAAATTTTGGTAACCAATTTCTTTGGAGAGGGAGAAGCATAAAGCATGTCAAGAGAGGTCAGCGAGGGGGGAGGTTGGGGAAAGGTGGGATGAAGCTTTCTGCAGACCGCCCGGAGCTGGTAGAATAACAGAGTGCCCATGGGGCCAGCATCAGGGGCAAGCGAGAAAAAGGTGTCCTCAGGGTACAGATCTGAAATTGTGGAGAGGCCGAGGCGAGCAGCGTGCTTAACCATCCCCGACGACTGGAGTGGGGGGAAGGCTGGGTGATGAGCAATGGGCATAGTGTTTGCTGAGAGCAAATCCAAGCCTGAGAACTTACGTATGCCATCCCAGGCCCAGCGCAGGGTTCCGACTGTATCGATCTCAGTGCGTAGAAGCTTCGCTGGGGCAAAAAGTGCAGTTGTAAGCGGCCAAGGGGTGGCGAGGTCGGCCTCCACGGCCACATGAGGTTGAAACGGAGTGGGGTGGAGCCAGAAATGAAGGAAACTGGCCTGAGCGCTGAGAGCGTAAAGCTTAAAGTCCGGGGCTCCCAGCCCGCCCCGTGACATCGGGAGGGTCAGGACGCTGTAAGCGATCCTAGGCTGTCGTCCCGCCCAAACCAGGGAAATAAGTAGCGAGCGAATCTTGCGAAAGAAATGAGCAGTGAGAGGGATGGGGATGTTGACAAAAAGATATAAGAATTTTGGGAGCACCACCATCTTGGCGATCGCTATGCGCCCGGCCAAGGAGAGCGGCAGTCTGTTCCAGAGTGGGATTTTGGACTCAAACCAATCCACGGCACGGCCAAAGTTGGCTCTCCAGAGTTCGTCCACGTCCCTGCTCAACCAGACGCCGAGATACCTAGTCGGCGCAGAAGCCCACACGAAAGGGTAGTCAGGTTCAAAGGGGGTCTGGCATCCGTGAGCGGGAATAATACGGATTTGTTCCAGTTAACCTGGATACCGGAATAGCCGCCGAAGCGAATCACTTCCCGGACAAGAGGACTGAGATTCTCCTGAGGGTGGCGAACATAAAGGGTGACGTCGTCCGCATACATGGAGACTAGCAAAGCCCGCGCCGCAAAGCCGATGCCTCTCTGAGTGTGATGCTGACGGAGGCGAGCTGCAAGTGGCTCCATTGCAATGGCAAAAAGCATGGGGGAGAGCGGGCAACCCTGTTGGGTTCCACGCCCGACCGGGAAGGGTTCGGAGATCTGGCCGTTGATGCGAAGACGGGCGGTGGGAAGAGTGTATAGGAGCAGTACCTTGCGTATGAAGACCTGACTGAAACCCAATCGGGGAAGGAGATAGAACAAAAAAGGCCACTCCAAGGTGTCGAAAGCCTTGGTGGCGTCGAGTAAGGCAGCCACAGCCGGAAGCGACGGGTTAATCTGGTGCAAAACGGAGAAGATGGTCCAAATGTTATGAGAGGTGGCACGGCCGGGAATGAAACCGGATTGGTCTGGGCGGGCAATGAGTGGCATGAGTGGGAGTAAGCGGGAGGCAAGCAACTTGGCAAAAATGTTATTGTCCGTGTTGATAAGTGAAAGGGGACGATAGGAATCCCTCAGCTCGGGGGGCTTGTCCGGTTTGAGAAGTAGTGTCAAGAGTGCTTCACGCAATGATGGGGGGAACTGGCCTGATTCAAAAGATTCATTATACATGGTAGCGAGGTGTGGGATCAATATTGGGGCGAATGCCTTATAAAAGGAGGCCGGCAGGCCGTCAGAGCCAGGGGCCTTGTCACTCGGCATACTGTTTATGGCGGCATGTATCTCTTCCTTAGAGAAGGGTTCGTCCAAGTATTCCCGATGTGCATTTCCAAGCCAGAGGAGTTGAAGAGTGTCGAAGTATTGGTCAAATGCATCTCGAGGCGGGACCGAACCGGCTGTGTAGAGTTGTGTATAAAATGCGGTGAAGCGTGTTTTAATTTCTTCGGGGGAGGTGGTGCGGGATGGCCCACCATCTTGCAGGGCAGTGATATACGACGCTGCGCGAGGCCGACTAAGAAGATTAGCCAGAGTTTTACCGGGCGATCGCCTCGCCGAATCGACGCGCTCTTGCCTCTCTACCGAGAAAAGCCAGCTCCCTATTGGCCTCGTTCGAGAATTCAGTAAGCTTCTCGCGTATCTGGGCGAGTGAATCAGCGTTTGGGTGCTGAGCGTGGGAGGCATCCAACAATTTGATCTCCCTTTCAATCTTGTCCAGAGTACCACGTATGGACCGCAAAACACCAGATAGTTTAGAAATACATTCCCCGCGGATAACCGCCTTGAAGCCATCCCAGAGCGTGGATGGGGAGTCCACCGATCCCTCATTGAGCTCGAAGTAGTTCACAATTGCGGCCTGTATCTCGGCACAAAGTACCGAGTCGCGAAGTGCGTTTGAGGAAATAACAATATTTACATAGTTTAGATAGTGAATGTCATAATTATACAGTGACATAAATCAGAAATAACAATATTACTGAATTACATTGATGAAAAAGCACTGGTCCATGGTGGAGGAAGGACTGCCCCCCGGTCGGTATGGGCGTGCACACACACCCCTAGCGCTAACATCTTGGAGACCTCTTCCTTGATGCAGGCCTTGACCCTGTCAGTCACTCTGTAGATTTTATGCTGCACAGGAGGACTGTCCCCGGTGTCAACATCATGGACACACCACTAAGTGACACCAGGGGTCTGAGAGAACAGAGCAGCAAACTGTCCCAACAGTTGGCGACAGTCACTCTGCTGTTCAGGAGTCAGGGCGGGGGAGAGTGTTACACTGTCCACTGACCCATTGTGTTCCTTCGCTGACAGGAGGTCAGGAAGAGGCTCAGTCTCCTCTTCCATTCCAGCATCTGTTGCTAGGAGCATGCCCATTTCGGACCTCTTCAAGTGGGGCTTAAGGCGGTTCCCATGCAAGACCCGCAAAGGGTTCCTTGGAGACTGCAAGTCTACGAAGTAGGTGACTTTACTCTTGTGCTCCACCACCTCAAATGGTCCAGTGTACTTATCCTGGAGCGCACAAGGCTGCACTTGGGCCATGACCCACACTTTCTGTCCAGGCTGAAACTTGATCAGGGTGGCATTCTGATCATAACAACATTTCATCTCCTCCTGGCTGGCTTCCAGATTCGCCTGAGCGAGTTGTCCGAAGTATTTAGTCTGGTTCCTGAAGGCCAGCATGTAGCTATATACATCCTGGGGAGGTTTACTGGGAGCTTTCTTCAGCCTTCTTTTTTATTTTTTTATTTATTGATTTTCGCTTACTGTTCCGCTGATAGTAAATATCATTTACAAGTTTAGTATGTTACATTTGCAAGGTAGCTTAGTACATGTTGCAAGGTATACATGAGCATTTTCTTTTTTGTATTGTGAAAAATAACTACATCACCAGCTTAAGGTACGTGTTCCCTGTTCCCCTTTGTCTCTTGCAGCTGCACGTAAGGTTGAGTCTGTTAGTCGCTTATTTCTGTGTCTGACTCCTCAGGGGGGGGTCGCAAATATTGCCTCGGAATGAGTTCCACTTGCCCCATATCCTCGCCCATTTGTGGGGACAGCCTCTGTGAATAAACACCTCCCTCTCCGCTACCATTGCTTTGTCTAAGTCATTACACCAGTGTCGATGCAGGGGGGCTACCGGCGTTCCCCAATGTTGTGCGATATTACGCTTGGCCAGTACGATTCCTAGGGTTGCCCAAGTCTGTGTTGTATGGTTCAGGTCGGTAGGTTCCCAATTATTTAAGAGGCATTTCCGAGGTTCTATGGGGACCTTGAGGCCACAGACCTGGGTGATCGTTGACATAATTGCTTCCCAAAATTGTGCAATGTTGGGACAGGCCCATAACGTGTGGTAGAATGTACCTATCTGTCCACACCCCCGCAAACACATGGGAGTGTCTATCCGTCCAATCTTGTGGAGTGTCGTCCTAGTAAAGTAGGTTCTGTGCAATATTTTTAATTGTACCAGCTGAAGACGGGATGGAATTGCCACCTCCTTCGGAGACGCCAACGCTTCCTGCCACTCTTGTTCGTCCATGTCTCCCAATTCTGCCTCCCACTTCTCTTTAAGGGTGTGTGTTGGGTCAGTCTGATTGTTTATTAGTTTTCGATAGGTGAGAGAAATTGCTTTTTTGGTGAGGCAGTCTGTCAGGAGGCGGTCTTCAAGGGGCGATGACTCAGGGAGGTCAGTACCTTGGGGTATGGCCTTGGTAAGTGCGTGTTTGATTTGGAGGTATCGGAACTGCTCCATGTCAGCCATTTGGTATGTTGTGCAAAGCTGGTCAAATGTTATTACCTCTCCTTTTTTCCATAAATCTCCCACTTTAGAAATGCCTATTCGATCCCATTGGGTGAACCCCTTACTGTTTCGGAGTGTACTTAGTTTTGGGTTGTCCCAGAGTGGCGTGTGTTGGGTGATTACTCCCTCCCAGCCGAGCTGTCGCTGTGCCGTGAACCAAGTGTGTACCGTATGTGCAGTGGGGCCGAATAATTTAAGTTTCTGGGCCTTGCTGTATAGCGAGCCTAAGAGTCCGTCTGTGCCCAGAGAATGTCTGTCGAGGCGTAGGGCCGGGTCTTCCTGTGGAGCGTGGAGCCATTGGTTCACTACCATGAGTTGGGATGCCCAATAGTTTAGTTGTACATTGGGCAGGGCGATGCCTCCGTCATACCAGCTCCTGCAGAGTTTGGACATTGCTATGCGCAGGTGTTTTTCCTCCCAGAGGAGGAGGCTCACCTCTCCTTCAATGGACTTGAAGTAGGCGTTTGAGACTGGGGTTGGTGTGTTTCGCAGGGCGTACAGGAACCTGGGAAGAGCCATCATTTTAAAAAGGGCCGCACGGCCCAAGAGGGTCAGTGGCAATGAGTGCAAATGTTTCACGTCGTTTTTGAGTCGCCGGAGGGGAGGCACGAGATTTCGCTCGTAGAATTTGGTCTGGTCTGGTGTAATGTGTATGCCCAAGTATTTGAACCCGTCCTCCCCGAGTGGTATCGTTACTCCCCTGGGCAAGCGTGGGGGAGGGCCATGCAGAATGAACAAGACTGATTTGGCCCAGTTTATCATGTATCCGGAAGCCCTGCTGTAGGACGCACAGATATCTAGCAGTCGGTTGATTGAACGACTAGGGGAAGTCATATATAACAAGATGTCGTCCGCATAGAGGGAAATGCTGTCTTCCCATCCCTCCGTCCATCGCAGTCCCTGTATCACCGGGTCCCCCCTTAACCAGGCCGCCAGTGGCTCCAATACTAGGGCGAACAAAAGTGGGGACAAGGGACAGCCCTGTCGAGTTCCTCGTCTCAGGGGGAAATCGTCGGATACGCGTCCATTAACAACTACGTGTGCCAGGGGCTGCGTGTACAGAAGCCAAACCCAGGCACAAAATTTGGGGCCAAAGTCAAAATGTTGTAGCGTAGCGAACAGAAAGGACCACTCCACCTGATCAAAGGCCATACTGGCGTCTAATGACAAGAGGACAGCCTCCTCCTGAATAGTTGACATGCGGGCCAATACACTGTGAAGCCGTCTCAGATTCATCGCCGTGTTCCGGCCGGGCATGAATCCGGATTGGTCGGGATGTATGAGGGATGCAAGGAACGGTTGGAGCCTGGTTGCCAGTATTTTCGCTAGTATTTTTGCTTCGGCATTGAGGAGCGAGATCGGACGATAGGAGGTGCATTCCTGGGGAGGCTTGCCCGGCTTTGGAATTGCCACTAGAGTCGCAATCCTCTGGTCTCTGGGGAGTATTCCGTTTTTGAGGCTGTCTTCGTACATCTTTAATAAGTATGGCCCTATCACCCCTGCTTCTTTTTTGTAGAGCTCCACTTGGATCCCGTTGGGACCCAGTGCCTTGCCCAACTGGAGACCCTTAATTGCAGCCGTGATTTCATCCGCTGTCAGTGGTGCTTCTAATGTATGCGTCTCTGGTGCTGCCAACTTGGGGAGACGGATATCTGCCAGAAAAGCCAGATTCTCCTCCATAGTAGCGTTTGTGGTGGGTGTGTAAATCGCCTCGTAGTGTCGTGCAAAGGCAGCAACTATGTCCTGCGGGTCTGTTATTTCGTCCCCAGAGGCCAAGCGTATTCGGGCCACCCAGCGGCTGGCCCGTTCTTTTTTGTCCAGCCAGGCCAGTAGCCTGCCGGCCTTATCTCCTACTTCATAGATAGTGTGGTGCGTTTTTTGGGCTCTGGCCTTAGCCTCTTCCCACGTGTAGTCCCAGTAGGCTTGTCTGGCTAGGGTTAGGTTGTGAGTCGTGTCGTCAGTCGGGTCCCTAGTGTGTTCGCCTTCTGCCAGGCTCACCGTCTGCTCGAGCTCCTGTACCTGAAGTGCCTTGTCTCGTTTATGTGATGTAATTAAGGAGATGGCCTGACCGCGCAAGACCGTCTTGTACGCCTCCCATAGAGTGGTGAGGGAGGGCACCGAGTGGGCGTTGTCATGGAAGTAGTGTTTCGTAGTTTTGTGTAGGTGTTTTTGTATAGTTGGGACCTTCAGGAATCCGGGGTAAATGGGATATATGCGCCGTCTCCCAGTGTGGTGTGATGTGTATGTGGCTGATATTGGGGAATGGTTGGATATTCCTCTGGGGAGGTGTGCAATCTCCAGGATTGCCTCCAGGCTCGCTGGGGAAGCAAAGATGTAGTGTGTGGGGGAAATCGCGTGGTCTCTCTTTGGGAATCTATCCCAGGCTGCGTCGATTGTTGTGTTAAAGTCGCCCCCTATGATTAGTTCTCCCTGGGGCAGGGAAAGTAGGAATTTGCCCAGGGCCAAGAAGGCGGGGTTGTGAAGTGCGGGGGATGTAGACTGAGACCAGGTTGAAGGCTCGTCCTTCCCACTGACAAGAGAGTGCCGCAAAACGTCCCTGATCATCTGTTTGGGTGTTACGTATTACTAGCGGGCAACTCTTTCGAATCAGTATTCCCACCCCTCTGGATCCTTTTGTGAAGTCGGAGTGAGCTATCATCCTGAAGCCCCATCTATCAAGAGCTTTGGCAGCCGACCCCACCAGGTGCGTTTCCTGTAAGAAAACCACCGAGGGCGCATGCCTCTTGAGATAGTGTAGTATCAACCCTCTCTTTATTTTGTCACATAGGCCGTTTACGTTCCAGGATATTATTGTGAGTGGGGGGCTAAGTTTGGGGGAGCATTCGGACCTCGGGAGTGCGAGACCATTGACTACGTCTCCCATGTCGTTAGGGCGGTTGTAAGGCATTGGAGCTGTGTGTATGGATTATTGAGTTCCTTGCATGCTAACTTTGAGGTGTGTGCTATCAGCGTTCTGTGGTTAAACCTAAATGAGAAAAACAATTCAAACGTAAACAGTAACGTAAAAGAAATCCCCCCTCCACCCCTCTCCCTGCCTCCCTGCTAGACGGATTCCCAACTACCCGCCACCCCAACTGTGCAGAGTGCTTTTGTCCCATAAAGAGTACTTGCGTGAGGGGGGTAAGGGCATCCGGTGCACTTCGAACATCCCCTTGCTCAAAGACATAGAAAGTTCAAAACATTATGATACATATAACATCGGAGGGCGTTATGGAGTCCAGTCGCCGTGCCCCAACTTCGCCGGTGCAACGCCATCTGAGGCGATCAGTGCAGTTCTTAGTCTTTATATGTGGGTTAGTGGGAGTTCCTTGCGTCGGTGATGTAAGGCGGGTGTTTGTTAACCCTGGCGTTTTGTTTTCCAGAGCTTGTCCGTGGTCAACTCTCCTCTTCACCGCCTTGCCTTTGGCTGTTTGTTGTTGCCGCGGGTGGGCGACATTGCTTTTGCTCATTGTCTTTCCTCGATCCTCTTGGTTGTCTCAGCCCTCCAGCCAGTCTTGGGCGTCTTCTGGCCGGTCGAAGAACCAGGTTTTCCCATCTGCCACCACTCTGAGTTTTGCCGGGAATAGCATGGAGTAGGAAAGCTCCCTGTGTTGAAGTTCCTTCTTGACCTCAAGGAAGCTTCTTCTCTGTTTGGTGACCGCCGCTTTATAGTCTGGGAAGAATGAGAATACTGAATTTTCTATACGTAGAGGCGGAGCCACTCTTGCTGTTTGAAGAATAGCATCTCGATCCCTGAAGTTAAAAATCCGAGCCAGGATTGGCCTGGGGGGTGCCCCAGGTTTGGGTTTGCCGCTAGGTACTCTGTGGGCCCTTTCCACCGAGAAAAAACTGGATAGTCCCCTTGGTTGAAGCTGGGTCTTGATGAGGTCCTCAATGTATAGGTCCATAGCCGGCATCCCCTTAGATTCCGGAACTCCTGTGATCCGCACGTTGTTACGTCTGGATCTGCCTTCCTGGTCATCCAGTTTGGCTGCCATCTGCCGAGTTTGGGCTTCTAACTGTTGGACTTTTCGCTGTAGGGTGGCAGTGTCTTCCATGAGGGATGCCGTTGCCTTTTCGACTTCTGTGACTCTCGAAGCCATTTTCTGGAAGTCGGCACGTAGAAATGACACGTCTGCCAAGATGGACCCCACTGTCGTTTGGACATTTGTTAGGGTGGACATTATGTTTTGTAGCGTGACTTCTTGATGGCCCTCGGGCGTTTTGTTGGTTTCTGTTAAGGCTCGTTGGGCGGACGCGACCGCGGTGTCCTTGGAATATGCATATTTGTCCAACCTGACCTGCTGAGTCGTGCGTTGGCCCCGGCCCCCCATTGGGTCTTGCCTTCGGGATGGTCGCGTCACGTAGACCGTTGATGGGCAGTACTCACCGCTGCCTGCCTTGTGACTGGTGTCACTTGCGGCCTGTCGGGTTTCCTGTATCCCTGTGCCGGGGGTCGCGGTAGTCCAAAAGTCCCAGTTCAGACCCAGCGCGGTCGAGGAGGTCTTCGGCCCTCGAGCCGGGCCAGAGGAGGTGCACCGGGGGCCCTGATCAGGCTCTGAGGGCAGTCGTTGGTGGCGGAGCTTCTACAGTGGTGCTCCCTATCTTCGAGGTCGGTGGCTGATCTGGGAGATTGCATGATGTGGAGTGCTTGGGATGAGCCGTCTCAGCGTGTGCGTAGGCCTCCCGCGAGGGGGTTCTTGCAATCCGGCAGTGTGCATTGGTGTCGGGTCCAGTGTCTCTGAGAGGAGGTGGCGCTGCCTCCCTTTGCGTGGTTCCTGTGCCCTTTAGTGGTGTATAGCTGGTTGCAGCTTGGAGGCGGTGGAGGACCTCGGGGGCACGCTTTTAGCCCGTGCGGGTGCATCACTAAGAACTCCTAGTGCTATGGGGAGATGCTCCGGGCGACGATATCGAACTGTGTGCGCTAGGCGAAGCTTGGTACTTGCTGTCTCGCCTCGTCCTTCCCCTGTTGAAAGCACCGTCTGGCAGAGGTGAAGTTGTGCGTGGGGCCCCTCGGCATGTGTCGCGCCTCTGGTCTTGCCATGTCCGCGACGTCTACTTTTCCGGGAGATCTGGTCTTCGTCCTCGAGTCAGGTTTTATGGGTGCCGGAGGTTCTAGTGTCCAGGCGCCACTCTACTGTTCGCGCCGGAGTCGGTGGGGCCCACGGGCCGCTGATCCCTGGTCTTGAGTAGCGCACTTCTCCCGCTGGGCGCAGCCGTGGTCTGCTGGGGTCTATAGGGAGGCCGTCTCTGGGGCAAAGCTGGTAAAAGTGGCTGGGGGGCAGAAATATTTCACCCGGGGCGGCTCGGCGCTGCTCACCTCCTGCCGCCGGTGGACCGTCTTGTGTGGGTGAGCACGGCCGCGGGTCGTTGGTGGACACTGGGTCCCTGCTTCATTTTTCACTGCAGGCCGCACCGCACTGCCCTCCCGCCGAGTGCCGAAAAAGCGTTGCCTCCGCTCCGAGCCTGGGCGGCTGGGGCCGCTGGTGTTCCGATGTTTGGGGAGAGTCTTTGAGTGCCAATTAAGAACGGATTAGTATGCGGATATGAGGGGGATTTCTTCATGCTTGCCGGAGCTCTGCTAGGCTGCGGCCATCACGCTCGGCTGCAAGCCACGCCCCCCTCTCCAGCCTTCTTTGACCAGACTTAGAGGTCCTCTTACAGGGTGCCCATACAGGAGCACAAAGGGACTGAACCCTAATGACTTCTGTGGTACCTCTCTGTAAGCAAACAAAAGGCATGATAAGAGGACGTCCCACTTATGCCTCATGGGTTCACCAAGACCCATACTCATGCCCTTCAGGGTCCAGTTGAATCTCTCAACCAGCCCATTACCTTGAGGGTGGTAAGGAGTGGTGAACTTGTAGGTAACACAGTACTCCTGCCACAGGGACTTCATATATTTAGATATGAAGTTGGTACCACGGTCGGACACCACCTCTCTTGGGAACCCCACACGGGAGAAAATTCCCATCAACATATGACCCACCATGGGGGCCTTCACAGTCCAGAGAGGGATGGCTTCCGGGCACCGCGTGGAATGGTCTACCAAGACCAGGATAAACCTGTTGCCCATGGCTGTCTTGGGATCCAGAGGCCCCACAATGTCAATACCCACCCTCTCAAAGGGGGTGCTGACCACAGGGAAAGGTTGGAGTGGAGCCTTACACTTGTTTCCACTCTTACTACTTGCCTAGCAAGTCTGGCAAGACCTACAATGAGTATAAGAACTCTTATGCATTTGGGGCCAGTAAAAGTGGGTGACAAGCCTTTCAAAGGTGTTGTCTTGTCCCAAATGTCCTTCCAAAGGCACATCATGAGCCAGACTCAATACGAAGGCTCTGAAGCGCTGGGGTACCACCAGCACATGGGCTGAACCAGGCTTAGCAACCTTAGGCTCCCTATACAGGAGACCATTCTCCCAGTAAATCCAATGTGATCCAGACTGATCACCTGCTGCCTGGTTTGCAGCCTGCTGCTGCAAACCAACAAGAGAAGGGCACTTCTGCTGCTCCTGGCAGAATTTCTCCCTGATGGGGCCCCCTTCCTGCTGCCAATGGGAAGCTCAGGCAGGTCTCCCAGTTCAGCCATTGTTCCCCTGTAGGCTCCAGGGCATCCCCCTCAAGGTTTACCTCCTCCTGAACCGTGGGAACTTCGGGGGCTGGTTTCCCATGCCCCTGCCTCTTCTCTTTCTGGCTCCTGCACCTCTCTTTCAGGCTCCAGGACCTCTTGAATGTCCTTACCAGCTGTCATTGACCAAGTGGTCACACATGCCCACTCAGGCAGACCCAGCATCTCTAAATGAGACCTCCGCTCCACCTTCGCCCAAGAGGAGCTCTCCAAACCATTGCCTAGCACAGTCAACAGGCATGGCTGTCCTCACAGCTACTTTCAAGGTACCTGAGACCCCCCCCTACTCAAAGGGAACCTGTGCCACTTTGCAGAGGCACTCTGAGTTGTCAGCAGCAACTACTGGGTAGGATGTGTTGGGGATCACCTGCTCTTCAGACACCAGTAGACAACTGACAGCTGTCGCACTGGCTTCAGTGTCTCTCATAGCCTCCACACTTTGGCCATTGATGGTCACCCACTGCCTGTACTTCTTAGTGTTATCAGGCAGATGAACTCTTGGGACCATCTCACTGTCTCCTAAAGAGACCAGGGACATTCTGCGGGACCCCAACCCTCCTGGGGACCAGACTCCTCTCCCAAGTCTACAGTAGCCATTTCCCAGGGCGGTGCACCAGTGGGTGCAGTGGTAACCTTTTTGGGACACCTAAGATCCCCCTGGAAGTGGCCCACCTGACCACAAACAAAACATGCCTTGGAACCCCTATGAACAGGCTTACCTGCTGGGACCCATAGCTTCTTTTCAATGGGAGGCTGGGAACCCTTACCTTGGTTCCCTTGGGGATTACTTTGGGGCCCTTTTTGGAACTCCTTCTGTTTACCCTTGTCCCCCCCACTCTTCTGCTGGGGACCCTGCCCACCTTTGGCGGAGTCTACCACACAGCCTTTTTGGACCCTGGTACTGACCCAGCGGTCCGCCTCCAAGGCAAGTTTCCTGGGGTCAATCAGCTTACTGTCAATCAAGTGCTGGCATAGCTCTGGAAAACAATTATCTGACAAGTGCAACCATGCAACCAAATCATAGAGCCCCTGCAAATCATTCGCCTTGCTACCCTTCACCCAACCATCCAATGCTCTGCAAAAGTAGGACAAATACTCCACCCAAGTACTTGACTCCAGCTTCTTACAGTTTCTAATTTTCTGCCTGTACAGCTCTGGGGTCAACCCATACCTTGCTATTAAGGCCTCCTTCATGGGGGCATAGGACATCTGATCCTCAGTGGGCAATGCTAGCAGTGTCTCTCTTCCTTCACTGATAAAGCGGCCCCACAACCCCGCTCCCCAATCTCTCTTAGGGACCCTGTGGGACCTCATCCCTACCTCCTAGGCCTTGAACCACTGACCAATGTCCTCATGCTTCATGAAATCCTTAATAACATCCTTAGTGATGTATACCTTTGCTTCTCCAGGCACTGATGGTGTTTTGCCACCATTGGGATTGATCACTAGACTTTTGGTTTTCCAACTCCCTCAACCCTCTTTCATGCTCTAAGAGCATCTTCTTCTCTTCCAAGGCCAATTTCTTTATCTCCAACTCAAATTTCTTATTCTCCATGTCACAGTTCTTCCCAAGCCTGAGCTTCGCAAGCTCCATCTCATGCACTCTGCTTCTCTCCCTGTCCTCCAGCTCCTCTGGAGACAGACCCTTTGAAGACACACTTCTGCCCCCCCCTGGAAGGCAACTTCCCTCCAGTAAGGCCCAATAGCCCCTCCTGCTGCCCATCCAAATTCTTTTGCTCCAGCATAGGCTCTTTGGCATACTCACTGGCGTTCCTTGATTACAACCAGGCCCTCAGCACCTTTTGGTATTCCTCCTTTCTGGTGAGGGCTCTCACAGAGATTTTAAATTTTCTGCAGACAGCTTTAATTTGTGGCACAGTGTAGGTATCAACCCTTTCCTCTTCAAATTCAATATCCACAGATGCAAGTGATGCTGGTTTACTCATGGTGGAAATTGGCAGTTCTCAAGATGCAAAAATTCCCAGAAAAAAAACCTCTACCAAATGTATGTGGTTGCGTAATGGTTTGCACTATACTAGTAGTGTAAACCAATCACTGTATGTAAGTCACAAATGCAAGTCCAGATCCTCACCGCTGCCCACCAATGTTAGACATGGGGGTCTCTAGTTGGCAGAGGTAGGTACCTTTGTCCAAATAGGGATCCTTGCTTCTAATCAGGGTAAGGGGGATACACTTCTAAAATAACCCCTGTTCACCCCCTTGGTAGCCTGGCAGGAGCAGACAGGCTTATCTTAGAGGCAGGGTGTAAAACATTTGGGAACACATACAGTAATACAGTGATATCACTACAAATGGACACCACACCAGTTTAGAAAAATAAGTAATCTTTATCTAAACCAAATCAAGACCAAACAAAAAAAAATCCACAATACAGTAAATATGACTTTCAAATGGAAGAAATAGTTCAGTTCGAAGCAAATTGCAGATGCGACACTTTTCACACAAAGTACCTTGGATGCGTCACGCAAGCAAACAAGACAGGCCGCAGGGAAGGTGATGCGTCGGTTCCTTCCACTCATGGAAGATGATGCATCAGGTTCCTTGCTCCGGGGGAGGTGATGCATCGGTTCCTTACGGCTGCGCAGGGGAGGTGATGCGTCGGTTTCTTACTGCGTCCCCCAACGATGCGACAGACTTGGCACCTCAATGCGATGCGACGATTTGGGATGATGAGTGGATTCTTGCAGCCACACAACAGGGCTTGCGTCGGAATCGGTGCGGTGATCTCGGACTTCGGAGATCATTGCACTCGATGCAGCGTGCACCGATTTCTCGAGCCGCGGCAGGCGCTGCGTCGGAAACAGGTACGGATGCGTCACGCTTCTTGGTATTGCGTTGATTTTCCAGCTGCCAGCGGAAAACTGTCTCTAGAGGTCCAAAACAACAGCAGGCACCTCTTGCAGGTCAGAACTCCAGCAAGGAAGTTCAGGGGAGCTGGTGGGGAAGTCTTTGTGTCCCTAAGACTTCAGAACAGGAGGCAAGCTCAGTTTCAAGCCCTTGGAGATCTTCTTCAAGCAGGGGACACAGCAAACAGCAAAGTCCTTTCTCCTTTTCTTGGCAGCAAGTAGCCACTGCAGGCCAACCCCAGACAGCAAACAGCACAGGGGCAGTATTCCTCCTCAGCTCTCCGGCTCTTCTCCTTGGCAAAGGTTCCTCTTGATTCCCAGAAGTGATCTAAAGTTCTGGGGTCTGGACCCCAATATTTATACTACAAAATCCTTTGTTCTCAGGTGGCAGAGAAGCCCTGTGCTTGGTCAAAACCGGTTCTGTCCTCTCTGGAGCAGCTTTCTGGCAGGAGTTGGAGACAGCATTGTGGAAGGCAGACCAGGCCCATTCAATAGAAAGGAAATCTCCTCCCCCTACTCTAAATGCAGCCCAGGTCTATTCAGCCCAGCCCGACTCATCAGGCTCTCTGGAGCCACTGCTCCTCCCCATACCCTGTCATCTAAAAGCCAGACATGCAATACACAAACCTAGCAGAGGCGCACTGGATAGCTAAGCAAGAAAAGACGTACTTTCTAAAAGTGGTATTTTCAAACACAGAATGTAAAAATCACCCTTACTAAAGATGCATTTTAACATTCTGAGTTCAGGCATACTAAACTTTATTTTCTCACCTTGTTCCCAGGGGTAGTTATGTTTATAAGATGTTATAAGCAGACTCCCCATTCTGTCCTATGGGCACAGGTAGCCTTGCAGTAGTGAAAAACAAAATTGGCAGTATTTCACTATCAGGACATGCCACACACACCAGGGCATGTCCTACATTTCACATACACTGCACCCTGCCCACAGGGGTACCTTGGGCCTACCTTAGGGGTGACTAATATGCAAGAAAAGGGAAGGGTAGGGCCTGGCAATTGGGGGCACTTGCCAGGTCGACATAGCAGTACCAGACTGCACACAGGCTCTGCAATGGCAGGCTTGAGTTACATTTACAGGCTGCTTATGTGGGTGGCACAATCAGTGCAGCAGCCCACTAGCAGCATTTGATTTACAGGCCCTGGGCACACACAGTGCACTGTACTAGGGACTGACTAGTAAATCAAATCAGCCAATTATTGAAACACCAATCCATAACAACAATTTACAAAGGGAGCACTTGCACTTTGGCACTGAACAGCAGTGGCAAAGTGCCCAAAGCATCTAGACCATCAAAACGGAGTTCAACACACAGCAAAAACACAGGAGGTCAAGGCAAAAAATACAGGGGAAACCCACGCCAATGATGCTAGGTCTATTAAAGTGGTTGAAAACCCACTTCAAATAATAATCACAATTCTTGTCAGGGTGAACCACAAGAGTTACTAAATAAACCTGTGTTTAGCCCGCTGGTAGGTAGGCACAAAGAAGTCAGACTTAACTCAGATGCAATGTGTACATTTATGCAGCACTCAAACAGTAATAAAGTGAAAATTAACAAAAGGATGATGGCAAAACAAATATAGAACAATAGAGGATATTTTTGCTGAGCTAACAATCATAATTCTGTTAGATTTGTTTCTTATGTTGCAGCAGGTCTTTCACAACAATTTCTGATATGCCTACTTTTTTTTCCAGTGGCATAATCAAGGTGGGTTATATTCTGGCCCGTTAACATGAAAGGGTAATCTACACCTTTTCGTGATAACTGCAGCAGCTTGTTTTTCTATTTCTTCTTTACTTAAGGTGTCTCCTCTCTGTCATTTTAGCCTCTTTTAGGCCTTTTAATTAATGCTCTGTCCTGATGATGGCACAGGCCCTTGGTTATGGTTGAAATGCTACCGACCACACTCTCTTGTGAACCAGGAGCTAATTCCTTGTTGTAAGAAATTGGATTATTGGTTTAAGTGGTTGAGAACCCACTTCAAATAATAATCACAATCCTTGTCAAGGTGAACCATGACAGTTACTAAATAAACCTGTGTTTAACCTGCTGGTGGGTTGGCACAAAGCAGTCAGACTTAACTTAGAGGCAATTTGGACATTTCTGCAGCACTTAAACAGCGATAAAGTGAAATCAAACAAAAGGATGATGGCAAAACAAATCTAGAACAATAGAGGATATTTTAGCAAATAAAATGACACCAAAACAACATAAAGCTAATCAGTAGAACCAGAGTTATGAGTTTTTAAATTTTAAGGAGAAAATAGTGCCAAAAGCTGTGAAGCACCTACTGTGGGTAGCTGGTTGCACCAGACCAGGAAAAAGTCAAAATTTCAGGCCGACCGCAACTGTGTGGCGGTCAGGTATGAGACCAGGTGTGGCCTGCTGGGAGTTGTACCTTTTGTTCTGGGTGTAGGGACTACGGTTTGCTGTGATGCAAAGTTCTGCATCTTGCGGGGTTAGGTCAGTCCAGCTGCCAATCAGGAGCTGCGTATTGCTGTGATGCAAGGCATTTGTGTTGTACTTCATTGGATACGGTTAAGCCACTGATCGGTAGCTGTAAGGCTCTGTGATGCAAGGTACTGCATCAGTCTGCCTTGCTCTGCGCCAGATCTGGGGAAGCCACCAATCAGGAGCTACAAGGTTATGCGATGTGAGCCTCTTCGTCAATCTGCAACGGATCAGCTGAAACTACCAGTTGAGCAGGGAGGAGTATACTCTGACTCCAGCCAAGGTTCCAGGACCTTGAGGACAGCACTTGGGGCCAGTACCCACTCCCACAAAAGCCAGCAGAGGGGATCAGGTCAGTCCATTTGGGTCTGATCAGCTGGAAAGCGGGAGAGAACTCTGGAAGTTTGGTGTGTCCCTGTAACTCAACCAGAAGGTCAGTCTGACTCTTGGAGTCACTTCTGGCGTCATGGGTTCAAAGCAAACATGGCCAGCCTTTCGTCTTCAGAAAGCAGAGGAGTCCTCCTTCTGATTTTAGGATTTGAGGGTACCACTTGTATACCCAGTTCCAACTCGTAGGTGGGGGACAACCCCTTTGTCTAGCCCCAAACTTTTTTGGTCAGTTCTTCCTCTTCCCCTTGGTCTATCTCCACTCTGGATAGCATTTGCCACTGACGGAGCAGGCATCTTTTGAAGTCAGGAAGGGGATGGGTACAGCTCTCAGGCTACTCTTGGAACTCAGGTAGGGGCTGGGTACAATCCCCAGCCCATCCATCCCAGTGAAGGAACCCCCTTTCCCACACCCAAAGACCCTTTTTTCCCCTGTCCGGGAGGAATACACATCACACCACAGGAGAACCCTTAACAGTCAAGTGACCATCGACATTGGCAGAAAGGCACATTTGGTTTAGGCAGAAAAATAGTAATTTATAATCCAGCTTTCCCATTAGAGAGGAATTTAAAGTACCATTCAAATGAGTGAAAGAAGCATTTCTCTAGCTATTCCCAAATTGAAATGATCACTTATTAAATGTAAAAGGGTAACTCAGTGTTAGTCTATAAAAGGCTAGCCTCGCCACAGTGAAAACACTTTGGGGGCTCTTCACTGTCAGGACATGTACATTTTAAATATACATGTCCTACTTTTTAAATACAATGCACCCTGGCATCTGGGCCTTTAGGGCCTAATTCTGTAGTGACATATAAGTATTAAAATGGAAGGTTTATGTCTGGCCAAAAGTTTATTTATTTTTCAAGGTCGAAATGGTGCTTTAAAACTGCACTGCAGGCTGAAATGGCAGGCCTGAGACATGTTCTACAGTGCTACTTTAGAGGGTGGCACAATGAGCGCTGTAGCCCACTTGTAGCATTTAGTGTATAAGCCCTGGGTACACGTGGGACCATATTCTAGGAACTTATAAATAAATTAAATATTCCAAGCAGGTGTATGCCAAGTTTTCTATAATTGGAAGGGAGAGCACAAGCAATTTACCCTTGGCTAGCAGGTGCAGAGTGTGCATAGTTCTAAAGCCAACAAAAACTGGTTCAGCAAAAAGAAAACAAAGGTAATGAAGGCAGAAATTCTGGTTATATACCACAAAATGGTGGTCAGTTCCAACACTTGTGAATTCATATGTGGTGTGCTGAAAACTATCATTTTGGATGACCAGCCCTTTCTTCCCTAATGGTCACATGTCATGCATTTACACGTCTGTGCATGAAATGCTAACATGATGCGTAATTCACCCCATTTCTGAGAACCGACCACCTTCCGCACTTTTTGCTTCCCGACACTGATGAGATGCAATTAAAACGTATCAATGTTCTATGAATAGTTGGCTACCTTTCCTCACCTTGTCATCATGATTCTTGTTTGACTCAGCTACCTAGCTATTATTTTTGTGTCTACTATAATTTATAATTATAAATGACTGTGGGAGATATTCACAAGAACGTGCGCTAAACATCTCCAGAAAATGTTAATGCAACTTTACACATCGCAGTCTATCGCGGGAAAATAATCCCGTGCTAACGTGGAATTCACAACACGGCGGTACCATGCAATAGCCTCCCGAAACCGCGGCCAATGTCCGCGATACAACCACTGCGACAGACGCGATGGGCCCAAACGCGATAAGAAAACAGTGATAACCAGCAAGAGGCCAGCAATACCCACGCGGAATGCGGGAAAAAGCACAAGAACAGCATACGGAAAATGCCACCAAAAAGGAAATGAACTGCAGAGTACCACGGATGCACCTTGACTGACTACAGAGGACAACATGAACCCCACAATCCCCACGGAGGAACACCCAGGAATCCAGGGCTCGTGGAAGGGCAATGAGAAGAGGAAGAGGAAGACGGGGTACAGTCTGCAGGAAAACACGATTATGGACACGGATGAGAGAGAACACCACCACCAACTGTACTTCACCTCCAACGTGTCATTGGCAACAAAGAGGCAAAGATGGCACACCATCTCGGACCATGTGAATGCCGTCGCAGCACCGAGGAGGACAATGGAAGAGGACAAGAGGCGCTGGAGTGATGTGAATGGCAAAACCAAGCAGAAACACGCTGCCAACACGAAAGCAGCAACGCACTTCGGAGGAGGTGGGCCAGCAGAACACCAGGAGCTGAATGACATGGAGAAGATGGTGGCCACAGTCATCAGTGGGTAGACGGTGACAGGAGTTGGGGATCCGGACACTGCCCAACATGATCCGACACTACAACATCAGGGTGCGTACCGACCAGGGGGGGGGGACGGGGGAAATGGGCACAGTGACACACATGCACAATTAAGCAGAGCACACAGCACACCCACAATGACTCAGGATCATGTCCCTGATCCCACGGGAATACTTCAGCACACACACAAACACAAAGTAGTCCCACGTACACCATGTGCCCAAAGGGGCACCCACCCAACACATCAACAATCACACAACCAACACATGCACACGTGCGAAACACAGCAAACATGCATATACGTCAGCCACACTGACAATGCAAGAGACACCACATGACGAGTAGCATGGCTGCAGTCCAATCATCATGACAATGTACACGGCTCGACACTGAGGTGGCTGAGTGCGGATCACAACCGGAAAGGAGCAGGTCACACTCGGACACAACCACCTGCACAAACAACCCCTGACGATAAGGACACATCTGCAGCCATACCCAAGAGTCACAACTCAACAAAGAGCACAAGTTACCCAAGTCTGCAACATCTCAGCACTGTGGATGCACAGAACTGAAAGGCACACCGCATGAAAAGGATAAGTGGCAGCCAAATCAGAGCCGCAGAAGCGACTCACCCACCGTGCAGCATACGCACATAAGAATAAGTGCACCTCGACATTGACAACATTCTGGTACAAACAGCAACACCTCCACAACAGAACACAGGACACAACTGGTGCCGCATATGTGCACAACATGGCCAATCACATCTGGCACAGCAGGAAACTGTGACATGACAATGTACAAGTACAACCTGCAACCTGAAAATATTTATTATTCACACATGCCGTGCTTGTGGACATTTAGTACTGTCCCATGATTGCCAAGGACGGACAAAATGTGACGTGCTCATGAGAAGAAATTGGCAATGAGGGTGTTCCTACTGGCTATTCCTGCCACAGCTGCAGTGGCATGTGGGCCACCTGCCCCATCGTCCGCATCATCGTCCGGTACCTCTGGAACTGGGATCCATGGGGCATTGGTGCGTACACAGATGTTGTGAAACACACAACATGCAACGATCATCTTGCACACGATGTCTGGGCTGTATAGGAGCCTTCCACCTGTGACGTCCAGGCACCTGAAACATGACTTCAACACGCCAAATGTGTGTTCCACGATGCCCCTGGTGCGTATGTGGCCCGCATTATACTGCCTCTGGGCGGGTGTGTTCCGGTCTCGGAGGGCTGTCATCATCCAAGGGCAGAGTGGATATCCTTGATCACCTGTGACAGTGCAGAGAGATAAGAGTTAATACTTGGTTCGGCATGATGTGTTGGCAGCCCCACTAGTCCAGTGACGCCTGTGCTGGCTGTGTGTGGGGTGTGTGTAAGCCAGCCCTCAGGGAGTAGCTGGTGCTGGCAACAACTACAACAGTCATCAGGCACTCAGGAATGCAATGTTTGAACAGCTAGGGAGCATGACTTGAGTTGCACAGAGTTAGTGGCCCCGGATGCACAGCAGCCCACATGGGCCTACCGCCATGGGACGCTGACTTGCGGGAGACTGGGGTAGGGACATGAGGGCAGAGCAGGGTCTCGTATGTATCAAAGGTAGTTTTCGCGGAGTGTCTCCGAGGTGAGTGGGAGGTGTACCCCCATGGCATGGGGCAGAGGGCACATACCAGCTGTGTCCAGCAACATGGCGGATATGAATGCCACAGACTCATGCCAAACACCAAGTCCGTACCTGCCAGTTGCTGATGACAACCCCAGGCCACAGGCTCAGACACCAACAATGTTCTGCCAGAGGCTGACGGTGAGTCACGGCGCACAGGGTTAGTGGCACCAGGTCAGTCCTTGCAAGTGGTTGACCTCCTCCGTAACGGTGATCCGTGTTCCCACCGGACTGACACGCATCTGTCTCTCACTCCTCTCCCTGCGTTCACTGGCATGAACTCTGCCATTGATTAATGAAGACTCAGTTCTAGATGTGGGCCATACTGGACTGCAGTGTAGGCCGGCTGCAGCGGTGGGGTATGTCAACGAATGTGGACTCCTGGGGGCCTGTGTCACGGAGGACAGCGATGGTCTGAGGAGGCTGCCAAGCTCGCGGGCATGAGTCTTGGAGCTAGCACCGGCACGTGGTGGGCCCTCTTTGACACACGACGGTGTCGGCAGGTGAGCAGTGCGGCCTTGGAGCGCTGGGACAGGCAAGCCGGGTCTGGGTATCAGCAGCCTGGGGTGCAGCAGGCGCACAGGCTCGCAGGCCCCACTGCTCACGGCGTCGGCCTCATGGCGGGCTGAGAGGCGCCGCTCTGGCAGTGACGTTGGCCATTCCGGGAGAGCACCACGCTCAGCGCAACGGTGTTTCCATCCACACCTCTGCGCAGGCCTGGCATAAGCCGGGCCAACCCACTACGCTCATGCACACAGGGGGGGAAGCAGCAAGCAACATTTCCATGATCTAACCCACAGCCTTGGGTGACATGGTTGCGTCCACTGTTCACTACTCCCCAGACACCAGCAGTTAATATCTGCATGGACATATCTGTGGTTTGCATAACCAGGTCTGTCCAGCACATTCACGCCATACTTGTCGTTGTGTACATTCCCATTCATGGGTCACTTGCATCCTTCGCACATGCCTGCTTTCCGCCTCTCCACACGTTCAGCTGTTGTGTGGCTGTGGTGCCATGATATAGCTGGCTTGTGTACATGGGAAGCCCAGGATCCCAATGGAGTTGTGTTGTCGTGACTGGTAGGTGGGCATGTTGATTGACATGTTGTATGTGGTTTGGTCACGTGTGCATTCCCACAGTTGTGCGTTGTGTGATGGTAGCTTTGAGGTGTGTGGTGTGTTGATTTGGTACTTACCAACGAGCAGTCCAGTTCCATAGATGCCATCCTGGAAGCGCTGGTTGATGATGGACTGTCGGAAGATGTAGGAATCGTGCACACTGCCTGGGTAGTTTGCGACGACATTGGTGAACATTCCCCGGTGGTCCACTATTGCCTGCACATTGATGGAGTGCATGTGCTTTCTGTTGCGGTAGATGTGTGCAGTGTCTGCAGGGGGCACAAGTGGGACATGTGTGCAGTCAATGGCCCCCAACACGTGTGGGAAGCTAGCAAAGGCGTAGAAGCCTTGCTTGGTCTCCAGCTGTTCCTGCGCAGTGTGGGGGAAGTGAAGGTACTGGGGTATGAAGCTGATGATGGCATCCAGGACAGGTGTGAGGAACTTTGACAGGGTTAGCTGTGAGACTCCTCTGACTCTGGCCGTTGTTGGTTGGAAGGTGCCAGAGGCCAACGTGTGCAGCACAGCCAGCAGCTTTGTCTGCGGAGGGATGTTGGTTGTCCGCTGTGTTGGGACCGTCAGCCTGTGGCCGATGTGGGTCATGATGCGCAGGATGGTTGTCCTTTTGAGCCTGTAGTGGGCAATGACTTCCTCGGGCGTTAGGTCTGTGAGACTGGTGCGTTTTCGGTAGGTCCGCTGCCTTACTCTGCGCTACCTCTGTGGTGGTCCGGGGGGGATGCCGGTCCGGGTCCTGGGGGTGGTGGCGGTCTTGGGGTTGGTGGCGGCACTGAGGGTGGTGGCAGTGGGTGTTGTGGCCCTGTTGGGGCTCCGAGCTGCATGATCAGTAGCTCCATGGCATCGGTTGTTCTTCGGCTGTGGCTGTGTGCGGGGCTCCGTTGCCTGCTGCAGGTAGTCGTCCTGCTTAACACCAGCAAGAGGCAGGTGTTAAATAGCTGCTGCTACCGGGGCTTATCGCGTTGTTTTGGTTTGCATCGCAGATCTGGCAGTTCATTGTGAAAGTGGTGTTGTGGTGTTTTCGTGTGTTTTTGCACGGGAACGCCTACTCTGCATCTCATTAGGGTTAGTTGGTGGTGTCACCCGTGGGGATGAAATTTGCGGCAGTTATCGCGGGATTACTGGCGATGTCTACAGTTTGCACCCGCTTGTGAATGGGGCGTTAAATCTATCTCCACTTTTGATACGTTAAGGTGGCGATAACTCGGCGATAAGTCCTTGTGAATATCCCCCTGTGTGTGATGATAGTATCATATTTTCATTTGAATATTTATTCGATCGTTGTTTTAAGGATTTCATTAGTGATAAAGAGCAAACAATTTTACTCCTAACAGGTAAAACCAGTTTGGTTTATATGAAGAATAGCTAGCTCAGCCTTTGTAGTTTGGCGTAAGCTGCAAGTCTTTCCTTGAAGAACTGTGCGAGGTACTGGTACAACTGCACAGAACAAATTATATAGTGAAAAAAGCATGCTAGATATAAAAGTAAAATTAAGTAATCAATAATGGAAAATGTGCCTAAGTTAAAGTATGCAAACATTTCTCCAGAATTCCCCAATCCCTATAGCTCACTAGGGTTTTACAGTATTTTAGATATGGCATCTCATTACCTATACGTTTTTTTCATGTACAACTGCTACGAATTGTTTGGAGGATTCCTTTCAAATGTGTGCAGCCTTTCAAACATAATTGTGATGAGTACATTTTGGAAGTGCTTGTAAATCACCGCATAGCTCCCCCTAATGACTTAGCCCCCAATCTCACATTTGCATCATTGTCAGAGCTACCTTATATTTAGTTTAATAGCCATCAACTAATAATCAAATAGAGGACAGCACTCTAAGGTTCATTAAAATATGTCATCGACTAGAATTCACCAGCGGTACCCAGCACTATTTGACAGGTTGGAAAACAATTATTGCAGTTCCAGTTCCTATTAGCCAATCAGTGTTGTGTGAATAGTAAAGGAGATGTTACTGACAAACATTCAAATTTTTAGCTAACGGGGCGATTTCTTCATATACCATCTCTTTATTGGCAGGCGATGTTAATGTTTAAGAAAATAAATGCATTTTAATTGCATACTTTTTCTTTGGGATGTTGCATTTTGCTGCCAGATTGCATGCTCAGCAGCGTTATATTTTAAAAGAGATTATTAGCAGTAAGAAAGGTGACAGCCAGTCCTGGGGCTCCAAAACAAACTGTTATGCAAGAAGGCATGAACAAATGTGGTATATTAAGCAAAACTACAGATGGCAAATACCATTGGACAGAACAATTAAACAACACTAACAGCCCTTGTAAAATGTAATGATTTTATTTATATTGCAGCAAATTATTATTTTTCTAATTACGTCTAACAAGGGCGCCCAGGCTTTGAAGTTATTACCACTGAAGTTATTGTTCCATGATACAAGCATCACATCGAAGCATAGTGAGAGAAGCCGCAATAATATCTTGTCACTGGTTTCTAGCCTGCGGTCATATCTATTTAGCTGGAACTACATGCTCCATTGTAGGCGACTGCGAAAATCCTCAAGGCCAAATTCACTAATAATTTTTCATGCAACATAGCACAGCAACCAAAGTTGCTGCACAGTGTTTGTGTGAAAGTCAGAGAGCAGAACAGTCATATCTACTATATGGCATTCTATCTCTCTATCCCTACAGTGGCGCTCTTTCGGTTTGCTTAGAACCACGCACGAACCCTTGCACTATAGTTCTAGGTTATGTGCATAATGCTTACCATTGAATTTTCTACTGGAAGAATACCCTTCAACTACAAAATGCTATGCTTTGACATAGTTTAAAACTTTTCTCTAACTTTACACCTGGCTTGAGGAGACATACATTTTTGGTGCAAAGTCCTGTCAATTTACTAGATAGAGCTGTGAATCAAAAGCCATTGGTGGCTGCATGTGAACGCCTATGTACCACCTATCATACAGCCCCTTGATGTCAAGTTGTACAAAGTATCACACAGCAAATCTTTGCTTTTCTTTAGGGCTACTTTACGGCACACAACAAGCTTCGAGCTGGAAAGTAAATCCGTTGCCAACACTTTGCATCAGTTTTCATCATTTTTGCAATGTAAACCTGGTGCAAATCGTTATGAAATCTGCCCCACTGCTTTTTTACAATCTCAATAGAGTGGTTTGTATCAGAGCGCTTTATTTAAATCCTCCGAGAGCTGTCCGCCATGTGCAGTTCAATATTCGATAAATTAAATTGAAAACGTTGACAATAAATGAAATGCTATTAGTGTCTCGCAGGTCTCAACAGGATTGCTTATTAAGGTTTGTGCAGAAGGATAATATTATGATACAGAGGCATACGTGATTATCAGTCCTCTGGTTAGAACTAAGGTTATTATGCTGCCCTTGTTATTAATCACTTTAAAAATATGTCTTTCATCATTTATTTTTAAATGAAACATGCCAGAATTTCCCTCAAATATAATTTTTTTCAAGGAGTGAGAAAATGAGAATACCATGGGGCATATTTACAACAAACTGGTTATAGGGCAATGCTGCAAGTCATTTTGCTGCGCTGCCCTATGCCAATTTAAAAGGGCAGGAATGCACCGTATTTACAAGATACCTGTCCTCTAAGCCAGCGCTGGCTCACAATTAGCAGCAGTGTGCCAATGCATGCACCCTTGCACCATGGTGCAAGGGTGTCTGTGTTGTTGTCAGGATTGTTTTTATGCATGAAGGGACACCTTCCTACACAAAAACAATCACAAGAGGTGTTTTCCTCATTCCATGTGTGCTGTAGAATGCAGCACACATGGAAAGAGGAAAAAACAAGGTGTAAACATTTGTACTGGTTACGCATGCTCTAGGGAGGCACAAGGTTTTGGCTCTGCCCCATGTTTATGAGATATTGTAAATCTGAGACAGCATCAAAGTCCATGGGTTTTGCATGGGAATTCCTCTATAATGCAGCATAAGGCAAGGCAGCCACTTGCGCTGCTTTGCTTTACTCCATATCTAGAAGGCCATAAAAAGCCATGCAGAGTGGTTTAACGTGGCTTTGTAGATATTGCAAAGCCTTGTGTGCCACTGGACCGTCACAAAAAGTGACATTCCGGTGACACTCAGGGCTTGTAAATAAGGCCCCACATACCTTCACATTGGTGTTCATAAGAAAGGCAATCAGAAGGACTCTTTCAAAGTGTCACAAAAATAAAACATTTTGAACTATGACGAACCAGGAGGTAGGTATAGATTTTTCAGAGTACACCATCTATGTTGCAATTTAGCCTCATTTTCAGATCCAACTTAATAAACTTTCCGGTTCAAATGTATTTACCTCTTTATCTATGTAAATATGAGTCACATTTTTAATGCTAGTGTGCAATACTTTGCCTTCATCCATTTCAGAAATGACAACAGCATGTACTGTGCTCTTGGAGAGTAATTGTACTGAAATATGACACATCGCAGCAACCAAAGTAGTGATGCTGTGTTTCCAGCAAAGGGAAAATGAAAAACTGTACCATATCTAGCAACATATGGAGCTCTTTTTCTCTATTCTAGCACTGGTGCACGCTAAGATGCCTGGTGCCAACACACCAAAGTGCAATGGTGTGCATTTTTGCAAGAATACATTTTGTACTGTAAGGGGAGCATTCTTGTATAAAAGCTAAGCTTTATTGCTTTTCCCATTTTGTATGTGTGCTGTACAGCGCTGCACAGTTTGAAAAGATTGGTGAGATCAAAACGTATCTCCTCAATTACGCCTGCCTCGAGGAGTTGTGAAGTTTTGGTGCAAATCCCTGTCTACACTATTATATCTTGTGTTTGATACCCAACAGGATCTTTTTGTTGGGTTTGAGAGGGCACAACACCCTCTATGTTTTCCCTATTTGAACTGGAGACCTATGAATTTTTATTGTCTTTTGTCCTCTCAGTTTTTCCCTTTTCTCCTCCTGACTTTTCACTCCTCTGGGGGTTGGCTTGTTCTCTGGCATGGACGTCAATTCACCAAAATGCCTGGGGTAGCGGGAAGTGACATTACATGCCCTTTGACCTTCACTTTCACTTACACACACTTGCTTATACATACACACACATTCAAACACTCTCTCACATAATCACACCCTTCAGACCTCACTTATATTCAAGGCATGGTGAATATTGGGATAGAAGGCAACCCTAGTAGGCTGAAAGTATTTACCTGAAATTTGAATGGCCTGATCAATATGACTAAAAGAAGGGAAGTCTGTCAGATGGCTAAGAGATATAACCCTAATGTATTGTTGCAAGAAATGCAACTACTGGGCGCTAGAGTCTTTCTGGAGATATATGGGTTTTTGGTGACTTACCATGTTGGATTTATTAGGAGTTATCGGGGGTTGACCTAACTATATGAAAAGAACTGGCAGTCCCCTTCACAAAGATATGGAGGGATGCAAAGGGGAGGTATGTGGCTGTCACTGGCATGTGACATGGGAGACCTTTATCTATTCTTAGTTTGTAAGCCCCTCCACCACTGACCACAACTTTCCTCCAAACTATAAGCTCACTTCCAGCACAGTTTCTGTCTGGTGTTTGGTTGCTTGGAGAGGAACTTAATGGGGTGGTTGACTGGGTGTTATAAAGCAAACACAAGGAGATAATGGACGGAGTGCTGAAACCTTTCAGACAATCACCCGCAGTCACAGATCTGGGTTGAATCAATTATCGTTCTTTAGCTCACTTTGCCACCTCAGTTCAGACACAGATATGCAATTCAGTCTTGATCCTGTGCCTCATGGGTACAGTCCACCCCGATCTGCCAAGCCAGGTCTTCCCTGAACTGGAAACAAGCATCCTGGGACCGGTTTCGGGATAACACCCCTCATCAGCCAGGATAGCTTGAATCCAGTGGCAAAGTGAGCAAGGGACCCTCGTCTGGGCATACCCTGCCAACTTAGGGCGAACAAAGCAAACACAAGTGTTGTATCACTTGGGATCAGTGCAGTTACACACCAGCAGACTTCTGGCCTCACCTACTTTTTAGAGGCATAAAACCTAACTGAGGCTTGGTGCAGTTTCCATCCACAAGAGGGTTGCTAGACATACTGCACCAGCCACATGGGTTCTTTTCCTGGCCGGCCTATTTCTTTTTTCCTCACAGCAGCAGTGAAGGAAATGGGTGGTGTAGGTAAACCAGACGGAGGCCTATCAGACCGCTTACCAGTTAAGATGATGGTAAACTTTGGCTCACAATAGAGGTAGGAGCCTGGGCAAATTAGCGCCAGATGGATGTCCGACTCAGAGTTTAAAGCTCACTTCGTAGAAGAAACTGAGGGCATTTTTGATATTGAATGAGGAAACTGTGGTTTCCCCTGTGACCTTATGGGAAGCCTTTAAGACATCAATTGGGGTGAGGGATAATCAGCTATATGGCAGGCAACCTCGGATATCAGCAGCAAGTGACCTAAAAAAGGCTTTGGCAGTAACAGTTCTCATACCGCACTCGTCTAAATCACTTTCGAGTGTCAATATGTAGTGCTTAACCACTTGAGGCTCTATTGCCAGAATAACCCTTATTATCTCAACTTGGACAAAGTATACAATATAATGAGAAGCACTATAAAGATAGTAAATTTAACTGTCCATGGCGTTTTACAAACTCTCACAATCTTGTTTTCATCCACGCAGATGAATCAAATAACCAGCAAACAGCATGTTCCTTGCTGCTTAGCTCCTTGATTGACCAAAAACAGGTATGAAGAATGATACAGGATTTTAACACTAGAAGATTTATATAGATAGGTTATGTTTGTGATATTCCTTTGAAAATTTGTCCCTGGTGAAGTCCTACCGGAGGATGAAAAACGTTGGTTGGGCTGTTTCATTCATTATGAGAAGATTTTTTTTTTTTTTAAAACAAGAACACTCCAGAATAAAATACAATATTTGTACAAAGTTTCCAAAACAAATATGGTTATTTGATTCATCTGGATGTATGAAAAGATGATTGGGTGGATGAAAAGAAGATTGTCAAGGACAGTTCAAATTCAGTTTGAATTTACTATATCTGGAGTGCTTCCCATTATGTTTCATTAAGTCAACAGGAAATGGTGATTTGATTAGAACCCCCCCCCGCCTGCAGTCCTTATATGCACTTATGCTGTGTGGTATCAAACACATGGGGACGGTGATGAAACAAACTCTCCTGAGGACGCAAAGGAGATGTGGCAGAAGACTCAAACTTCCATCTACCAATAAGAGAATAAAGTCAGCAAGACACTCCACTTGTTCTACTGTAAGAGGGAAAATATGAGCTATAATGCCCACATAATCGATGGACCAAGATACACGTAATGGACAATTGTACTACAGCTCAATGTTTCACTCTTAATATGATACACTAAATGTCTTAATATGCTACACTAAATGCGTGGCGTCTCATTATTACCTCTGAAGAATTAGACAGGCTTGCTTAGGACCTCCTAGAGAAGAGAGAACTGCTAGAGGGGGATGTCACTAGAGACGATTTATCAACTGCCATGAGTTAATTGCAAACAGGAAAGACTCCAGGCCCAAATGGGTTTCTGGCTTAACTATTTAAGAGGTACAGCAACAAACACTCAATTACCAAAATGCTAGACTATTAACTCCAAGAGTGTGGGCTACCACCGTACCTCTGTGCAGTCAATACAGTAATGAAAGACAAGGCAGTTTCACCGTCTGTGGATTGCTCCTCATATAGACCATTTTACTTTCTGAACAAGGAAGCCAAAATGCTGGCCAAAGATGTAACTAATTTGTTGACAGGTGGGATTTGATCTCTTGTGAAGCTAGATCGGAGTTGCTTTGTGCCTAGGAGGTTGACTTGGCATAACATCATGTGATTAAATAAAAATCTAGGCCTTAGTGGAAAGGTACTTAGGGCTTTTAATGACTGTCTTTTGACGTGGTAGGGTGGGGCTAAATGTTCGCACTCTTAAAAAGAATTAACTATGGGCTTAAATTCCTTCAGTATATACATCTCTGCTATACAATCTGTCAAAGAGAGTGGGAATGAGTCCGTTAGTTTGGGACACCCATCCAAACTTTAGAGGAACTAGGAAGAGCTGCCCTGCACTCATCTAAGTACCCATGCATTATCCTTGCACTCATAACATCACTCAGGTACTACACCTGCAGTCGTCCAGGCACTCCAGGCAGTACAGCTGCACTCGTACAATCACCCAGACAATACACATGCACTTATGCAATCACTAAGGCAGTACTCTTGCACTCAACCATTCAATCTGGTACTACTGATGCACTCATCTTTTCTCTTAGGCAGTACATATGCACTCATCCCATGACCCAGGCATTACCTTTGCACTCATACTTTCATACAGGCACTACCCATGCACTCATCTATTCTCTAAGGCACAACTCGTGCACTAATGCAATAACCCAGGCATTTTCCTTGCAATTATCCTTTCAGTCAAGCACTATCCATGCACTCATCCAATCACCTAGGCAGTGCCTCTGCACTCATGCAATCACTCAGGCACTATTCTTGTACTGAACCATTCACACAGGCATTACCCATGCACTCATCTATTCTCTCAGGCACTACCCATGCACTGATCCAATGACCCAGGCACCACCCTTGTACTGATCCTTTTACTCATGCATTACCCATGCACTCATCTAAGCATCCAGGTATTACCATTGCATTCATGAAGTCACTCACTTACTACACATGCAGTCATCCAATCAGCAAGGCACTACCCCTACACTCATGCAATCACCCAGGCAATACACATACACTTATCCAAACACGCAAGCAGTACTCTTGCACTCAGGCATTCAGTCTGGTACTACTGATGCACTCATCTTTTCTCTTAGGCAGTATGTATGCACTACTCCTATGACCCAGGCATTACCTTTGCACTCATCCTTTCATACAGGCACTACCCATGCACTCATCTATTCTTTCAGGCACAACTCATGCACTAATGCAATAACCCAGGCATTTTCCTCACACTTATCCTTTCAGTCAAGCACTATCCATGCACTCATCCAATCATCCTTACAGTACCTCTGTGATTATGCAATCACTCAGGCATTATTGTTCTACTCAATCATTCGGTCAGGCACTACCCATGGACTCATCCGTTCTCTCAGGCACTACCCATGCACTCATCCAATGGCCCAGGCACTCCCTTGCACTGATCTTTTCACTCATGCACTACCCATGCACTCATCTAAGCATCTAGGCATTACCCTTGCACTCATGAAGCCACTCAGGTACTACACATGCACTCAACCAATCACCCAGGCAGTACCCATGCACTCATGTTATCACCCAGGCACTACCCATCCACTCATGCAATCACTCAGGTAATACTCTTGCACTCAGCCATTAACTCAGGTACTACCCATGTACTCATGTTTTCACTTAGGTAAGACCCATGCACTCATCCAATGACCCAGGCACTACCTTTGCACTCATCCTTTCACGCAGGAACTACGTGTGCACTCATCCAATCACCTAGGCAGTACACCTGCTCTCATAGAAACACCCAGGCACAACTCTTGCACTCATCATTTCATTAAGGCAGTAACCATACAATCATCCAATCACCCAGGCACTACACCTGCACTCATACAATCACCCAGGCACTACCCATCCACTTATGCAATCACTCAGGCAGTACTGTTGCACTCAACCATCTACTTAGGCACTACCCATGCACTCATCCAATCACCCAGGCAGTACACCTGCACTCATAAAAATACTCAGGCAGTACTCTTGCACTCATCCTTTACTCAAGCAGTACCCATGTACTCATTTCTTCTCTTAGGCACTACCCATGCACTCCTCCAATGACCCAGGCATTATATTTGCACTCATCCTTTCATGCAGGCACTGCCCATGCACTCATCCAATCACCCAGGCAGGACACCTGCACTCATCAGTGATATCATTAGTGATGTCACTGACCATGTCATGAGTGATGTAATATGTGACGTCATCAGCAGTGCATTGCCGGGGCGCGAGTTATAGTTAGCTCAACAAACTAAAACGGCCGAATTTCTCTGGTTTTGTACTACTGATATGTCCAACTAACTATAACGTCCCAGAAACCTGTGGTTTTTTCAGTGAATATCAAAGGTTTTTTAACTGCTAATTTCTAACTATAACGTCCCTGAAACCTGTGTTTTTTTCAGTGAATTTCTAAGGTTTTTTAAATGCTAATTACTAACTATAATGTCCCTGAAACCTGTGGTTTTCTTCAGTGAATATCAAAGGTTTTTTAAATGCTAATTTCTAACTATAACGTCCCTGAAACCTATGGTTTTTTCAGTGAATTTCTAAGGTTTTTAAATGCTAATTACTAATTATAACGTCCCTGAAACCTGTGTTTTTTTCAGTGAATTTCTAAGGTTTTTTAAATGCTAATTACTAACTATAATGTCCCTGAAACCTGTGGTTTTTTTCTGTGAATATCAAAGGTTTTTTAAATGCTAATTTCTAACTATAACGTCCCTGAAACCTATGGTTTTTTCAGTGAATTTCTAAGGTTTTTTAAATGCAAATTACTAACTATAACGTCCCTGAAACCTATGGTTTTTTCAATGAATTTTTGAAAGATTTTTTAAATGCTAATTTCTAACTATAAGTTAGTAGTCGCGTTAGAAGAGTGTTGCAGAAAGGGGCATGGGCCTCCGACCAGCGATCAGGAATTCTGCTGCGCAGGACTTACAGGAGGTCTACTTGGCTGCCAAAGTCCCTCAGGGGTAAAGTGGAGTTCATCCCCTGACCAGTACTGTGCCAGGAGGTGCGTTTGCAGAGTGGTGCAGAAAGGTGAGCGTGGCCTCCGAAGACCCATTAGCAATCCCACTGTGTGGGACTTACTGGAGATAACAGGAGGGGTAGTTGGCCTCCAAGGTCAACCTTGGGGGCCAACTACCCCTCCTATTATCTCCAGTAAGTCCCACACAGCAGCATTGGTAAATTCTCAAAGCAGGCCACGCCCCCCTTGCCCACCAGTTTGCAAACGCTCTTGGATGGTGATTAAAGTCCCCTTCGATGCTGGGGGTCCTTAGAGGCCAACTAGCCTACCTGACACCTCCAGTAAGCCCCAGATAGTGGGATTGCTGAGACCTGAACACAGGCCATAGCTCCTTTCTTCACCACTCTGCAAATGCACCTCCTGGCTCACTCTTGGTTGGGGGATGAAGTCCCGTTGCCTGAGGGTCCCTGGGGGCCAACTGGCCCTCCTGTTATCTCTAGTAAGCCCCAAACAGCTGGATTACTGAGAGTAGTATGAGGCCACGCCCCCTTTTTACACCACTCTGCAAATGCACCTCCTGGTGCACTGCTGCTCGGGGGATGAAGTCCACTTTAGTCCTAAGGTCCTCAGGACACAAAGGACCTCATCGCTCCCACCAGCAGTGCGCCAAGAGGCGCGTTTGCAGAGTGGTGTAAAAATGGGATTACTGGAGGTACCTGGATGGATAGTTGGCCCCTAAGGACCCCTAAGGATCTAGGGGACTTAATCCCACAACCCAGAATGCGCCAGGAGGAGCATTTGCAGAGTGGTGCAAGGAGGGGGCGGGCCTCCAGCGAGATGCCAGCTTTTTTTCTTCATTTTTTTTATAGTTAAAAGGGGGGCTGTGTGGCCCCCCCTTCTTTCAATATTTTATGGGCCCTCGGGACCCCATCCCCCAGGGCCTATGACATTTCTTTAATTTTTTTAAATGGGAAGGGGGCCAAGCGGCCCTCCTCTCCATCCTCCGGGGCCTGGCCTCATTTTTTAAAAAATTATTTTTTTAATTACGGGAGGGCATCCGCATGGCCCCCCTTCCCTGGGCCACTTCTGGCCCCGGGTACCCCATCCCCCGGGGCCTGGCCAGCCTTTTTAAAAAAAAAATTTTTAGAGGGGGGCCACGCGGCCCCCCTTCTGATGCCAATTATGGCCCTGGGGACCCCATCCCCCGGCCGGCCTTCCGTTAGAAAAAAAATAATTAAAAGGGAGGGGGCCGAGTGGCCCCCCTTCCGGGCCACTTCTGTCCCTGGGGACCCCATCCCCCGGGGCCGGCCCTCATGTTGGGGACCGCGGGGGGAGCCCCAATGCCCCCACGGTCCTGCTGGCTCCCCGCCTTCTGCGGGAGCCGGCATTGCTTTTGGACAAGGGGAGCTGCTGACATGCAGCTCCCCTTGTCCAAAAGCAATCTGCTTTGCTTCGTGGAAGCGAGAGCAGGTTTCCTGCTCTCGCTTCCATGAAGCAAAGCAGTGTTTGCAATGACAGAGAGGGAGCAGTGCTCCCGCCCTGCCATTGCAAACTGCAATGTCCCGGGGGTGGGCACCCTGCGACATTGCTGTAGCCGGCCCTGGTGGGGGTGGTGGTCCCCAGGGCCAAGGAGGGCTCCAGGAGGTGGGCCACGCAGCCCCCCTCCCAACATTTACATAGCCCCGGGGAGGTGGTGGTCCCTGGGGCCAGAGGTATGTAACGGACCCCCGCATTAGCATAATTAGTGCCCTGGGAAGGTGGTGGTCCCTGGGGCAGTATGGGGGGGGGGCAGGAGCCCCCAGCACACTCACTTTTAATTTATGTTGCCCGGGGAGGTGGCGGTCCCCGGGGCTGCAGGGGGAGCATGACCGCCCTGCATTTAAACATCGAAGCCCCGGGGAGGTGGTGGTCCCCGGGTCTTGGGAGAGCCCGCGAGGCCCCCCCCAAAATTAAAAAATTCCCTGGGAAGGTGGTGGTCCCCAGGGCTGCGGGGGCCCCGCGGCCCCCGCAAATATTAATAACATTGCTCCCAGGACCTGGGGAATTCTACAAAACGAAGCGCAGGACCAAAAAAAGCATTTTTTTTAAAAATTTCGGCGGGTTTTGCAAACCCAGCCCTAATCCTGCCGATTTTTTTAAAAGAAAATGCTTTTTTTGGTCCTCAGGATCCCTGTGGGACCCCTTGAGCAGGGCTAGAGGATCAGGGTGTTTCTACCCTGACCCCTTATCTTCTTTTTTAATCGTTTTTTGACCCTTTTGCTTGTGACTCAGTTCAACCGAGTCACAAGATGGCTGCCAATACTTCTTAGTTTGGAGTGTTGGTAGCCAATCAGATGAAGCTCGTGATCGGAAGGATTTGCAGATCCACCGATATCGATACTTTTCATTTTTAAATTTCTCAGGAACTACTGAACGTATTTACACCATTTAAAGCAAAGAGTGCACTCTGGACCAAGAGCTACCTCTCTGCCAAATTTGGTGTAATTCTGTTCAGCAGTTCGGGCTATAGCCGCGACAAAACTTCCTATGGAAATTAACATGGAGAAAACATGTTTTGGGACACCCCTTCTTTCTCGGCCCCAGCTTGACGAATCACCCCGAAACTTTCAAGACAGGAGCTGACTGGAGCAGCACATTAATTTTAAAAATTTCGCGAAGATTCGTCAAACGGCACCAAAGATATTGGCAAATCAAAAAATACTTTTCCTATGGAAACTAGGTCCTAACTATAACTACCTATTGGTGACCGTCAGTAGGTAATATATATATATATATATATATATATATATATATATATATATATATATATATATATATATTCACTGAAAAAACCATAGGTTTCAGGGACGATATAGTTATAAATTAGTATTAAAAAAACATAGAAATTCACAGAAAAAACCATAGGTTTCAGGGACGTTATAGTTAGTTGGACATTTCACTCGTACAAAACCAGAGAAATTCGGACGTTATAGTTATTTGAGCTAGCTATAACTCGCGCCCCCGCAATGCACTGCTGATGACGTCACATATTACATCATTCATGACATGGTCAGTGACATCACTGATGACATCACTGATGACATCTCAAATGACATCACTGATGACATCATCCACGTGAACATCTGATGCACCTCCTCACACCCTAATATAACCTTTGATACACCCACTCTAAAATACAGACTACCAATTTCGAAACCATAGACACACCAATACCAGTTACTATATACCCACTCACTGATTCCTAGGTCTACACACACATCCACTCATTCACCCATACAGTCACTCATACATGCAGTCACTCATCAATACAACACTATCATATGCACTCATACACCTATACAGACACTCATCCAGAGTTCCTCACACACCTAGTCAGTCATGCAAAGAATCAATCACACTTCCATTTACTCACCTATACAGTTATACACACACCACCTCACTTATTCATACAGATACTAACACATACTTACTCTCTTATACAATCACTGATACAAGTACACGCTCATCCATACAGCCACTCTCACAATCACTCACTCTCACGTACAGTCAATTATATACTCCAACTCTCACATACACTGCCTTTTATATATGTAGTTACTCGGACATGTACCACTGAGACATCCATTTACTCACCAACACACCCATACACACACTCACCCACCCATACAGCTGTTTCCACATGCACTCTTGAACCCATACACCCAGTGAATCAACCAGTCACATATCTATGCACAGAGTCACACACCTCCCACCCATCCACACAGACACTCAGGCACCCATACAGATACTCAGATAACCAATCAATAACCCATATACATACTCATGTAGCTACTCACCAACTGATGCAGCCACTTACACACCAACTGACAGACTGATACCGACATTTACACAGTTTAGTCACTAGCCCATGCATTCAGTAAGACACGTTTAATCACTCACTTATACAGTCAGTCACGCACCTACTAAATCATCTATTCAGGCACTTATACACCCACTCATTCTTCAATACACCTTGGCATATATATATATAAAACATATCTAAACTTTACAGAAACACACATTCACTGGATGATGTCATCAGTGATGTCATTTGAGATGTCATCAGTGATGTCACTGACCATGTCATGAATGATGTAATATGGGACGTCATCAGCAGTGCATTGCGGATGCGCGAGTTATAGTTATCTCAACTAACTATAACCGCCGAATTTCTCTGGTTTTGTACGAGTGAAATGTCCAACTAACTATAACGTCCCTGAAACCTATGGTTTTTTCAGTGAATTTCTATGGTTTTTTTAAACGTTAATTTCTAACTATAACGTCCCTGAAACCTATGGTTTTTTCAGTGAATTTCAAAGGTTTTTTACATGCTAATTTCTAACTATAATGTCCCAGAAACCTATGGTTTTTTCAGTGAATTTCAAAGGTTTTTTAAATGCTAATTTCTAACTATAACATAGCAGTCGCGTTTGCAGAGTGGTGGAGAAAGGTGAGCGTGGCCTCCGAACACCTCTTAGCAATCCCACTGTGTGGGATTTATTGGAGGTAACAGGAGGGGTAGTTAGCCCCCAACGTCAACCTTGGGGGCCAGCTACCCCTCCTATTACCTCAAGTAAGTCCCACACAGCAGGATTGCTAACTTCTCATACTAGGCCATGCCCCCTTTCTCCACCACTCTGCAAATGCGCCCCCTGGCGCGTTGTAAGTTGGGGAATTAATTCCCCTTGAATACTGAGGGTCCCTGGGGGGCAACTTGCCCACCAGGTACCTCCAGTAAGCGTCACAGAGCTGGATTGCAGAGAGGTGGTCCGAGGCCACGCCCCTTTTTACACCACTCTGCAAACGCGCCTCTTGGCGCCTTCTGCTCCCTTACTTTCCACACTCCGAGAGTCATTTCTCAGGGGGCAAGCAGGCCAGGCTCCAACAATAAACACCACCATCCTCCATTGCCACGCAGGGAGCATGTTATCTGGAAGCCTCGCACCAGAAGCACTGACCGCCCTGTTAAGGTCCGGGATCCCTGCGTGGCAATGGAGGATGGTGGTGTTTATTGTTGGAGCCTGGCCTTTTTTTTTTGCTCACTTTTCACTATGGTGTGAATAATAAAATATTTTTGAAATAATCACCTTGCTGTGGTGCCGTGACTTTCGCTGGGAAAAAGACGCGAAGGAATTGCAGGATTATATATATATATATATATATATATATTACCTACTGGCGGTCGCCAGTAGGTAGTTATAGTTAGGACCACGTTTCCATTGGAAAAGCATTTTGTGATGTGCTTATAACTTTCGCGTCGTTTGACGAATCTTTACGAAATTTTCCCAAAATTTCCTCTTTTCAGGTCAGCTCCTATCCTAAAAGTTTGGGGGGGATTCGTCAAGGGGGGGCTAAGAATAAAGGGGGGTCCCAAAACGTGTTTTCTCCATGCAATTTCCATAGGAAACTTTAGACAAGGCTACAGGTCAAACTGCTGAATGGAATTACGCCACATTTGGCACAGAGAAAGGTCTTGGTCCAGAAAGCACGCTTTTGTTTAAATCGGGTACATACGTTCAGTAGTTTTAGAGAAATATCAAATTTTCCAGATATCGATATTTAAGAATTCTGACATCTGATTGGCTGAGGCGTTACGAGCACGAGCTTGCGGCTCATTGGCTGCAAACTGTTGAAACTAGGAAGTATTGGCAGCCATTTTGTGATTCAGTCCGTCAGCTCACAGCTCTCCCTCTACAAGGCATCAGGTCTGTAGTTCTACCTCTGCGAGGCAACACTAAAAATATACCGCAGCTCTGTCTGTGCGAGATACCCCTTTCACGGTCCCTCTCCCCACATCACCAGCTCGCGGCTATGCCTTTAGAAGCGAGTCCGTCGGCTTGCAGCTCTGCGACTGCGAGCTGTCAGCCATTTTGTGACTCAGTCCGTCAGCTCGCATCTCTCCCTCTAAAAGGCATTAGATCCGTAATTCTACCTCTGCGAGGCAATACTGAAAATATCCCGCAGGTCTGTCTGTGCGAGATACTCCTTTTACGCTCCCTCTCCCCTCATCATCAGCTCGCGGCTATGCCTTTAGAAGCCAGTCCGTCGGCTCGCAGCTCTGTGTCTGCGAGCCGTCGGGCCCACAGCTTTACCTCTGTGAGCCACCTCGTTAGCTCGTAGCTGTGTCTGTGCTAGGAGGCCCGTCGGCCTGTTACTCTCCCTCTGTGAGTTAGCCCGTCAGGTTGCAGCTCGGAGGGCTCGTAGCTGTATCTCTGCGAGCCAGCCCATTAACTGATAGCTGTGCATCTGCTAGCAGGCCTGTTGGCCCGTTGGTCTCCCTCTGCGAGTCAGACCACAGCTCTCCCTCTGCGAGCCAGTACAGTGCTGTGCTTTTGCGAGCCAATGGCTCGTAGGTCTCCCTCTGCGAGCTGAGCCCACGGGCCGCAACTCTTCCTGTGCGAGCCTGCCCGACGGCCCGCAGGTGTCCCTCTGCTAGCAGAACCCCAGGTGACACTCTGCGAGCCAAAATTGGGAATATAAGGCGGCTCTAAAAAGAGCCCTTGTGTTTATTAGTTGGAGCTACATGTAAGTGCGAATGCACAGCTTCAGGTTAATCAGGAAAACTCGGTTTCCCTCATCTGTGAAGTGTACTCCATCACTTCTGTAGATATCAGCCATATCAAAACGTATGTTGTTGTTGTAGATCGACCCCATTCTATGGTCTCTGAGGTATGCAGACACAGCTTTGTTGACATTCTTCCTAGATTTTTCAATCTTATGACAAAATTGGTTTGACCATTTCCACTTCTGTCTTTGGCATATATTGGAATATACAAAGACAGTTTGAGGCAAAAGTAACATCAATTGTCCAAAGGTGTCCTTCATAAGCATTTTCAAACCTACCCCAGTCAATGTGCCTAGGTCGTTACCACCACAGTGCAAAATCATGAGATCAGGGTGTTGGAGATGCGTCTCTGTTCTGCATACCTCTTGCACCAGAAAATATAGCTATGTCCTACAATCCACACTAGCATTTTGAAGGTATGACTAGAAGATATGGATAAATGTCTGTAGCTCATGCAGTCTATTCGTAGAATGAGAGATATGTTTAAACATGGGGAACTACTTTTTTACATACAAAACGTTAACCAATTGGGAGATGAAATGTATTGTGTCCTAAAAAGTAGGGTGTATATTAGTTTTGATGAAAAGCATCTTTGTGATTGGTTAATAAAAAAGCAGTTTATACGTGGAGTACATATTATAGGATGAAATTTGCTCAGCTCAACCACACCTGCTAATTGTATTTGGAAGGTGCAGTTCAAACTTGAAAGAATGGTGAACTTTTGACCTCCACGTGCCGTTAAATGTTGGAGAAAATGTTGCAAAAAAAAATATCGGTAGGTTTAAAAAAAATGATGAACTGTTAACCTGCACATGTCGTAGAATGTTCTAGAAAGTGTTGATACAATACGCTGAACTTTTCACCTCTATGTGTCCTTAAAAAAAACTGTTTATATGGAAAGTTAAAAAATAACCAATAAGGAGAGGTTTTGCAATCTAAAAAAATAAGGAACTATTCTGATTTGTTCTTTACATGTATTTATGTGTGGAGCAACAGGGAAATTGTGCCATTACTGGTTCCATTCTTGATGAAAGCGGTGCATTACATGTACTGTGTGACAAGAAAAGAATTGCATGCGTTTGTGACATTTGAAATCTGCATACCAACTACGAAGGTAAATTAGAAATTAAGAAGGTGTGTTATGTGTTTTGTAGTAGTGGTTAAGTATTTGAGATGATATTTTTAACTTTGAAAGTATTTTTTATTTCTAAATAACAGTGTTAGTAAAGTCAGGTGTTTTATTGGTTCTAAAATATGCATAATGTGTAACTAGTTGTTAAACAAGTACTTTATATATGTTTAGGAGATTTTCACAAAGAAAAGGTGTAAGTTGTCATATGTAAAAGACTGTGGGCAATATTCTCAAGACCAGCGATAACATTATCGCCACTTTAGCTGCAGTTTCCTGCCGCTAAAGCGGCGATAATGTTATCGCCATTCTTGTGAATATGGCCCTGTATGGTTTTGAAAATTCGATGTAGCGTTAATTTCGATTTGTATATCTATTCCGGCGAGATAGACAGAATGTCGCAAGTTTGGAAATTATGCTCAGTCTGGAAATAGTGGAGAAGGGGTGACAGTAGAAAATTCATGTGTTATTAACTTAACAGAGATGGAAAAAAAAGAAGAAAGGTTATGTGCACAGGTCTCATTTTTTACACTGAGAGGTAGATTTCAATGTCAGTCAAGGCTGGTGTGGTACTGCAAGGCTTTGCATTTGGGTGTTCTTAGGAAATCTAAGTTGTTGGGGAGCGTTTCTTCAGAAGTCATTTTTTTACATATGTGAGAGATAAAAAATAAATGAAAATGTTCTTTGTATATTTTCTGTACGATTTTGTTCACAGTGGTAAAGTAAATGTGATTATTAGTGATAGTAATTGTCACGGTGTGTTCCTCTGCTGAATATACACAGGTGTTTAAGTGGTCCGGGTGTTATCAGTAGTAGGCTCCGCCACCCATTTAAGAGAGACGCCAATTTTTTCATCCCAGTTAAAGCTGTTAATATACGTATAGTAAAGGGATGATACATAAAAAGTTTGGAATTACACCTTCATTTACTCTGTCAACCTTGCACCACCATTTTGTGCCCGCAGCAGTACTGTTTATAAAAATAATCTAATACAGCTTTTTGTATTATAAAAATAGCACTTATAGGTTTATTGGCATATTGGTAGAATTTGTACTATATAAAGAATGTTGCAATCAGTTTCAATGGTATAGAAATGCACTGTATTATGTAGGAAATATTACATATGCATAGGTTGTGACGTCATTTTTTTACTGTAACGTACATTTGAGTATAAGTGAAAACAGGTGATATACTGCGAACCTGTTCAGAATGTGCACAGATTACATAGAGAGTAAATGGACAAAGTAAACGTGCACGTTGCTTTGTGTATGTATGCATGGTTTGAATCATTTGATGATACTTTAAGACATAATCTAAACACTATTTCTGCTTTACAATTGGGCACAGTGTTAGTAGTTAGTGACTAGATGCTGGTAAAGGGATTATTTATTACTCGTTAGTACGAAATAAAGGTGGAGAGGGGCGTTTCTTTAGAAGAGATATTTTATAAATGTGTGAGAGATAAAAAACAATTAAAAATGTTCTTAGTAAATTTTCTGTACAATTTTTTCACACTAGTAAACTAACTGTGATTATAAGTGATGAAAATTGTTAGGGTGTGTCTCTGTGCTGAATATTCGCAGGACTTTAAGTGTGCTGGGTCTTACCAGTGCTGAACACTGCTACCCCTTTTAGACACCCGCATTTTTCTTCATCCCACTTAAAACCCTCAATATTCGTATATTAAAGGAACGGTACAATAAAAGTTTAGGGGTTACACCTCCGTTTCCTCTCCTCATTTGTCACCCCCATTTTGTGCACCAAACAGTAGTGTTTATAAAAATTAAGTAAGAGAGCTTTATCTAGTATGAAAATAGCACTTATACCTTTATTAGCATGTTCATGGGATCTGTAGTGTAAAGAGAAGGTCATAATCAGTTTCAATGGTACAAAAGTGACATGACATATGTTTGAAAGATTACATGGTTTTAGGAGTAAGGTATAGAGGTAACAAATAAGCAGTATAGTTTGTTATGTTTAAACGAGTATGTAGTTTTGTAAATCAGATACGGCGTTGATTTGTGCAGCACACAGTACACCCACAATGACCCTGGAACATGTCCCTGAATGCCTTGGCACACTGCAGCACACATCCAAACGCCTAGTAGGCCCCCATCCACAATGTGCACAGAGTGCCCCCCCTATCACCAATATCACAACCTACTCTTGCACATATGCTGAATCCAGCAAACCAGCAGATCCGTGACCCACACTGACTATGCAAGTAATACTGCATGTCGGATAGCATAGCAGCTGCGCAAACAAAATGACATGGCCCACGAAGCGACATGGACGGAGCCAAGTGCGGATCACATCCTCAAAGGAGCAGGTCACACTCCGACGTGTCCGCGTGCAACCACAACCCATGCCTTACAATACACGCAGCAGACCAACAATGCACTAGACCACAAAATCAGTCCGCAAGCACACATCACCCAAGTCAAAAGCAAAACAGGCCCCGAAAAGCACACAATACAAAGGCACCCCGTCTCAAGGGGAGAAGGCTACACGAAATCAGAGCTGCAGGGGCAACTCCCCCACAATGCAGCCCACACGCATAGCAATTACAGAACATCAGCAATGAAGGCAATGTGGTACAAAACTCCCCTCATATGGGTTCTGTGTCCGGTGTGTGTGGCGGGGTGATGGCTGCATGGCTGTGTGCCCCTGACACATCAGACTGCGTAGGTGATGGGGCTGCATCAGATGTCGTCCAGCACCTATGCAAAAACAATGTCTGGCTGACAGAGGCGGAGCTTGCTAAAGGGATACACCCCCATTGCACATGCGACAGTCAGTTCTTCCCTGTGTTGGGACAAGGCTCATTGTGGCACACAAGTGGACAATCTTTACAACACTCCTCACAGTTAGACACCAGTGGAGTGGCATAGGCTTTATTGGCATGTGCGTGTCAGTACGGACGAGGGAACGGCCACAACAGGCACGGACATGCTTAAGACACTTACACACAGCATGGGTACATGTCGAGGGGCAGATGATGTTGGGGCTGAAATGGACAAGATTCATCACATATGGCAACGCTCACAGCCCACCTTGCCTTGCTGGACGAGTTATGTGTTGTTTGGCGTCTGCACAGTGCCCCGTGTGAGGGGGCACGTCTCACTGTAAGTGGGGTCTGCATGGTGGTCTGCTTCCGGGGTGCGGCAATTGTCTGCTCTGCCGACAGTGATCAGGTGTGAGGGTCCGACAGGTTCACATGTCGTGCTACATCGCCATGTGTGTGCTCTCACCCAGCAGTGTGTCCGAATTGGCAACGTTGCCAAACGACGCTGTGTTGCTCGGACCATGGACCTGCGTCGCCTTGGACAGGTGTGTGTGCACACGCGTTATTCCACGCACATGCATCCAGAGCCCGACCGAAGGCAGACGTGTCCTCTGTTTTGGTAGGATATGTGAGCAATCCCCACTGTGCAACAAGTTGTTGGGCCATGTGCTGTGGGTGGCAATAGGATGTGGCTGCAGGTACGTAGTTACTCGTCCATGAATGCCCGAACAGCTTCATGTGCAATGTGTTCCAATAGTACGTCATTGTTGTGTTCAAGGAACACCAGGGTGAGCCAATCCATTAGGTGGTCCGGGCAGGTGTGCTCAGCCCACGCCGTCTCACCGATCCGCAACACAGCCCAATAGGGGAGCGCCTCGATGTGGTCACTGCACACGAGAAATTGTGCCATCTCCCATGCACAACTACCAATACATTCGCAGTATGTCAAGGCATCCTATGCACGGCTGTCTCTGTTACACTCCTGTTCGTGATCCAACAGGGGGCGCAAACACAAGTCATAGTCCAATTCATCAACAGTTGTGTTGGATAGGCAGACATCCATGGGACACTCGAATGTGCATGTTCGGCAGTGGAACCAGGGCTGGACGCAGGTGACGTGGGCAATGCAGAAGCTGAGCCTGTAACTGATCTGCAGCACTGCCAGTGGCAGTGCGCCCAGTAAATGCAGCATATGTGCACGGTACTGTTCCACGTGACGGGTGTTGTGCATGTGCCCGGTATGGCCTGCCATTGCGTTGGTGCGTCTCGTGAACAGGCACTCTTCTGGACTGCGGCTGTTGTGTGGAGGATATGCCACAGCTCTGAGCAATGATTTGAATGTGTGTGCAACGTTGTGGGACATGGGATGCTGTTTCCGTGGGTGTCAATGGCATCCAATGCGGGGGTACCACAGGCAGGGGCTTCTATGTGTGGGCTGTGGATAAGTCGGATGGTTTATTTGCGGAATGCGTGGTGTGGGAGTTGTCCTCATCTGCCATTGTATCTCTATCAGGGTGTTCCAGGCGCGTTTTGGACCAAGGTCAGAGGTTCAGGTGTCCTCCCGGCTTCTGTATTGGGACAATGGTGCTTTCATCCCTGATGTTTGTCTCACTACTACTTTCATTTTTGGAATGTGATGTGGCTTTGGCGCTGAGATTGGGACACGGCCTTGGGCTCATGGTGTATGGATGGCGATGTACACACACATGTTGGCATGTGGAGCCAGGTGTCCGTGCGGCCTTGCGCTGCTTGTGCTATCTCACTCCGTCTCTCTCCCTCGCTCTCTCCCTCTCTTTCCTTTGTTGCACGCATGGCACACCTTCTTCTCTTGGATTTGGTCTACCGGGCTGTGTGCTACGGATTGTCCAGTGGGAGCAGCTAGGACTCATCCTAGGGGTTGTTTCTGCTTTTGTTTGTCTGGGGTTTTGTGTTGGTGGTTGCATTGCTGTATGACTGATTCTCCATTTTCTGGTCACGCATGTATGTTTATTAGGCTGCTTGTGCGACATAAGGCAAGATGTTTGTTTTGGGATTCGTGGTGTTGGTGTGCAATTTCTTAGTCTGGGGTTGGGGGTGGTGCTGAGGGGGGGTGTTCTGGGTGTGGGATGGGGTCCTGGGGTGTTAGCGGTGGGTGTTGTGGCCTGTTGGGTGTCCAGGCCGCATGATGAGTTGCTCCATGGCATCTGTTGCCCTTCGGATGTGGCCCTGCGCTGTGCTCCCTTTTGTGGTGCTGGCTGCCGTCCAACTTTACACCAGGTCAGAGCAGGTGTAAATTTCCTGGTGCTAATGCGCCTTATCGCCAGTTTTGTATTTTTATCGCGGATGTGGCTGGTCCTTGTGAATGTTGAGGTGTGCTGTTGTCTCGGCTTTTGTCACGGGAACGCCTACTCTGCATCTCATTAGCGATATTTGTGAGGGTCCTCTGTGGCGATGTTTTTTGAGGCTGCTATCGCGGATATACTGGTGCTTTGGGCTGTTAACACCGGCTTGTGAATGGGGGTAAATTTATCATGAGTTTGGCTGCGATAAAGTGCTGTTAATTCGGCGATGGCTCCTTGTGAATATGTCCCTTAATCTTTCCCCCCTCTCCATCTCCATGTCGGTGGTTTTTGTTGGTGTCTAACAGTTGATCTGTACTTGTTTATGTACATCCACAATGAAATGTAAGCCTGTACCATATTTTTGCTAATATGGTGCAGTGTTATGCTTGCTAAGTTGCCGATAGAAGTGTTAAACTAATAAGGGTAACGTTTACATGTGCCATTTAGTTCAGAATATCACTCTAAGTATACAGATAACAATTTTACAAAATAGTATCTACAAAGTTATCTGTAGTGGGTTGCAGAGGAAGTGGCGTGGGACGGTGGGGTGCATGGGACGGGGGTGGGGCGGGGGGCCAGGGGAAATGTAGGAGGTAGTGGAGTCACATATAAAATGGGAAGGTGAATCTAAATAATTCAATAAATTTGTGCTGTATGTCGGATGACACTACCTGCCACCCTACTGTTCCCTTATTCCGCTCCAGTACCATGCAGCATTTCCTCTGCAAGCCGCCACTGGAACTTACATTATTGTATGTGATTATTTTGACATATTGAACAGATATAACAAATAATTGAAACTTTTTTCATTCGCAGAAAATTATTTTGTTTGGATTAAAAATTGAAAATGCCTAGAAGAACTGAAAAAAAGGAAAAACAAAAAGGCAATATACTTAAAGAAAAGTCAAAAATATGGATTAGAAGAAAATCAGAGTACTACAAAAATAGTTCCTTCTGGTAAAAACACTAGACAATTTCTAAAAAAAGTACTACGAACATTTAATGAAAATAACATCACACAAAGGAAAAAAAAAGAAATTTCAAGTAAGGAGAAGCAGACTTCGACTTCAAATTGCAAGAAAAAAAAACATGATAAGGAAAGAGTATTTGTTCCCCGTAGACAAAAACAATTTCAAGAAATTCGTCAAAGAGTTTTTCAAAATAGAGTAATTCAGAATTTAATAAAAGGATGCCGCAAATATAAAAAGAAAGTGCTGCAATTGAAACAGAAACAGCGTGTTGAAAGCATAGTGGATACTGCTTTAAAGTTAAAACAAAAAATATTTATTTTCATTTTGAAGAGGATGAAAGTGTTGGATAAAACAATGAAGATTCTGAAAGACAAAAGTAAAAACAAAAGACGTGTGAACAGAAGCAACTTTTGTAAAATCTTCAGTGGAAAATTGAAACATACATCTAATAGTGAACCTTATTTTAATGAACAGAGTTACTTCCAAGAAAATAGTTTACCATTTGCAGTTGATACTGGAGGTCATTGCTACGAAGTTCAGAATGGTTGTCCTGTTGCAAAAGAGGAAATGGTTACTATTAGTGCAGAACAGTTAATAGCTGAAGAAGTGCAAGGGAAACGCACACAAGCTCCTGTGTATAAGTGGGGTTGTAGCAGTATTTGTAGTATTCGACAGGAATCTATTGATATAATGCAAAATTTGTTACGAGAATATACACAGAAAAGTGTAAAACAGAAGATTAGGTTGTTACAAACACTAGATCCTTGTAATGTAAGAAAACATGGGCATTCTCTGGCTTGTCTTTCAAGAAAAGTGTGTAAAAGTGTATTTCATCACTTAAGGATGTTAGCAGTACACCATTCAGAAATGCGGAAGTTTGTAAGGAAACTGTACTATGTAAAAAGTCCTGCATTATGTTTAGGTGAACTGAATACAGCTCTTTTACACGGTTCTTTATCAGTTGTACAAAAAAGTGTGATGATATTCAGTTCCGATATTTTGGTTCAGAAGAGCAGTGTATAGAAAGTGAAAGTTTGACAATTACAGATGTTGAAGAAGATAGGAAAGTGATTATGATTGATCAGTTTGAAGAAGAAATTGGAAAGTTTAACATAGTGTGCTCTGAAATTCCAAACTATGTTTGTGTTTGTTGTCGACGTACTAATTATAAAACTCAAACTAGGTATGTTGATTTGTATTTGAAATCTGAAAAGAAGAATAATGATAAATGGAAAGAATTTGCAACTTACTTGTTAGTGGAAGGTCAATTTGAGTTAGGCAGTGATCAATGTATTTGTAAATATTGTTATAAAGAAGAGAACAAAATGCCCGCTAGAGCAGTACATAATAAGTTAGAATTAGTAGCTATTCCGGAGGAACTGGCAGATTTGAATACATATGAGTCAGTTCTAATTCAATCTGTTCATCCATTTCAACCTATAATTCGCATGGAGCCTAAAACAGGTAAACTGCCACCAACAGACTTACAAAGAGGGCTGAAAGGAAGAGTAGTGTACTTACCTTTGGATTTTAAGAAAAATATTGAAATTGTTGGTGGAGACAAAGATGAAAATGAAGCAGTAGTCATTATAGTAAATGGAGTACCAACAAATAGTCAGAAAATATGGCAAGAATTTGTGGATGTTAAAAAACTTCAAAAGGCTACGTTATATCTTGTGGAGAATAATATTTATTATAAAAGTGTAAATGTGGAACAACAGGTAATAAGTTTGGAAGATGAATCTGAAATTTCAAGTGGTCAAATAGAGAAAGTGGACAAGTCAAGGAGTGAAGAGATTTGTGAACATTACACAATATGTCCTCTACATTCAAAAGAAGAAATAGGAAACAGTATTGAGTTATTTCAAATAAAAAAAGCAAAGGGAACTCCAATGAGTGTATGGGAGAAAAGCTTAGAAGCTCGTTCTTTTCCACAGCTGTTTCCTACTGGTGAAGGTGGACGATATGATGACCGACCCGTACGTATTCCAGCTTCAGAATATCGCTCAACAAGATTATACTCTGAAGATCCTAGATTCCGGCAGTGTATACCATATATATTTCACCTTTTGTTCGAAAGTGATCTGTCTTCTCTGTCCTATGCAGTGAACCACATACTGAAAACTGGAGTTCATCAATCACTTCTTTCAGCGAAAGAATTTGTGGAGAAAGTTCAACAAAGAGATGAAAATTTAGAAGCACAGTTAATTAATTTGATGGCATGTCAACGAGGAACAAATGAGTATTGGTATCGTCGTCATGGAGAACTGAAGTGTATGTTACGGAACTTAGGTACACCAACATGGTTTGTGAGACTTAGCTGTGCTTAGTATGCATGGGAAGATTCGCTTGAATTTCTACGAGAAGCAAATTCCAAAATAAAGAATGTTGAAATGAAGACACCTGGAGAACTGTGTTCTTTGGATCTTGTAAATGTGTGCAGATATTTTAATCATAGGTTTCAAGCTATGATGTCTTTCATCTGCAATAAAAAGAATCCACCTCTTGGAGAAGTTACCGATTTCTTTTGGAGAAAGGAGTACCAAGCGAGAGGTGCTCCTCATATACATATGCTATTGTGGATCAAGGATGCACCTAAATTTGGAACTGATTCAGATGAAATAGTATTGTCTTTCATTGAACAGTATGTGACATGTGAGATTCCAAGAGAAGTAGGAGATAGAAGCTTGAGACAGCAAGTTTTACGTTTCCAAAGTCACCGTTGTGGAAAGTACTGCCGACGAAAATACAAGTCTAAAGGAAACTTTTATACCAAGTGTCGGTTTGGATTTCCACATCCAGTAATTTCTAAAGGAAGAGTAAATTATTTTTTTTCTTCTGTAAGGCACACAATAACTCGCAAATCTCCAAAGAATACCTACAACTTGAAAAGAACAGAACTGTCAAAGTATATTAATGACTACAATCCGGTTATTTAAAAAATGTGGAATGCAAATATGGACATCCAGTATGTTGCAGACAACTCAATTGCTGTTGCACGCTACGTTACTTCATATATAACAAAATCAGAAAAAACCGAGATGAAACAAATGTGGGAAGAAATTGCACAAGAGAAAAGCCTTAGCAAAACATTGTACAGCTTTACTTTGAAAATGCTTTCCCACAGAGAAATTGGATCGTATGAATGTTCAGACCGGTTGTGCTCTTCAAGTTTATATTCAAAATCACGAGGGATCATTTGGGTAAGTTGAGGTCTTGCCTGCTCATGAATAGAGTGTTGAAATCATTAGAAGAAATGGAATACTTAGCAGCAAATGAACCAGACAGTACAGAAATTCTTAAAACTAATATGTTGGATACATACTATCCGAAAAGGAGTCGACATCTGGAACAGCTATGTCTGTATGAAGTACTTCAACATTACAGCTTCAAAAGAAATGTTAAACAGAATTTAAAACAAGGAAAATATGCAGTACTTGGATGTCATGGATGTTTAGTAAAACACACAAAAGGTAACCTTATCAACCACAGGAAACTCAGTTGTGAAACTGCAGACAAGCGAGAATTTTACTATTTAGTACTTCTCCAACTGTTCAAACCATGGCGTAGCGAAAGTGAATTACTTGGAGATTTTGACTGCTACGAAGATTCTTTTACTGCATGTAAAGATAGCATTGTATGTTCAATTTTCCCTACATATTTAAAAATGTTGAATGATGAAGTTGAACAGGAAAAGACTAGTACAGCTGAAGTTGCAAATGAAAGTTCTCAAGATAGTCAAAGTTCTGGTCCATGTAGTCAAGATCCACTTGGACATCCAATAGTGGAAAATGAAGCAGCAATTGCTATGCATGAAGTGGAAATTGCAATGCAACAAGCACAAGAGGAGAATATTACATTGGAAAAGTTAGAAGAACAAGTAAATATTGAACAGAAAGAAATATATGTACAAGTGAGAGAACAGATAGAACATGGTTTGTTGCATGAAAAAAAGAATGTGTATGTTCATCATTTAAACCTATTCTGATGTACATCAGTGGTCAAGCTGGAACGGGTAAAAGTTTTTTAATTAAAGTTTTGACCAGTTATCTTAAAACAACTACTGGTTCACATTTATCTTGTGTAGTAACAGCTCCAACTGGATTAGCTGCGCACAATGTTAAAGGAATTACTTTGCATAGATTACTAATGTTACCAGTTGAGCATTATAATAAATTAGAATATCAGAAGTTGTCTGGAGAAGCTTCTTATGAAGTGTCAAGAGTGCTGAAGAAGATGAAAATTTTAATTATTGATGAGGTGAGCATGGTCTCAAACTTAATGCTTGCTTTCGTGCATTTAGGAATGCAACAGGTATTAAAAACAGATTACGACGTTCTCTTTGGAGGAAAACATTTAATTGTATTTGGAGATCTGCTACAACTAACTCCTGTAAAAGGAGAACCAGTCTTTAAAACGCTTCTACATGAAGACAATAGGAAATCTTTGGGAAGTATTGGAAATGTGACTCTCTGGTTAAATTTTGAATATAAAGAATTCACTCAGAATATGCGACAAGCAAGTGATGAAGATTATGGAAATATTCTGAAAGATGTAAGAATTGGTGTTCTAAGCAAACATGGTAAACAAGCTTTACAAAGTCATCTACTAAAGAACTTGTTTACAACTGAAAACACACCATCAGCAGTACTGTATAAGAACATTGCAGAAAAAGTCTATACTTTGCTTAATGCCTACACTGGAAGAGTGTTATACATTTAATCAAGAGCTTCTGAAATTGGAAAATCAAGAAATAGTTCACATTGAAGCTATTGATAAAATCGAGCATCAAGGAATAACAATTCTTCTTTCAAATAAACTACAGACTAAATTGGATTCTTTGGAAAAGTCTGTATCAAAAACTGCTGGCTTAGAATTTTTTTAGATGTATGTATAAACTGTCGGGTAATTTTGAGGCGTAATTTGAATATAGAACAAGGTTTAGTGAATGGAGCAATAGGGAAAGTTGTTGAATTTGTAAAATATCAAAACAGAAATGCAATTGAATTCTTGAAAATTAAATTTGATCAGATTGCAGAGGTGAAATAAATTGGGCGTTGTGCTGTACTTTTTTGCTGGTAAAAGACTTGTATGTTCGTAGAAAACAGTTTCCTTTCTGTTTAGCATATGCAATAACCATTCATAAATCTCAAGGTTTAAGTGTAGATAATGCTTTAGTAAATGTTGGAAGAACTGTGTTTAAAGAGGGAATGGCATTCGTTGCATTATCTCGAGTTAGAACATTGTCTGGTTTGTATTTAATTGATGTAGATGAAAACAAGGTTAGTGCTGATGTAAATTGTGTAAGAGAATATAATCGTTTAAGAAGACTTTATGCACCAACTTTTGGTGAATATCCTATTTATGAAAAACGTGCTGTGTGTTCAAAACGCAAACATGTTGATGAATCAAGTGTGGTTGAAAAGCAGAAAAAAATTCAAGAGAAAAGAAAAGATGCAAAGAAACAGAAAATACAAACAAGTGATGATGTTGTGGGATACCAATTAGAAAATGCTTCTGGTGTCAACTGCTATGGTAATGTTATTCTAAACGTTATATTTTATCTAGAAGATCTTTATGGTGAAATTATGGAAAGTCAGGAAAAAAGATTATGTTCTGCACTTTATACTTTATTTGAACAATTGAGAACTGACAGAAGTAAGATCCATACTGCTTCTGGTATTCGACAACTCTTGGATACATGTACTGGATCTTTAACGTTCAGTCCTAATATACAACAAGATGCACAAGAGTTTCTGATGGTTATGCTTGGAGTATTAGAAGATGAAGGAATCCAGATTGAGAGTTTATTTGGACTCAGTTACAAATGGGATCACAAATGTGAACAGTGTTCATTAACTTAAAGTACTATAGTTGACAGAGAACGATTTCTATATTTAACAATATCTGACTGCAAATCTGTACCTTTTCCGAAATTAGTAAAAGAAGCAAATCCTGATATGAGATGTTCTCGTTGTCAATCAGAAATGTTATCTACATTATGCCTAGAAAGATATGGAAAATATCTAATTTTAATGCTACAACGGTGTAGACCAAATGGAAGAAAAGTGGAAACGAAAATTTAAAATTTTGTTGCTAGTCAAGTATCTATTTCTGGAAGAACTTTCACAACACTGGCTATTGTTTTCCATGCTGGAGCTACTACCACATGTGGACATTATACTGTAATTTAAAATGCAAAAATGGTTGGAGTCACTGCAACGATACACACTTGGAAATTAAACCAAGATTGCCTTATGAATTACCCAACTCATACTTGATATTTCTGAAACAAAAATGTTAGATACATTATTCGGTCTACAGGGAAAATGGGAAGATGCTTTAAGGAATTGATACTGGATGATTTCAAAAAAACATTTCCACACATTATTTGGCCTTGAGGAAAAATGTGAACAGAAACTACACAGTAAAGGTAAGATTTAAAAATTGGAAATAGTATTGGATGTGTTATTTGTGTTTATTTGGTATTGTGTTTGCTAGAATTAGTCATTTGTTTTTTTAACAATCTAGTAGATTGTTTTTTTCCCAGCTGTTTATGATGCTACTACACTGACATCACTGTGAATAGTGAAGTTAAGTAGAATCTGATAACAGCAGAAAAAGGGAGAAAAATATGTTTTCAAAATGTTAAATTATATTGTATTATTTGATAAGTAACACTGTAATTTGTGAAATATATTACATTACACAACAGTTTTACAGTTTATTTTCTTTTCTGTAGTGGAAAAGTCAGAAAAAACAGTACTAATGACAAATAGCAGAATAGTAGTTTAATATATAAAAAACTTTCAAATTCACTGAAAAAACCATAGGTTTTACAGACGTAATAGTTAGAAATTAGCATTTAAAAACCTTTGAAATTCACTGAAAAAACCATAGGTTTTACAGACGTTATAGTTAGAAATTAGCATTGAAAAAACCTTTGAAATTCACTGAAAAAACCATAGGTTTTACAGATGTTATAGTTAGAAATTAGCATTTAAAAAACCTTTGAAATTCACTGAAAAAAACATAGGTTTCAGGGACGTTATAGTTAGCTGGACATTTCACTCGTAGAAAACAATTGAAATTCCACCGTTATAGTTAGTTCAGTTAACTATAACTCGCGCCCCGCAATGCACTGCTCATGACGTCACATATTACATCATTGATGGCATGGTCAGTGACATCACTGATGACATCACTGATGACATCTCAAATGACATCACTGATGACATCATCCACGTGATAATCTGATGCACCTCATCACACCCTAATATAACCTTTAATACACCAACTGTAAAATACACACTACCATTTTCGAAACCATCCACACACCAATACCAGTTACTACATACTCACTCACTGATTCCTAGGTCTGCACACACATCCACTCATTCACCCATACAATCACTTATACATGCAGTCACTTATCATTACAACACTATCATATGCACTCATACACCTATTCAGACACTCACACACCGCCACTCATCCATGGAGTTACTCACACACCTAGTCAGTCATGCAAAGAATCAATCACACTCCCATTTACTCACCTAAACAGTTATACACACACCACCTCACTAATTCATACAGACAGTAACACATAGTTACTCTCTTATGTAATCACTGAAACAAGTACAGACTCATCCATACATGCCACTCTCACAATCACTCACTCTCACATATAGTTATTTATATACACCATCACTCACATATACTGCCTTTTACATATGCAGTTGCTCACATATGTACCACTGAGACATCCATTCTCTCACCAACACACCCATACACACACTCAACCACCCATACAGCTGTTTCCACATGCACTCTTGAACCCATACACCCAGTGAATCAACCACTCACACATCTATGCACAGAGTCACACACCTCCAACCCACCCACACACACACTCAGTCCCCCATGCAAATACTCAAGCACACAATAAATAACCCATATAGACACTCATGTAGCTACTGACCAACCCATGTAGCAGCTTACACAACAACAGACAGACTGATACAGACATTCACACAGTTTAGTCACTAACCCATGCATTCTGTAAGACAAGTTTAATCAGTCACTTACACAATCAGTTACATACCTCCTAAATCCTCCATCCAGACACTTATACACCCACTCATTCTTCAATACACCTTGCCATATATAAAAAACATATTTAAACTTTACAGAAACACACAGTCACTGGATGATGTCATCAGTGATGTCAACAGTGATGTCATTTGAGATGTCATCAGTGATGTCATCAGTGATGTCACTGACCATGCCATCAAGGATGTAATATGTGACGTCATGAGCAGTGCATTGCGGGGGCGCGAGTTATAGTTAACTGAACTAACTATAACGGTGGCATTTCTATGGTTTTGTACGAGTGAAATGTCCAGCTAACTATAACGTCCCTGAAACCTATGGTTTTTTCAGTGAATTTCAAAGTTTTTTAAATGCTAATTTCTAACTATAACGTCTGTAAAACCTATGGTTTTTTCAGTGAATTTCAAAGGTTTTTTAAATGCTAATTTCTAACTATAACGTCTGTAAAACCTATGGTTTTTTCAGTGAATATATATATATATAAATATATATATATATATATATATATATATATATATATATATATATATATATATATATATATATATATATATATATGCCACATAAAAGAAAGAAGTTCTGTGCTCTCAGGAAGTGCAAGCAGTGAAAATTTAATCACACACGGTTACGCGTTTCGACAAAATACTCTGTCTTGATCACACGATTGGCATACAGGAAGTGCACGAATACATAGACTCGTCTAAACATAAACAACAGACAAGAATTACCTTGTATGTTAAAGAAACATAGGGGTATATTCACAAGAACGTGTGATAACTACCGCAAGAGTAGAGTAACGCAACTTCCAATAACGCAGCCTATCACGGGAAAACAACCCAGTGTCAAAGTGGAATTCACAACAAGGCGGTACCATGCGATAGCCTGCTGAAACCGTGGACAAAGTCTGCGACACAACCACCACGACGGAGATAAAAACACAAACCACAACACCAAAAAACACGCGATGGGCCAAAGCGCGATAAGAAAACAGTGACAACCAGCGCGAGGGCAGCAATATGCATTCGCAATGCGGGAAAAAGCACAAGAACAGTATACGGAAAATGCCACAGAACAAAATACATCAACAGCGGAGTGCCACGGATGCACCCTGGCCAACTGCAGAGGACAACATGCACACCGCAACATCCACGCACCGTGGAAGAATAGAACCCACAGGCACACCTCCTGAAAGAGACCAGTGTCAGACAAATCAGATCCGTAGGAGCGACACACCCACCGTGCAGCATACGCACACAAGCAGAAGTGCACCCGGACAGTGACAACATCCCGGTACAAACAGCAACACCTTCACAACTGAACACAGGACACAACTGGATCGGAAAATGCGCACAATCTGGCAAATCACACCTGAAACCCCAGGGACATGTAACATGATAATGTACAATTCCAACCTGTGACCTGCAAACATGTCTTATTCACACATGCAGTGCAATTGGATATCTACTACTGTCCCATGAATGCCACGGAGGGTCACAATGTGACGTGCTCATGAGAAGTAAGTGGCAATGATGGAGTCCCTACGGGCCATTCCTGCCGCAGCTGCAGTGGGATGTGGGCCACCTGCCCCATCACCACCATCATCGTCCGGTACCTCTGGAACTGGGATCCATGGGGCCCTGGTGCAAACACAGATGTTGTGCAACATGCAACATGCAACGATCATCTTGCACACGACGTCTGGGCTGTACAGGAGCTTCCCACCAGTGCCGTCCAGGCACCTGAAACGTGACTTCAACACGCCAAATGTGCGTTCAACGATGCCCCTGGTGCGTATGTGGGCCGCATTGTACTGCCTCTGGGCGGGTGTGTTCGGGTCTCGGAGGGGTGTCATCATCCAAGGGCAGAGTGCATATCCTTGATCACCTGGGACAGTGCAGGGAGAAAAGAGTCAATACTTGGTTCGGCAGGATGTGATGGCAGGCCCACCAATTCAGTGACGCCTGTGCTGGCTGGGGGGGGGTGAGTGTAAGCCAGCCCTCAGGGAGTAGGATGTGCTGGCAACTACACCAACAGTCATCAGGCACACAGACATGCAATGTCTCAACTACAAGGGGAGATGACTCAAGTCGCACAGGGCTAGTCGCCCCGGATGCACAGCAGCCAACACGGGCCCACCACCACAGGACGCTGACCTGCAGGAGTCTGGGGTAGGGTCATGTGGGCAGAGCAGTGCCTCACATGTGTCATGGCCGCATTCCGCATCTCCACACGTTCAGCAGTTGTGTGGCTGTGGTGCCATGTGGAGTCTATATTGGGTGCAGGGGTAGCCCAGGATGACCATGGAGTGGGGTAGTCGTGTCTGGTAGGGGGTCGTGTAGTTTAACATGTCGGATGTGGTTAGGTCATGTGTGCATCCCCACAGTTGTGCCTTGTGCGTTGGTGGCTGTGGGATGTGTGGTGTGTTGAGTTGGTACTTACCAACGAGCAGTCCCGTTCCATATGTGTCATCCAGGAAGCGCTGGTTAATGAAGGACTGTCGGAAGATGAAGGAATCATGCACACTGCCTGGGTAGTTGGCGACGACATTGGTGAACATTACCCGGTGGTCCACTATTGCCTGTACATTGATGGAATGCGTGTGCTTCCTGTTGCGGTAGTGGTGTGCAGTATCCGCAGGGGGCACAAGTGGGACATGTGTGTAGTCGATTGCCCCCAACATGGCCGGGAATCCGGCTATGGCGCAGAAGCCTTGCTTAGCCTCCAGCTGTTCCTGCGCAGTGTTGGGGAAGTGAAGGTACTGGGGTATGAAGCTGAGGATGGCATCCAGGACGGGTGTGATGAACTTTGATAGGGCTGGCTGTGGTACCCCTCCGACTCTGGCAGAGCTTTGTCTGCGGAGGGATGTTTGTTCTCCGCTGTGTTTGGATCGTCAGCCTGTGGGCAATGTGGGTGAGGATGCGGAGGATGTCTGTCCTTTTGAGCCTGTAGTGGGCAATGACTTCCGCGGGCGTTAGGTCTGTGAGAGTGGTGCGTTTATGGTAGGTCCGCTGTCTTGCTCTACGCTGCCTCTGTGGTGGTCCGGGGGGGAGCGGGTCCGGGTCCTGGGGGGGTGGCGGTCCAGGGGATGGTGGCAGGGGGTGTTGTGGCCCTGTTGGGGCTCCGACCTGCATGTAGAGTAGCTCCATGGTGTCGTTTGTTCTTTGGGTATGGCTGTGTGCAGGACTCCGTTGCCTACTGCAGGTAGGCATCCTTCTTTACACCTGCTTGAGGCAGGTGTTAAATACCTGTGGCTAGCGCACCTCATCGCCTGTTTTGTGTTCTTATCGCAGATGTGGCTGGTCATTGTGAATGTTGAGGTGTGCTGTTGTCTCGGCTTTTGTCATGGGAACGCCTACTCTGCATCTCATTAGCGATATTTGCGGGGGTCCTCTGTGGCGATGTTTTTTGCGCCTGCTATCACGGGTGAACTGGTGCTGTGGGCTGTTAACACCGGCTTGTGAATGGGGGGTACATTTATCACGACTTTGGCTGCGATAAAGTGCCGTTAATTCGGCAATGGCTCCTTGTGAATATGCCCCATAATGTTACTGCAGCGGCCATCTTAAAACGATACAAATATCATTGGAATAAACATGATATATAGTGTGGAACATACTGTGCGGTTGTGATTATAAAATAGAAGTTGCAATATATCTAGATTACTGTGTGTGTGCGTGCAACATTACAGAAGAATGCACTGAGCCTTCTTGAATGACCATAGCTGTGGACAGTGTTGACACTTTGCTCGCATCACCTGGAGGTGCCCTGAAGAGGTTATGTGAGAGTCACAACACTGCAACCCCACAACTCGCACATGAAGTATTTCGTCCTCTTACGAAGGAAAATGGGGAGTACACATATACACACATCGTCATTGGGGCAGGGTTTCACAAAAATGATAACCATGTGGTCATGATTCATAATCTTTGTATGCATAGTGCATTACTATAGTTGCCACAAATAAATGTACCAATATTGTGAACAATTAGAAAATCATGTCTAGAGAACACTCGAGAATAAATATTGAGGTTCCTAAGTACAAACCCAGAATCGTTTAAATGAGACACAGTGTCTTAAAATTTCCAATACAGTATAATTGGGTGGGTTTGTAAAAACAATGTATGTAAAAGTAAATACAGAGCCTGAGTACACAAGGATACAATATATATATTATATGCATTTTAATGCATTCATTTAAGGAAACTTCCAAACCTAAAAGAGAAAAAATCTACCTCATTAATAATTCCAGAGGCCCCGTTTCACTTCTTTATAGATTAATATTATTTCATGTTTTACAGAAGAGCCTATAAAAAAAGATGTGCATTTTCTCTTCATATCTTTTTAGATGAGTTATCGCTCCTTTCAAAAGAACACACCGTTTAGATAAAATCACCTTCCGCAGTAAGAAACACCACAATTGGGATAGACAATTTAATATGTTTCCTCAGTTTTCAAAATAAATTGACAGAGAAATACAGCAACAAAGAAAACTTATCTACGTTGCACTTTAATGAGAGAAGTTAGAGATATAAATAACACCAATGTAGAACAAGTATTATATGTTGTTTCAGGGCAGAAATCAACTTTTGTCGAAGTTTATGAGAGAATGCAGAAACACCAATATACTTTTTTTTCTTCAATTAGTCTGGGTATGACAATTTTCAGGTTCAGCACGATGTAGCATTCTTGGGGCACGTTCAGAGATAAACTTTAAAGTATAATAAGAGAAAATAAGGGTTGTTGCTAGAAAATCACTGTTGGCTTGAGCAAGTTACTGCAGGTTGCTCTCCAGAACAGTGAAGTTTGACGACCACACTTTTGTGTTCAGGATTCGACAACGGATACCTCAAAATGCAAGGTATTCAATGTAGCCTGTCAATCTTACTGTCTGTCTATCCCAAACCACCCTCTTACCCTGCATTGAGAGTCTGCACTCCCAAGGATCAAGTTTGTAGAGTAAAGCTAGCTTAACTATTGAAGACCTCACAGTTTTTTGGATCAAAAAGACTTTTTTCTAGAGAAGCTCAAACTTTAAAGAAAGCAATATTTGGATTCAGAAAACATCAACCCCTACTTTCAAAATATATATCACCTATGTTTGACCTAGTATAACTTTATATGTGCTTTTCTTTTTAAAACAAAGGGGCATATTCACAAGAACGTGTGATAACCACCGCAAGTTTAGCTTAACGCAACTTCTCACTTCGCAGTCCATCGCGGGAAATCAACGCCGTGCTAACGTAGCATTCTCAACCTGGCGTCACCATGCGATAGTCCCACGATAACGCGTCAAATGACCGTGTTAAAAACAACGTGACGCCGAAAAAATGCGAAACACCAACGTGAATAAAGTTGCGATGAGGCCAACCATGAAAAAAAAAAACAGCGACAACCAGCGATAGGCCTGCAATCCCCACGCGTCTGGCGGGAAAATGCACCATAAAAGCTGAACAAGAAAAACACACCATAAACAAATCAAACTGCGCAGCAACATGGATGCACCCGGAACGAGTGCCCAGGTCAACGCGAACCCCACAAGCCCCACAGACCACCAGCAATGAACCTCGGGGAAGGCCAAGGAGAAGAGGAAGAGGAAGACGGGGAACAGTTCGCAGGAAAACCCTATTGTCGTCAAGGAGGTGACAGAGCACCAACAACAACTCTTCGTCACCACCACCGTGTCATTGGCAATACAGACGGAAAAATGGCATCCCATCGTGAATGCAGTCGGAGTGCCGAGGAGGCCAAGATGCGCTGGCACGATGTGAAAAGCCAAACCAAGCAGAAACCCGCTGCCATCAGGAAGGCAGCCACGGCGAATGGAGGTGGGAGTTCTGCGCCACAGGAGGAGCCAGAGCAAATGGCACCCACAGTCATCAGTGTGGAGACGGTGCAAGGAGTCGGGAGTCAGGCCCTGCTCGACATGACCTGACACAACAACAACAGGGTGAGTAACGAACAGGGACTGTGGGGACGGGGGGGACGGGCACAATGGCACACATGCACAATGACGTGTAGCACACTGCACACCCACAATAACCCTGCGTCATGTCCCTGATCCCCTTGGAACACTGCAGCACACATATGAACATCAAGTAGGCACCCGTTCACCATGTGCCCAAAGGGGTCCCACCCCACACATCACCAATTACACAACACACACATACACCTGTGCGAAACACAGCAAAGATGCGTATGTGAGAGCCACACTGACAATGCAAGTGACACCACATGACCAGCAGCATGGCTGGAGTACAATCACCATGACAATGTGCACGCCACGAGACTGAGGTGGCTGAGTGTGGACCACATCCGTAAAGGAGCAGGTCACACTCTGACACATCTACCTACACAAACAACTACTGACGTCAACAACACATCTGCAGAAAAACAATGCACAAGAGTACAAAAACCGTCCAAGAGCACAAATGACCCAAGTCGCCAACATCACAGCACCTCAAAAGCACAAAAGCCAAAGGCACACCGCCTCCAAGGGATAAGGGGCAGCAAAATCACAGCTGCAGGTGCGACTCCCACACAAAGCAGCACACACACATAGCAATTACAGCACACCCACATGGATGACAATGTGGTACACAGCCCAACACCTACACTGCAGAACAGAGGACACAACTGGGTCCGCCTGTGCGTAGAAATGGCCAATCACATCTGACATAGCAGGAAACTGTGAGATGCAAATGTACGTGTACAACCTCACCTACGTCATGTAGTCCAAATGTCCACTGACCCGCATCAAATAGTCCGCCCCTCCCAAACAGTCACAATGTACATTGTCATGAAGTCTGAATGTAAACTTGAACAATGCGGCAACATACATGCCAACACAATGTCAACAAGCATCTCCCCTTCACATTGCAGAGGGACAAACAACACCTCCAGCAGAGCAGACCAGACAACTCTACAGTGATGCTGAAGAGGGCCACCACACTTCCGACACCTACGCCCCACAACAGTCCATGGACATCTTAGGCAATCGACCACCAGGAGCAGGGCAGCACCGCTGCATCGAGGATACCCCACCCCCTGCACAGACAACACATCTGGACGCACCCACCACCCCAGCTGGCTCCCAGCAGCCCACCCAAGCACACATCACATTCCAAGGCCAGGTGTCAGACTGCCAGAAGGGGGTGGCCAAACATGTGCGGGTGGGGTACTACCTCATGGAAGCCGAACCAGATCACATACGTGGGTGTCTAAGTCCCATCAGGGCCCACCTACACTCCCCAACGGAGACCCACACTGCGACAGAGACACATGCCGTTGCACATTTTCAGTACTGAACCACACCTAGAGCCACGGGATGATCATCCACACCCCCACGCCAGACTGGCGTACGCTGGCCCAGTTCACTCCTCTTACTTATTGCGTGGGGGACCACAAAACTACATGTGCAATGTCCCACCCACTGCCTGCGGTGACATGGCTGCGTCCTCTGTACACGGCACAATGTAATGTTGTAGTGCCCGGGGCACAAATGCAAACATTAAGAGCACACGGACACACACAGATAGTTTGTTGAACTGGCCACGGGCATGTGCGCTTGACACCTTTATTGGCATGGTCACATGTACAGTGACGCATGTGCTGGATGTGTATGGGGAGAGTGTAAGCCAGCCCTCATGGAGTCGTTGGTGCTGGCAACAACTTGAACAGTGATCACAATTGAAGCAGAAACATAAAATACCAGCACAACAGAAACAACTGTGAAGCATCATGGTGTTAGCCGGAGGGAGTACAGTGTTCACCCAACATGCATGCAGAATGTTCCTTGATTTGTGGTGCACTGAGTTAGTGGCACCTGAAGAGCTGAGCAGGGTATCAAGCTGATGATGGCCCCCACGACAGGTGTGAGCAACTCTGACAGTCTGGCAGTAAGACACTTCCGACTCTGGCACCTGTCGTTTGGAGTTGGTCCTGGCGGTGGTGGCGTCTGCATCCTGCGGTGATGCGACGTCCGGGCAGGTCAGGACTCGATTTGATGTGTGAGCCCAGGTGGACCGCAGTTGAGGCCGGAGGCAGCGGACAGCGCAGGGCCACAGACACATGGTGTTGATGACCCCCAGACCATTGACCCAGAGGCCATCCAACATGCCATCAGACTGGGGCCATGGTTTGAGCTGCACAGAGTTAGTGGCCCCGGGTGCACTGCGGCCGGCACAGGCACACCGCCACGGGACGGTGACTTGCGGTGCAGTGAGATAGGGCCATGCGAGGTGAGCGGGTCCTCGTCGATGTCGAAGGTGAATGTAGCGGAGGTTTGTGGAGGACAGTGGAAGGTGACCTCCAGGGCATGATGCAGAGGGCAGGAGCCTGCCGGAAGCGCCAAATGGAGGAGTGGAATACTACAGCCTCGTTTTGGCCACATAGTCAGTATCACCGACATGATGATGAAGACAACCCCCAGTCCATGGACTCAGTCACCAACAAATCACAAGAAGAAAGTGTCCATGGTTGTCGGGGAACAGACTTAGTGGCACCGGAGCTGAAAGGGGATGCAGTCTGCGACGAGGCCAGTACAATGATATCAGGTCTGCCATAAATTAATCATGACTGAGTTCCCAATGTGTGCCCTACTCGACCGATGTGTAGTCCGGAGGCAGCGGCCAGCGCGGGCAAACCGCTGTTCAGCAAGCTCCTCCTGGAACACTGACACACGGCGTTGAAATGGCATGTGGGGATGTCTTGTGGATGACCGAGGCAGTAGCGTCAGAGCTGAGCGGGTGTTTAGCCAGTGACGATGCCGTGTCCTGCCTGGTACGGACTGGCATGGATTTGTGTGGGGCCTGCAGGACCGCAGTGTAGTCCGAAGGCGTAGTCATCAAGGGCCCACAGACATGTGTGGTTGGGATGCCATGCACATACTTTGTGTCACCACATCGAAGGGAGTATAGTGATATAAACTCCGCCATAAAGTGTGTACTCGGCCATTGTGTAATCAAGACTCAGTTTCAAATGTGTGACCTACTTGACCGCAGTGTAGGACAAAGGCGTAGTCATCAGGGGCCCACAGACACGTGTGGTTGGGATGCTATGCACACAGTTTGTGTCACCACATCGAAGGAAGTATAGTGATATAAACGCTGCCATAAAGTGTGTACTCTGCCATAGCATAATCAAGACTCAGTTCCAAATGTGTGACCTACTTGAGCGTAGTGTAGGCCCGAGGCAGCGGTGGAGTACGTCAATGAAAAAGGAGTAAAGCGGGCCTGTGTCGCGGAGGCCGTGATGGTCTGAGGAGGCTGTGAAGGTCACGGGCCTCGGGCTTGAAGCTTGCGCCGGCATGTGGTGGGCCCTCTTTGACACACGCCGGTGTCGGCAGGTGAGCAGTGAGGCCTGGCTGCGCAGGGGCGGGCATGACAGGTCTAGGGACCAGCGGCCCGGGGTGCAGCAGGCGCACAGGATCGCAGGCCACACCGCTCACGGCGACGGCGTCGGCCTCGTGGCGGGGTGGGAGGCGCCGCCCTGGCAGACACATTGGGCATTCCGGAAGAGAACCATGCCCAGAGCTACGTGCTTTTTATTCACACCCCTGCGCTGGCCTGGCGTAGGCCGGGCCAGCCCACTCCGCACACGCTTACAAGGGGGGACGTCACAAGCTAAATTTCCACGATCTTCCCCACTGGCTGGGGTTATATGGTTGCGTCCACTGTCCACTACACTCCAAACACCAGCAGTGCATGTAGACATGGCTATGTCTGTGGTCTGCATACTGCAGTCTGTCCAGCACATCTCCGCCACACTTGGTATTGTGTACATACTCATTCATGGGTCACTTGCCTCCTTCACACATGCCTGGTTCCCACCTCTCCCCACATTCCGGTATTGTGTGGCTGAGGTGCCATGCCGTCGATGGCTCATGTACATGGCTGACCAAGGTTGCCACAGTAAGTTGTGCTGTCGTGTCTGGTGGGGGGGCATGTTGTTTGGCATGTGGTATGTGATTTTGTGACGTGTGCAGTGCCAGAGTTGTGAGTTGCATGATTGTGGGGTTGAGGTGTGTGGTGTGTTCATTTGGTACTTGCCAACGGGCAGTGCATTCCCATGGGTGCCATCCTGGAAGCGCTGGTTGATGTTGGACTGCCGGAAGATGAAGGGATCATGCACACTGCCTGGGTAGTTGGCCATGACATTGGTGAGGAGTCCCCTGTGGTCCACTATTGCCTGCACGTTGATGGGATGTGTGTGCTTTCTGTTGTGGTAATTGTGTGCGGTGTTGGCAGGGGGCACAAGTGGGACAAGTGTGCAGTCGATTGCCCCCGACACGTGCGGGGATCCAGCTATGGCATATAGTCCTTGCTTGGTCTCCAGCTGTTCCTGCGCATTGTGGGGGACGTATGGGTGCTGGGGTCCCTAGCTGGTGAGGGCATCCAGGACAGGTGTGAGGAACTTGGATGGAGCTGGCTGTGAGACTCCTCCGACTCGGGCGGTTGTTGTTTGAGAGGATACCAGAGGCCAACAGGTGCAGCACAGCCAGCAGCTTTGTCTGCAGAGGGATGTTGGTTGTCCGCTGTGTTGGTACCGTCAGCCTGTGGGCAATGATGTTCAGGATGAGGAGGATGGTTGTCCTTTTGGGCCTGTAGTGGGCATTGACATTGTCTGGTGTTAGGTCTGTGGGGCTGGTGCATTTCCTGAAGCTCCGCTGTCTTTTTCTGCGCTGCCTCTGTGGTGGTCCGGGGGAGGGTGGCGGGGGGGGTCCGTTGGGGGGGTGGCGGTCCTGGGGGAGGTGGCGGTGGGTGTTGTTGCCCTCTCGGGGCTCCGGCGTGCATGGTGAGTGGCTCCATGGCATCTGTTGTTCTTCAGGTGTGGCTGTGGGCTGGGCTCCCTTTTCTTGTGCAGGTTGACGTCTGACTTTGCACCAGGTCAGAGCAGGTGTTAATTTCCTGCTGGTAACGTGCCGTATTGCCTGTTTTGTGTTCCTATCGCCGATGTGGCTGGTCGTTGAGAATTTTGCGTTGTGGTGTTGTTGCGGCTTTTTGCTCGGGAACGCCTACTCTGCATCTCATTAGCATTAGTTGCCGGGGTCATCTGTGGCGATGTTTGTTGCGACTGCTTTTGCAGGAAAACTGGTGTTATGGGCTGTTAGCACCAGCTTGTGAATGGGGCGATAAATTTAGCGCGACTTTGGATGTGTTAAGGTGCCGATAACTCGGCGATAGCTCCTTGAGAATATGCCCCAAAATGTACATCGCTCTAGTCCCTTTTCTATTACTGTTTCTGCAATGTTTTAAAATATTGTGATTAATCTAATAATAAACAAAGATACTTGTAACATTGAGGTTGGTTTTGATGTTTTGACTTTATCACGAACACTTTGAATGTAAATGATTGATAAATAGACGCTACTGAAGGCTGCACATTGTACGTCAAATAGACAAAAGTCTCAGAGAAAAATGAGAGTTGTTAATGGTATCTGGAATTACGTATATATGTGAATATTTCTGTGACCTTATGTACGAGGTGGTTAGCAGTGCACTTGGTAGGTATCATGTACCAAACGTTGTAATGTGGCCTTCTGTCTGCAAAATCGCAGAGGCAGCATGAGCCCTTCTAATCCCCCAAGGAACCCACCACTGAGAGATGATACAGTGGCGACTTGGTGACAACGAGGAAAGTGAGTTGACGATAATCAACAAGCCAAAATACATAGTTAAAATATTAAATAAGAGACAGATGCACATTCCGCCCTGAGGAGAAGAGTCACCATTCTGTCCCAGAAAACCTCTTACGCACCTCTTGTCTCTGAACTTAGGGAGACATAGAAGAGATAGTTCACCATATGTATTCATAGTGTGTTTGTGAACACTATGAGCATAAAGAAAAATCCACTGTTATTCTTGGCTTCTTTCTTTTGTTTTGGATAATCCGCTATCTCAGGTTCAGTAACTTACCTAGATGTCCCTGCTAATTGCTCTGCAAAAAAATTACCTTGTGCTAGAACGAAGCAACATAAACAACAAGACAAAATGCCTGAACTACGTAACTGTAGTCACATTTCTGTGAATATGAAGAAAATAAATGCGCTGGTGCTAAAGTATTATTCATACTATTTTCATTCTCTGATGTTGCAACACGTCCAATTATCTATAGATCAGGCCCTACGCTTTCAGCACACTCCACTCCAGGCATCAAAATTAATGTCAAATGAATATCCACAGGTAAACGAAAGTAAATTGGACACCTAGGGTCAGATTTATTAATATTTCATGCAGCGCAATGCAGCAAGTCAACCTGCAGCGTTGCAAGAAACGGAGAGAGCAGAAATGTGCCATGTCTACTAAGATGTGGCACACTTCAGCTCTCTCCTAGCATTGGCATACTGTGTGTTGTCTAACACCAAAACAGGCACCCTTGGTGGCAAATTTCTCTTTCTATGTTTGATGCAGAATGCATAACACACAATAAAAAAAAGGAAGTAACGAGGAGAAATAAAGGTATCTATCCATGGTACGTCTCTCTGTGGTAGGTGCACCAATTTGGTGCAATCCCAGATTTCTGGGATGATGTCACATTTCATGGGCGTATGCATGGGAACGCCGATGCTCTACCAATGGAATGCATCCCTCTATGAAATGTAATGCAATGCAGCACAAGCCGCTATGTTGTGTTACATTTCTTTACAAAGTCACGCATGGTAGCACAAATAGCCCCTTGCATGGTTTAGTAAATCCTATTTAAGAATTGGCATTACCTTGCAACAACTTGCAAAACGCAAGAAAAATTCAAGTTCTTGGTAAATCTGCCCCCTAATTTTTACAGTCAACAGTGACAAGTCAATTACATGTGCTTGTTTCACATTCACAGCTCACAATTTTTATGCCAGTGAAGTTTCACAACTCACAAATGCATCACCATTAGTTTAGACTTATCTTATCAACATGCAAGAAGAAACAATACAATATTAGAAATTTTATACAGGTGATGTACAAGAACATTTTGCAGAGTGTTTCTTGCCCTGTGCCATAATGTTACAATGTAAAAGGATCAACTGGTCCATAGGTGGCATTCACCCTATGAAAACTATGCTGGACTTCGATTGACGTATTTATGTGAAATTAGGAATCTGACAGTGAGTAAGTTATGATTTTTATGGTTTCTGTAAATACATTTTTTTTGACAATTTCAAGGGTTTTAGTGTTTATTTTGCAACCAGAACTTCACTTTAACAGTGTTTTAATAGCATTTCAGAACTTTATAAAACAAACATTACATGCTATGAACGAAAGATACCATAAATTTAGCAAAGTTTTTCAGTGATTTTGGTTTTGATGATGAGCTATAGTCATTTACTATGAAAGCAATCCCTGCTATGGGGGTTGATCACAGGGCCAGGTCTTTGGCCAAGTGGTACGCTCAGTGGGGTTTGGCTCCAAGACCCATGAAACACTTTTTAATGGTTGTTAAAAATGGCCTTTTTGCAGGGTTTTTCCCAATTGTTTTTTTTTTGCTTCTTCCTCCTATTTTTCCTGACCTGTTTGTGTTGGCTTTAGGACTCTGTGCACTTTACCACTGCTTAACAGTGCTGAAGTGCATATGCTCTCGGTGTAAATTCAGATTATGATTGGCTATCCATGATTGGCCTATTTGAATTCCTGGTAAGTCCCTAGTAAAGTGCACTAAGTGTGCCAGGGCCTGTAAATCAAATGCTACTAAAGGGCCTGCACACTGATTGTGCCACCCATATAAGTAGCCCTGCACAGGTATCTCAGACATGCCACTGCAGTGTCTGTCTGCAGTTTTAAACTGCCATGTTGACCTGGCAAGTGCACCAACTTGCCAGGTCCTAACCTTCTCTTCCCTTACATGTAAGGCACCCCTATGGTAGGCCCAAGGTGCCCCCATGAGCAGGGTGCAGTGTAGGTAAAAGGTAGGACATGTGCTGGTGTGTTTTACATGTCCTAATAGTGAAATACTGCCAATTTCGTTTTTCAATATTGAAAGGCTATCTGTCTCATAAGCTAACATGGGAGTTACTTTGTAACATCTTACAAGTATAAATTTCCATTGGGACAAGATGGAGAAACGGAGATTAGGATCTCTGAACTCAGAATTTAATAAAACATCTTTTTAGGGAGATGGTTTTTAAATTGTGTGTTTGAAAATGCCACTTTTAGAAAGTACACAACATGAAATCTAGCCACCACTTTTGATGCTGTTCTCTACTCAATCAGACAAAGGACCCAACCTTAATTTATTGGTCCTGGTTATTTATTTAACCAATTATTTCATTTTTTTCCAGTTTTTTAAATATCATATAGGTCTGAGATTGAGAAATCACTTTTTGTTTCAAATCAATACTTAACGTTAATTAAAAGTAAAATGAACGACAATACAAAAAACACTTAATGAACAAACAATAAGTGAACACAAAATTCTAAATAGTACACCCGTCAGTTACTTTGCAAATTTCATGTATATGAACATAATTTATACAGTCCTGTTTGCTAGGACCAGTTGGGGTTAGATATGTGCAAAATATCCCTCAAAGCTGCTTGTTTTCGTAATTTAATGATTCCTCAATGGTAAAAGAAATATCAACGTGTTTCGAGACCCAGTAGTATTCATGGGGCTCAGGGCTTTGACTTGGTGTGATCTAAAAAAATAATAATAAACAGTGTTGCTGTTTTATAGCTAATCTACCTTTCTCAATGTACATTGTATCAGTTTTATCAATTGTACTACAACGTACCTAGTTGGCACGTGCTCTATAGTTGCTTGCTAGTGAACTCTTCTTCACTAATGGAGTTTGGACGCAAATTCATGGACGGTTCTATTGAATAATGTAACAGTGCAAAGGATTCATTACATGACTGGAAACCGGACTAATTTTAACACAGCCCCCAGAAACAATATGTTCTTTAGAGCAGTATCTTGCTTCAATGTTAAAGGCATCACCGCAGATGTTTCATTCTTATTTTAGTGTGAAGGGCAGTTCTTGTAGAGCAACTGAGCTTCTTTCTATAGTTAAAAACACACTGTTTTAAAGAATGTCGCTTCCATACCGCTTACCACTTATTGGAGTGATCGAAGAGGCAATGCGTCAGCTTACTTTTGAATCAAAGAGGCTTGGGCTCTCGGGAATCGTTCCCCAGGCACGTGATGTGTGGAGCGTTTTCTACCGTGACTCACGATTTGTTTCTTTCTGTTTACAGAAAACGGGCATACGATTAGAGATACATTCTTAAGCTAGACACTGTTACTTTGTGTCCAAGCAGAGCGGAGAAAGCTTACTTTGTTAGTTAGTTCAGCTACGGCATTCTGTCATCGTTTTTCCGAGTTGTGGCGATTGCAGTTACTTCCTGTTTGGTCAATTTTTAAGGCCGGCCCCTTCTGGGTGAAAATACGAATTGCTTCCTGGGTGCATGAAATGGAATAAGTTTTCCGCACTAGATTCGTGTTTATGAATGTGAGGCTTGAGAGCACCACTGAAACCTATTTTAACCATTCAATAACCATCACAAAATATAGCGATAGTCTTTTAGACAAAAGTCCTATTCCGAATCCGATTATGTTGCATGCTGGGAGTTGAAGTCCTTGGAGTAAAAACAATTATGTCCTAGATATTTCCGACATTTTGTTCAAGCCATAAATCCTGCTATTAAATTTCAGTATGAGGTATGCCTCTTTTTGTAGTAAAGACGCTTCTATATCTCCGCCTCGAGGATTTTGTTTAATCACTGAGAGTACTGTCCATTTAAGTTCTTTCTCACTATGTTTCTTTTCCGTAAAATGGGTAACCATGGGAGCTGACATCACCTTTGTTTTAATTCTGGAACGATGTTGCACTATGCGCTGATTCACTTGTTGGTTTGTTTTGCCAATATATATTTTAGGACAAGGGCAGACGACTGCATAGATGACATTCTTTGTTTTGCAGTTGGTGAATTCTTTGTGGGACCACTTCTGGGTGTTGTATCTAAATTCACTTCCTTCAATTGTGGATTTGCAGACCGAACAGTTACCACACTTATGGAACCGTACTTTGGATTAATGCCTGTCATGATGTTGCAATAGCCTCCAGTGGAGCTATTTGTTTCCACAAGTGCTATTTCTGCAAGTGTCTGTTTTTAAGTGCTATTTTGATCTATGTATGTTGGATTTATGTGGTTTTGGTCTTGTTTGGTTTAGATGTAGATATTTCATTTTTCTAAACTGGTGTGGTGTCCATTTGTGGTGTTTTCACTGTGTTACTATGTGTTTTGAGTTCAAATTCTTCGCACATTGCCTTTGGGATAAGCCTGTCTGCTCATGCCAAGCTACTAAGGGGGTGAGCAGGGGTTATCTAAAGTGTGTACCCCCTTACTCTGACTAGAAGCAAGGGTCCCTACTTGGAAAAAGGTACATAGCTCTGCCAACTAGAGACCCCCATTTCTAACATTGGTGGTCAGCGGTGAGGATTGAACTTGTATTTGTAATGGACCAACAGTGGTGGTGTACATCACTAGTTTAGTGCAGACCACTACGTAACCACATACTGTGTTTTTGGTTCGATTTTTTAACTGACCCATGATGCATCCACGCACCATGTCTCTAAATGGTAAACCAGCAAGTGAGATTGCAGATTGGAGTTTGATATTGGATTCTTCCATACATACAAAGTGGATCAACTCAGACAATATTGCAAAAGCTTTATATGCCCCATAAAGAGCACCTCTATGAAAAAGGAGCTGCAGAAGGCCTTGAATGCCTGGTGGGAGGCCAGAGAAGCTGTGGAGACTGGAGATGCAGTTGTGGATGTGGATTTGCCAGAAGGGGGGGGGTTGTGTCCCAGGATTTGCCTGTAGGGAGAGTGCCCTCCAGGCTGGCAGCAGCATGTCTTCTAGATATCTGTCTCCAGAAAAGATGGAGGAGCGACGCAAGGCCAGGGTTCATGAGTTGGAGGTTATTGGGCACCAGATATAGCAAATGGAAATGAAGCTGGAAGCCAAGAGGGCTGAGCCCAGCTCAGATGGTGGCAGCAGAAATGTGATATTAAGTGCTGAAGTAGAAGTACACACACCCAGAGATGTGGCGCCTGACTTGAAGGAGGGGGTTGACATACACCATGGGGTTCAGGTTTATTAGGTAGCTTCACTGGTGCGCAGGGTCCCTGAGGTGGATTGGTGAACTGGCACAGGGGATGATATTCCTAGTGGTGGGTGGGACACTCTACTGACTCTAGATGAGAGGTGCAGGGAGAGAGGTTCCCCCATGGTAGAAGTCCTGGTATGTATGTGTGGAGACCGCCCAGAATAGTATGGGTTGAGTGACAGAAACAGTCAGATACTGTCTTACCCATCTCAGTAGGGTGATGTGAGGTACTTTTGCGAGGCACTTGATGGTGAGGCGAATAGTAGCTTGGTTAACACATGTGGGGCTGTGTGATTCAATTGTAGGAGAGCATATTTTAAGTCCATTTTCCAGAGCTATGCCAACACTCGGTGGAGTGCGAGTTCTCTGACTCCGGGGAGGTTCCGCTGGAAGCAGACCTTTTTGTGGATTCCAGAGGGTCTGAAGAAGCTTTTGGGAGTGATCCTGAAGGGGGTGGCTCAGGTTTTCCCCAACCAAGTGAGGTATGGTAGGTTTGCGATAGCGCAGATAGGTCCCAGTGTAGTGGGATGGGTGTAGGATCCCATGTCCTGTCTTAAAGGGGAGGGAGTGGGAGTGGGCTGAGTCCCAAGGTGCCCGAAACCCAATCCCAGGGCCTGGTTGGTTCCATGAGTGAACACCAGGAGGGGGGCCTAGTCTGTACCAGGAATCCATCCTCTGAGGGATATCCCATAGGTTCAGGAGAGCTGGGGGATGGCTGTTGACAGCATCCCACAAGTTCTGACATCTGGCAGCACTAGTCCAGGTGGGAGGGCACAGAAGTCCAGAGGAGGGTGTGAGGGGGAGAAGAGCTGGAGAGCTGTTAGGAGGAGTACTGCCCCTTTGCTGTGTGCTTTGTTGAGTTGGCCTTCAGTTGCTGCTTCTGCCAAGGCAGAGGACAAAGACTGGAACTTTGCTGAGAACCTGCTTGAAGAAGAAACTCCAAGGGTTTGTGTGTGCTGGCCTCCTGTTCTGAAGTCTCAGGCACACAAAGACTTCCTCATCAGCTCCCTGAACTAAACTGCTGAGAGTTCTAACCTGCCAGGGGGTGCCTATTCCAGTTTTGGGCCTCTGGAGGTTGTACCTACTCTTGGGAGCTGTAATAAACTTAAAGAAAGCAAGAAAAACAACTCAGACACTGTCAACGATGCCGCAACCTGCACCGAGGCCAGGGGCATCGCACGTGAAGTTTACGACACACCACTCCACCTGCACCGCAGTTCCTATGCCCTTAGACATCAGTCGATGCCTGAAGTTATCGGCCTTCCGACACCAGTGCTCGCACCAACGCTGTCACCGCCAGCGTCTGCATCCCGTTATCATGGAGCTGATAACCGACGAAGGGGACTTCACAAACTCTTCGACTTCGCATCACATCACCAGAACCGATGCTCTACCGGAACCAACGCCTCACCGCCGTTGCCACCTTCTTCCCCTGTCCTTGACTCGACACCTCACCTCCTCACGGACATGATGCCTTGCCTCCCCCGTGACACTGTGCATCGTCCATAGATTTCATTTTCTAAGGCACTTTTGTTTGGGGGTCCATGTGACTCCATGCCTGCCACCACGCACCTCGCTGTTGGTGCCGTAGTACTTTGGATTTATACCTGTCAGGATGTCGTATTAGTCCCAGGTGGAGCTATTTGTTTCTACAAATGCTATTTCTGCAAGCAATTTCCTTTAAGTGCTATTTTGATCTTTGTATGTTGGATTTCTGTTGTTTTGGTTGTGTTTGGTTTAGATAAAGCTAATTTGCTTTTCTAAACTGGTGTGGTGTCCATTGGTGGTGTTTTCACTGTATTATTGTGTGTTTTGAGTACAAATACTTTACACATTGCCTTTGGGATAAGCCTGTCTGCTCGTGCCAAGCTACCAAGGGGTAGAGCAGGGGTTATTTAAAGTGTGTACCCCACTTACCCTGACTAGAAACAAGGCTCCCTACTTGGACAAAGGTATATACCTCTGCCAACTAGAGACCCCCATTTCTAACAATGGTTATTTCTCAAAAGCTACTGAACTGATTTGCACTAAACCAAGCAAAGCACAGCTCTGACTAAAGTTCTAGTTTTTTGCCAAGGTTGTTTTAATTCCATTAAGTTATTTATGTTCTAGCACAGAACATATTTTCCTATTATATATAACACTAAAAACACAATATTCAGATCAGAATATAGGCAGTTTAGCATACAAATTAGTATGCTTAAATGTTGTGAATTGTGTAAAAGTTTGGAAAGCTTTGTGAAACTCAGTGCTTAATTTGAGCCGGTGGTTTCCGGTGCTCAGCACCGGCATTTAATTGGTTTCTGGAGCTTGGCACCAGCCCTTAATTTTCAACACTGCACTTATGACAGTCTGCCACATGGTGACACTGCTCACCTAATTTAGAGATGAGCAGAACAACGGTTTTTTATTAATACAATATACTTAAAAAATGACTAATACCTGCCTCCCCACCCATTCCTTTAGCTTTGGGGACCTGGAACAATCTGCACTGTCGCACTTGCAGGCGAGAGAGTCGGTTAGTAGTTGTTTTGATACCACCATTGTCAGCGATGAGAGGGGCAATGGGTGGTGTAAGCTGCAGTGGACTCCTAGTCAGGGCCCTGGCACTTAATATTTTTCAAATTAAGCACTGGTGTAGATTCACCTAATGGCACCAAAGTTATAAGCAAACAAGAATGGGTATCTTATGGGATAAAATCCTAACCATAACCACATAGTGACTATCGGCATGGTGAATCTCTATTAGCAACTCTACCTGTGATTAAGTTGCTCTCAGCCATATTTCATACAGATTTGCCAAACACCTTCAAAACGTTTAGAAAATAAAAACCTTTTTTTTCCTTTTCTTTAACTTAACCATAGGCCAGACACTGCACTAGTGGTTGATGTCTATTACCAAATGATATAAACTTCATGTTTGGATGGGTACAATTACTTGGCAAAGGACTGAGGGGGTAGACCGGGCCCTTGCCAAAAAGATACTGCATATTGCTGAAGGCTGTATACTTCTTTTTGGGTGGATTAGGAGGGCCAGTCATACAATTCACATTGGTGGTACATTGGCTTGACATTTGGTCCAAAGACAGGCCAGGCCCTTTACCCAGAGCCCACGGCACATGATTGAAATCGGTGCTCAGCTGGTTTGAATAGGGCAGTGTCTTCGCACAAGGCTTAGCAGTAGGTCAGATGCTGAATCCAGAAGCCATTGCAGATGGCTATAATATGAAATCTGCTAGGTTGGCTGGAGGATCAGATAAGCATATGTTATGTTATTATATCTCCAAAGTGGAACAGCAAGCCGATCCTACACACCAAAGGTGTGTTTGTGAAGCTACCTCCAAACCAAACAATCCCCCAAAAAGAAGTCCGAAATCCTGAGCCAAGTGACTCAAATTGTGTGCACTTCCACTGCCCCTGCTGTTCCCAAGGGGCAATCTCCAAGACCAGTGTTAACTTTTATAACCAATATGGAGTGCACCACAAACAATCAAGCAAAAAGTCTCAGTCCATCCATTTATGATTATCAAGTGCAGACTTTATTCTTCTTTTTTCGTTAAAAAAACCAACAGCCAGACACCCTATTTAGTCCAGGGTCAGTTCCAAAATATCGACGGCTCCTGTGCCCTTGTGCGGCTTAGTGAGTCGCGTCCTATCTCCTGTAGAGTCCGGCGTTTAAGGCAGAAAAGCAAATAGTATCGTACCATACTATTTGCTTTTCTGCCTTAAACGCCGGACTCTACAGGAGATAGGACGCGACTCACTAAGGGCACAGGAGCCTTCGATATTTTGGAACTGACCCTGGACTAAATAGGGTGTTGTTGCTAAACAAACTGATGTATAGTTTGTTTCATGACTTCGCGAGTTTCATATTTGACTGATTATCTTTGTTGACAAACGACATAAGTTCAAGCCCTGATGAAGTCCATATATTTGGACGCTAAAGCTGTCGCCTGTCTGGCTGTTGGTTTTTAACGAAAAAGAAGAATAAAGTCTGCACTTGATAATCATAAATGGATGGACTGAGACTTTTTGCTTGATTGTTTGTGGTGCACTCCATATTGGTTATATATGTTATGTTAGCATGTTTTGTATAGCGCGCAGCTGCCTCAGTAAAGAGGCGTCCCAGCGCTGAAGCAGAACATAGGGGCTGGTAACCAGAAAGGAGGCACTTAGAGTGAGGGGAAAAGATGAGTTTTGATGGCCCTACAAAAGGCCATGTAGTTGTTCATGGCACGAATGGGCAATGGCAAAGCGTTCCAAAGCTTGGCAGCCAGTAAACGGAAAGAGCGCCCGCCCGATCGCGCCCTCCTCATTCGAGGCATTTGCTTTGCAGGGTGGTGACCAGGCAGAGAGCCTGGCAATATGCCAGGCCCTGTGCTGAGAAGTTGCTGTATATGGCTAAAGGTTGAGCATATCTGGTTTGGGTGAAACATTGGTTGGGGACAGGTCCTGCTCCAGATCACAGGTTGGATGGGGCAGCTTAAACTGGCTCACAGGCAGCCTCAAAAGAGCCAAAGTGATCCAGTGAAATCTCAAAATATTTCCAAGCCAGTTTTGGGGATATATTGTTTGGGGTAGCAGTGCAAAGAACTGTCTTCCCTCTAAACACCTCACTACAAAGAAACCTCATGACCCTAACTAATATTTTTGAAGAAAACTAAGTAATTTCCAGGCACTTTCTACTATTCTTCATGTTTTTATTTCCAATAATTCACCAAATAATAATAAATAATAATAATTTACCTCTTTCTTGAGTAGAAATGTATTTTTCAGTAACTATGTAGAGCATCCAAAAGTTTAACTGACGTGTTATTGTTTTTTTGTTCCAGCCAGAGAGTTTCATTCCAACCTGCTTCTTTCTAAAGGCCCATGTGCTTTTTTTTAGTTTTTAAGTTCCCCCATCTGCTGCCAAACAAGTGGTTCCTGCATTCATGCTTAACAGTCATGTTGAATTTGCTACTTTTTACGGTCTGTCAGTTATTTGTAATCTGTTCCATATTCATATTGACTTATAGAAGTCGACAGTATCCATATACCACAAAGGTATCTTAACTTCATATTACTTTCATAGATAGGCACATGAAACGGACCACCAACTGCTCCCTGTTGTATCATAGAATTTGGTTTTTGTAATAAAAAAAAACTGTTTGGGAAGGATAGCAGCTGGGTGCAGTGGGCAAGGCCAAAAGATGAGCATATCTGCTTTGAGTGACATGAGGCTGGGTGAAGTGCCTCGCTGTGGGCCTGCACCCAGAGCCCAGGTGAGAAGGAACCGAAACCTGGCCAGTGATACACACAAATATGTTGAGGTCAATTTTTTATGGATTACTAGGCATTCATCAGTCAATGTAAGCGCATCAGGTGAAGAACCTGTGACTACTTTACACATAAAAGTAACTTGTCAGTATACTACACCACTATTCAGTTCTGCCTTTCATATTCTTTAACATATGCAACATCCACTTTTGAAAAGCGTTGGAGTCCACACTGTCAATGTGCACTCATAAACAGAGCTAAACTTCCAATGGGTCAGAACCATAGACCGTATTGGCTTTCTCATCTACTTTCTAAAGGCATCGAAATGGTACTGCCATTTTTCTCATCCCCTCAGTGATCGGTATATGCAGCTAACCCCACAACACTGAAGACAGAAATCACATTAAAATATCAAAAAGTAAAAGGATTTAGACTGGAATATATCCCTCCCTTACCTTAATTGGCAGTCTTTCATAAGACTGTTACAGCATGGCATTCCGTCCTACAATTAGCTCTACCTTTGCGGGCTCTAAAGTAGACTTTGGCACTATACAATATCCAAGTGTCCTGAAAAACGCAGTCATATAATGGAGCCGAACACATGAGTTCTAGATCTGCTCTAGAACCTCAGATCGATGGTACTTTTTCTCAGCATGAGAGTGTGGAGGGCAGAGAAATCATTAAAAATGTCTATCAATTCAACTGCAGTTCTCCAGACCCATAGTAACCACAGACTAATAGGCAAGGCAAGTTAATTTATTACAAAGCCAAAAATAACTGGACATAAAGACACCTCAAAATGAGGGTGTAGAAATACATTGGAAGCAACATAAATCCAAGCCTGCGAAAAAGGTTGAGATGGTGCAACATGTACAAGATGATTAATTCAAGAATTAGGATACAAAAGATCAAAAAACACGAGTCCTAGTTCCCCTGCATCGAGGGTTGATGTAAATAAAGCATTAATCTATCCCTATACTAGCACTAACGTGACATCCCTATTTAATTAAGCATTTGTTGGGGCAGGATAGGTTAAGGTGTCAGAGTGTGGAGTCTTCCTTAGAAGTCTCTCCACTTCAATGGGTCAGGTAGTATGAAGCTACAGAGACAGAGCTTGTTCTAAGATGCTCTCTCTCCAAAGGCAAAGAGGAAGTAGGGCTCTTTGTCTGCTTACAATACTCCAATATCACAGGTGCCTTCCCAGGATTCTTTTCGGGTCAGGCCATCAGATCAGGCCCCCGTTCTCATACGTATTTTTCCACAGGACGGCGATGCTCCCGAACAGTAACAAGATTACCTTGATTCCCAGGCCCTCTCAGGTGAGAAAATACAACAGTTCTCCATATCGGCATCAACTTTGAATGTATCCTCTCCTCTCCTTGCCTGACTCCTAAAACAAAGACATTATTCTAACTAACAAGGGCGCTTCTTCCACTTGCAACATAAACGCGAGAAAGAGCAGAATGCAACATGCACATGTTATTCAACTACTAATTCTAATGCGAGAGCTTCCAGGGAAAATAAATTTCAGGCCTACAAGATTCAGCTAACATAAGAGAAATGGAACATGAGCCTTACAAATTTATATAGAAAATTAAGACATATTCAGTTAGTATCCCTACCTACATATAAAATGACAGAATTAATAAGCACATTCAATAATAAATAATTGTCAGTTGCACAACACGAGCGATTCAGTTAATGTTTTCTGCTGGTTACAATTAATTTTCCACATTAATTCTTCATGTATTCTACATTTCGGCCTAAACACATCTCATTCATGATATTACATTACAAGATCCTAACACTTAGGTTAACACAACAAGAGATTATATGTGGATGCGTTCTACACGTGTGATTATAATGCACCCCTACAAATGAAAATGGATTTTTGCGCTACATCACATATTTACAATTGGTACAAAACTGAAGAGTCAGTCTCAGGCAAGGTGATAACTCTCACCTATATGCTCTAGACAAACACTAAAGTCAAACAAATAGTATTACAAAAGATATTACCTTCCAAGGGATCATTGCGTTCTTCAAAGTCTCCCACGGAACAGGCCCTTATTACATCTCTGACAAAATCTAAGTATAGAAATTGGCTCCATTGCGATCCAGCAACTCCCTCAGGAGTATCTGAACATCATCAATATGATAGACAAACAGGAGTCCCTTTCCCTCGAAGCAAAGCAATTTGCAATGCAATCCCCAGAAATTTGTCATGGTGTTAATATCTGGGTAATTTGACTACAACACCCTATTCGGAGTTCCCTATTAATTAATGATTCAAACTGGTTTCTCTCCATTAGTCCTAGTGTCATTGTTGGTGCAAGGACTAATTTTACACAAAAAAATAGCACAAAATCAGGACTTAGCCCAAGCAGCCACTGCTCACGTATGGCTCATTCACGTTCTTCCTATGCTCCCACAATGGGAGTTTTGCCCGACTGGAGTCTCAGTTACGCGACTGTGGTAATGGAGTAGTCTCCGGCCTTTTGCGTAATAATTTTAATGCGAAATGCCAGAAATTGCTTGGATTGTGCCGGCGTATATGTCATCTCCCATGCTTAGTTATGAAGTTGGGAGTCTCGTGTAACACCATGTGCTTAGATGGGAGTAAACTGTTGCTTTAATCTACCACCAACATAAACATGCGGTTTGAACTGGTGAACTGGGCGAAAAGTGCATTGAAATAACTTAAGTATATTTTGTGAGAAGTTGGCCTGGCATATGCTGTCCACTAATTATAGTGAGCACCTTGCACCAGTCCAAACAACCCCTTATTGGAGATAGGTTAAAGACAACCTTTATTGAAAGCTATCCTAGTGGTAGCTATGGAGAGCAGCCTTCAGGCTAAGTCTTGAAGGAATGTAAAGCAGCTTGTTTTACCAGTCTATAATCTCTTGAGTGACCAAATGAAAGAGGACCACACCAGGTATATATTCAAAATATATGTATTTATTGCTAAACACACCCCTCTAGTCTCTTTATGAGGCTAGAGTTCGAAGTACATAAGTTATAAGTTAGTTATCTACAGTAATAGCACAAATACACGTTTGAGCCCCAGGGGCGTACCAAACCATATACCAATAAAGTGGTATAAGAACCACGACTGAGCTAGACACAGAGCCTAGAGCCTGTAGAAGTGCTTGGACCAATTAAGGAAGAAGGGAGTCACCCCAGTATCTAAAAAAGGGACGGGGTACAACTACGACAAAGACACAAGTGTCCCTATATTCTAAAAACGGGAGGACAAATACCTCACCCTGGACCGAGTGTCTATTACGATGTGTGCTATCAAAATATCAATGGAGCTGTTCATTTAAAAAAGACAATTGTCTAGCTAAAAACAGTAATCAATCTGTATCCTTATACAGTATAATCCCAGAAATTTCTATGTTAAACCACAAAAACTGGTTAAGAAATTATTTTTATTAAAAATTATTTTAAAACATATTCATACAATTAAGCAATAAAAACATTACTCTACCTCCCACTATAGGTTACAATCTCATTTCATTACACATATATAAAATCATAATCTCATTTCATTACACATATGGATAAAAACTCTAAAAACAGTCGACGCAGCGTTTCGGTGACACCTCAATGTTTTCACCTTCCTCAGGACTACAAAAGTTTTCATCAGATCTAAATAATAGAAATACATGATTTAGCAATATATATAAACTCATACTCAATATACCCTTTTCCTAATACTGTATTCAGCATATCACTAATTTTATTCTATACATCGGCTACTATTTCTTTACACTCGGTCCTTCAAGATCATTCTAAAAATTGTAACATACTTTATGTACCACTTTTATTTAGTGTTGATTCGTTATGTTCATACGCCCTTTGCATCAACACACACATGATTTCTAAAAATAGAATTTAGGATACATATATATATAATATAATATGGATAACACGGTATTTCTAAGTTACTCTCAATGACTTAACAAAACACTCATATAAACTTTAAAATTCTCCATCTACTCTATTACCATATAATATATGGGCAAGCTTAAAGGAAGTCTTCCTAAAATCGATTGTGCAAGCTTGTTTTTGATTTTAATTGTATGGTGAGTGGGGAAAGCAGAAACCATTCAGTGTTTTTATTTATCCTCCCCCAAAAAACGATTGCTGGCAGCGTCTTGTACCAACTACTACTTTAACGAGGTATAAATCTATTAATGTTTTATTCTACGAAACTCTTCGCATACCTTTTAATAACAGTTGTAAATTCTTTCTAACTGTCCGTTAGAGCCACCGTACTATTCGGGGTGCAGGAGTTGATTATAAAAACTCGACACTGTCTCCGTCTAGAAAAACGAGGCATATTTATCACATTTTGCTATAATTATTCGGAAAATTTTTTATTTTGTGTTTGTAAACATTTTTTAAAACGCGCTTACCTATTCAGATCAAACAGTATGCCGTCCGGTATAAGTCGCTTTAATTTAGAAAAACAGGGATCGACGTTTTAAACATTGACGATGCCTTTTTATATTGTGGTTCGTTTGTCGACCTTAAGCGCTTTAGGCAATCTATAGGGAAAACAACGTACATGAAGATTTCTTGTAAAATAATATGAAAACCATAAAAACAACATCTACATCTAAGCGCTGTTTATTATGGGATAATTTGATTATAACGAAAGTATGCGGCATTCAATATGGGCTCACTACACTCTCCAAAAAAGTCATAGATCTTTTTTTTGTTTAATAATAAATTCAGAATGTCTTAGCGTTATCAGCTATACAGGTTTATATGCCGATCCTCACAAGTGTTTATTGATTATGCTGATTATATTTATATCCATAAGGTAAACCTCTACTATCATTTGGATCGATGCACTATTTCACATATACTCAAAAGACCAAAATAATCATCAAGTTTATAATGTCCCATATTCCAGATAGAGGCGGTCTGAATTACAAATACAGTAAACCGCATCATCCATTGTCTAAGCTCTCTTGGGAACACATCACTTGTGGGGGGATATATATCCTCAAGCTAATATTTCAGATTGATAAAATATCTTACTCAAGACGCCAAGATCAAGTATATTTGGTATATTTTAGATTTTAAACAAACTCCATCGTCTCCTACTCACCGGATCGGGAAATAGCGGCCTCCTTGCTCTAACGGACTTCCGTAATCGGGATGTATTGCGCTTCCGGGTTCCCGACCTATTTATGTTACTCGTCGGTGATCACGTGACTGACGTCACGTGGAGTGTTTAAACTTACAAAAATAGAAAATCAAGCAGCCGCTACTCAAACGCTACCAATGGCGGCCATCTTGTAATGTTAAACTATCGTTACAACAGATACTATAAGGTATCTTTCACAGAAGATTATGGCTTTAGACTGACTTAAATGCCAAAACACTACCGCAATCTACCATATTAAAATATTATAGTGTTATTCCGTGTCTCTCAACTACTCTAAATAGAGAAATTTCGAAAACACATCACACGGCTGATTTTACTTCAGTAATTGAATGAAAAACACGTCATTTGAATTATAATGATTAAAAAACAATAATAATGAAAAAAGTATATATATATTTGAAGTTATTATATACGTGCAACAAACCTCCAACAACATCATTAGTCTAGCCACCCACATAGATCACAGAAGTCTCCATTGGGTGGCCAGAGTGGAGGGTTTGATATTGTCACACAAAGATTAACATTACTAAAATACAAGTTATATTACTACTATTCATTCAGTAATCGTTGCCCAAATACCCAGACAGGATAACATTCTACTGTATTAATCTTTCCCATTCCTCTTTGTTATTCAGGCCATTTTTGTAAGTATTAAAGTATGACATATAGAATTGTTCACGTTTTTTCCTTTTAACCATTTGGTCTCCTCCTCGCGTGCTAGTTTGAATTACTTCTATACCGCTCCATTTCAATTCAGCAATTGTATGATTTTTTTCAATCCAATGTTCCACTAAAGGAGCCGTTCTTTTCTTTGTCCTGATTGCTGATTTATGTTCTGTAATCCTGACTCTTATTTCTCGGGATGTTTCTCCGATATAGCCCTTGTTACAAGGACAAACAATAAGGTAAATTATATTACTCGTCCTACAATTAATGAAGTTCTTAACCTTATGTGTGAAACCATTATAGGTAATCACACTACCTTTCAAGACATTACCGCAACTCTTACAAGAATTGCAGGGAAAATTGCCGACAGGAAACGGAGTGTTACCAATGCTACGCTGTTTGCACTCTGTCTGTTCCCTATAAGTATGTACCAGTCTATTACGAATGGTGCAGTTCCGTCTAAAAGAGAACATGGGTTTAGGAAGTCTTACATTGTTCTTATCATTTAACAATTTCCAATTTCTATTTACTATATTCTTAACCTTGTTGCTAATGCTACTGAAATTTGTCACAAAAATCAAGGGAAGCTTCTGTGTAATTGTTTCTGGATCTTTAGTATTAAACAATGATTCTCTGTCATAATATTTTGCTCTTTTATACGCCTGCCTCGTAAGTCTTTTGGGTAACCCCTTTCAAGGAGTTTTCTGGTTAAGGCATCTGCATGTCGGTTAAAATCTTTAATATCCGTGCAGTTACGTCTAATCCTTAAATACTGTCCAAATGGAATGTTATCTTTTTGGCATGCCGGATGATTGCTTTGATAGTGGAGCATGGTGTTACGGTCTGTGGGTTTCGTATAAAGTTCTACTTGTAATGTCCCAGTATTGTGTTTAATCTTGATATCCAAAAAATCGCAACTCTCTTTATTAATGTTAGAAGTGAATTTTAAATTAATGTCTCCTAAATTCAACCATTCTATGAATTCCATAAGAGATGTTTTCTCGCCCTTCCACATAAAAAAACATCATCAATATAGCGGGACCAGCATGAGATATTTTCATAGAAAGGTGCCGCTGTATTAAATATATGTTTATCCTCAAACGCCGCTACATACAGACAGGCTAAACTCGGAGCACAGGTAGCTCCCATGATGGTCCCCTTGATTTGTTTATAATAATCAGTGCCAAATAAAAAATATTATTTTTCAGAATGACTTCTGTGCATTCAATTATAAATAGGGAGTGTGCAGAGAGTTCACCTTTGTCATCGACTAAGAGGCCCTCTAACATCCTGATGGTATCATCTTGTGGTATGTTCGTATAGAGGGCCTCTATATCTAAAGTGACTAACCACTGAGAGTTCATATTATATTGAAGTTTTTCAATTTTATTTATCATGGCAGTGGTGTCCTTAATGTAGGCTCTTTGGCGTACCACCAATGATTGTAGAAACTTATCCACGTATTTGCTTAGTGGTTCTGTCAAAGAGTCTATGCTTGAAACAATGGGTCTCATAGGAGGATCTAAAAGATCCTTATGCACCTTAGGTAATCCGTAAATTGCTGGCAAAATAGGGTTGGTATTTGTCAAGAACCTAAACTCATCAAGACACAAAATCTCGTCTTCTTTCGCGAAATCTAAAAGTCTTGTCACTCTACTAATTAATGCATTCCACTCTTCCTTATTGGACTTCTGATAATGCGATGTGTTTTTAAAAGGGTGAGCATCCTATTGTTATAGTCATCAGTATCCATAACAATAATACTCCCACCTTTATCTCCTGGTTTAATAGTCAATTCTTTACAATGTTCTAAATTGTTGAGAGCTTTCCTTTCAGCAGGGCTTAAGTTGTTTTGCCAGTGCAGTTTCTTTGTAAGGAGATCATCTATATTTTTCTCTACAACCTTTTCAAATAAATCAATATTTTTATTTACAAGGTTTATAGGGAGTCCATTTGGATTTAGGTTTCAAGCCTGACTTGTTCATAGAGAGGATATCTTCACATTCTTTATTACTAAAAAAATCATTAAGTCGAATTTTTTAAAAAAACTTTGTAGATCTCTCTCAAGTTGAATCTATCTACTGGTGCACAGATTGCATATCCTAATCCTTTCTCTAACATGGATATCTCATCACTATTGAGAACCCTACTCGAGAGGTTAATAATTGGGGCTTTCTTACCTAATCCCACCCTGTTTGACTCCTGGTCTTCATATAGGGGCGTTTCTGTGGTGGATTCTGGGAATAATAATCCCTCTCCCCTCCCTCTGCCTCGATTCTGACCAGGGTTGGCTTGACGCTGTTCTAAAAAAGAGAGAGTTTCTCTACTTGTACCAGGGGTTGGCTCCCCAGGTCTTCTTGAATCTTGTAAGTTCTCATTCTCAGATTCTGAGCTTGTGTAAGAGGTGTCAAAGAATGTAACTCTTTTTTTGGGGAAATTCCTCCTAGGTTGTTGCCAAGCATTAGAAATACCGTGTTATCCATATTATATTATATATATATGTATCCTAAATTCTATTTTTAGAAATCATGTGTGTGTTGATGCAAAGGGCGTATGAACATAACGAATCAACACTAAATAAAAGTGGTACATAAAGTATGTTACAATTTTTAGAATGATCTTGAAGGACCGAGTGTAAAGAAATAGTAGCCGATGTATAGAATAAAATTAGTGATATGCTGAATACAGTATTAGGAAAAGGGTATATTGAGTATGAGTTTATATATATTGCTAAATCATGTATTTCTATTATTTAGATCTGATGAAAACTTTTGTAGTCCTGAGGAAGGTGAAAACATTGAGGTGTCACCGAAACGCTGCGTCGACTGTTTTTAGAGTTTTTATCCATATGTGTAATGAAATGAGATTATGATTTTATATATGTGTAATGAAATGAGATTGTAACCTATAGTGGGAGGTAGAGTAATGTTTTTATTGCTTAATTGTATGAATATGTTTTAAAATAATTTTTAATAAAAATAATTTCTTAACCAGTTTTTGTGGTTTAACATAGAAATTTCTGGGATTATACTGTATAAGGATACAGATTGATTACTGTTTTTAGCTAGACAATTGTCTTTTTAAGTGAACAGCTCCATTGATATTTTGATAGCACACATCGTAATAGACACTCGGTCCAGGGTGAGGTATTTGTCCTCCCGTTTTTAGAATATAGGGACACTTGTGTCTTTGTCGAAGTGCTTGGACCACAAGGAACTACCCAAGGTAGTGACACAGGGGACCCATGGGGGACGCGTGCAGTGTATGAACACAGCCGTGAATCGCCGTTAACTTCTATGGGGAAAGTCGCGGTTTGAATTTAAAAGAAAAGGGACACTTAGAGGAGGACTTGGAGCAAACCCTTTGAGAACTAGGCTGTTCTAGTGTCAATACCCACGGGAGCACCGAAGTACTCGAGTTACCTCACCCAGGGGAGCCGGGTGCATAGGTGTCTTTCGGGGTCGGGTTTCGTCTGTCGCTTTCAATGGCGATCTGCTGCAAAGTGCTGCTGGCGGCCAAGTCGAAAGTGTTCGGGTGGATCCAAAGGTGGATTGAAGATCTGAAGAACCTGAAAGCAGAGGGGACAGAGTCTGGGTCACTAGCCAGTGACCAGGAAGGCAATGAGCAGATGCCCACCGATGTCGAGTGCTTCAGGTAGGTTGACGGTCATCTTGACTCTTCAGCCACAAGGTCCAGGAGGCGTTGACGACAACCAGGAGCTGGATTCGAGCTGCCCCACAACGTTTGTCGATTGCAGGGGTATCGGCGTCCGGATTGGACCCAACAAGCCTTGGCAACGGCAAGTCTCGTGGAAATGGAAGAAGGATGATGTTGCAGACCAGCAAGGTCTGTGGGACTCACCCAGTGAAAGTAAGTCAGGGCACGCCTGGAGCAACCAGGGAGCCCAAGCAGAAGAAGATTGGCCTTCGGGAGGGCCTACTAGCCAACGGACTAGCAACCGCGAAGGAGCCTTGAGTTGACACACGTGGAGCTGGCTCACAGGACACTCGTGGAGTGGAGGCCAGGGATCTTCAGTGCAGTTGGTGCTGGAGGCTGGGGCTACTCGGAGCCCAAAGCACGACTTCGTGGGAGACCAAGAAGAGGATGCACTTGCAAATGCGATCAGTGTCCAGGGGTCACGGTTCCATGTTACCCACGAAAGCTACGGGCCTCAGCTTTGCTGGGGACTCAGGGCAGACTCGAGGAAGTCTGGAAATCCACCTCTGGTGATGCAAAGACTTCGGCGTCCGGCGGGAGCTTCAGCGATGCAGACTGGACAATTGCTTCTTTGGTGCCTGCCAAGCAGGGGAGTCACTCCTTGACCCCAAGGGAGATTCTTCAGTCCTCTAATCTTAAAGTAGAGCATCGAAGGTCCAGGATTCTGTGTCAGAGTTTCGTCCAGGTAAATCTAAAGTCCTAAGGACTGGGGTCCCATACTTATACTAAGGTAGGGGGTTGGACATACTCTGTGGCCCCACCTATGGGAGGATCAGGGCAGAGGGGTGGTTACACCCCTTTCCCTTTGTCCAGTTTCGCGCCAGAGCAGGGGCTGGAAGCCCCTGAGCCGGTTTGAACTGGGGTATGCACAGGGACACCAAATGTGCCCCCAGTGCAGGACTTTAAAGCACCAGAGAGTGCTCCCGCCCAGCCCCAATACACACTATCCTGTCTGGGAGGTGGTTACACCTCCCTGGGACAGGAAACCTATTGTCCAGGCCTCCCCTGCCAGAGTTTCGGTCAGCAGCAGGAGGCCAGACTCGTGTCTGTGGCAGCGGCATCCATTTTGTGATGCCAGGGCTCTGGAAAGTCAGTACCGAGTATACCGGTGTGTACATGTCTCTCCCTCTAGAAGGGTGGAATGCTACCCCGCCGCCAGAACTGGCGGGGGTAGTATTCCAAGATGTTTGACACCAAACACGAACATGTTTCCGTGCAGCCATCCCAAAGTTAGCATTTAACGCGAGGTTATAATGCGCTTAAGAGTATATGGTCGGGCTGCACTACAAACAGCATCAGAGAAGGGTCTCCGAACGCTGCAGAGGGGCCCAGCTCATGCAGGGGCACCCTCTCACATAGGAACCACGCACTCTGCCTTCAGGATTGATAAGGCCTGCCATAGGAGTGACTTATAGGTTTATATGTGCGTATGTATGTAGTGATATAGGTAGCCTATATCACAGTAAGGGGTGCATGCACCACCTTACCCAGGCTGCAGTAGCAGACCTGTGGTGTCATTTTGGATGGCCTTCCAGGGGTGGCACAATACATGCTGCAGCCCCTGGTAGGCCTCTGAGGTACCTATGCCCTGGGTACATAGTATACCATATACTAGGGACTTATAAGGGCACTCCAGATTCCAATCAGAGATGTGCCTAAGGCACATGGAAACCATTTTAGAGAGGAAGCAGCTAGGCTGGGGTTCTGATTAGCAGGGCCCCAGCCAGACTAAGGTCGAAAAACAGTGAAGCATCAGCAAAAGTGGGGGTACCCATGTGAAGCAGATCCTACTCTCCTACACAACCCCCCAAACGTAGGGACATTAAACTAACCTTGCCCAGTTAAGTCTTCATGTTCTAAGTGGAAGTACCTAGAGAGTCCATCTGCATTGGCATGGTTACTCCCAGGTCTATGTTCCACTGTGAAGTCCATCCCCTGTAGGGAAATGGACCACCTAAGCAGTTTGGGGTTTTCACCCTTCATTTGTTTTAGCCATAAGAGGGGCTTATGGTCTGTTTGAACAAGGAAGTGAGTACCAACCAGGTATGGCCTCAACTTCTTCAGAGCCCAGACCACAGCAAAGGCCTCCCTCTCAATGGCTGACCAACGTTTCTCTCTAGGGGTCAGCCTTCTGCTAATAAAAGCTACTGGCTGATCCTGACCTTCATCATTCAATTGTGACAGTACAGCCCCTACCCCCAATTCAGATGCATCTGTTTGAACAATGAACTTCTTGGAGTAATCAGGACTCTGTAGAATGGGAGCAGTGCACATGGCCTGCTTCAGGTCATCAAATGCCTTTTGACAGCTAACTGTCCACTGAACCTTTTGGGCATTTTCTTGGAAGTTAAGTCATTCAGGGGTGTCACTATTGATCCATACCCCTTGACAAATCTCCTATAGTACCCAGTCAGGCCTAAGAAGGCTCTCACCTGAGTCTGGGTAGTTGGAGCAGTCCAGTCCATGATGGTCTGGATCTTGCTCTGCAGTGGTTGAACCTGGCCTCCACCCACAAGGTGGCCCAGGTACACAACCTGACTCTGCCCTATCTGGCACTTGGTGGCCTTGATAGTCAGGCCTGCTTTCTGCAGGGCCTGTAAAACATTTCTGAGGTGGACCAGGTGATCCTCCCAGGTGGAGCTAAAGACAGCAATATCATCTAGATATGCTGCACTATAGGCTTCCAGACCTGTAAGGACGGTGTTCACCAACCTCTGAAAAGTGGCAGGTGCATTCTTCAGACCAGAGGGCATCACCACAAATTGATAATGCCCACTAGGGGTTGAGAATGCTGTCTTTGGCTTTGCATCATCAGCTAGTCTGATCTGCCAGTAGCCAGCTGTCAGGTCAAATGTGCTTAGATACTTGGCTGAGGCCAAAGTGTCTATTAGCTCATCTGCCCTTGGTATTGGATGGGCATCAGTCCTAGTGACTGCATTGAGACCCCTGTAGTCCACACAAAACCTCATCTCTCTTTTCCCACCATTGGTGTGAGGTTTTGGCACAAGGACCACTGGACTAGCCCAAGGGCTATCTGAGGGTTCAATAACTCCCAAATCCAACATCTTCTGGACTTCTGTCCTGATACAGTCCCTGACATGGTCAGGTTGCCTATAAATCTTATTTTTAATAGGCAGACTGTCCCCAGTGTCCACTTCATGAGTGCACCAGGTAGTCTGACTGGGTGTCAGTGAGAATATGTGTCTGAACTGATTGAGCACCTGTCTGCAATCAGTCTGCTGCTGGGTAGTGAGGCTGCCTGCCAAGGCTACACCATCCACTGACCCATCATCAGGGTTCTGTGAGAGCAGGTCAGGGAGTGGGTCACTCTCTTCCTCCTGTCCCTCATCAGTAGCCATGAGCAAGCCCATGTCTGCCCTGTCCACATATGGTTTTAACCTGTTGACATGGAGAACCCTGTGGGGACTCCTGGGTGTTCCTAGGTCCACCAAATAGGTAACCTCACCCTTCTGTTCAACAATGGTATGGGGTCCACTCCATTTGTCTTGGAGAGCTGCTGGGGCCACTGGCTCCAACACCCACACCTTCTGTCCTGGCTGGTAAACAGTCAGTACAGCCTTTGGTCATGCCAGGCTTTTTGAAGTTCCTGGCTAGCCTCAAGGTTTTTAGTTGCCTTTTTCATATACTCAGCCATCCGGGAGCGGAGACCAAGTACATAGTCCACTATGTCTTGCTTTGGGGGCTTGAGAGGTAACTCCCATCCTTCCTTCACCAAGCACAATGGACCCCTGACAGGGTGACCAAACAAAGGTTCAAAAGGGCTGTAGCCAACCCCTTTTGAGGCACCTCCCTGTATGCAAATAAAAGGCAGGGCAAGAGTATGTCCCATCTTCGCCTAAGCTTTTCTGGGAGCCCTTTAATCATGCCCTTCAAGGTTTTGTTGAATCTCTCAACTAAACCATTGCATTGTGGGTGATAGGGTGTGGTGAACTTGTAAGTCACTCCACACTCCTTCCACATTGCTTTTAAGTATCCAGACATAAAGTTAGCACCCCTGTCTGATACAACCTCCTTAGGGAAGCCCACTCTTGAGAAAATTCCCAGGAGGGCTCTTGCCACCACAGGTGCTGTAGTGGTCCTAAGGGGAATAGCCTCTGGGTACCTGGTGGCATGATCCACTACCACCAGGATAAACCTGTGCCCAGATGCTGTTTGGGGATCCATGGGACCAACAATGTCAATCCCCACCCTTTCAAAGGGAACCCCACCACAGGTAGTGGTATCAGGGGGCCTTTGTAGTGCCACCTGCCTTGCCACTGGCCTGGCAGGTTACACAGGAGCGACAAAACTCCTTGGTGTCTTCAGACATGTGGGGCCAGTGAAAGTGAGGGACAATTCTGTCCCAAGTCTTGTTCTGGCCCAGGTGACCTGCTAAGGGAATGTCATGGGCTAGGGTCAATAGGAAGCCCCTGAACTTCAGAGGTATGACCAACCTCCTGGTGGCACCAGGCTTGGGGTCTCTACACTCTGAGTACAAGAGTCCATCATCCCAATACACAGTATGGGGACCACTAGCTTTCCCAGCAGCCTCAGCAGCAGCTTGCTGTCTGAGGGGTTCAAGAGAGGGGCAGCTCTGCTGCTCCTGGCTCAGATCTGCCCTGGAAGGGCCCCCTGTCCCCAAGAACTCAACCTGGTCAGGTTCAAGCTCCTCTGGGACAGTTCCTTCCTCAGGACTGAGATCATCCCCCTCAAGGGACTGATCTTCCTTCTGAGCCAAGGGGGAAGGCACTGCCTTTACCCTACTACTCCTCTTCTTGGAGGGCACTTGGTCCATTATTCCAGAATCCAAGGCCTGTTCAGTGCTAGACATTTTGGCTTGTGACCTGGTCACAGCAAACATATCTGCAGGGATGCCCAGCATTTCTGCATGGGTCCTGAGCTCCACTTCTGCCCAAGCTGAAGTTTCTAAGTCATTGCCAAGCAAGCATTCAACGGGTAGGTCTGCACTTACCACAACCTTCTTAAGGCCAGTTACCCCTCCCCAGGAGAAGTTAACAACTGCCAGAGTATGGTCTGTTCTGACGTTGCTAGCATTGGTCACTTGGTACATTTCACCAAGTATAATCTGCCCAGGATTCACAAGGTCTTGTGTCACCATGGTGACACTTGCCCCTGTGTCCCTAAATGCCAAAGCCTCTTTTCCATTGATTAAGGGCTGTTGCCTGTACTTGCCCAGATTACTGGGACTCACAGAGGAGGTCATATCCATGCCTCCATCACAGACTAGGACAGCCTGAGTGAGTTCTCTGACTAGGTCAGAGCTCATCTCCTTACCCAGGGTCAACCCTACTAAACCCTTGGCTTGTGTAGTCCCACCACCAACTGTAACTGCACTAGGGGAGCAGGTGCCTTAGGGGCATTGGTGGGGGCTGGAGTAGAGTCTTTGGACTTGGTGCAATCACTGGTCCAGTGGGTCTTTGCTTACAGACCTTGCACCATGGTTTCCTTTGGCCTTTCCCTTTGGTAGACTGTGAATCCCCACCTGAAGAAGATTTTTGGGGGCCTTGTGAAGACTTTTGATCTTTACCCTTCTCCCCACCCTTATCAGAGGTTTTCGAATCTTGCTTCTTAGGGTCACCACCTTGGTTCTGTACCTTCTGCCTCACCCTGGTTCTGACCCATTTGTCTGCCTTCTTTCCCAATTCTTGGGGAGAGGTCAGATCAGAGTCCACCAGGTGCTGATGCAACAGCTGATTTTGACAGTTATTAAGAATCTGCTCCCTCATGATCAGATTGTACAATCCTGTGAAGTCACATACCTTACTGCCCAATAACCAACCTTCCAGAGCCTTGGCAGAACAATCAACAAAGTCCACCCAGTCTTGAGTCTGTGCTTTTGGGTATCCCTGAACTTTAACCTGTATTGTTCAGTGGTTAGGCCAAACCCATCAATTAGAGCACTCTTCAAGACTTTGTAATTATCAGCATCCTCCTCTCTAACAGTGAGGAGCTTGTCTCTACCTTTGTCTGCAAAGGAGAGCCACAAGATTGCTGCCCACTGCTCCTGAGGGACCCTCTGTACTTTACAGGCCCTCTCTAGAGCAGTTATCCATTTGTGGATGTCATCCCCACTCTGGTAGGGAGGGACAATCTTGCTCAGGTTTCTATGGTCATAAGACCTTTCCCTATCTTTGGGGAAACTGCTGCCACCATGGGACTCTAGTCCCAACTTTTGTCTCTCTCTATAGAGATCTAGGGACTCCCTGTCTATAGCCAATTGCTGTTTTCTGAGTTCAAGCTGGGCTTGCTCATACTGAATCAGTCTCTTTCTCCTCTCATGAGAGGATTCCCTCCTATGAGAGGAGACAGAGGTCCCTATTGAGGTGTCAGAGTGGTTAGACTCCTGAGAAGGAGACCTAGACCTTCTGGGCACACTCAGAACTCTTCCTGGGGGACAAAGGGGAGGTCAGTCTGATCCTCCTCCTCCTCCTCCACAGGAGGAATTGGGTTTTCCAGGACAAGGTCATTTTCACCTTCCTGGCCAGTTTCAGAGGGGGGCCTGGGTTTCTTCACCCCTGGCCCCTTCCTCATCTTCTGCCCCACCCTCTTTGCCTACCCCTTCAGACCCTAGGGGCCTGCTGAGATCATCAGCTAGTAACACCTCCCTGAGGTGTTGGGTGCTGGCACTTTTGCCTGCCTTCAACTTCCTAGTATTGCATAATGCTCTCAATTCCAAGAATGGGAGTTTATCATACTTGGAGGGAAGAAGCCCACTGGCTTCTGGCGAGGACTCACTGGGTCCTGGCTTTGAAGACATTACTAGTGAGGTGTGGTGTATGCACTACCTACTCTAGTGTGGCCTACTAAACTCTCTTGAGTTGTAGAAAGGGTGTGCTATCCCTTAACACACAACTCTAAGTTCAGTAGAACTTACTGTATTACTAAGCTTGATTTATATGTACCTTAGGTACCCTTAGTGGTTTTCAGTTGATCAATTCAATTGAGATTATCTGGTAAAACAATAGCAAGCTGGAATCCCACACGCTGCACACCAATGTGAGAAGTTGGCCTGGCATATGCTGTCCACTAATTATAGTGGGCACCTTGCACCAGTCCAAACAACCCCTTATTGGAGATAGGTTAAAGACAACCTTTATTGAAAGCTATCCTAGTGGTAGCTATGGAGAGCAGCCTTCAGGCTAAGTCTTGAAGGAATGTAAAGCAGCTTGTTTTACCAGTCTATAATCTCTTGAGTGACCAAATGAAAGAGGACCACACCAGGTATATATTCAAAATATATGTATTTATTGCTAAACACACCCCTCTAGTCTCTTTATGAGGCTAGAGTTCAAGTACATAAGTTATAAGTTAGTTATCTACAGTAATAGCACAAATACACGTTTGAGCCCCAGGGCGTACTCAAACCATATACCAATAAAGTGGTATAAGAACCACGACTGAGCTAGACACAAGGGCCTAGAGCCTGTAGAAGTGCTTGGACCACAAGGAACCACCCAAGGTAGTGACACAGGGGACCCACGGGGACGCGTGCAGTGTATGAACACAGCCGCGAATCGCCGTTAACTTCTATGGGGAAAGTCGCGATTTGAATTTAAAAGAAAAGGGACACTTAGAGGAGGACTTGGAGCAAACCCTTTGAGAACTAGGCTGTTCTAGTGTCAATACCCACGGGAGCACCGGAGTACTCGAGTTACCTCACCCAGGGAGCCGGGTGCATAGGTGTCTTTCGGGTCGGGTTTCGTCGTCGCTTTCAATGGCGATCTGCTGCAAAGTGCTGCTGGCGGCCAAGTCGAAAGTGTTCGGGTGGATCCAAAGGTGGATCGAAGATCTGAAGAACCTGAAAGCAGAGGGGACAGAGTCTGGGTCACTAGCCAGTGACCAGGAAGGCGATGAGCAGATGCCCACCGATGTCGAGTGCTTCAGGTAGGTTGACGGTCGTCTTGACTCTTCAGCCACGAGGTCCAGGAGGCGTCGATGACGACCAGGAGCTGGTTTCGAGCTGTCCCACAAAGTTTGTCGATTGCAGGGGTGTTGGCGACCGGATTGGACCCAACAAGCCTTGGCAACGGCAAGTCTTGTGGAAATGGAAGAAGGACGATGTTGCAGACCAACAAGGTCTGTGGGACTCACCCAGCGACGGTAAGTCAGGGCACGCCTGGAGCAATCAGGGAGCCCAAGCAGAAGAAGATTGGCCTTCGGGAGGGCCTACTAGCCAATGGACTAGCGACCGCAAAGGAGCCTCAAGTCGACGCACGTGGAGCTGGCTCACAGGACACTCGTGGAGTGGAGGCCAGTGATCTTCGGTGCAGTTGGTGCTGGAGGCTGGGGCTACTCGGAGCCCAAAGCACGACTTCGTGGGAGACCCAGAAGAGGATGCACTTGCAAATGCGATCGGTGTCCAGGGGTCATGGTTCCACGTTACCCACGACAGCTACGGGCCTCAGCTTTGCTGGGGACTCAGGGCAGCCTCGGGAAGTCTGGAAATCCACCTCTGGTGATGCAAAGACTTCGGCGTCCGGCGGGAGCTTCAGCGATGCAGACCGGACAATTGCTTCTTTGGTGCCTGCCAAGCAGGGGAGTCACTCCTTGACCCCAAGGGAGATTCTTCAGTCCTCTAATCTTAAAGTAGAGCGTCGAAGGTCCAGGATTCTGTGTCAGAGTTTCGTCCAGGTAAATCTAAAGTCCTAAGGACTGGGGTCCCATACTTATACTAAGGTAGGGGGTTGGACATACTCTGTGGCCCCACCTATGGGAGGGTCAGGGCAGAGGGTGGTTACACCCCTTTCCCTTTGTCCAGTTTCGCGCCAGAGCAGGGGCTGGAAGCCCCTGAGCCGGTTTGAACTGGGGTATGCACAGGGACACCAAATGTGCCCCCAGTGCAGGACTTCAAAGCACCAGAGAGTGCTCCCGCCCAGCCCCAATACACACTATCCTGTCTGGGGAGGTGGTTACACCTCCCTGGGACAGGTAACCTATTGTCCAGGCCTCCCTGCCGGAGTTTCGGTCAGCAGCAGGAGGCCAGACTCGTGTCTGTGGCAGCGGCATCCATTTTGTGATGCCAGGGCTCTGGAAAGTCAGTACCGGGTATACCGGTGTGTACATGTCTCTCCTCTAGAAGGGTGGAATGCTACCCCGCTGCCAGAACTGGCGGGGGGTAGTATTCCAAGATGTTTGACACCAAACACGACATGTTTCCGTGCAGCCATCCCAAAGTTAGCATTTAACGCGAGGTTATAATGCGCTTAAGAGTATATGGTCGGGCTGCACTACAAACAGCATCAGAGAAGGGTCTCCGAACGCTGCAGAGGAACACGCTCACATAGGAACCACGCACTCTGCCTTCAGGATTGATAAGGCCTGCCAAAGGAGTGACTTATAGGTTTATATGTGTGTATGTATGTAGTGATATAGGTAGCCTATATCACAGTAAGGGGTGCATGCACCACCTTACCCAGGCTGCAGTAGCAGACCTGTGGTGTCATTTTGGATGGCCTTCCAGGGGTGGCACAATACATGCTGCAGCCCCTGGTAGGCCTCTGAGCTACCTATGCCCTGGCTACATAGTATACCATATACTAGGGACTTATAAGGGCACTCCAGATTCCAATCAGAGATGTGCCTAAGGCACATGGAAACCATTTTAGAGAGGAAGCAGCTAGGCTGGGGTTCTGATTAGCAGGGCCCCAGCCAGACTAAGGTCGAAAAACAGTGAAGCATCAGCAAAAAGTGGGGGTACCCATGTGAAGCAGATCCTACTCTCCTACATATTTGGCGATGAATATATTGATGAAATGATACAAAAAAACTGTCACGAATGAATGATGTTCAGTAGCATAATATAACTGTTACCGTGCTTCATCCTTACTTCTTAAATCTATCAAACTCTCTCTTCAGTTTACTCTCGCCAATAGATAACTTGTTTGACGAAAACAACAAACAAAAATTCGAGTTGCAGAAACTATGTAGCCGATTGCAATACACTTTAGTGCTTCAAAGAAGAAAAACCTAAAAAATAATCACATATCAAGGTAGATTAGAAAGCGGAAAAAGACACATTTTTTCTCAGTCCTCGATCGATGCAAAACGGCAGACTGCATATAAATGAGCAAGTGCATAGACTCTGCACATATTTGACAGCATCCTTTATTTACATTTTCTGACAAAGTCCTGCGTTTGTTTGCCAGGAAAACGTCCTGGCATAGGTTGGCATTCTCCAAATATTGGCTGCATCAAAGAAAAGTGGTTTTCTGAAGAAAGTTCAAAGGCTGTCACTTCCTCTGCCAGGAGCAAACTGGGCATGCTCACTGCCCAGTGGATCTTTAAAATCAACGTAGAGTTTGATACAGTATGTAAATCAGGTATTTTTGCTGTACATTTTTTGCAACTGACTCGGAATTGTTCCATGTTCACAATAACTCAAGACATTTCAAAAACCAACTTTTTTCACACAAAGCTAAAAGACTAGCCAAGTTGTGTGATTTATTAAGTTTCTATGGAAATTAAACAGGCATAAAGGTATTCTTTCTTGGCCCCAGAAGTTGCTTCTGCTCCCATTCTTCATGGAAAAGAGTCATAAATAAAGGAAGCAAAATTTGATTTCAGTATATTTTCTTCCCAACCCTAATATGGGGACAACTTGGTAGTAGACATCCCTAGGCGCTACTTTTAGGTATTCTATTTAAGCACCTTCTCAGCGCCAAAGGAACGTCATTAACTCCCCCTCCCATTCACACACACACTTCCTCATTTAGCAACATTGATATTGTGGTTTATGGATCTTTTGACTTTGTGCAGATTCTGGCCGCCAAGAGAAGCTCGTAAATGACACACGAAAGTGAAAATTGTTAAGGGGGTCTGAGGAGGGAGAACAAATGGAACACGTGTTAATGGATGGATGGTTGGATGCAGGGCTTTAAGTGGGCCGGGTCTCACCGGTGCTGAGCACCGGTAGTTTTTTAAAGGGGACCTCGAAACGGGTCTCTATCGGGCTCTGTTTTGTGCCCTGGCACAGGCGTCCGTTTTTTTCCGGACTGAAGTGTCAGCAGGCACATGATGTGCGCTGCTCACACTGCTCACTTCTTACTTGTGGAGAAGTTACGGCATGACGTCATGCCAGGTGAGCGTTGTAGGGGAAGGGAAATCCTTTAAAGAGAGTCATTTTCTCTCTGGATTTCCCTTCTCTTTTTGAGACTCAGGAGCAGCAACATTGTCGTGGTGTCAACAAGGCTTTAAGTGGAAGCTTTTTCAATATTATATACAAGCCATAGTTTCTGCTTATTTATCTTATGCAACTAACAACCATTGACAAAGCCAATAGTCCTGACTTGTTCTAGGTATGATGTTACTTGTTGTATCATATATCTGGATGCAATGACAGAAACAGCAAAATACAAGTCGGGTGGCACACTATGCTAAGCACCGATTTTTAGATTACGTGTTTTAAGCAACACCCTTAATTACATTTTCCACGCCCCTTTGAGAGACCCCCCCAGTTTTTTCATCCCACTTAAAGCCCTGGTTGGATGGATGGACAGGTGGAAGGTTGGATGGTGAAAAGGAAGAAGGCGCTAATGGATGGAAATATTGATGGATGAATGGACAGAAGAATAGAAGGAAAGCAGGGGGGGGGAAACTGAGAAGGAAGGATGATTGGATGGATGGAAAAAAGGATGGATGGATAAAAGAAAAAGGGATTAAGAGTGGGGATGGATGCAAAAGGTGTAATATGTGCCATTTAGTGAGATTATTTTCAGAATTTCCTCGGTAGAGAGACCCTCCTTCCATCAACACCCCTCCCCCCTCCACTTGAAAAGGCTCGTGGACCTCACTTACTCGCTCAGTGTTATTTGTTATATGGTTCAAGGCAGGGATATTTTATTTTTCTTGCTGCTCACCTCTCAACACTCAACTGTACTTTCAGTTCACAATTAATATATGAATACAAATAGACAAATGGAATAAAAGACCAAATAGAGTTGTCCTCCTTCAAAAAGACGACATACTGACAAAAAACGAAGATCACCCCTACAATTATGTTTTGGTCAATAGAGCATTCGGTTTATAAAGCACACACAGCATATAAAGGATTCCATTGAGCTGAGGCGTAGTCCCCAAAGTACGCAATTTAAAAGTCACCAAGGGCACTTTCTCAAAACCGCCTTCGTAATCACCATAAAAATGCAGTTAACACACTAGACGAAACGTCAACGTTGAGGTGGTTACTTCATAATTACAAAGGCGGAAAGGTTTGGCCTCGGACGACAATCACCTAATGGCGCTTGGAAACGCACTGCTAAGGGTGACTATTGAAAACGGACGAAGCAATAATTCACACCTGGGCGCTATTTCCAACGCAACGTCACACTGGAATGATAAGTATCCGAAAACGTAATTGCACTAAAACACGTTTAAGGACCATCACTCACTGAAACCCTCCGTATGCGATTACTAACAAAGGCAGCATGAAATACACACAGCTATAATTTGAAAACAGCAAAGTTAATTTAAAAGAAAGCAAAGGACACCAAGTATCAACCCTGGAGATTTTGTCTGCAAAAATATACGCCGAAAGAAGCATATTAAATAAATAAATAATTAAATAAAACATATTTACAAACAAGCAATCACTAACAGAAACACTAGAATCAGCTCAGTCTCACTGCAATACCACACGTGTCTCATGGGACTGATAAATAATACCGTTATGCTGATTTACAGGTGAAATGCAAACACTCTGGATTAGAAACACCACACTGAGACAAGGAATGCATTCATTAAAATCAAGCGAATCAAGGCTGGACATATACACTACCAATACTCTCACTTAGCTCACGCAAACAAGAAAATTAGACTCAAAGAATGGAGACATTTATGAAAAATACCCGGGGCCTCATTTATGAAAAGTGACGCATCGCTGCGAGAAAACAGCAATGCGTCACTTTGCAATGCGCCCTCCTTGCGACACCAATGATGCATCATATTTACAGTATGACGCATCATGTCGAAAGGAGTTACAGATACGTCAGTATTTCTGACGTATCTGTAGGCGCAAAAATGACGCATTGCTGGAGTGTGTCACAAAAGTGACGCAACTGCAGCAATGGGTCATTACACATGGTCAAGTCCCATGTTAAATGTTCCTGCGTCAGTCTTATGCCTGCCATGAGGCAGGCGTCAAATATTGACGCATTTGTGTCCTAGAAGTGGCGCAGTGAAATCTTATAGATTTCACTGCGTCACTCCTATGACCCTTTCTTTCAATGGAACGCCGCCCCTGCATACATTATACCTGGCGCAGGTATAATGTGGCGCAGGGGTTTACAAAGTGACGCCTCTACCTAGAGGCGTCACTTTGTAAATACGGCGTAACAGGGCAAATTTTTTACGCCACTGTGTCACAAAAAAGTGACGCACCGGCAGCGCAAAAGTGACGCAAAGGCCCATAAATAAGCCCCCCCGCATTGCATATTAGGAATTCTTGTAGAAGAATGTAGAAAGTCAGTAGAATTGATGTAATAATTTATGTAAAACTGAGACTCCTGTGCACACTGTATTTCACTTCCAACATATAGAGTCACTGGAGAAGCACTTACCATTAGATAATTTATGTAAAAGAAACCAAGCACACTGCCTGGAATTCATTTCGTGCTTAAAAAGGCTACTTTAGTGGGTGGCACAATGAGTTTTGCATTCCTAATACACTAGTAGCATTTAATTTACAGGCCCTGGGTACACGTAATACAATTTACTAGGGACTTACAAGAAAATGAAATGTTCCAGTCAAGTGGATGCCAATTGTACCATGTTTTAGGGAGAGAGCACAAGTACTTTACCATTATTTAGCAGTCCCAATGTCAACATAAACGGGTTCACCCAGAGAAGGCAAACAATCTGGAGGTGACCCTGCAAAAAGAACCAGGTCTAACAATGCCTCAGGTGAAGTACAAAGTGTCTTCAGTTGACTCTATGGATATTCTATACACTTGAACAAAAGTGCAACCTTCCCCACATCATAATGCAAGAGGAAAAGCCATGTGGGAGGTACCAGAAATCAAACAGATCACTGGAATTTGACTTGCTCTTGTAACAAAAAGGAAACTTGAACACTTTGAAGGTGGAAATTTTAATTCATACTCTCGGTTATTTTTTCAAAGCATATTCACATAATGTTTCACAATAGCATGCAGACAGTATGACTGCTGATTTGGATCCTGCGCACACAGAGGCTGGTGGTTGGGAAAGGTGGTGGGGAGCCATGGTAGGGGGTTTAGAAAGAAGAAAAAAACGTACCTTATAGTCGTGATCACCAGCTGCCGCCTCTCCTCCTCCGAGCAGGAACAGGAAGCAGAGAGCCTCCCAGAATCCCCTGACCAATCACAGCGCTGCTAAGGCAGTGTTGTGATTGGTCTGAGCGCCATAGTTCGGCGCTCAGATGGGGACTGGGGGGCTAAGCATGTTTTTCAGCCAGGCTGTAAGGCAGCCTGGATGGAGAACATGCAAAGTGCGCATGACGGTGAGGTCGGCCCCAGAGGGCCGGCCAAACCGTCTTGCGCACTTAAGTACAGCAGGAACCACTCCTGCTCCCTCTCCCAGGCAAGCCCAGCCCCGCCCCAACCTGACTGGTTCCAAGAAGAATATGATAATAATGTAACATCTTTAGCATTGTGTTATTATCATTTTCTTTTTCTACTTAGTGGGGCGACGCTCCTGGGCCTTAATGGAGGAGCCGCCCCTGTGCGCACAAAAAAAGAGTCCCTTAACTTAATTCAACACTTAAGCACCTAAGTAAGTGGGTTTCGGCACATTAGTACCTTGCAGGATACAAAGCCTACTCTGCAAAACATGAATCACGTAGGGCCCTTCAAGGTCTTGGTCAGGGAGCTCTGTGTCACTCTGAGACCAAGAGAATTAAGCCATCCTTGAGAAACTCAGGAACTATAAACATTTAATAATCCTGGGTAAATTATTGAGAGCTCAAAACAGCGATTGCCTTAATAGTGGTATCTTTAAAAGGAAAATAAATTTGTGAAAGGCAGGATATGTGATATATGGATGTTTAATGTTCCAGAACAGTGCTGTGGATAACTGGCAGCCAGCCAGAGACTACCATTGGGTACAGGAATAGTACACACTTCTGTTCCATTATATTGAATGTAAAAAGCGTTTTCATGAATTCGCTGGATAATGAACTTAAAAACAAAAACAGCTGTATATGAACAAAAGAAGATGATTACACAGAAGAAGAGATGAGCTTTTGGGAGGCAACAAAGAGAGTATATAGTGGGGAGAATTGAATGGGGAGGGGAGATTTCTAGTGTGAAGGAGTAAAGAGTGAGGATGATTGAAAGGGAAAATGAGCAAAGTGATGCTGAGAAGATATGAGAACATACTAAGTGGCAGGACAAAGGGTGCAAGAGATAGAACAGGACTGTTAGAAATGGGGGTCTCTAGTTGGCAGAGGTAGGTACCTTTGTCCAAGTAGGGACCCTTCTTCCTAGTCAGGGTAAGGGGGATATACTTCTAAAATAACCTCTGCTCACCCCCTTGGTAGCTTGGCACGAGCAGAATGGCTTATCTCAGAGTCAGTATGTAAAACATTTGTGAACACATAGAGTAATACAGTGAAAACACTACAAATGGACACCACACCAGTTTAGAAAAATAAGTAATCTTTACCAAAACAAGACCAAAGCGACAAAAATCCACAATACAGTACTAAAAATATGATTCTTAAAAGGTAGAAACAGTTCTGTTCCAAGAAAATGTTGGATGCAACACTTTTACACAAAGTACCTTGATGCCTCGAAAAATGTAAGCAAAAAGGGTCGCAGGGAAGGTGATGCGTAGGTTCCTTACACTCAGGGAAGGTTATGCATCAGTTCCTTGCTCTGGGGGAGGTGATGCGTCTGTTCCTTACTGCTGCGCAGGGGAGGCGATGCGTCAGTTCCTTACCAGAGAGGAGGTGATGCAACGGTTTCTTACTGCGGGGGGAGGTGAGGCGTTGGTTTCTTACTGCGTCCCCAAATGATGCGACAGACTTGGCGCTTCGATGCGTGACAATCCGGTACGATGCGATGCGTGAAGCCACGGGATATGCTGCAATGATTCCAACTGCGTCCCCTCGATGCGTCGGTTCTTCTCCAACAGGGCCTGCATCAGAATCAGTGCAGTGATCTCGGACATCGGAGATCGATGCACAGGATTTGTCTCACGGCAGACACTTCAGCAGCTGCTGCGTCGATTCTTCGGCGGCAGCAATGCATCGAAAAATTCTTCTTGCACCGCTGCGATGCATCGGAAACAGGTGATGTGTCGATTTTCACAGTTCTTGCAGTTTCCAGTCCCAAAACAACCTCCAGAGGCCCAGAACACTGGCAGGCACCTCTCAGCAGGTCAGAACTCCCAGCAAAGGAGTTCAGGTGGGACTGGGTGTGAAGTCTTTGTGTCCCTGGGACTTCAGAACAGGAGGCAAGCTCTTCTTCAAGCCCTTGGAGATCTTCCTCAAGCAGAGGACACAGCACACAGCAAAGTCATTCTCCTTTCCTTGGCAGAAAGTAGCCACTGCGTGCCAACCCCAGACAGCAAACAGCACAGGGACAGTATTTCCCCTCAGTTTCTCCAGCTCTTCTGCTTGACTAAGGTTCCTCTTGATTCCCAGAAGTAATCTATGAAGTCTTTTCTATCCCTGAGACTTCCAACAGGAGGCAAGCTCTACTTCAAGCCCTTGGAGAAATCTCTAACAGCAGGGTGATGAAAGTACAGTCCAGTCCTTTCCCTGCCCAAGACAGAAGCAACCACTGCAGGCCAACCCCAACTGCACACAGCACAGGGACATTACTCCTCCTCCAATTCTTCTTCCTCGCAGGTTCCTTAGTTCAGCAGTAATCTAAAGTTCAGGGGTCTGGGTCCCACTCTTTATAGCACAAAATCCTTTTTTCTCTGGTGGCAGAGAAGCTCTTTGCCCATCCAAAACCAGTTCTGCCCTCTCTGGTGCAGCTGCCCAGCAGGAGGTGGAGACAGCATTGTGTAAGGCAGACAAGGACTATTCAGGTGCAAGGGAAATCTCCTCCCACCACTCCAAATGCAGACCGGGCCTATTCAGGTGCAAATGAGAAGTCCCCCCCCTACTCTGAATGTAGCCCAGGTCTATTCAGCCCAGCCCTGACTCATTCAGGAAAGGCAGGACACTCATCACCCCCCCACCCCTTGGTGGCTGTCTGAGAGAATGCACCTCCCCAGCCCCTGTCATTCCAAAGCCAGACAGTCAATACACAAACCCACAGAGGCACACAGGATGGCTAAGCAAAAAAACACCCACTTTCTAAAAGTGGTATTTTCTAACACACAAGATAAAAATCATCTTTACTAAAAGATGCATTTTTAAATTCTGAGTTCAGGCATACTAAACTCCATCTTTCTATCTCGTCCCAATGGGAAGTTATATTTATAAGATATTTATAAGATTTTATAAATAAACTCCCATTCTATCCTATGGGACAGATAGCCTTTCAAAAGTGAAAAACGAAATTGGCAATATTTCACTATCAGGACATTCCACACACATCAGGGCTGGTCCCACCTTTCACAAACGCTGCACCCTGCCTACAGGAGTACCTTGGGTCTACTTTAGGGGTAACTCACATGTTTGAAAAGGGAAGGTTAGGGACTGGCAAGTGGGTGCACTTGCCAGGTCGACATGGCAGTACCAAACTGCACACAGACACTGCAGTGGCAGGTCTGAGTTACATTTACAGGCTGCTCTTGTGGGTGGAACGATCAGTGCTGCATGCACATTTGCAGCATTTGATTTACAGGCCCTTGGCACACACAGTGCACTGTACTAGGGACTTACCAGTAAATCAAACATGCCAATCATGGAATCACCAATCCATCATAACAATTTTCAGGGAGAGCATATGCACTTTAGCACTGATCAGCAGTGGTAAAGTGCCCAGAGTCATGAAACCAACCAAAACAGGTCAGAAACCGAAGGCCAAAAAGCAAAAAGTCTGGGGATAAACCCACTGGACAAGCCAGGTCTAACGAGGACCAATCAAAAAGAAAGGATGGGGGCGAGAAGATAGCACAGCAGGACAAGGGTTGAGCATGTGTACAATTGCAGGGTTCAACAATGATCAGTGGTGCTGGAACAATTTTCAGAGTGGAGGTGCTTCAGTCAATGTTGCATCACAGAAATGATAGGGATTGTGAAATTTCTAGCGTCACAAAAAGAACAGGTGTAGCACACATTTTTTCAGCAGGGCAGGGGTAAGGGTGTAGTATGTGCGTGGTGGTGCTTTCTGGAGAACATTGTCATAAATATATTACTAAAGTATGGTAGCACAGTATCATTTACAGGCAGCACACTTTCCATTGAAATGGCCACTCAGATATACAGGTTTTAACTAAAAGCACTCAAACTATAATGTGTGGAAATCGTATTTCAGGAGATAAGTATGCCTTATTTATTTTGATCATTTTAAAAGCTGTGTTTCTTTCACACATTGTGTTTCAAATGTTCTTTCTGAAATGCTGATATAATCTGAAACGTCGGAAAAGGTCATTTACAGGTATTTAAATGTTATTAGGTGTTAGAAGAAAAGACATCTCCAGTAACCCTGCAAGATTGCCTCATTGTTCACTTTGCAAAATCATCTTACTTTGCAGTTAGAGAAAGTACAAAGCAACTTCCATATTAAAAGAATAAATAGTCATTTGTAAGAAGTCATTGCCTGCTATTTGACCTCTGTCTTGGATGCACATAAAATGTTAACAGATAAAAGCAAAATGTAAAGGCATCTGTATTGCTCATTCACCTTCTGAACTCCAGCATGGTTATTCTGGGGGTGCTGCAGCACCCCCTGCACCCTTACTTTCAGCACCTATGGTAATGATTACTGGCAGGAAAGCAGGCAAGAAGGGAGAAGCAGTAGTCATGAAGATAGAAGATGGATGAGTGTAGATATGACAAACTTGGAAGCTTGGAAAGCAAGAGAATGGTCGATTGTTCACAGCCTTATAGTTAAAATGGCACAATAAGGCAGTAGAAAAGTAGAGCAATTAGCAGCAACAGCAAATATGAACTGTTGCACATAGAGGTAGATAATCAGAAGGGAATTGTGAAGATGGAAGAGCAGGCTGAGCATCAGTAGAAGGCACAGGCAAGAAAAGCATTGCAGTTGTGGATGGACTAAGATGGAGGGAAGGGAGTGAGACAACATTTAGGAATCAATAGAGGAAAAAAAGACCTCAAGAAAGTATTTGTAAGAGAGGAAAGAAGGGAGAACAAAGCACGAAAGATCTCAGCATTGTCTTTTTAGATGAGTCAAGAAAATTCTAAAAAAGGGATCAGAGAAGAAAGGTGCTGGGTTAGATTTAGGAGAACAGTAGACCCGGGTTAGTGCTTTTAGGAATCCCATAGAAAAAAGGAGGTAGACAGAGTTGTGCCTCACCCAAGAGAAAGCATGAAAGTGATCAATGAGAGAGGAAGAGGACCGTGGAATGTTAGTTTCAGAGATGGCCAGTTGGAGGGAAGAAAGCCTTACTGGCTGCACTAAGCACAGTACAAATCCAAGGCATAAATCGAACTATAGCAATCTCCTGTACACTGAGTCTAGAAGATGTGGTAGTTAATAATTGGTCCTTGGCATACAGAAGGATGTTGATGATGGCAGAATCTTGACCCGGAGTGGATAGATTGTCATGTACCACAGTAACTACAATGTGTGTGATTGGTGTATATAAAGTCATCAGTTTTTTCTCCGTAGTCCTCTTCAGGTGCCGACTATGCATTTACTAATTGAAGTGCTCAAACTATACACCATTGTCATTGTCAAGGTCTATCTGCACTGCAAAAGCTGTGAGCTCTTCCTCACTTCTGATCCCTTCTCCTTGTGACCTTCAGTATACAAAGCTGTCATCTATGATAAGGGGTACATTCATTTTCTTTCCATGTATATGTATCATTTGGCTGCTTTGCTCCACTTGTCCACTTCATGCATTGCAATTAATGTATTTCACACTTGCCTAAATGAGAGTTTATCAATGGACCCATTGAGTAGCATCACTTGCCTGGCTCACTTTTTACTCACTACCATTGTGTGTCTAAAGAGGCAGATAAGCATCTGTCCTATCATCCCCTTCAAACCATTCTCTGAAGTGTCTCATACCACCTAATTAAACGTATGTCTTTGCCGGTATATCCAAATCCCCATCCCAATTTCTGCTGACAGTCTGCTGCACATCCTCTCCAAAGTACCTCTGCCCCCTTAATGAGGACCAACTTATTGGGTGGAAGGTCAGTCCTTTGCTCCATGAGCTTACTCCTACTTCCATGCAAAGTTACATCTACTTTAATTCTTGCAAAAGTCAATTGATCAAGTTTCGGGATAGGAAATAGCTGATGTAAAGACGCATTCCACATCTGTGTCTTATGGCATCAGACTTCCATGAGATTAACATATTAGCCACACAATTCTTGTACCTTCAATGCTCAAAAAGAAAAGAAAACACATGTGCAACTCATGGGTAAGCAATGGTGCACAGTTTATCATGTGCCAGAGATTGGACTCTGTCAGGGGATGAAATATTTCCCATAGCCAATATGTTAGCTTCTCCTAGCTTGCGTGAGGGTGTTGTTTGACTAGTTTCTTGACAAGTGACTCTACTATATATGCTCATGCTTAGATTGGAACGGGCACAGAGGCTTCTTGCCGCTATGCTGTTCTCTGCATCTCTAGGCAACTTCAGAAATATGTTCACTGCAGAATCATGAATGGAACTAAAACCACACTAATCACGTCTGCCACCTGAGGTTCCACAAACTACATTCACCAACGCTGCACAACAGGGAGCTGGGATTTCGTGACACTTATTGTGAGTACACTCTGTAACAGTTATTTAAGATTCATGGGCTTTTATCTGACAGTTATTAGACGCATTTGTCCAATTACCAACACTCTTCTTCTGTAGAATGATTTTATTTAAACATGTGCTTTAATTTCAATTATACTTCTGCTAATGTATAATATTTTTGTAGAAGTATTTGAAACTTGTTAACTCTGTTCTGAGAGGGGGGATTTTATGTCCATATTATCGGTCTGCTTCATAACAACGGGATTGCTCTCCATCCACGGTTGTAGAGAGGACAATCAATGTCATTACTGTGGTCAGCTTATCAAATGCCTGGCAGCACCATTCTGTAATTTTATAACCCTTATAATAAGAATGACTGTCTGCCTCTGGCTGACTAGAGAACTAATAAATATCGACTCAACAAGTATTTTGTGGCTACGCATGCTATTTAGTTATCTAAATCATATTACATATATCAAAAAGATTAAAATTAGGTATTTGCAAATTTCGGACTTTTTAAATCACCCCTTTCTTTTTTCGAGGTTTCTTTAGTTCGGATTTGTATAGGCTCTTCTTTTACTTTCTTTATACTGTGTGACTTGATAATACCTTGATCTATGCATTTGAAGGCATATTTACTAGCATTCATGCAATGCAGTGCACCAAGTGAAGTTGCTGCACTGAGTTGCATGAAAAAGAGAGAGCAGAACAGCACCATGGGGCATATTAGCAAGGGCTTTATCGCCGCTTTAGCAGCACTTTTTGCCACCAAAGCAGCGATTTTTTTATCGCCCTATCAGCAAGCTGTCGCTAACAGGCGTTAGCGACAGCTTTCTGGCGATAGCGGCCCGTTTTCCCATCGCCTTGCATGCCAGCGATAATTATCGCTAATGACATGCAAGGTAGGCGTTCCCAACTAAAAGCGACTGAAAACAGTCGCTAACACAACTTCCCCCTATTAGCAACGCAGGCGAAGCGATAAAAAAATTTGCGCTAAGCGCGAATATCGCTAGAATTTAACACCTGCTAAAAACATGACTTACCTCTTTGTTGTATGGGAGGTGGATTGTCAGGCTAAGTTCCCCATGGCGTTAATGCGTGAATATCGCTGGATTTCCAGTGATATTCACGCATTTCGCCGCTATCACTGGATATTTTATCGCATTGGAGATAAACGTTGCTAATAGCGTGTTATCTCCGCGATAATATCCAGCGATAGGCGGCGATAAAAAAAAACGCGCTAAGCGCGGTTTGCGATAATTATTGCAAGTTGTTGCTAATATCCCCCCATATTTTCAAAGATATGGTCCAGTTCTGCTCCATCCTACTGCTGGAGGAGCACTTGTGGCTGTCTAGCATCAACCCAGGCCCTCCTGAGCCATGAACCAAGGATGGCTGCATTGTGGACAGGATAGGTTTTGTGTAGGATGGATACCAACCCGCAAAAAAAAAAAAACTATCCTTTGTGGCTATTTCCTCTTTTGTGCACACATGCAAAGAAGAAATGACAAAATAAAAATATTTTTCCTCATTACGCCAGCCTTAGGTAATTGTACCATTTTGGCACACACCCATGTTTACAAGTCTTTGTAAATTAGGATTTGCATCAAAGTGCACGGCTAGATGCACTGGGAAGCCCATGCACTACCCATGTAACGTCTACCTTATGCAAGGTAACACAAGTCAGCGCTATGTGCTATGTTGCATTGCTTTTTTAGGTCGAGTCCTGAGCCAGCGCGCAAGCGCTGCTCTGGCGTTGATCTGTGGTAGTTGACTTCGTGAGGGAAGCCCCGCCCACTCCCCGCCCATCTTTTTCATTGGCTTGTGTCTTTGTCCTTTCTAAATGCTGCCTTCCGATTGGTTTTTGGCTTGTTAGTCCCTCCTTATGACGGCCATGTCGTCATTTGTATCCTTCCATGGCTACTGGCCCCTTTACTTCAAGAGTTGCACGGTATGTGTTATGTAGATTGTGAGCACTATTTTCTTCCCGTGTCTTCTCCCCCCTCCCACAGTTCGTGCCTTCTCGCCCCCGCGCCACCCTGTCCCCCGCCCGCCCGCACTCCTGTTTGCAAAGCAATAGGTCTTGCGTAAATGCGAGTCCTATTTCATTGCAAATGCTTGTTTTATGAGCCTCTGAACTGTAAAACGTAAATTGGTAAACACTATAGGTGCGCCAGACTCACTAACTTCCGAAACTATTTAGTGGAAGGTGTCCTCCAGGGCATGATGCGGAAGGTCTGATGTTATCCGGAAGCAGCAAATGGAGGAGTGGAAAGCACAACCCTCGTTTTCACCAACAATTCGGTATTAGCTACATGAGGATGAAAACTAGCCCCTAGTCCATAGACTCAAACGCCACCAATGTGCGACCAGTGAGTGTCCATGAATGTCGGGGAACACACTTAGTGGCACAGGTGCTGAGAGGGGATGCAGTCTGCGATGATGCCAGTACACAGATGTGAACTCCAACATTGCCAAATCAGGACTCTGTGACCTACTGGACCGAAGTGTAGGCAGGAGACAGCGGTCAGCAGTGGCCCACAGCCACGTGTTGTTGGCTCGCGAGGCACAGAGTTAGTGACACAGTGGCAGTTGTCGGTAGTGTTCAATCACCTCCGTGACGCTGATCCTGTTCCCTCCGGACTGCAACGTGTCATCCTCTTACGCCCCTCCGTGCGTGCGAAGAAATGTATTCTGCCTTTTGAATTACTGATGTTCAGTTCCAAATCTGTGATCCCACTCGTGTGCAGCGTAGGCCGAGGGCAGTGGTCCGCGTAGGCCCACAGACATGTGTGGTTGTGATGCCATGCACAGACTTGTTGACACCACATCGGAGGGTGTATTGTGAATTGTTCTCTGCCATAACTAATGTTCACTGCCATGGTGTAATCAAGACTCAGTTCCAAATGTGTGACCTACCTGACCGTGGTGTAGGCCTGAGGCAGCGGTCAGCACGGCCCATTCACTGAGTGTCTCCGGCATAGGTTGGATGGCCCCACCGGCCTGCGATGTTCAGGTTCAGTGGCACCACGTGTAGCCGGCTGGCGTTGAACAGGGTTAGTGGCACCACGTGTAGCCGGCTGGCGTTGAACAGGGTTAGTGGCACCACGTGTAGCCGGCTGGCATTGAACAGGGTTAGTGGCACCACATGTAGCCGGTTGACATTGAACAGGGTTAGTGGCACCACGTGTCGCAAGATGCCCATATGGAACTATGCCTCACTGATCGGGGGGGTCTGGTGCTGTGGCCGCTGGCCCAGATTTGGGGTCACTGCCATTCATGACTCAGGACACAGTTTCACATATGGGACCTACTGGTCCGAAGAGTAGGCTGGGGGCGGCAGTGGAGTACGTCAACGAAAAAGGAATAAAGCTGGCCGGTGTCGTGGAGGCCGTGATGGTCTGAGGTGGCTGCCAAGGTCTCGGGCCATGGGCTTGGGTCTTGCGCCGGCATGTGGTGGGCCCTCCTTGACACACGCCGGTGTCGGAAGGTGATCAGTGTGGCCTGGCTGCGCAGGGGCAGGCCTGACGGGTTCATGGTCTAGCGTGCCGGGGTCCGGCAGGCGCACGGCATCGCAGGCAACTCTGCTCATGAGGATGGCGTCGGCCTCGTAGCGATGTGGGAGGCACTGCCTGGCAGAGACGTGGGTCTTTCCGGAAGAGGACCACGCCCAGGCCTACGTGCTTTTTATTCACACACCTACGCTGGCATGGCGTACGCCGGGCCATCCCACTGCGCTGACGCTTAGGGGGGGCGTAACAGGAAACATTTCCGCGATGTCCCCCACTGGCTGGGGTGACATGGTGGCATCCACTGTCCACTACACTCCATACGCAAGCGGTGTAGGTCGCCATGGGTATGGGTGTGTTCTGCATACTGCAAGGTGTCCAGCACATCTCCGGCACTCTTGGCATTGTGTACTTTCCCAATTATGGTTCTACTGCATCCTTCACACATGCCTGGTTGCCACGTCTCCCCATATTCGGCTATTATGTGGCTGAGGTGCCATGCCATTGCTGGCTCATGTTCAGGGCTTGCCCATGTGGACATTGTAAGTTGTTCTGTCATGTCTGGTGGGTGGGCATATTGTTGTGCCTGTTGTGTGTGATTTTGTGACGTGTGCATTGCCAGAGTTGTGAGTTGCATGGTTGTGGAGTTGAGGTGTTCATTTGTATATTGCCAAGGGGCTGTGCATTTCCCTTGTTGCCATCCTGGGGACGCTGGTTGATGATGGGCTGTCGGAGGATGAAGGTATCATGCACACTGGTTGTGTATTTGAAGGCGACATTGTTGGGTGTTCCACGGTGTTCTGTTGTTGCCTGCACATTGGTGTGAGATGTGTGATTCCTGTTGCGGTGATTGTGTGCTGTGTCACCAGGGGGCACAGGTAGTACATGTGTGCTGTGTATTGCCCCCGACACGTGCGTGCATCCTGCTATGTCGTATGGTCCTCGCTTGGTCTCCAGCGGATCCTGCGCATTGTGTTGTATGTATGGGGACTGGGGTACCAGGGTGATGGTGATGTCCAAGACAGGTGTGGGGGACTTGGATGTGGCTGGCTGTGAGACTCCTCTGACTGTGGCGCGTGTTGGTTGGGGGGTCCCAGGGGCCCACAGGTGCAGACACGCCATCAGCTTTGTGAGGAGGTGGGATGTTGGTTGTCCGCTGTGTTGTTGCCGTAGGCCTGTTAGGCGATGATGGTCAGGATCCGTAGGTTGGTTGTCCCTTTCAGCCTGTAGTGGACGGTGACATTGTCAGATGTTGGGTCTGTGCGGCTGGTACGTTTCCTGTGGTTCCACTGTCTTTGTCTGCGCTGCGTCTGTGGTCGTCCGGGGGTGGGGGGGTGTTCCGGGTGTGGGTTGGGGTCCTGGGGTGGTGGAGGTAGGTGTTGTGGCCCTCTTGGGTGTCCGGGCCGCATGATTGGTGGCTCCATGGCATCTGTTGCCCTTCGGATGTGGCCCTGGGCTGTGCTCCCTTTTGTGGTGCTGGCTGCCGTCCGGCTTTACACCAGGTCAGAGCAGGTGTAGATTTCCTGGTGCTAACGCGCTTTATCACCTGTTTTGTGTTTTTATCGCGGATGTGGCTGGTCGTTGTGAATGTTGAGGTGTGCTGTTGTCTCGGCTTTTGTCACGGGAACGCCTACTCTGCATCTCATTAGCGATATTTGCTGGGGTCCTCTGAGGCGATGTTGCGGCTGCTATCGCGGGTAAACTGGTGCTGTGGGCTGTTTACACCGGCTTGTGAATGGGGGGGTAAATTTATCACGACTTTGGCTGCGATAAAGTGCTGTTAATTCGGCGATGGCTCCTTGTGAATATGCCCCATAGATGTTTCACATCCTGGATGCGTATCTGGAGAAAGTCAGTTGCATTTTATTTTTTCAAATTAATCTCAAGTCGGATGTCGTAGCTAGTGTGGAGTGCTGGGCTAGAACAACAAGAGATCTTATCTCGTGGTGACAGTGGTTCCGGCCAAAGGCCTTTCACGGCCCAAAAGCTAACACCTATGAATGTCCACACTTTGCTGGAGATGCTCAAACAGTGGGACCCCCCTGAGGTAATGAAGACGCTGGGAAATTCTGTGATTTCACTGCTGACAGGTGGATGCTGGGGAAAATGCAAGCACCTATGGCAACTACATATCTATTAAGGAAAAAACTCGGCTTTATGGATGGCAGGTGTACATATATTCAATTTCAATAACTTCAACAAAGTAATTTTCCTCTGGCTAGTTTCAACAATGCCCATAAGGTCTTACTCCTTTTCCAATATTTGCTTAATATCAGAATAACTACTTCAGCTATCCCTACTTAAAAAAATAATCCAATGAAACCTCTGCTCCAGTGTGAGACCATGGAACTCTTCTGGCAGAAGAGAGGAAAGAAACAGACCATTTTAAATCCAGGAAGGCTGTTTAGACTAGTTGCACCTTAGAGGTCAACTTATCAACCAGACCGAACTACCTCACAGGACAATGGTTACTCCTCTGCTGCTCCAAGGTGAGCTATTCAAGACATACACCATGGTTGTTGAGGAATGGTCAGTAGCTTCAATATGTAACCATTGAGCCTGCTGAAAGAATACTGTATAATGGTTGCTCATGTCTGCCATATGTCACGAAGGCTATACAATTGATGCCCTACTCAGCATATAATATATCCGTCTCTACAGCGTCCATTCCTATAGTTTGTTGTGGTTGCTCCTGTTCTCCTGGATGGAACACCATTGAATACTGTGATTGCCAATAGTGCCCATTCCTATGGGTTGCTCGCTGCCACCTTGGAATGAGTTGGTCTCATGTTGGTGGTATAATCATCTAATACTATGGGCTGCCCTATTGCTGTTTTCTGTGGAATCCCCGGACTTCTACCAAGGTGGGTTGTGTAACAGCCCACTCCCACGGTTGGACCGAAGCCTTCATTTGGGAGTGGGTTTCTCGGGCACATGCAATGCCAGGTCATATATTTTGATTGCTCTAAGCAATATCCACAATGGACCATTAGACTATCATTTACTGAGAAGTTGAGAATACACATTCCTATGGGCTACTCACACCAGTCTAAGGGTTTATGGGTAGATATCAAAACAGTCACGTTGGTGGGTTTCTTAATGTTCTATCTTACAAACTGTTACTCCGACTTATAGAACGGCTCTAACATTCCTCCTCTCAGGGTTAGAACCCTACACCTGTAGCAGTTTTGAAGGTTCTACTCTGTGTGGTTACCGTTTGGTACAGTTCTCAAAAGAGTAAGCTCCTGCATGCTTGACAGCGTTCATTATCACCCAATGTAAGTATACAATTACAGGCATTTAGGCATGGTCATGGGTCTTTAAAAGGGTAGGATAAAATTTAGTGCTATTTGAATGATGGAGAAAGTAAATATTTGTTCAGTCATCTAGGGGAGAGGTGTTAAAATGTATACATGTGACCGCCACTTAATAACCAAGTCAAAACGAAAAACTCACAAATGCAGCTGGTCACAGGCAATTGCACAAAATTAAGAAATTCATCTGCAGAGGCTAGATGGGTTTAATAATTAAATATGCATCTTTATTTATAGCAAACGTCTCCATGTCCCTGCCTGAAATGTGTATGGTGGAAAAATGTCAAATGGGATTATTGGCATATGGATAACGGCTACTTCACCCACCTTAATGGCAAAATTAATTTCAAACAGTATTATTGTACTGCAATTGCATTTATACACCGGTTCATACCCCCAGACAAGGTGTCGAAGCACAATAGTTGACAGGAAGCAAGCTACATACACCACAGGATGTGCTTAGTTGGAAAAATGATGATACAGTATGGACAACTGCAATGTGGGATGTATGCCATCATGTGAATAACCAAAGCAGCACCCTTACCTCATCAGGGGTCACAGTGTGTAGACACGTAATGCCAAGAAATGGAGTGAGAATGCACCAAAGTAATAAAGGAGTAGCCCATGACTTGTTTTAGAGACAGGCAGTTGTCGCTCATACCCTTTACAATTCCATTGGAGCAACAGGGGAGCAGACTTTAGGCATGTACTGTTTGTAGACAGCAATGGTAGGCGTTCCATGCTCAATTTGAGGCGATGTGTGTCAGTGGGGCCCACCAACTCTACATTTTTAAACTGGCAAATTTTTTCACATTAGACACCGAGAGCAGGAGAAGGAAAAACAAAGCGGAAAGAGTGTAAGAGATAACTGGAAAACCGTCAAAGGGAGAAAGCAGGAATCTGCAGGAGTGAGTTAAAGGGCGACTGAGAGTCTGGTATTGGATTAAGGAGGCCTGAGGTGAACTGAAGACTACACAGCTTTGGCATTTTGTGCGCTGACTTAATTGCAATAGCTGCGGGCTTCTGCCAAGAGCTTTGGGCACTCATTTGTTTACGAATTAAGCACTGTTAACATTCTATATTAGACAGCTAATTTCACGGTTTGCCTAGGCATGCAATCTAGACACGTGACTGTTTATGTTCTAGATGTATCCCAGTTGGACATGTAAAGAGTAGGCTATAGTAATGTGAGAAGTTGGCCTGGCATATGCTGTCCACTAATTATAGTGGGCACCTTGCACCAGTCCAAACAACCCCTTATTGGAGATAGGTTAAAGACAACCTTTATTGAAAGCTATCCTAGTGGTAGCTATGGAGAGCAGCCTTCAGGCTAAGTCTTGAAGGAATGTAAAGCAGCTTGTTTTACCAGTCTATAATCTCTTGAGTGACCAAATGAAAGAGGACCACACCAGGTATATATTCAAAATATATGTATTTATTGCTAAACACACCCCTCTAGTCTCTTTATGGGGCTAGAGTTCGAAGTACATAAATTATAAGTTAGTTATCTACAGTAATAGCACAAATACACGTTTGAGCCCTAGGGGCGTACCAAACCATATACCAATAAAGTGGTATAAGAACCACGACTGAGCTAGACACAGGGCCTAGAGCCTGTAGAAGTGCTTGGACCACAAGGAACCACCCAAGGTAGTGACACAGGGGACCCACGGGGGACGCGTGCAGTGTATGAACACAGCCACGAATCGCCGTTAACTTCTATGGGGAAAGTCGCGGTTTGAATTTAAAAGAAAAGGGACACTTAGAGGAGGACTTGGAGCAAACCCTTTGAGAACTAGGCTGTTCTAGTGTCAATACCCATGGGAGCACCGGAGTACTCGAGTTACCTCACCCAGGGGAGCCGGGTGCATAGGTGTCTTTCGGGGTCGGGTTTCGTCGTCGCTTTCAATGGCGATCTGCTGCAAAGTGCTGGTGGCCGCCAAGTCGAAAGTGTTCGGGTGGATCCAAAGGTGGATCGAAGATCTGAAGAACCTGAAAGCAGAGGGGACAGAGTCTGGGTCACTAGTCAGTGACCAGGAAGGCGATGAGCAGATGCCCACCGATGTCGAGTGCTTCAGGTAGGTTGACAGTCGTCTTGACTCTTCAGCCACGAGGTCCAGGAGGCGTCGTTGACAACCAGGAGCTGGATTCGAGCTGCCCCACAACGTTTGTCGATTGCAGGGGTGTTGGCGACTGGATTGGACCCAACAAGCCTTGGCAACCGCAAGTCTCGTGGAAATGGAAGAAGGACAATGTTGCAGACCAGCAAGGTCTGTGGGACTCACCCAGTGAGGGTAAGTCAGGGCATGCCTGGAGCAACCAGGGAGCCCAAGCAGAAAAAGATTGGCTTTCGGGAGGGCCTACTAGCCAACGGACTAGCGACCGCGAAGGAGCCTCGAGTCGACGCACGTGGAGCTGGCTCACAGGACACTCGTAGAGTGGAGGCCAGTGATCTTCGGTGAAGTTGATGCTGGAGGCTAAGGCTACTCGGAGCCCAAAGCACGACTTCGTGGAAGACCCAGAAGAGGATGCACTTGCAAATGCAATCGGTGTCTAGGGGTCACGGTTCCACATTACCCACGACAGCTACGGGCCTCAGCTTTCCTGGGGACTCAGGGCAGCCTCGGGGAAGTCTGAAAATCCACCTCTGGTGGTGCAAAGACTTTGGCGTCCGACGGGAGCTTCAGCAATGCAGACCGGACAATTGCTTCTTTGGTGCCTGCCAAGCAGGGGAGTCACTCCTTGACCCCAAGGGAGATTGTTTCAGGTAGGTTGACGTTCGTCTTGACTCTTCAGCCACGAGGTCCAGGAGGCGTCGACGATGACCAGGAGCTGGATTCGAGCTGTCCCATGACGTTTGTCGATTGCAGGGGTGTCGGCGACCGGATTGGACCCAACAAGCCTTGGCAACGGCAAGTCTCGTGGAAATGGAAGAAGGACGATGTTGCAGACCAGCAAGGTCTGTGGGACTCACCCTGCAAGGGTAAGTCAGGGCACGCCTGGAGCAACCAGGGAACCCAAGCAGAAAAAGATTGGCCTTCGGGAGGGCCTACTAGCCAACGGACTAGCGACCGCGAAGGAGCCTCAAGTCGACGCACGTGGAGCTGGCTCACAGGACACTCATGGAGTGGAGGCCAGTGATCTTCAGTGCAGTTGATGCTGGAGGCTGGGGCTACTCGGAGCCCAAAGCACGACTTCGTGGGAGACCCAGAAGAGGATGCACTTGCAAATGCGATCGGTGGTCAGGGGTCATGGTTCCACGTTACCCACAACAGCTACAGGCCTCAGCTTTGCTGGAGACTCAGGGCAGCCTCGGCGAAGTCTGGAAATCTACCTCTGGTGGTGCAAAGACTTCGGCGTCCGACGGGAGCTTCAGCGATGCAGACCGGACAATTGCTTTTTTGGTGCCTGCCAAGCAGGGGAGTCACTCCTTGACCCCAAGGGAGATTCTTCAGTCCTCTAATCTTAAAGTAGAGCGTCGAAGGTCCAAGATTCTGTGTCAGAGTTTCGTCCAGGTAAATCTAAAGTCCTAAGGACTGGGGTCCCATACTTATACTAAGGTAGGGGGTTGGACATACTCTGTGGCCCCACCTATGGGAGGGTCAGGGCAGAGGGGTGGTTATACCCCTTTCCCTTTGTCCAGTTTCGCGCCAGAGCAGGGGCTGGAAGCCCCTGAGCCGGTTTGAACTGGGGTATGCACAGGGACACCAAATGTGCCCCCAGTGCAGGACTTCAAAGCACCAGAGAGTGCTCCCGCCCAGCCCCAATACACACTATCCTGTCTGGGGAGGTGGTTACACCTCCCTGGGACAGGAAACCTATTGTCCAGGCCTCCCCTGCCGGAGTTTCGGTCAGCAGCAGGAGGCCAGACTCGTGACTGTGGCAGCGGCATCCATTTTGTGATGCCAGGGCTCTGGAGAGTCAGTACCGGGCATACCGGTGTGTACATGTCTCTCCCTCTAGAAGGGTGGAATGCTACCCCCGCCACCATAACTGGCGGGGGGGTAGTATTCCAAGATGTTTGACACCAAACACGACATGTTTCCGTGCAGCCATCCCAAAGTTAGCATTTAACGCGAGGTTATAATGCGCTTAAGAGTATATGGTCGGGCTGCACTACAAACAGCATCAGAGAAGGGTCTCCGAATGCTCACATAGGAACCACGCACTCTGCCTTCAGGATTGATAAGGCCTGCCATAGGAGTGACTTATAGGTTTATATGTGTGTATGTATGTAGTGATATAGGTAGCCTATATCACAGTAAGGGGTGCTTGCACCACCTTACCCAGGCTGCAGTAGCAGACCTGTGGTGTCATTTTGGATGGCCTTCCAGGGGTGGCACAATACATGCTGCAGCCCCTGGTAGGCCTCTGTGGTACCTATGCCCTGGGTTCATAGTATACCATATACTAGGGACTTATAAGGGCACTCCAGATTCCAATCAGAGATGTGCCTAAGGCACATGGAAACCATTTTAAAGAGGAAGCAGCTAGGCTGGGGTTCTGATTAGCAGGGCCCCAGCCAGACTAAGGTAAAAAAACAGTGAAGCATCAGCAAAAAGTGGGGGTACCCATGTGAAGCAGATCCTACTCTCCTACAAGTAAGATTTAGTTGGAAGGGGTGGGGTTGAAAGGTAGATGTTGGCCATGACAGAACACACTACAGACTGACAAAGCACTGGAATGCAGCTAGTTTCCTTGATTCAGGTCACTCCGCAGTGATGTGACAGACTGGGGGCAGTTTCCAATCTGCTCCAATTTCCATCCAAATCACCAAACCAGTAGGAAAAGGGGAAGAAAAAATAAATAAATAACTAAAGTTGCAGGTTCAAAATCCGGTTTGCAAATAAAGATCTGGTGCCCTGTAGGAAGTTTGTCTAAGGTGCAGAAAAATAGAACTAAGGTGTTCTGTAACTGACTTATCAATGCAAGATTTCCGTAGTGCCAGCTGCCCCACCTTAATATACTAAGTGATTTTTTGGTCGAGCCTGGGCAGCGCATGGGATGCTCTGCGAGGCATGCTGTATTAGTATGGACTTGAAGCTATGCCCACATTTTATTGACTTGTCATTGTTCTTTGTAAAGTCTGACTTCGGATTCGTTAATAGGCTTGTTAATCCCCCCTTAGTACCGCCTTGTCTTAATTTGTAACCTTCAATGAGGACTGGCCCTTTTACTTCTGTTGTTACATGGTATGTCTTATTTGGTCTGTAAGCACTATTTTCTTTAACGAGTTTCTCCTACTACAGGCATGACATGCTTTCCTGCAACATTGAGCGCGCCATGCGTGCTTTCACTTTCCAAGCAGCCGGGACAATGGCAGTCGCTTCTTTGAAATTAAATAGGTCTCGCATTTACAAGATTGAGCTATTGACATTGTAAATGACAATGCCTTTTATTTGTGTTAATTATCAAAACAGATAAATAAGACATTGTCATTTACAATGCAAATAGCTTAAACTCTCGCAAATGCGAGACCTATTGCATTGCAAATGCTTGTCTTTACAGAACAACGGAAATCATGATTTGCAAGGATTTGTAAATCCCAACATAACCTTTGTGCCGCGACTGCGCCAAACAAGTGATAGAACCCTGACACAAAATCTTAGTGAATCTGGGCCCAGATGCTTCAGCTGAGGACAGCAGCATGTTCTCTCAACTCACTGTTGCAAGATACATTTATTAAGTTGCACGTCTAAACTGTCAATTTTTTGGTGTCTGGTGTGTCGTGCTCATGCCACACCTAATAGCGCACCAAAGTTCTATGTTCATCACATAAACACAAACCCTGGAAAAGATATCTAATGTGTGGTGGTCTTCCAGAAACAAATTACCATATGAAACATTACATTTTACTTATAGGGGGGAGATGTTGATGAATATCTATTCAACAGTACTTATTCCCTGTTAATAAGATAAGTACCTCAAGCTTAGCATCTAAGCACTCTCTACTGAAGATAAAATAAGGTTATACTTGACCTTTAGTGCCACTAAAAAAGTAATTAACAGGAATTACTATTCTATGGGTCCTATTATTACCAATTCATATATTACCTACTCAAAACTCTTATCATCATGTATACATATTGCGTCAACATATCTTGAAATTAAAATTCTTCCTGTTTGCCACAGATTCTAATTCCCAGCTTTAAAATTAAACCATTTTTACCGTCTTCAGCACTCCTCAAAATCAGTCTTTAGCAGTCCTCAAAATTAGCCTTCAGCAATCCTCAAAATCAGTCTTACACAAGGAAGGATATACCTAATAACTCAAATGGCTGTCCCATCTTTAAACAACGTAAGAGCTCAGGTTCTGATGAAAAACGTAGTTTGTTGTTGGGGCACATCCTGTAGTGCACTCTCCACAAACACACAAAGCCTATCTCCAGTCAGTTCTATAAATCTGTGGAGGCTAGTAGATTTTCCTACTCTGAAATGGACTTGGGGTGTTTTGCCCTTTGCCCGACAAGCCACAAGTGGTCTGGCATCCTGTCTGACATGACTCCTGGCAGTGGTGTACTTAATACACCATCTTCTGGACATGAATACTTTGGGATCACATCTAGATAAACGATGATACCACCACCTTCAAAACCAAAGCAGATGTTGCACAGTGCTGCAGCACCTGAAGTAATGGCTGAAACCAGTAAGCCTAAAATGGAATTTTCCACCAAACTAAGGCAGAGATTTATATCTGAGCAGACTGCCAGTTGGTCCACCAAGGGGACAGAGTAGATTGCACTGCCCCCATGGTGGAGAGGCCTGGTGGTAAGAAACAGTAAAAAATGACGACATGTCTGCCAATCTAAATCGGGTGGGTGGATATGTAGCCATGTCACCACGGCCCTTAGTCTCCAGGGTGGTAGGAGGAGTTTGGCCAAGAGGAAGACAGAGTAGTCTCTGCCGTAGCCAAACTGAAGGTCCACCATTCAAATTGGGCGCACTGACTTACATATTGGCCCTATGTATACTCCATCACTGCTGCAACAGAGTATACATACCACTGATATATAAATCAGCCCCTAAATCTTTCAGGCAAAATGAACAGGGAAAAGAATCTGCTGCACCTGATCTTCCTGAGGCAGCTAAGCAGTAAATTGTTTTGCAACACAGCAGGATGTTGTGCCTGCTTTTACATGGGACACATCATCATCACCATCTCCTCTGAGAAAAAACAAGGACAACTCTTCCATCTTTTCCAAACACACCCTTCAGATGACAGTTACATGGAGTACACAAGTCATGGGACAAATTCAAAAGGAAGGTTCCAGAAAGCATACTTGACATTAAAAGGATGAACCAACCATTGTTCAAGTTTAGAGGGGCACTGAGGGAGTGCACATCACTAATATTGAAGCCTGCTCTTGTACCACCTCCATCTTCTTCTATCATCAGGAAATCCAAAAATAAGTAATCACAACCTCCAATGTGGTCCCAGCCCAGTCTATGCAAAAGCAACCCCACTTAACTTCACCAAAACTTCTTCTTGCTTTGGCTCCATAAGGAAGCTCTCCTCCCCGGTTTGGGACACCTTTACACTTTGGACATTTGAGGAATACATTGCAGACTGCATAGTTGCCTCAAACCAGTACACTGTGGAAGGCCTGGTGAATATCTTGCTACTGGGGTGCACATGAAAATATCCACTCATATGGGAACAGCATCTACAAAGACTGGTGTCCCCTTGACTGAAGAAACTGAACTGATAGGAGGAGGGATGATTATGAAAACTTTGCCAGCACAACAAGCAGTCGTATTGCTCTTAGTGTGCCTCCAGAACTCGAAGAAGCCCCTGTTTGCCACCAGGGAGTGGTAGATGATGTGTCACTCCTAAGTGTCTTAGCAGCCTTACTTCACAGAATACACTTGAAGTTGGACCGTCCTCATCATCAGCTTCATCACAAGAAAACAAAGTACTATGATGGCTATAATCAGCAAGTTTACACCACACCACCAATCAATATGGTCCATTTCTATTAAGGAAAATGGTGGCAATTGACCCCTTCTCATTTTCTTTGGTGGAAGGAGAGGGATGTATGGAGGTCCTATGTCCAAAATGCAAGGTTCTAAGCAATGGCTGTGTTTCAACTATTACTGTGTCACAGCTGCAAAGTGAAGTGCTGAGATTGGTTGCTCAGGCAATGAAGAGGAGCGCTGTGTAGCACATCCATTTCACTACCTACATGGTGACCCGTTTTCAAGTTACACACTATATGTGCATCTCTGCACAATGGGTCTCTTTTACGGCAGTTAAGAGATTGCCATTATTTGATGTCACCTGTACTGATTCTTTTAAAGAATGTATCAGCATTCAACAGTGGAATCCTCCCCGCAGAGAAATCACACACAGAGCTGCCCACTTCCTGGAAGAATTCAATACCAAAATCTAGTTAAGGGTCTCATGATTGGATTTGCAGCTGCTGACAATGGCAGTAATATTGTCAAAGCCATAGCAGATGGAGGATATTTCAGAGCGTTTTCATTAGCCATTGCATTAACCCAACTGTGGAAAAATTCCTCAGCATTTAATAAATAGTTCACTGTGCACTGGTCAACTGTCAGAGGATTTGCACATATTTAGCCATTCCTTTAAGGCCCCGAAGTGCTTGAGGATCAATTAACGAGCTAATAATGTCCCTGTAAAAGCCATCATAAGACACATCTAACCTTTTTCAATTCCACTCTACACATGCTGCAACATCTGTTTGAGCAGTACAGTACTTTCCATTATTTTGTGCTACAAAGGGGAAAAGATGACACTGCCTAAGCCATGCCAATTGGTATTGACGAATGAGGGCTAATAGAGTGCGTCATCAGAATTCTTGCATACTTTTTTTTACACTGAATGTCAGCAAAAAAAATGTTGTGCCGTGAATGAATTCCTCCCATTGTTGCCAAAGTGAAAGAAACATTTACTGATGTTAATTAAAAAACAGCAGGTTTGTTCCAAAAAGTACTCCTTCACCTGGATACTAATACCAGGCAGCATTGAATACATATGAGTCACCATTCTGAATTCCCAATACGAACATGAGATATGTACTTTCATTTTTTGTTTCCAGCCCTGGCTATCTCCTTTCATAAGGATTGGATGGTAATGAATGCAGCTGAACTTGAAGATGAAAGTCTGTAACTTCGAGGGTAAAAAAGAACTGAAGTGCTGTCTTTAATAATCTAGAGAAAGCCTGGTGGTGGTACTAGAAGCCTGTCACACCAGCATCATTGCTACTGGTAAAACAAATCAAGACTCCAAGGGGCATATTCTCAAGAACGTATGATAACCATCGCAAAAGTAACTTAACGCAACCTTCAACATCGCAGTCTATCGCGGGAAATTTACGCCGTGTTAACCAAGTATTCACAACACGGCGGTACCATGCAATAGTCTCCAGATAACACGTCAACTGACCGCGTTAAAATCAACGCCACGCCGCAAAAATGCAAAATACGAACGCAAAAAAAGCTGCGATGAGGCCAATCGCGATACGAAAATCTGCGAAAACCAGCTACAGGCCTGCAATTCACACGCGTCAGGCGGGAACAATCACCATAAAAGTACAAAATAAATAGACAAACAAATGCCAAACAACAGCGAAGCACAATGGACGTTGCCGGAGCAAGTACGGAGGAGAACCAGAACCCCACAAGCCCCCCGGAGGACCATCCTGGGACTTCGGGGTCTGGACGACATGGAGGAAATGGTGTCCACAGTCATCAGTGGGGAGACGGTGGCAGGAGTTGGGGGCCCGGACACTGCTCAACAGGAACCAACACAACAGCAACAGGGTGAGTAACGACCAGGGCCTGGGGGGACGGGGGGAGATGCACAATGGCACACATGCACAATTAAGCTGAGCACATCTGCGGAGAAACCATGCCCCAGACCACCAACTCCCACCAAGAGACCAATGTACCCAAGTATGCAACATGTCAGCACTGTACAAGCACAGAAGTCAAAGGCACACCTCATGAAAGGGATAAGGGGCAGCAAAATCTGAGCTGCAGGGCGACTCCCAAAATGCAGCACACACATCACATGCAGAGCACATCTACATTGACAACGATGTGACACAATCCGCAAAACACCTACAACAGAACACAGGACACAACTGGTGCCGCTTGGGTGCAGACACTGGCCAATCACATTTGGCATTGCAGGGAAATGTGAGTTGATAATGTACAAGTACAAACACACACACACGTCTGTTGTCGAAATGTCCACTGTCCCCCATCAAATAGGCAGCTCCTCCCAAACAGCCACAAGGTACCCAGTCATGCTGTCTGTATGAAAACATGCACAATGCGACAACATACATGTGGACACATTGTTAAACTGCATCTCCCCTTCACATTGCAGAGGGAGAATTAACACCTCCTGCAGAGCAGCCCGACCCTCTCTTCTCTGGAGACGAAGAGGACCACCACAGCTTCGACTCTGACGCCCTCCAACTGCTCGTGCACAGCCTACGCAGCCCACCTCCAGGAGCTGGGCAGCCCAGCTGCTACGAGGAGACCCCACCCCCTGCACAGACCACACAGCAGGCAGCACCCACCACCACTGCTGCCTCCCAGGACCCCCACGAAGAACACATGGCCTTCCAACGCCGTGTTTTGGGGTGCCAGGAGAATCTGGCTGAACAGGTGCGGGTGGGCTTCGACCGCATGGCAGACAAACTAGATGCCATACGTGGGTGTATAAGTCCCATCAGGGACCACTCACGGTCCCTAACGGACACCCACAGTCTGCTCCATGCTCTCCAACGGACCATGGCTGACATCGCTGGAGCCCCGACTCAGAGAATAGTACAACTGTCCAGTCAGAGTGGCTATAGCGATGTCACACGGGAGTTGGGAAACATGCGGAGGTTAATGGAAACCATGGTGCGGGCGAATGCGGAACGAGCGGCTGCCACGGCTGCACACCAGCAAGAGGTAGCTGGGTTCCTCAATGACCTCAGGACCATCCTCATGGCATTGCTGCCACAAGGCCTGACGCGGATGCATGCTGCTGCCACCACTCCATCCACATCTCTGCCCCCTGAAGTGTCAGTGCTACACAGTGAGGCAGACCTTCCACCTCCGGCCACTGATGTGTCACTGCCACACAGTGCTGGAGACAGAACACCACCACCCACACGGGAGGCACATGAAACAGCAGAGAACGAAGATGCGGATGATTCTGCCCTCGTGGTAAGAAGGACGCAGCAGCATGCATCTCATCCATAGGTCCGGCTTCAGCTTGGTACTGCCCTCTGCATCATCACCTTCCACTGTCCCCCGATGCACTCTGCAACACTCACCTTGGACCTCGACATGGACTGCCATATGCTGTTTGATCGCCATTGACACAGCAATCAGACTGTGGACTGAACTCTTCCTCTTCCTTTGGACTTGTCATTCCCTGAAGGACCCTGGCTGGCCCTCCACAGGACAACATCGTCATGTGGGGTTTGCATGGCCCTGTACTGCTCCAGATGCAACACTCCACTGAATGTGCATTAAACATTCATATTCACACAGATGTGTCATGTCTATGGTCTTTCAAGTGTGGAAGTATGGATGAATGTAGGCTCACTGGACTCCTCTTACGTCCATGTGGCTCATGTCGTAGAACAGGGGTCACAGGGTGACACATTGCCCAATGCGGTCCGGGTGGCGCTGACACAACAACATGGACACACGCATGAGTTACTTCCTTGTCCAGCCCAGTACGGAACCACGCCCAGGGCCCGTGGTCATTTACAAACCCTTACGCTGGACTGGCATACGCCAGGCCAGCCCACTCTGCTTATGCTCACAGGGGGGGGACGGCAACGCTACATGTCCTCTGTCTTTCCTGTAGTGATCTGCTGCTCACAGGTCTAGTTGTCAGCATGCCACAGCCACTCCCTCATGGCTGGTTTACACCCACACCACACCCATCCAGCACACACGTCACAGGACATGTGACCCTGCCAATAAAAAGGGCCGGGCGCACGTGCTCGACGCCATTTCCACTCTCTATCTGGGTTCATCCGTGTGGTGTTAATGTAGGCATGAGGGCCTCGGGCCCTGCAACATCACATTCCCCAGGACCGGAGGTGACATGATGGCGTCCGCAACACGATACCCAATCATACAGGGTCCATGACTTTGGGACACAGACTTGGTGGCACCGGATACATTGCGGCCGGCACAGGCACACCGCCATGGGACGGTGACTTTGGGTGCACTGAGGTAGGGGCACCTTGAGTGCTCAGCGGGTGTGCAGCCTGCGATGATGCCCCGTCCCCACCGTCCGGACTGCTCAGGATTTGTGTGCCCTGCTGGACCGCAGTGTAGGCCAGAGCCAGCGGGCAGCGCGGGCCTACTGCCACGTGGCGTCGCATCCCGGATCACAGAGTTAGTGGCACCTCAAGGGCTGAGCGGCTGTGCAGCCTGGGATGATGCCGGGTGCACTGGTATGTCCTCTGCCATGGCGAAATCAAGACACAGAATCATATGTGAGACCTGGTGGCCTGCGGAGCAAGGCTGCATGATGTGGAGGGTGCCATGTCCGCGGGCCCCGGGCATGTGGCTTGCAGCGGCATGTGGGGGGCCCTCATTGCTACACACCAAGGGCAGAAGGTGAGCAGTGAGGCCTGGGTGCGCAGGGGCAGGCAGGCACCGCTGGGCGGCGGGAGGGGCTGGGGTACATCTGCCTGGGTGCGCAGGGGTGGACAGGCGATGATGTCTTGTGCAATTGTATGTACTTTGCCATTCATGTATCTGGACTCTGTTTCAGATGACGGATCTGTTTCAGATGAGTGACCTGGTGAACCGCACTTCATACCGGCATGTGGTTGGAGACACACCGGTGGCAGCAGGTGAGCAGTGTGGCCTGGGTGCGCATTGTCGGCACTCTCTCTCCCTGCCCATCTCTTCTGTTATCTGTGTCTCGCTCCCCCTCTCTGTCTGTCTTTCTCTCGCTCCCCCTCTCTGTCTGTCTTTCTCTCGCTCCCCCTCTCTGTCTGTCTTTCTCTCGCTCCCCCTCTCTGTCCGTCTTTCTCTCGCTCCCCCTCTCTGTCCGTCTTTCTCTCGCTCCCTCTCTTTCTCTCTTTCTCTCTCTCTCTCCTTCGCTCTCTCTCTGTCCTTTGATGTGCGCAAGACACACCTTCTCATCATGATTTTTGTCTTGCAGTGACCTACGGATTGTCCCGAGGGTGCCGCCATGTGTCTTCATTTCCGGTCCATTTTTGCTTTGAATACATTTTCATTTGTTACATCGAAGGTGAATGTGTGATGCTCATTTTTTTGATGACACATGCATGTCACCAAATGTGATTGTGCGACATCAGGCGGATTATTTGGTACATGATTCCGTGTAGTTGATGTGGCATGTCTTTGGCTGGGGAGTCCTTTGGGCGGTGGGTGTTGTGGCCCTGTTGGGGCTCCGAGCTGCATGATCAGTGGCTCCATGGCATCTGTTACCCTTCAGGTGTGGCTCTGGGCTGGGCTCCATTTTGTGGTGCAGGCGGTGGTCCGACTTTGCACCAGGTCAGAGCAGGTATTAATTTCCTGCTGCTAACGCGCCTTATCGCCTGTTTTGTTGTCTCATCGCCGATCTGACTGGTCGTTGAGAATGTTGCGGAGTGGTGTTTTCGGGGCTTATTGCAAGGGAACGCCTACTCTGCATCTCATTAGCGATAGTTGCGGGGGTCATCTGTGGCGATGTTTTTTGCTGCTGCTTCCGCGGGTAAACTGGTGTTATGGGCTGTTAACACCAGCTTGTGAATGGGGCGATAAATTTATCGCAACTTTGGCTGCGATAATGTGCCGTTAACTCGCCGATGGCTCCTTGAGAATATGCCCCCAAGTTTCACCTTGTGTTACAAAACTAGCGCTAACTGCATTACTACAAATATCATCTGCGCTGGGTTGGTTTTTATGAGTTCCAAGACTTACATCAAGCAAACAGTTAAAGGAAACTAAGGTAGCTGCAAATGTCAACTATCACTGTAGACAAAACGTGAAAGGAGGACTTGAAGAACCAAAAAAGATTCCCAGTAGATCATGGCCATTTGATCTATTGGCATGGGAAAACGAGTATTGACAAGAACTCAGAAAGCTGGCAATAAAGTATTTAGCAAGCTAGCCAGTCTATTATCTCAGTGGGTTTTCAGTGCTGCTCGGTCAATTGTCACTGTCAGAAGGATCAGCCTGTCGTCTCGAAACGTGGATCAGTAATTAAAATGAATAAACTTTTCATCATTTAAACTATCCATTGGCAAAGCTATAGGTCTCGGCTGTAAAAGTCTGAGCTATTGCCTTTTGCAATCCTGTACACATTGGCATAATGTAAAGCCAAGATGGCCATGCATAATTCATGTATCCAGGGCACAAGTCCTATAAAAAGAAGTGGGGGGACTGCCAACACAGCACATGACGTCACGACGCGTGACATCCCACATGGCATCACCAGGGTCGGATTGGTAAGGCAGGCACTCGGGCAATGGCCGAGGGGCCGGTATCCGAGCTCCAGCTGTGGGCTGCTTTTTTGGGCAGCCTGGGGGCTCATTTGGGCGTATCTGTGCTGTTCGGATGCCGCCTTCAGCCCAGTGGGTGCCTGAGTGGCCTTTCTGGAGCCAAATGAGCCTCTATTACACCCCTTTACCAACAGGGCGGAGGTGTCACTCCCTTTCTCTCGCTGGGCCAGCCCATTAATGTATGCATATTGAGCGGGGGCAGGGGGCCTGAGCAGAAGTGGCCTCACTTGTATTCAGGTGTAGTTCACCAGTATGAACTAATCCCTGCCTTTTTTTTATCTACGTGAATTCAGCAAAACATGCCTGTGTCAGAGACCTCCCACCACCTTTTCATTAAACTTCCTAGAAGCAGTGTTTTGCGGAAAGGCAATCCGCAAATGTGGGCCACCTTTTTTTAGCGTGCCCGGGCCCATTTTTGATCCCAATCCAACCCTGGGCATCACAGGAAGTGACCTCACTGGAAGACTCTGCATTAGGATTAGTAGCGCTATAAAAGAAATAAAATAGTGCTTTTTATATTGTTATTTGTGTAAATACTGGGACACACCATCCCATCTGACATTCTTACGGTGCGTGCACTTATATATAGGGACTGAAAAAAGTAAAAAGCATGAATATCTTAAAAAGCTGTGAAGAGATAATAAGCTGTGTGATTTTGTTTCCTCGTTGCATTTGCATGCAAGTGTGAGGTTCAGGCCGCCTCCCGTCTGATACTCGATCAAAAGGAGGCCTGATGGCCCCTTAACTTCTGCCTTTATCTGTGGCACAGCTAGAGGTGTGAAAAAAGCCCCCTAACTGCCTGCACGTTGCTGCTGAGAATGAAAAGCAGACAACGTGCAGGAGCTGCTGAACGTGTCCCGGTGTCTGAAAATGACACTGGGACAAGTTCAACATATTTCTGTGGGGGCCCAACTTCTTGGCAGGGGGGGACTGCGTCCACCCTGTGAAAAGAGTGGGTGGACGCCGTGTACCCGCGTGTACCCCCGACTCGTGCCCTGCATGTATCGCATAAGCATACATTCAGGCCCAGGGGCAGCCATATCAGGAGGCTGCTGATGCGTACAAATGCATCGTGAACCATGCATGTGTGTGAAGTCATTCCAAGATGACCACCAATGCTTACACATGCATGCACATGCATCTTGACTCATGCATGTGCATGCGTTCAGAGATAGCAGTAGCCTATTTGGTATTTTTAATTTACCACCCAAAATGTCAGTCATCCATTTTAGAACCGTAAATTAAAAGAAAAAAGTGTGTGCATTTGCAGGACACTTGTAAAAATATCACAATTAAAAACAGAGTAGCAACAAGGAGCCACTGATAGGAGGGGAAGTGTTTAAATTATGGAGCACACAGGCATACGGGGGCAGTGAAAAAGAGGAATGTCGAGCAACAGGGGGTGGGGGATTGAAAGCATAAAGAGAATGCAGTGAAGCAGGACGTTAAGATCAACAAAAGATATGAACTCCTACATAGTACTAAAATAGGAGGGGAAGTGTTTAAATTAGGGAGCACACAGGCGTACGGGGACAGTGAAAAAGAGGAATGTCGAGCAACAGGGGGTGGGGGATTGAAAGAAAACAGAGAATGTAGTGAAGCAGGGACGTTAAGATCAACAAAAGATATGAACTCCTACACTGTACTGAAATGCTCACAATTCAGCAGTGAAAGCACGCAAATCATCCAGTCACAACACTGTTAGACCAAGATGCTTCTGGGTGGGACAAATACAAAAATAGGGAGGAAAGCTAATGAATCAACAGCAGAATCCTGTGATAGAGAACAATGTCTTTCTATCACAAGCAAAGCGCTTTCCCAAACCCACTCTAAGTAAATGTAATGTATTGAAAACAATAGGTTTGTGACATACAGCTAAAGCTGTCTGTAATGGAGACCAAATGGTGGGAGAAAAGGTAAAACAATGCTTGTAATGCAAGCATTTTCTTATTGATTCCCTATATGCTTTGCCCAAAATTGACAAACATAGGGGCATATGTACGAGGACTTAACGCCACCAGAATGTCACTTTTTAAGACGTTTTGGTGGCGTTAAGTTCATCGCCAAATTTACAAGGCGGCTTTAAGCCACTTAACATGGCTTAACATCGCCTTGTAAATAAGGCTTTCTTTTACGCTACACATAGAAGCTCATTATGATGACAGCCAGAATCTTCATGACTGCGTCGGAGCCCTTCCGATCGACTCGGTCGGTATACAGTCCGACTGCCCGATAACGAATTTCATGGTCGGAATGTAAACCGGCCGATCATTCCTACTCGTGGAGTATTACTGTCGGTCAGAACCACACCGTAACTCCCTATGGACGGCGTTTACGCTGTCGGGATTACGATGACGCTTTCCACCAGCCTTTCCGCGTTGGCCTGTCCGACATGGAAAGGCTGTCAGAAAAAGACTTTTGGGTCCCCTAGTAGAGCTCACTTGCCCCCGAGACCTGCGGTTGTTGGACGAGGGGTACCTAAGGTACCTCCTGTAAAACCCTGCACTGTATGGCAGGCACCATGGTGTGCCTGCGACAGGGTGCAGGGTTTTCAACATACACCCCATTTCCCCATAGGAGCCTGTGTTACGGCGGGTTCTCAGGCGTAACATGAGCTCCCATAGGGAACAATGGGAATCTGACCGAACAGTGTTCGGTCGCATCGTAATCCAGTGGTCGGAACTGCCGACCGCAAGTCGGTCGGTCCCAAATCCGAGACGGTGTCGGGCCTTAGTGCGAAAGGGGCAGGCAATGGTTGTTGCGGTAGGAATTCTGCCGCAACACCCATCGATTTTAAAAGAGCCCCCTATTTACAAGGGTGGTGTAAATATGGGGCAGCGCCAAAATTAAGACAAAAAAAAAACCTGATCTTAACATAGCGAAACGAGGAGAAATTTCTAATTTCTCCTCGTTTTTGCTGTTTCTAAATGTGCTGCATTGTGCAGCACACATTGATACAGCAAATCGCCATGAATGACTGTTTATGTGCAGGAACATGTGCATTCCTGCACATAAACAGTCATTAAAAAACTATGACGATTTGCTAATTCTATGTGTGCTGCACAATGCAGCACACATAAAAATAACAAATCGCCATTCTGGATTGTTTATGTGCAGGAAGGGACACCTTCCTGCACATAAACAATAATTCCCCCCAACACAGGCACCCTTGCACAATGGTGCAAGGGTGCCTGCGTTGGCGCTAGGCAGCTTAATTTAGCCCCAGTGCTAGGTGATACGCAGGGGTGAACTATCTCATTGTAAATACCGCTCAACTCTGCATTTTTGAACTGATGGAGCGCGGAGTTAGCAATTTTGGAGCTAACCCGTGCTCCTCCAGTTCATTGTAAATATGCCCCATAGTTCATTAAAAGCTTTACACCACCACACAAGAGAGCCTACACTAGAATAGAGAATGCCCAATTCAAAATGGTTTGCCTCCTCTCAAAGTTGCACAAGCTGATAAAAAGTGACCAGTAACGAGATGACAAGAGCATCTCAGCATGAGTATGGCCTGCCAGCTATCTGTCTTCTATAGCATAACCATGCTGCATGGAGGATGATAGGCTTGTTCATATGTACCCATTCAACTTGTAGGCAGCTTTGGTGCCAGAAACAATCAACCAATGGTAGATAAATGACGCGAGTGACAATCAGTGGCATATGGGGAGAAACTGCCTAACTGCATGGATTTCATCAGTAAACATACAAATAGGCAGAAGTGTGGATGCAGAGCTAGCTTTGAAGAAAATATGGAGTTTAATGAAGGAACAAAGCAGAAGACAAAGGCGCAATGGAGAGCAGTGAATACAATGGAGGTATCAGAATGAGTTACATTGAGGGTAAATGTTGAATAAAAAAATGGCAAAAGTGCTGAGGAAGAAAGCGAGGAGAGAGCAGGAAGAAAGAAGATTAGCTAGATATAAGAACATAAAGAATAATAGAGATGTCCAAGGAATGGCATTCACAGAGCAGGTCAGAGGTTAGGTTTGTAGAAAATAAAGGAATAAAGACAGACCAGGAGACCAATGCAAGAGAAGCAGTGTGTGTGTTCACTTTCCAAGTGTGCACTGTCTTCAAAATGCTTGCTCTCTGATCCCTGGCAGTTGCAGAGGTGCAATGGTGTTCTGACTGCCCTAATTGTAATAGGGCAGTCGGAAGACTGCCACCGCCACACCCCGTGAGTTTGCCAATCCGTGGACCGCCAGACTCGTAATCAGGCCCTAGTAAGTGTGTATGGGTCTTTAAAATTGTTTGATGTTTTGTTCAAGAGGAAGCAATAATAATTGTTTTTCTGTCAATTTATTGTAATTTTATAATATATTGTATATACTGTTTAAATATGAAGGTGACAAGAGGGATCATTTTTGTATTGCCTGGTTCTATTACTCTTTGTTCATGTTTTGGTGTTGATTTGGAGACCTGGTTTATTGACATTACACTGCCATGCCTTTACCATGCATACACATAGGATATCATTGAAGTACCTTTATCACACATACATTGACCATGAATATCTTTACCATGCATACCTCTACAACCTATATATATTTTCAATAAAAATATTGATTTTTATTTTAAAAAAATGTAAAAACATTTTTAATTGATAACATGATACCCACAATTTAAGCTGAAAATCCACCTAATGTTTCTGGTACTGTGAACATTAAATGAACCGAACAATTGTACTTGCACAGCACAAGTTAAAAAAAAATTACAATTTCGTTGCGCAGCACTAATGCAGGACAATGCAAACCAAAGCAAATGAAACAATATTATATACAAAGCTACACAAGATTAGTTTTGAAGAGCCTTGCATGACTTAACTCTGTTCCCAACCAAAATGGCTGACATAAATATACTGAAGGTCACAAACATGACAAAAATCCCTTAATAAAAATGTACCTTTTATCATACATTTGCTTACCCTAAATCAAGGATTGCAAGTTATTTTCTCAAATCTTGTGGTAAACTCTTAAAAAAGATTTAAAAACAGCCATCCACCATTTTGTAATCTGTGATTCACAGAATTCTAAGGTCCTCACATGCACTGCTGAGAAGAGGAGACTATGACTCACAGTGTTCCTAAAAGACTGACAGATATCTCTCAAAGTAAGTATTGCTATGAGCAAAAAATTATTTATAGTAATAAAAATAACATATAATTTTTTACCACTTTCAGACACTCTGGGGTCGATTCCGATCTGGGTCGGAGAGCTCTCCGACCGATCCGGATTGTTTTCCTAACGAGCCGGACTCCTGCAGTCCGACCGAGCGAGTACGATGCGGCCGCACGCTGCCGGACTCGGTTCGGTCGGACTCCCATTGAAGTCAATGGGAGCCGGTCGTACGACGCGTACATGGGCTCCCATTGACTGAATGGGTACGTTGCGCAAAAGGGTGCCCCGCTGTAGTGGGTACGCGTTGGTGCCATCCGCACCGTATATGCATGTATAGGGGGGACCCTTGGGTCCCTCCTGTGTCCGACTCATAAGGCTACGGGTCTGCTTCCCAGAGCTTTTACGTGTCGGAGGCTCCGACTCGATCCAGCTGTCCGGATCGTGCATCGTACTGGCTCGGTCGTGAAACGTCTCCATTGCGCGGTACGAATCGAGTGCGAACGAGTCGTACGGAACGGTTCGGACCCGGAAACGATTCGGTCGGCGATTTCACGTTCATTCGCATCGTACTTGGGCGTCCGGACCTCTGTACGACTCGGTCGGAAACAAAGCCTACGACTCGGTCGGAAACAAAGCCTCCGACTCGGATCCGGTAAAGCCGAATCCGATTCGGAGGCCTTCCGACCGAGATCGGAATCAACCCCTATGTCTGCTTAAATATGAATATCAAATTGTACTTCCTTTTGACAACCATTACAAATTTGCAGCAAAAGCAAGTTTATTACAAACCTTTTTCTATATTATAACCAAGTCGATGAGAAAAATAGATATTGACTTAGGGGGCAAATTTAATATTCCAACTCTGCCCTGTGCCAGCTCCGGAGTGTGTTGGACACTGACTGGGGGACAGATTTACCACATTAACCACCAACTTGTGCCAAACCAGGGAAGATGCTGTACAGTGACTAGGAGGCAGATTTACTATTCTAACCTCTGCCCCGTGACAGCTGGAGGAGGGTGCTGGACAGAGGCATGGGGACAGATTTACTATTCTAAACTCCACCATGTGCCAACTCATAAAAAGTGCTGGACAGTGACGGGAGTAGATTTACTTTAATAACTCCTCCCTAAGCCAACTCAGGCAAGGTGCAGGACAGTTACTCGAAGGCAGATTTAATATTCTAAACTCTGCCAAGTACCAACTCGAGGAAGGTGGTGCACAGTGACTGGATGTCAGATTTACTACTCTAAATTCTGCTGTGTGACAACTCAGGGAAGGTGCTGGATAGTGACTGGAGCACTGATTTACTGTTCTAACATACGCCCTGTGCCAACTCGAGGAAGGTTCTGGACAGCAACAGAGTGAAGATCTACTATTCTTACTCTGCCCTGTGCCAACTTGAAAAAAGAACACTCAGAATGCAGAACAATGTCATACATTCAACTCAGTACAGAGATCTGAGCCTAAATCCATCGTTTTTTTGCTCGCCATGCCATTCCAGTTTGGACCCAGCCATATCCAAATCAGTCTTGACCCTGCGCCCAATGGGAACAGTCCAGCCCGAACTGCCAGGCCAGGTCCTCCCTGGACTGGAAACAAGCATCCTAGGACTGGTTTCGGGGTTTCACCCCTAATCAGCCAGCATAGCTTGACTCCATTGGCATGGAGAGCACGGGACCCACATCTGGGCATACCCGTCCCACTAGGCGTGACAAATGCAAAAAGAACAATTGATGGACAGAATGCAGAACAATGTCATACATTCACCCCAGTACAGAGATCTGGGCCTAAATCCATCGTTTTTTTGCTCACCATGCCATTCCAGTTTGGACCCAGCCATATGCAAATCAGTCTTGACCCTGGACCCAATGGGAACAGTCCAGCCCGAACTGCCAGGCCAGGTCCTCCCTGGACTGGAAACAAGCATCCTAGGACCGGTTTCGGGGTTTCACCCCTCATCAGCCAGGGTAGCTTGACTCTAGTGGCATGGAGAGCACAGGACCAATGTCTGGGCATACCCGTCCCACTCGGGGTGACAAATGCAAAAAGAACAATTGATTGACAGAATGCAGAACAATGTCATACATTCACCCCAGTACAGAGAACTGGGCCTAAATCCATCGTTTTTTTGCTCACCATGCCTTTCCCGTGTGGACCCAGCCGTATGCAAATCATTCTTGACCCTGCACCCAATGGGAACAGTCCAGCCCGAACTGCCAGGCCAGGTCCTCCCTGGACTTGAAACAAGCATCCAAGGACCGGTATCAGGGTTTCACCCCTCATCAGCCAGGATAGCTTGACTCCAGTGGCATGGAAAACACGGGACCCACGTCTGGGCATACCCGTCCCACTCGGGTTGACAAATACAAAAAGAACAATTGATGAACAGAATGCAGAACAATGTCATACATTCACCCCAGTACAGAGATCTGGGCATAAATCCATAGTTTTTTTGCTCACCATGCCATTCCAGTGTGGACCCAGCCATATGCAAATCAGTCCAGACCCTGTGCCCAATGGGAACAGGCCAGCCCAAACTGCCAGGCCAGGTCCTCCCTGGACTGGAAACAAGCATCCTAGGACTGATTTCGGGGTTTCACCCCTCATCAGCCAGAATAGCTTGACTCCAGTGGCATGGAAAACACGGGCCCCACATCTGGGCACACCCGTCCCACTCGGGTTGACAAATGCAAAAAGAAAAATTGATGGACAGAATGCAGAACAATGTCATAAATGCACCCCAGTACAGAGATCTGGGCCTAAATCCATCTTTTTTCTGCTCACCATGCCATTCCAGTTTGGACCCAGCCATATACAAATCAGTCTTGACCCTGCGCCCAATGGGAACAGTCCAGCCCGAACTGCCAGGCCAGGTCCTCCCTGGACTTGAAACAAGCATCCAAGGACCGGTATCAGGGTTTCACCCCTCATCAGCCAGGATAGCTTGACTCCAGTGGCATGGAAAACACGGGACCCACGTCTGGGCATACCCGTCCCACTCGGGTTGACAAATACAAAAAGAACAATTGATGAACAGAATGCAGAACAATGTCATACATTCACCCCAGTACAGAGATCTGGGCATAAATCCATAGTTTTTTTGCTCACCATGCCATTCCAGTATGGACCCAGCCATATGCAAATCAGTCCAGACCCTGTGCCCAATGGGAACAGGCCAGCCCAAACTGCCAGGCCAGGTCCTCCCTGGACTGGAAACAAGCATCCTAGGACTGATTTCGGGGTTTCACCCCTCATCAGCCAGAATAGCTTGACTCCAGTGGCATGGAAAACACGGGCCCCACATCTGGGCACACCCGTCCCACTCGGGTTGACAAATGCAAAAAGAAAAATTGATGGACAGAATGCAGAACAATGTCATAAATGCACCCCAGTACAGAGATCTGGGCCTAAATCCATCTTTTTTCTGCTCACCATGCCATTCCAGTTTGGACCCAGCCATATACAAATCAGTCTTGACCCTGCGCCCAATGGGAACAGTCCAGCCCGAACTGCCAGGCCAGGTCCTCCCTGGACTGGAAACAAACATCCTAGGAACGGTTTCAGGGTTTCACCCCTAATAAGCCAGGATAGCTTGACTCCAGTGGCATGGAGAGCACATGACCCACGTCTGGCGTACCCATCCCACTCGGGGTGACAAATGCAAAAAGAACAATTGAAGGACAGAATGCAGAACAATGTCATACATTCACCCCAGTACAGAGATCTGGGCCTAAATCCATTGTTTCTTTGCTCACCATGCCATTCCAGTTTGGACCCAGCCATATGCAAATCAGTCTTGACTCTGCGCCCAAAGGGAACAGTCAAGCCCGAACTGCCAGGCCAGGTCCTCCCTGGACTGGAAACCAGCATCCTAGGACCGGTTTCGGGGTTTCACCCCTCATCAGCCAGGATAGCTTGACTCCAGTGGCATGGAGAGCACGGAACCCACATCTGGGCATACCCGTCCCACTCGGGGTGAGGAAAGTGGGAAGGGTATGCCCAGACGTGGGTCCCGTGCTGATGAAGGGTGATGCCCTGAAACCGGTCCCAGGATGCTTGTTTCCAGTCCAGGGAGGACCTGCCTTGGCCCTTCGGGCTGGACTGTTCCCACAAGGAACAGGAGCAAGACTGATTTGCATATGGCTGGTTCCAAACTGGGGTGGTGTGGTGAGCAAAAGAATGATGGATTAAACCCAGATCCTTGTGACTGGGGGTGAATGTTTTTATTGTCCAGCATTTCGTACATCAATTGTTTCTTTTGCATATGTTGCCCTAAGTGGGAAGGGTATGCCCAGACGTGGGTCCCGTGCTCACTACACCACTGGATTCAAGCTAGTCTGGCTGATGAAGGCTGATGCCCTGAAACCGGTCCCAGGATGCTTGTTTCCGGTCCAGGGCTTGGCAGTTTGGGCTGGACTGTTCCCACAAGGAACAGGGTCAAAACTGATCTGCATATGGCTGGGTCAAAACTGGGGTGGTGTGGTGAGCAAAAGAATGATGGATTAAACCCAGATCCTTGTGGCGGGGGTGAATGTTTGTATTGTCCAGCATTCCATCCATCAATTGTTTCTTTTGCATACTGTGCCAACTTGAGGAAGATGCTGGACAGTGACTGTGGAAGCAGATTTACTATTCTAACTCTAACCTGTGCCAACTCGGGGTGGGTGTTGGACAGAGACTGGGGGAGTGAATTACTATTCTAAACTCCACCCTGTATCACCTTGAGGAAGGTGCTGGATAATGACTGGGGAGCAGGTTTACTATTCTAACTTTGCCCTGTGCCAACTCGAGGAAGGTGCTGGACGGTGACTGGGGAGTAGATTTACTATTCTTACCTCTGCCCAGTGCCAACTAGGGGAAGGTGCTGAATACTGAGTGGCAGTCAAAAATTAATAATTTGTTTCTACAATTTGAAACCTTGAAGAATACATTAAAACCTTGAAATAAATCAACCAGTTTCAAAAGAATACATAAGTACAACTGTCAAGGAAAACAGAAAGAACCATACTTAAGGTAATAAATTATAGACTTGCAATTTTAAAGCTAAGTAACCAACACTTAAAAGCAATGCTTGATAAACATCAAAAATATTTTACAATTGTCTTTCTTATCTCAGAATTAGAACAGATAAGTCAATAATTCAACAAGCAAGCCAAAATCAACAAATTTGAAAACTGCAAAACCTTCCAACAATACACCTGAGAAAAACCAGCCTTCAAGAAGTCAAACATACAAAGGCAAGGTTACATATTTCACAATAAATAATAATGTAAAGATTAAACACATTTTCTTTGGGAAATAAAATACAGTAATATTTTTTCCAGAATGAAAAACATACAATTACATTTCTATTTTCAGCAGGTTAAAGCTGTTTACAAAAAATGTGTTTCTCTCTACAGGTACGATAACACAAGAGTACAATATATGCAAAAGTATTACCATACACCTATGTTTTTCCTTTTCTGCCTATTTTTCAGGTCCTCAAACTGGGAAAAATCCGTTTCAGGTCCAGTATGTACTATTCAAAATGGATTATACGCTTTTGAAATATGCTGGGTACATTTATTGTAAGGAGACATTAAAAGAGCCCAGGAGACTTTGGAAGTGTGTTGAACAGTTCTTAACTAGTTGCAAAAGAAGAGAGATTACCCTTGGAGAAACAGCGGAGGATACCACGGAGCATAACCACTCTGCCTCTACAATAGAGTTAGCGAGAGGTAGCCTAGAATATCCTCAAGTATGTTCCAAGAAGGATGTCCACAATCAAAAATTTAAAAAAGGTGATGAAACAAAAAAACAGGTGAGTAATCCCCATAGAGTAACTCCTCAAACCTATTCTGACATTAACATCATTAACATTCCCCCTGAACTAAGAAAGTCCTTCATCCATGAACCGTTCCTTCTCTATGACAGAAAGAGCCATCTAAAATGCATATCAATCCTACATAAGACTGTTATCTTTAAAAATAGTGACATTTGAATGATGGATGGCACATTAAAATCTCACTCACCATCTAGTCACCCAAATTTACACTATTCAAGGTAGCATAAATAACACAACTGTCCCATTAATTTACAGTTTGCTGCCTGACAAACAATTCTCTGCATACACTGCATGTTTTTTAGTAGTAAAATCCAAATCAGTAAATAAAAGTTCTAGAAAAATCATAGTTGACTTTGAATTACAAATGATCAATACTATTACTAAAATTTACACACCTACCAAAATGTAAGGATTTTTGTCCCTTTTTCTCCGATTTATTGGAAAACAATTCATAAGTATCCTTTGCTTAGTATCATATGTCAAACAGTAAACTTGAATTTGAACTTAGAAATCAAACTGTTTTGTGGTTTGTGCCTCCTGAATGTGTGGATGATTTCCGCACTTCAATTATACAATCAGAATTTTATGCTCAAAATTAAGCAAAATGGCACCACTTCTAAATTACTTACTAGACATATGGATTGGCCATCTAAGCAGGTCCGGTCACAGAAGAAAACACTATTTTCTTATTGAATGGTGGAACTCCTACTCGACCTGCTTACAGAGAGGTGCAAAAATAATCAATGCCATTGAGCGTTGGCATAATTCTTTTTGCAGTTCTATCGAAAAAAGTCACTCCAACTGTTATTATTTGCTGGAACTATTAAAAAAGGAGCATGGTTTCCAGGAAATGAAAATGGCACAGCAATTGACAGGTAATCTGAATGCTCAAATTTCCAGAATAAGGGAAAGTGATGTCAGTAAGACTATTGACAAAAATCTTACCTGCATTTGTCATCTTCCTTCAACTCTTGGTGATTTCTTAACAAATCCCTCACCAAGACTCACTGAAAATCCAATAATCCATTAATGGCAAATCCATCCAAAACCTGATAATTAAAAAAAAAAAATGCAAGACTGCGCGCGCATCGCGACCCAAGATGGCCGCCCGCCGCTAGAGCTCCGCTTCGCGCCGGACCTTCACCGCGATTTTAAAGCGGTTCTACTGCTCGTTTCAAATAAAGGATGACAGATTTATAAATCGGAGGATGGGCGCTTTCAAAATATATGCTTTTTCCGCGGAGGCTGAAAAATTTCTGGGCTGACTTTATACAGGTGACTCTTTCCTATTGGGGATGGCCACCATTTTGTATGACCTTCTCTCTGGTCTTTTTTCCTCACATTTCAATATATATTGACTTTCTTGGCAGTTTTTTCTTTTTTTTTTTATGTTTACTGCGCAGTATAGTCATTTCTTTCCCTGACGCTTGCTTTTGAGGGGGAACTCTTTTGAGATACTGTGATTTTTCTTCTACGTAACATCGTATCTTCTCCTCATTATTTTTACCACGCTTCATGGGTAGAAGTAGACGCCTACTCCATCCTAACAAAGCAGTGGAGGTGCGTCTTTCTGCTCCTGCCACCAGTGGAGCAAACGTTCCGACCTTCAACAAATTCTCCTGTTTATCGGATCTTTCGCCACGGGAGACCTGCTCCTCCCTCACAGAAAATCCTGTCAACATGGCATCCAAAATGTCGTTACCCTCAACTACCAATAAGAGACCTAAGCAGGATTCTCCATCTCCACCTAAGTCTTCCTCTCCGGTCTCTTTGGACATGGTCTGGGGGGAGTTGCGCTCCCTTCGCCCATTTATTGAAGAAACAAACTCCAGGCTGCAATCGTTGGATGTTAAGTGGTCTTCTATGGAGTCCCGTACCAATGTGGTGGAACAACATCTTGACGACGTGCGGGCCTCATCTTCAAAAATTTCCTTGTTGGAGAAGGAAGTTTCACAACTAAAGAGAGTTACTGAAGATTTGGAAAATAGAAATCGGCGCATTAACTTACGCATTTATGGCCTTCCTGAAGGCCTTGAGGGTGACGATCCTGTTGCGTACTTTGCATCTTTTCTACCACAGTTTTTAGATCTTCCATCTACGACTAAATTGAACATCCAGCGTGCTCATAGACTGGGCCCTCGTCTCTCATCGACATCTGCTCCTTCAAATCCTCGTGGGGTTATAATATTGTTTTTGCAGTTCACTGACCTTCTGTTGGTACTTAATGCTGCCAAAGCCAAAAAGAACCTCTCCTGGCTAGGTACCAAAGTATTTATCTCCCAAGATGTCTCTACATTGACTGCCAAACGCCGAAAGGAATTTTTGGATCTACGTCCTGCTCTTCGCTCCTTGGGTGCACGTTATGGCCTATTCCACCCATGCTTATTTAAGGTTACCTATCTCAATAAGACTTCTACCTTTGAAGACCCTGCTGACCTTCGCAGATTTATCCAGTCATGTTCTGCTACGTAGATGGAAACTACTCCCTCCTCCTCTGGAACTTGAGTTTTGTTTTCCTTTTATGGTCCTAATGCATTGAAGTTATTGCTCTAACCTCTTTTCTTTTACAGGTCATCGTAATTTCTTCAGACTATATATGTCTTTCTCATTTTTTCCATAATAACTATGCTTTATGTTTCATTCTATGCCTCCCTTCTTCCTTCTCCTCCTTGTTCATCTTTCTCTATTTATGTATCAGCCTCTCATTTTTCTACCTCGCCTTCCTCCCTTGTTGTATATTATTATTCTTTTCCCTTCTTATTCTATACCTGATTATGTAACTCTATTACATTATTGTATGGAATTGTTTGTTCTCTTATTTCTCATATATTTCTTTGTCTCCATTTGCAGACATAATTTATTTTGTTAGATTTTATTCTTCATCTACATGCCCGCTCCTGTTTGTACTTTCTCACATTGATGTCCTGGTGTGTTGTGTTGCTCCCCGTTGGGTGTGCTGTCTCCAATGTCCCTTGCCGCCTTTCGTTTTCTTCTTTACCCCTTAAGGTACGTATTACAGTCGTCATTTATTTTGACATGTACTTTCTTTTCTTGTTCACCTCCCTCTTTCCTGCCTTCTTACTTCTCCTTTTTACTTCTACTCTTCGTACTACTCTTTTCTATTTACCCACTGGGTTTTCTATTTTCTTTTTATCTTCTCTTTTGTCCTTTACTCCATTTGTTTATCGTTGCATATTTTTATTCTTTATATACTTCAAATGTTGTTACATTCAGAGTTATTTCCTGGAATGTGAAAGGTTTTGTTAATCCAATCAAAAGACAGAGAATTCTATCCCATCTTGCCTCTTATAACCCTGACTTAGTTCTTTTGCAAGAAACCCACCTTACCGAAGCTGAGGCGTTAAAATTGAAGAAGGGCTGGGTGGGCTCAGTTTTAGTCTCCCCTACCTCTAACAAGAAAAATGGTGTTGTGATTTTATGCCACAAGAAATTGAACTGTAAAGTTATATCACAGGAAACGGATTCAGAAGGTAAATGGTTGTTGGCTCAATTGTTAATTAATAATATTTCGTTGACTGTTTTTAATATCTATGGCCCTACCCATCCTGATTGTTCCTTTTGGCCTTTAATTACACAGAAATGTATTCAATTCAGAGATGATCTTTTTATCTTAGGAGGCGATTGCAATCAAGTCATGGATCCTTTTCTTGACCGTCAATCCCAGGTGCGCTTCACCCCTCATAAAACTCATAAACATTTTCTTGACACTATCTCCCAAACACACCTCGTGGACTCTTGGAGACTTTCCCATCCCGATACTCTTGATTTTTCCTTTTTTTCTCCTACTCATAACTCTCTTTCCCGTCTGGACTATATTTTTCTCTCTCAATCCTTATCTCAGAACTTGCTTTCCTCTTCTATCGAACCTATTGTCATCTCTGATCATGCCCCAATTGTAACCGACCTAGATTTACTCCCTCCATATCCCAGGTCTTCCCGCTGGCGTTTTAATAACTCCCTCCTTCTTGACCCTCTCTTTTCCTCCGCTTTCACTATCTTTACCAACGAATTCTTTGCCCTAAATAAAGACTCCGCTTCCTCACCTTATATTTTATGGGACTCCTTTAAGGCAACCGCAAGAGGTTTTATTATAGATTTTGTTTAAAAAAAGAAGCGCTTTCTTCATCAACGTAAGACCACACTGGCGCATATTAAAGCTCTAGAGCATAAGTTCTATACTTCACCTGCGGACTCGGTCTTACCAGCTCTGATACGCGCTAAACTGGCCTTTAATAAATCTACGACTGACAATGCATCTTCAATTCTTCTGCGTACTAGTGCTCGTTATTACGGGGGTAGAAATAAAGCAGGCAAACTTTTGGCAAACTACCTCAAGGCCCGTAAAGAACGTACTTCGATTGATTCCATTTATTCTTCAGATGGCTCTTTCGTTCATAAAGATCAAGACATTCTTAACGGATTTACAATCTTCTATAAAGAACTCTATACCCCAGAATCTCCTCCTTCCAGTTCTCTTATTCAGTCTTATCTTGACAAACTTCCAACACCGTCTAATCTTCATCTTAACCTTTCTGACCTTGAAGCCCATCTGTCCCTTAATGAATTATCCACTGCTTTATGCACTTTAAAGAAAGGGAAAACTCCTGGTCCGGATGGCTTCTCAGTCGAATTTTACTTACATTTTTCTAACCTATTACTTCCTAAACTATTAACCCTTTTTCACTCATTCTACCTTACCGGCAAGACGGAAGGTACTTTTCAAGAAGCCACAATCTGTCTGATACACAAAGAAGGCCGAGATCCTAAGTTCTGTAAAAATTACCGCCCAATTTCTTTGGTCAATGTAGATTATAAGCTTTTGCCAAAACTCTTGCCTTACGTTTAGATCCACTTATGCCTCATCTAGTGGGTAAAGAACAATGTGGCTTCGTCAAGGGTAGATTGACATCAGATAACTCCAGACTTTTTCTCAATGTCTTAAACAAAATCCCTTCTCTCTCTACATCTCTGGCGGCCATTTCTGTCGATGCGGAAAAAGCATTTGATAGAGTTGACTGGTCCTTCCTTTTCGCATCCTTAAAATGGCATGGTTTTGGCCCTCAATTTATTTCACTTATTTCTTTATTATACTCAGCCCCCAGAGCTTCTGTATTGGTTAATGGCTGTATCTCTTCCTATTTTCCTCTCCAGCGCGGAGTCCGTCAAGGTTGTCCTCTTTCTCCTCTTCTCTTTATCTTAGCTCTTGAGCCCTTCTTATCCTCAATATGCAATAATGACTCTATATCTGGCTTCCCTTACGGTGACCAACATCTAAAGCTCTCAGCCTACGCAGATGACATCCTACTTTTTGTCTCCGCTCCCGAAATCTCTATTCCTTCTCTATTACACGAATTTGCTTCCTTCTCTCTTGTCTCTGGTTATAAAATCAATTCAGATAAAACAGAAATTCTCCCTCTTACCAAATTTTGTCTTCCTCATTCTTTTTCTACCACTGGATTTGCATGGAACAGCTCTAAAATAAAATATTTAGGTGTATGGTTCTCGAACTCCATCACCGCTACTGTTAAATTGAATATGAAGGCGGTCTTCTCTCGGATTGACAATTTACTTTCCTCTTGGAATCCTTTGTTTCTCTCTTGGTGGGGTCGATTGGATTCCATTAAGATGATGATCTCCCTATTTTAATTTACTCTCTTTCCATGCTTCCCGTCCATATTCCTGTTTCCTATTTTAAACGAATAGATTCTCGCCTTTCTAAATTCCTCTGGAACAATAAAAAAGCCAGGATCTCCTTATCCTTTCTTCGTAAGACAAAATCTAATGGAGGTGTGAACTTTCCTGACTTTCGCCTTTACCATAAATCATTTTGTCTCCGTCAGGCCTCAAGATGGCTTCTTTCCAACCCCTCTTCTTTCACTCCCCTTTGGCTTACTATTGAGCGTGCTCTATTATTACCATTCACCCTAAGGGAAGTTTTGGCCTTCTCTGCTAAATCTCCTCATATTTTTATGCCTTTATTCAAACATACTTGTACCTTACTAAGACCTTTGACACAACCGGATCGCATTTCAAGAGAATCCTTTTTAGAATCTCCAATTTGGCACAACTCCATTATTACTGTTAATAACAGATCCATCTTTTGGAAATCTTGGAGATCAAAAGGTATAATTTGGGTTAAACATCTTTTTGATGGCTCGTCTCCGTGCTCTTTTCCCCAATTTCAAGCTTCATTTCATTGTCCTCGCTCCTTCCTACAGAAATTCACCACTCTGATGTCGGTCATTCTTGACACTTTCTATTCTCTCCCCTCTTCCCCTCCTCCTTCTACTTTAAACTCTCTTCATACGATCCTTCTATCCCTACCTAAAGCTTCTCTCATTTATAAATATTATTCAGCTCCTAATCCAGAACGTACTAAAACTAAATTGGAACTTTCGTGGGAATCTGACCTGGGATGTGAATGGTCTATCATCTTCTGGGACAAACTTTGGTCCCGCTCTCTCAAAATCTCTCGCTCTGCTTCTCTCACTCAATCTATATTTTTCCTATATCACAGACTCTATTTTACCCCTATATCTATTGCTAAATTTTCCCACTCCACTGATACTAACTGCTGGACCTGTGGTGCTTCTACTGCTGTTCTTTTACATCTTCTCTTTCTTTGCCCTTCGGTCTCTCTTTTTTGGGAAAAAGTCTGGTCCTATATTTCCCGTATTTTCACCATTACCACCCCTTATTCTCTCCCTCTTCTTTTCTCTGGTAGCCTATATGACTCCTTAAATCTTCCCCCTTACACACATGGGGGCCGATTCCGATCTCGGCCGGTAGGGCTCCGAATCGGATTCGGCTTAACCGGATCCGATTCGGAGCCCTATTTCCCGACCGATTCGTACGCGCGTCCGGGCGAGCGAGTACGATGCGAAATCGCCGACCGACTCGTCCGGGCGTCCCAACCGCTCCGACCGACTCGTTCCCGGGTCTAACCGCACCGACCGACTCGCTCGGACTCGACTCGCACCGCGCAATGCAGACGTTCCCCGGCCGGGTAAGTACGATGCGCGCCGCGAGCAGTCCGACCGACACGCGCCGTCCGGCTCGAAAGAGCAGTCGGAGCCATACTTCGGGGGTCCGTGTCGGACCCCCCTGTACGCGTAGCCACGCGAGTCACACACGGGGGGGACACATGGGTCCCCCCTACACGTGCATGTACGGCGCGACCCGCATCGATGCGCACACGCTGTAGGGGGTGCCCTTGTTCGCGTCGTGCCCATTGAGTCAATGGGAGCCCGTGTACGCGTCGTACGACTGGCTTCCATTGACTTCAATGGGAGTCCGACCGAATCGAGTCCGATAGCATACGTGCGCATCGTACTCGTTCGGTCGGACTGCTAGAGTCCGATTCGGTCGGAAATCTCTCCGGGTCCGGCTCGGTCGGAGAGATTTCCGACCTGAATCGGAATCGGCCCCATGGTCTTTTCGACCTTATGCTTGCACTAGCCTTTCAACACATCACTCTTAACTGGAAAACCCTTACAAAGCTTTCTCTTCAGCACTGGTGGAATAGTCTCTGCCACTTTCATCGTCTTGATATTGCTTTCGCCTCCTCCTGCAGACCAAAAGTTAATAGAGACCTTTTTTGGTTACCCCTGACTCAATACTTAGATAATCTAGTTTTAGCAGATAATTCTTGTTCCCATTCTGAAAATTTTAAACCTCCTTGAACGTACATTTTCTCTGATTATTGTTCCTTACCTTTCTTGGTTTATTGTATTTATTAAGTATACTAGTAATACTACTTACATTCCTATGTAAATATGCATTATTTTTATTTAGCATTATTTTTATTTAATTTTATCAAGTTGCAAAAATATTCTCTTCCCCCACCTCTCTCCTTCTCCCTCCCCCTCCCTTTCCTTTATTCCTTGTAAAACCAAAAAATAGCTTTCTCCTTTGGTTCTTAATCTAGCCACTTTTTTGATATTCTTCTTTCAGTATGTTTATTCTGTATTGCTGATCTATGCATTTCTTATAATTCTTTAATAAAGCTTTTAAACACAAAAAAAAAAGAAGAAAAAAAAATGCAAATTAAATTGGACTTTGCCTTCTTCGTTTTCCCAAAAAATAACACTATCCAATAAACATGTATCACAATAAGTTCTAAATGAGGTTCCAAATAGTAAAAAATGAATATTCATTTGTTTACCTAATAAAGATATTTTAAATCCACTCCTATGAAGCGTGTTCTTTCTTCTTGTTTGTCGATTTCTTCTCAAAAAGTTGAACACCTATCAAAATTTTAAAAAACAACGTAATTCTTTAACAAATATGTGTTCTTTTCAAATAATCTTAAAAATAACTATATTTTTTTCTTCTTTTTAACCTATTTGTAAAAAAATCCCTGTGTGTGTATATGAAAACAACCTGTATGGGAATGGAAAACCGGTTAAAAATTAAATATTATAAAAATAAAAAATAAAAAATTTAAATAAAACTTCCCTCCATCTCTCCTTACAATAAATTGCCTAACCTATATGTTGTATAAAGTGAAAAAAGTAAAAGTAAAAAATTGCTCTTACTTGACTGCAGCTCCTCCGTGCTTCTGATCAAAACAACGAAGCTCCACCTACTGTAGAAACAGATGCCAAACCATTAACATCAAGCTCAAAAAGGAAAAAATATAAAAGGACAACTGCTCCCAAATTCTCTAAAATGAATGGGAAACCATGGAAATATATTGAAAACGTATTAATACATCTTTAATATGTTACTATAACAATGCTTAATAATTGTATGAAATTATATGTGAAACATATTTTTTTAATATTTTTATATCATTAAAAATTAAATGTGTTATGTTGTAATATTTAAAGTCTATATCTTTCATTGATCTACACATATGTGCAAATATAAAGTATGTATTGCAAATGTTTTTCTCTTTTTAATTTTGAAAAAATAATTAGTGTATTCTTTTACTGCAATAATCATTTTAACATTTATAAAAAAAAAAATAGATTACCTTTTTACTTCTTAGGCATTTTAATTAATACCTGAGTATTAATACACTTCACTACCCACAAAACCTATTTCTCTTAATTCCACTACTAAAACCTTGATATGCATATTTTAAAATTATATGCATTATTTATTTTATTAATTATAAAATTCATTCAAATATGATTAAATGTATAATACTCATCATTTTGATTAATACTTGAGTACTTATTTATTTTCCCAACCATTACCCTTATATACCTTACATCCTGCTACCAAAACCTTTTATGAGTATTTTTAAATAATATGCATTAATTATTTAGTTGTAAATTATAAAATATATTTAATATGATCACAGTTTTAATACTCAGGTATTTTAATTAATACCTGAGTATTCATACACTTCCCGCCAATTACTCCTATAGCCCTTACATCGTGCTCCTAAAACTGTATTTTATATATTTTAAAATATTATGTATTCATTATTTTATAAATTATAAAATATTGTTAAATAGGCTACAGTCAGATATTTCGATTAATACCTAAATATTTGTACACTTCCCCACCCATATTTCTATACCCCTTACATCCCACTCCTAAAGCATATAAAAGCATATTTTTAATAATATGTTATACTTATTTTAAGTGAATAAAAACAATTTATATTTGAAAAATTAAATATAGTAAATACATTTCAAGCTTACAAAAGACTTATCTATACTTACCATTAGGCATGGTAAAGCCATGCATGATAAGGTATATGTGGTAAATGCATTTGTGGAAAAGACATATGTGAGATAAAGCTATGTGTGGTGTAGACCTATGCATGGTAAAGGTAAGTCATAGTAAAGACTGCAAGCAAATTAAATCTGCCAATCAGGTATAGGCCAATTTTACCATGTTTTAGGGCGCAAGCACAAGCACTTTAGCTCTGATTAGCAGTTGTTAAGTATACAGAGTCCTAAGCCAACAACAACAAATTCATAAAAATAGGATGGTGAAGGCAAAGGTTTGGTGACCTTTCAGAGAGGGCCAAGTCCAACACCAAAACATGCATATTTAGCAGTTAACCATACAAATTCTCCATTGGCGTTTTACAGGCAACATGCATCAGATTATGTTTTGTTCAATCACACATAACTCATTCTGCTATGATCACAGCCACTATAGCTACGGTTGAGGACATGCAACATGCCTGTTGCTTAAAAGGTCACCTCATAGATTTACAGGGCAGTGATGCCAATTATTTACAGATCTGTACTACTAACAGGAGCTAGATTCCGTGCCAGTCCCAGTCCCATGTAACTGCTTCTACTAAAATCATAGCACATATCACCCAGAGGTCATATTTAAAAGCTCTCTAAGTAGCCCATCATACCAGAAGACCTTCTTTTCCAGCCAAGGACAAAAATCAGAGATGAAGATTCCCCAACAACTTCTGCTGCAAACTAAGGGCTTGATTATGAGTCTAGCGGTCCACAGACTCCCTGACTCATGGGGACATGGCGGTGGCAGTCTCCCAACCGCCCTATTACAATTACGGTGGTCGGACCTCCATTGCCTCACCCGAGCCATCAGCCCTGGTGGTGGTGCGCCGATGTAGAGGCAGTAATATGATTGGCAGTACCACTGCGGTCCCCCAAGCATATTACAAGTTTCCTCTCAGCCATGGTTTTCATGGCAGTTCCTCCTCCATGAAAACCGTGGTGGAGAGGAAACAAAGCGGGCCCTGCAGGGCTGCCTGCTGCCTCACACCATGTGGATGCACACAGGTGGGCACCACATGTGCCACCCTGTGTGCATACACACCAGTTCTTTACAGTGCACACAGTGCAATAACAGTTTTTGATGTCCCCATTACGGGGCCCATTTTCTGAGGCACCACAGTGGAAACGTAAAAAAAAAGCCCAAAAGACATGAGAAACACTTGTAATCTGACCACGGGTTTGGGAGTGCGGCAGTGGGGCATACCCGGCACCAAACTACCAAACTCGTAATCAGGCCCTTAATAGGTAATATACCTCCTCTCAACATAGTGAGGGTAAATCTCTTGAAACTATGAAATCATAAGTATTGAGTGACAACATGGGGCCTCATTACGACTGCTGGGTTGGCAGTCGCAAAGTGCTCCTTAACACTGTGGCTTGTGCGGAGGCCCAGCAAAAGTTCCACAGCACAAGCCGCAGTGTTAAGGAGCACTTTGGGCACATCCATGCACCGTGCCAGGAACCATGTGGTTCCTGGCACAGACCAACATGTGGTGCCTGGCACACAGTGCATGGATGTGTATAGGGTATTAAACGGCCCCCAAAGTCCCTTTCCAATAGGTTTTTCATGGCTGTCAGAAAGAAGAATCGTAATCCTGACGGCAGTGCCTGACTCGGCACCGCCTCATGTCGGGCTACTATTTCTGACCACTGCCCCGATGGGATCTTAGATCCTGTCGGAGGCAAGCGGTCTTTCCCGTGACCATTGCGTTCCGACGGCCAGCATTATAATGTGGCGGTCGGTCTGATGGCCTGTCTGTCAGTGGGACCGCCCTGACGTCCTGTTGGTGGGGGTCCCACCAACATCATAATCAGACCCATGGTTTGGAAAGAGCTGCCTTAAAAATGGTTTCTAAACTACCCAAATCCTTCTGACCTTACCTGAAATTCAACACCTAGCTCACTAAAATTGACACCCTTCAGGTTGGAGTGAGATAATTTTTATGACCTCAAATGCATGTACTAGCCCCAGCACATCATGGAGAAAGCAGCTGTAAACAAATCATATTCAACATCAGTGACTCTCACACTAATTCCATTGTTGAGGCGAGTGTATATATACAAAAGCGGTATTTACTTACAAGTTTAGCCTGATTGTTGCTTGTGAAGCTGCTGAAAGTCTATGTAGGCTGTTCTTTTATTTGAGGAGAGAGAAGTTAGCCCTGGGGATGTGAGATGTTGGTGCATAGATTTCTTTCCTTGGGGTGCTTCATTAGTTCTTACGTGTGAATATTTCACTTTCAGCAGTTCCCAGGCAGGAACACGTATTACAAATGAGAGGTACAGAATGCGTCTGCCCCCCCCCCCACTGATGTCCATCTTTTGGGGGTTGTAATAGAATGTATTTATGTTTCAGTGATCTGGGAAGCAGCGATAATGTCTTGTATCATTCTAAGACCTTGCTGAGGTGCTGTGTCATTGCCTTAATGCTGGCGGATTACAAGGTATGTGTTGCATTGCTTTGAAAATTAAATAATTTGTATTTTATAATATTTTTAATTTTATGGGGCATGCATCATTTTATAGATTACCTTGCCTGTGGTCCATTTGGTAGAGAAGATACTTTGATAGAGGACTATCTATGTTTAATGTGAAAGGTCTTTTCTGAGCAAGTAAGTTCGATCTTCATAAAGGATGAAAAACCTGTTTTAAATAGGTTAAGCTTGTAGAAGAATCCGTGATCAGAATAGAGTATAGTGAGATTGGTTATAGGTGCTTAATGGTTTTAAATATACCAATGGAGTGCCAACAAGTAAGGAGACACGTTAGGATGTTTGAATGGTTTATTTTTCTTTTAAACTGTGTTCTCCAGTGGAAGTGATGAATTTTGCAGGACTTTGTATGCAGTGGTAATGGATGTTTTTTCCTATATTTATATCCCTCACTTAGGGGCCGATTAGGATGGCGGGCGGACTTAAGTCAGCCCGCCATCCCAGTGGTAACGGAACTGGCCGCCAGACATGCGGCGGTCCCGCAGCCCTGATTAGGATGCGACCGCCACGCTGGCTGTCGCATTCCGCATATTAACATTGCGGCCGGTGCTGCTCACAGCAGCACCGGCGCAATGTCAAAATGACATGTTGTGCATTGCCATGCACAACGTGGCAGGCACGCGCGGTGCCTGCCACCTTGTGCATGGCAATGTAGGGGGTACCATAGGTACCCCCCAAGTGCAGCCCCCCACCCACCCGGGGGCCCGCAACGGGCCCCCAAAGTGAATCCCCGCCAGCCTTTCCATGGCGGCATCGCCGCCATGGAAAGGCCTTGATTCACAACCATCCTAATATGGATGGTGGTGCCTGCTAGGCACCACCACCATATTGAGGCCCAATTCCGCCCGGCCGGCAATCGGAACGATTACCGACAGGCGGAAAAGTGGCGGACGCACTTTGCATCCGCCGTGCTACCCCCCGCCATAATAACATGGCGGGGGGTAAATCAGGTTGAGATGGCGGGTGGATCACCATCATAATCACCCCCTTAGTTGCTAAAAATCCTTTATCCCCCTACTTTTTTATTCTGTTACATTTAGAAAATATGAAAATATATTTTACATCAGTTTTTAACAGATATGAAATTAACCCTCTTTTTGAGGGGTTGCATTTCGTTCCACATGTGTCACCTGTGCAAAAATATGTATTGTTCATCAGTCTGTTGTTTTGTTTTTAATGTATTTTTTGTGTTTGTCATTTACTTGTACTTAAACACCATGGAATTTTAAACTAGGAATTTGAATGATGTATGTATAAAATTGCTACTGTTCTGAAGAAGGTGGTTTTAACAATTTCACCCACTGAAACCCGTCGACAGAAAATATGAGACATATCTTATGGCACACTGGATGTTAGAAAACCTCAGATGGTCATATGGGTTTCTAATATCTGATGATGTATTCTTAGGATTGCCAACAGATTAGCATTAATATTTTAAACTGTTAGAAAATTCGTATCATATTTGTATGGTGCATAAATTGATATATATATATATATATATGCAAAACAAATCTCCCCTGTTCGAAGAGCACTCCAAGAACAGATACAGTGAAGGCAGGCAGCATTCTTTATTCAGAAACATTCAAAAGCCTAACGCGTTTCGGAGTGAATCTCCTTGCTCACAGGCATCTCCATGGGCTGCGCAGATTTGAAGAGACATTGTCCCATCATGCTCTTTTCACAGATGAGTCCAATATACTGCATGATGGGATGTGTAGTACTTGCAGTCTGAAATGCCCCTTTTAAAAAGTTATTATTTTCCTTAGTAGGCGCAGCCCATTTGAGATGCCTGTGAGCAAGGAGATTGTACTCCGAAACGCGTTAGGCTTTACAAATGATTCTGAATAAAGAATGCTGCCTGCCTTCACTACATCTGTTCTTCGAGTGCTCTTCGAACAGGGGAGAATTTGTTTTACATTTGAAAAACGGCAATCCAGCCGTGAAGAGGCACCACCCTTAAAGAAACAGAGGAAAGGGGCCCTGGACTGGGAACGATTTCGAGTCTGTTAGGGAAGAACAGACATGGCCTAATTGTCAGCATTTCCTGCGTTCAGAAGCCCACCAGCGGGTAAGGACAATGTAATTAACAATATGTGGCAGCGCAGAACCTACTATAGGATGAAAATATTATTCAAGGGGTATTTCTGACAGCAAGTACTACACATCCCATCATGCAGTATACTAGATTCACTTATGAAAAGAGCATGATGGGACAATACCTCTTCAAATCTGCGCAGCCCATTTGAGATGCCTGTGAGCAAGGAGATTGTACTCCGAAACGCGTTAGGCTTTACAAATGATTCTGAATAAAGAATGCTGCCTGCCTTCACTACATCTGTTCTTCGAGTGCTCTTCGAACAGGGGAGAATTTGTTTTACATTTGAAAAACGGCAATCCAGCCGTGAAGAGGCACCACCCTTAAAGAAACAGAGGAAAGGGGCCCTGGACTGGGAACGATTTCGAGTCTGTTAGGGAAGAACAGACATGGCCTAATTGTCAGCATTTCCTGCGTTCAGAAGCCCACCAGCGGGTAAGGACAATGTAATTAACAATATGTGGCAGCGCAGAACCTACTATAGGATGAAAATATTATTCAAGGGGTATTTCTGACAGCAAGTACTACACATCCCATCATGCAGTATACTAGATTCACTTATGAAAAGAGCATGATGGGACAATACCTCTTCAAATCTGCGCAGCCCATTTGAGATGCCTGTGAGCAAGGAGATTGTACTCCGAAACGCGTTAGGCTTTACAAATGATTCTGAATAAAGAATGCTGCCTGCCTTCACTACATCTGTTCTTCGAGTGCTCTTCGAACAGGGGAGAATTTGTTTTACATTTGAAAAACGGCAATCCAGCCGTGAAGAGGCACCACCCTTAAAGAAACAGAGGAAAGGGGCCCTGGACTGGGAACGATTTCGAGTCTGTTAGGGAAGAACAGACATGGCCTAATTGTCAGCATTTCCTGCGTTCAGAAGCCCACCAGCGGGTAAGGACAATGTAATTAACAATATGGGGCAGCGCAGAACCTACTATAGGATGAAAATATTATTCAAGGGGTATTTCTGACAGCAAGTACTACACATCCCATCATGCAGTATACTAGATTCACTTATGAAAAGAGCATGATGGGACAATACCTCTTCAAATCTGCGCAGCCCATTTGAGATTCCTGTGAGCAAGGAGATTGTACTCCGAAACGCGTTAGGCTTTACAAATGATTCTGAATAAAGAATGCTGCCTGCCTTCACTACATCTGTTCTTCGAGTGCTCTTCGAACAGGGGAGAATTTGTTTTACATTTGAAAAACGGCAATCCAGCCGTGAAGAGGCACCACCCTTAAAGAAACAGAGGAAAGGGGCCCTGGACTGGGAACGATTTCGAGTCTGTTAGGGAAGAACAGACATGGCCTAATTGTCAGCATTTCCTGCGTTCAGAAGCCCACCAGCGGGTAAGGACAATGTAATTAACAATATGTGGCAGCGCAGAACCTACTATAGGATGAAAATATTATTCAAGGGGTATTTCTGACAGCAAGTACTACACATCCCATCATGCAGTATACTAGATTCACTTATGAAAAGAGCATGATGGGACAATACCTCTTCAAATCTGCGCAGCCCATTTGAGATGCCTGTGAGCAAGGAGATTGTACTCCGAAACGCGTTAGGCTTTACAAATGATTCTGAATAAAGAATGCTGCCTGCCTTCACTACATCTGTTCTTCGAGTGCTCTTCGAACAGGGGAGAATTTGTTTTACATTTGAAAAACGGCAATCCAGCCGTGAAGAGGCACCACCCTTAAAGAAACAGAGGAAAGGGGCCCTGGACTGGGAACGATTTCGAGTCTGTTAGGGAAGAACAGACATGGCCTAATTGTCAGCATTTCCTGCGTTCAGAAGCCCACCAGCGGGTAAGGACAATGTAATTAACAATATGTGGCAGCGAAGAACCTACTATAGGATGAGAATATTATTCAAGGGGTATTTCTGACAGCAAGTACTACACATCCCATCATGCAGTATACTAGATTCACTTATGAAAAGAGCATGATGGGACAATACCTCTTCAAATCTGCGCAGCCCATTTGAGATGCCTGTGAGCAAGGAGATTGTACTCCGAAACGCGTTAGGCTTTACAAATGATTCTGAATAAAGAATGCTGCCTGCCTTCACTACATCTGTTCTTCGAGTGCTCTTCGAACAGGGGAGAATTTGTTTTACATTTGAAAAACGGCAATCCAGCCGTGAAGAGGCACCACCCTTAAAGAAACAGAGGAAAGGGGCCCTGGACTGGGAACGATTTCGAGTCTGTTAGGGAAGAACAGACATGGCCTAATTGTCAGCATTTCCTGCGTTCAGAAGCCCACCAGCGGGTAAGGACAATGTAATTAACAATATGTGGCAGCGCAGAACCTACTATAGGATGAAAATATTATTCAAGGGGTATTTCTGACAGCAAGTACTACACATCCCATCATGCAGTATACTAGATTCACTTATGAAAAGAGCATGATGGGACAATACCTCTTCAAATCTGCGCAGCCCATTTGAGATGCCTGTGAGCAAGGAGATTGTACTCCGAAACGCGTTAGGCTTTACAAATGATTCTGAATAAAGAATGCTGCCTGCCTTCACTACATCTGTTCTTCGAGTGCTCTTCGAACAGGGGAGAATTTGTTTTACATTTGAAAAACGGCAATCCAGCCGTGAAGAGGCACCACCCTTAAAGAAACAGAGGAAAGGGGCCCTGGACTGGGAACGATTTCGAGTCTGTTAGGGAAGAACAGACATGGCCTAATTGTCAGCATTTCCTGCGTTCAGAAGCCCACCAGCGGGTAAGGACAATGTAATTAACAATATGTGGCAGCGCAGAACCTACTATAGGATGAAAATATTATTCAAGGGGTATTTCTGACAGCAAGTACTACACATCCCATCATGCAGTATACTAGATTCACTTATGAAAAGAGCATGATGGGACAATACCTCTTCAAATCTGCGCAGCCCATTTGAGATGCCTGTGAGCAAGGAGATTGTACTCCAAAACGCGTTAGGCTTTACAAATGATTCTGAATAAAGAATGCTGCCTGCCTTCACTACATCTGTTCTTCGAGTGCTCTTCGAACAGGGGAGAATTTGTTTTACATATATATATATATATGTTTCTGTGTCAGGGTATGTGTTGTTAATCCTTATTTTCAATAAATGAGATATGTTTGTATTTGTGTTTTTGGTGTAACAAATGATTGCACAGCCCAACCGAAGGAGAGAGGGTTGCATTGTACTTTGGGGAATTTTAATTGTTAATTTGAGATTGTACAACAAACAAACACCCTGGTTGAGAAAAATTGCTCCTCCTCTGAACTCCAAAGACATCAGGGACATATTTAGACACTACAGCCCTGTAAAAATCTTCAATATAACGCCAACTGTAAACACAAAAAAAAATCTCAAAACATCATGGGAAAGGTGTTGAACTGGAAATCTTAATTGAAATGAATGCACAATCCTCCGATAATGACTACACGAAAACATCTCTATTTATTTCTTAATTGCCTTTGTTCTTTATTATTATAGTTCTGTTTCTACAATTTCACAGGTTCAATCGGTTAGCCTAATTTCACTGTCCTGAGTTGTTGTTATCAGTATATTACACTTTCACTGGTGGGGTTGGATGCTCACTGGGATCAAGGTTTTGCCCAATATTGCCTTCTGTGTTTTTACTCATCTGTAAAAATAGGTTTGTTTCCTTTGATGTCCATAGTTGTGTGACTTGCTCTTGTATGGTTTTTCCATTACAGTAAAATAATTAAACTTATCTTTTCCTACCCTTTCCTTTTTCAGGCTACTCCAGGTTGCTTTCAAATGACAACCTTCATTTTCTGATGAAGTTATCAACTTTTCTCTACCTTTAGGGGTGGTTCCTGCTTGCAATAAGTAGGTACTTTCTACAAGGAGTCTCTGCTTTGGTCAGAAGGACCTTGGGTTTTTGTAGCAACCAACTGCACTGCCACTCTTCACTGAAACTCCCTTTGAAGATTGCTTGACAAACACTAGAGTTCATAGCCATTAGGAATCTATACCAAGGGACAAGTTGCTGATTTTGCTGCTATGTTAGGAAGCATATTGCCAAAATGATGGTCTCATATGTATTTTTTTCTATCATTGATACCATTATGATATGAAAGGGTGCTGCAGATTTGAGGTGACTAAGCACTTACCCGTACACACCATATTTTTCAGCTATATATGAGCTCTATCTCTAGTTGAGTCAGCTTGCACTGATCTACCTGAAGGTCTCATCCCCAGATGACATTACCCTTCTCTGCAATATCCTTGGCAAAATTTTAAATATTGATATCAACTCACAAACATAAACTTAACCCTGCAAAAACAGAATTCCTTCCTATAGCTTTGAAGAAATCCAACCTACCTGTATAAAAATGGATCGAATCCCTCTCTGTTCTGGAGTGCTAACCCACCATTGTTCAGAATGTCAAGCCGCTTTTTTTCATTCTCGATAATTGGCTTAACCTCCAGAGTCAAATTGCGGCCATAGCAAGAACGCCCAGTTCCAACAAAGGCTAGTCTGGGGGATGAGGAATCTCATTCCGGAACAGGACTTAAAATCAGCTACTCAGGCTTTGGTACTCTTCAGACTAGACTGCAGGAACGGACTCCTCCATGGCATCCCCAAAGCAGACTTAGCTCCGCTAAAAGCAGGGCTACATGCTGCAATCCACTTTGCTAAATATGAAATTTGACCTCATCATACCTATCCCAATTGTCTTCCAATGGCTTCCTGTTAAGGTGAGACCTCATTGTAAACACCGGAGGCCAGCGGCAAATAGAACAGGTGGGGTGATGGGCAAATATTAACCCAGTGATGGACACTAACAAAATCCCAGCAGTGCCCCTAGACTAAAATCTAAAGCTCTCAATCATGGCCCGTTTTAAACAGTGTTTATAATAAGCCACAGTTGAAAGCTCTGGAGTTGTGACTGAAGGCACAGTGAGTTAAAAATACATTTAAAAAAAAAAATATATATTAACTTAGCTAGTGCCTCGTGCTCAGTTTTCCTCTTCATCTCAGCAGCACAGGCTCCCAGAGCGCCAGCCAGCAACTCCTCTCTACGAATCCTGGTGCTGCTCTCGTGCTGCTCAGGCAGAATGAAAAAGCACCAAGATTGGCTGGAATGCGCTGGTTCGACACTCCTTAAAGCACGGGGGCCTGTGCATTCTCTCCACCCAGCTGTCTAAGACAGCTCGGGTTGGAGTGTTTAATGTGCGCAAGCCATTCTGGCCATCACAAGACAGCCGGCCAAAGTGACATGCACACATTAAACTGAAATGCACACTATTCTTCCCTGTCTCTGCCCCGCCTTCAGACTTGGCCACTACCAGCATGAAAAATAAAATGGGAATAAATCTGTTTGTAATATTACCATTTTATTATTCATGTTTCCTGTTCTCCAGCAGAGGGGCGACACTCCTCCGCTCTCATGGAGGCACCGCCCCTGAATTTATAACTGCTTGCACATAGGGCCCTGCATTTCTCTTCGCTCATCTACCTAACTGAAATTGAAAATTTTGGGCACAAAACAGTTTTCAAGAAATTCACAATTCCTTCTCCTGGAGCCTTCCACGAGAACGATACATGAAACAATCATTCTTGTGAAGTGCCACAAGAATATGGAATTCCCTTCCTCAGATCCTCAGCATCACCACATGCCATGCTACTTTAAAAAGCAACCTAAGGATATTCTCTTTGAAAGGCATGTGGACTAAATCTCTCACAAATTCTCAAATGTCTGTTTTTTTCAATTTTCATGTGCTTTATCTCAAATACATTCTCGCAATGATTCTTGGTAACTGTACTCCAGGAAAAGTGATCCTGGGACATTTCTTCACTATATAAAATCATAAAAATAAAGTAAATAACATAAAAAAGGTTTTTAGTTACAAGCCTCTATACAACCTGCCATAACCACCAGTACACAGCAGCATCAAACACCTAGCGATATATGTTTAATAAAATATATTGACAAATAAGACACTTCACTTCCTTGATGACACTGCCTTAGAATACTATATATGGCAGAAACCAGTCTTCTGATCAATCCACATCTGCAATAAGCATGTCACTTAGGCCTGGGCGGAAAACTATGCTACGCTCGCGGAGTGCGCGTAGTTTGCGGAACTACACGCTACGCGAATCGCACGTAGCACAGTGCAAAAACGCGTCGCGTAGCAGGCATTTTTTGCTCGCTCGCGGTCCTCAACGTCAAGTTGGCGACCGCGAGCGAGCCAAATCAACATCCTGGCGAGACTTTTTCCTCGTTCGCGATCGGCAACATCAAGTTGCCGATCGCGAGCGTGGAAAATAAACCTCCCGGCGAGATTCTCAACGCGGGGAGGTCAGGTTTCTCATTGCGAGTGGTCGCGTATGCTCGCGACCGCTTGTGATGAGAAACTACCAGTCCGAGTTGAGAAAGCTGCCGCTCGAGTACAAATCAACTCGAGTGGCAGAAAACGACCGCTTGCACTGTGCATGATGCCGTTCGCAATGATTGCACAGTGCGGCAAGCATCCAGCACTGTGCAATCATTGTGAACAGCATTTCCATAGCGCACTACGCAGTTCGCGTAGCTACACGTAGCGCGCGTAGTGCAAAGTACACTTCGCATAGCTACGCGTAGCGCGACTACGCGAACTACGCCCAGTGTTAATGTCACTCCGTGCAACACATCACCACGCAAACTTATACGTTTTTCCTAGGAGCACGTCACATTAGTTTTCCTCTAGTGTGAAGAAAACCTTTTGCAGTAGTTAGCATATTCCAGACATGTTCTGCTCCAGCCTCAAATATCTGATGTCTGCGGGCCATCCCTCTATTGCCAAAGAGACTTCATAAACAACCTTTCAGACAGCCACCAACAAATATGTGGCACCCACTTGTTGTGGAGCTCAACAAATACCTCTCCTCACATCACTTCAGGCTCAAACTAAAACCCACATATTAACAATGGGATATCCAAATTAGACAGTTATCCATTGTCTTTATAAATGCATAGGATGACCACGTGGATTAGCACGTTCGTGATTTTAACTTTGCAAACCCTCATCTGTTCTACAATGCATAAGACACTGCCTAATGTGAATGATAGGTATTGTGTAAATTCAGTGGCAGCTCACCGAGGGAGTGCTGAGGGACGGGGCGGGGAAGGGGCAGAGTGGGGTGGTAGTGGAGTCCGACATACGACGGACAGGAGTAAGGTAAGTAATTAAATAAATAAAACAATTTACCTTGCAAGAGCTGCATCGCCGAGTTGGTGATGCAGCGCGCGCAAGGTAAATTGTTTTATTTATTTAATTACTTACCTTACTCCTGTCCGTCGTATGTCGGACTCCACTACCCCTCCACCCTGCCCCTCCCCCGCCCCGCCCCACCCCACCACCCCGCAGCACTCCCTCGGCGAGCCGCCACTGTGTAAATTGAGTAGGTGGCTCACACTGTTACCTGCCTCTTAGTTTCAAAGCAAGACAGATGACAAGCATACATTTCCTTATGAGGAAAATCACATACATACTCCTTCCCTTAATGCTTCTAAAATATTGCATGCATCAACACTATTGAAAATATGTATATGTGTGGTGGATTTGTTTGGCTTTCTTCAATGAGACACATAGAAATACCAGTGGAACAGACTGACAAAGTTTTGTAAAACTGCTCTGATAAGTTGTGAAACTGCAAAACGTATACATCAGACATCAGGTATCATCACTGAAAACTAAATAAATGATCATATGTGAACTGTATTTGAGTACTGAAAAATAATGATGAAATATAATGATACTCTAAATTCTAGAATACATGTCTACCAGTGCTAAAAATGCTTAAGATGCACCCTCCTCCCCCTCAACAATGATTATTGATATCCTGTATCAGGCCAGACGGCAGGGGCCGTGTAATTATGGGTTTGCTTGAGCAGAGCGGAGCCGAGCACCTGTTTTATGCACCTGCAGTGCGTAATGTGAATTATTTTAACCTTATATCTCTGAGTTGGTTCTTTATTTTTGATAGAAGAGCTCGAAAACAGTGAGCAAGGTTTGTCTTTTGCAGCCTGATTATGAGTGGGTCGGTCAATTCTGATACTGGTTTAAACGCGTGTGTACACATGGGTCGAAATTATGAGTTGAGTGTTATTTAGCGCATCAAATAATAATTGAATGCATTAAATACATCAAGCTTCATACAATTTTGGCAGGCCAAACCTGCCGAAATTTAAGAAGGGAAAATTTACGTTATTTACCATAGTTTGCGGAGTTTGGTCCATTAAACTCCACATTATTCCCCACAAACTGGAAATAGATGCTATTTATTTATAAAATATTTTTTTATAGATTAATATAGCGCGAACTCAACCCGAAGGTATTGGAGCACTTTACATGAGCACCAGTTACATTACACAAGGACACATTCATTTTTTGGTAGGCGCTGGGAGATTAAGTGATTTGCCCAGGATCACAGGATGCTAAGCCGACGCCGAGGCTCGAACCCAGTTCCCCAGCACCAAGGTCGGCAGCTCTAGCCATAAGGCTACATCCTCTCTCCGTTGCACACAATAAATAACGTACCCCGTGGCATCATTATTTTTCTGGTGCGATAAATAGCACCTACACTTGTAATCAGTATCTTTGAGTTTCTGAGCTTTATGCACTGCAGGAGGGGGTGTCACATAGACCCCTGCAGCATCTACAGGAAGTGGGGCACCCTCATTCAATCTAAATCATATGAATATCTCTGAGATATGAGAGTCTTAGGGCCCTTCATCACATTCCATCATTCTGTGAAAAGCCGCTGCACTGAATTTACACCTAAAGTCTAAATGAATTTGGCCATCCATCAATCCTTCTCAATCCTTCCTTCTCTACATCCATGCTTCCTTCTCTTCATCTACCCATCCATCACATTTTCCTCTCAGGTCATCCATCCTTACTTCTCTCCATCCTATCTTCTCTGCATCCATTGATCGATACATCTATTCTCTCCATAGATCTACCCACTTCTCCATGAAACATCTCTAATCTTTCCTTCCATTCATGCAGCTTTCTCTCAAAAATTCCTTCCATCCATTTTTCTCCAAATCCATTCTCTCCATCCTTTTGTCCATCAGTTCTTTTCTCCATTCTTCCCTTCCTCTGTTTCTTGTGCTCTTTTATTGCCTTCAAATCCTAAGTGCTGGTCTCCTGCAGTGCCATTTATGAAGTTCTCTTTAGAGACCATTGTCTTCAATCGGAGGCACAGAAGCCATAAAGAACATTTAAAAGGGTTCTGTTTTACACACACTGCTCAGTGGCACCTGCAACCCTCTTAAGCTGCTATGGGGTTGCGGTGCGGCTTTATGATGCCATTACACCAAGTAGGCGTTTCAAGGGTTAGCTGAGTGTCTTGAGCTTTTAAGGACCTCATATGGAGGGAGGTCGGAAATTGAGGAACAAAGAGATTAGCATTCTGCTTGAGCTAACCACTTTCTACTCAGATATCAAATGTATCCTCCCTATATGTTCCCTATAGGTTCTATGTAAAGATCTAAAAGCAATATATTAACACACTTCCTGACGTCACACCTGACAGTACCTCAAAAACATCTCTTTATACAGTAGTGCCATGAGCATTGGACCTAGTACAAATAGAACAGATATGCATATTCTTAGCCTATGTGAAACTAAATATTATTGCCTGTGTTTGTTGTGAAGGACGTGTTGGACTTGGCCCTTTTTGCAGGGTCATCCAAGGACTTTTTGCCTTCCTCCTGTATTTTTTCTGACCTGTTGTTGGTGGTTTTCTGACTCTGGGCACTTTACCACTGCTGAACAGTGCTAAAGTGCATATGCTCTCCCTATAAATTGTTGTTACGGATTAGTGATTCCATGATTGGCATTATTGATTTACTAGTCAGACCCTAGTACAGTGCACCATGTGTGCCCAGGGCCTGTAAATCAAATGCTGCTAGTGGGCTGCAGCACTGATTGTGCCACCCACAGAATCAGCCTGTAAAATGTAACTCTGGCCTGCCATTGCAGAGCCTGTGTGCAGTCTAGTACTGCCATGTTGACTTGGCAAGTGCACCCACTTGCCAGTCCCTAAACCTTCCCTTTTCTACATATTAGTCACCCCTAAGGTAGGCCCAACGTACCCCTGTGAGCAGGGTGCAATGTATGTGAAAGGTAGGACATGCCCTGATGTGTGTGGCATGTCCTGATAGTGAATTACTGCCAATTTCGTTTTTCACTCTTCTAAGGCTACCTGTTCCCATATGGCAGAATGGAGAGTTTGTTTATAACATCTTATAAACATAACTACCCATGGGAACAAGGTAGGAAAATCAAGTTTAGTATGCCTGAACTCTGAATGTTAAAATGCATCTTTTAGTGAGGGTGATTTTTACATTCTGTGTTTGAAAATACCACTTTTAGAAAGTAGGTATTTTCCTGCTTAACCATCCAGTATGCCTCTACTAAGTTTCTGTATTGCATGTCTTGCTTTGGAGTGTCAGGGGCTGGGGAGGAGCAGTGGCTCCAGAGAGCCTGATGAGTCAGGGCTGGACTGAATTGGTCTGGTCTGCATTTGGAGTGGTGGGAGGAGTAGCACCTGCACCTGAATAGGGCTGTGCCTGCCTTCCACAATGATGGCTCCGTCCCCCTGTGGTGTGTCTGGAGCCAGGGCTCACACTGACAATGGAGGTTGTTGTGCACTTGCAAAGTGCCCCACAGAACTGGTTTTGGCTAGGTACAGGCACTCTCTGCCTTCAGAGAACAAAGGATTGTTGGGTATAAAAAGAGGGGCCCAGACCTCAGACTTTTAGATCACTTCTGGGAAATCAAGAGGAACCTTTGCCAAGGAGAAGAGCCGGAGAAGCTGAGGAGGAATACTGCCCCTGTGCTGTTTGCTGTCTGGGGTTGGCCTGCAGTGGCTACTTGCTGCCAAGGAAAGGAGAAAAGGACTTTGCTGTTTGCTGTGTCCCCTGCTTGAGTAAGGTCTCCAAGGGCTTGAAACTGAGCTTGCCTCCTGTTCTGAAGTCTCAGGGACGCAAAGACTTCACCACCAGCTCCCCTGAACTTCAAAGTTGACCTGCAAAGAGGTGCCTGCTGTTGTTTTGGATCTCTAGAGACTGTTTTCCGCTGGGAGCTGACGCATCGTCCTGGATCGTCGCATCGCATCGAGGTGCCAAGTTTGTCGCATCGTTGGGGGACACAGTAAGAAACCGACGCTTTATCTCCCCACGCAGTAAGAAACCGACGCATCACCTCCCCTGCGCAGCAGTAAGGAACCAACGCATCACCTCCCCCGGAGCAAGGAACCGACGCATCACCTTCCCTGAGTGTAAGGAACCGACGCATCACCTTCCCTATGGCCCATTTTATTTGTTTGAGTGCGCATCCCAGGTACTTTGTGTGAAAAGTGTCACATCTGCAATTTGCTTTGAACTGAACTATTTCTACCATCTGAAAGTCATATTTCTATTACTGTATTGTGGATTTTTGTCGTGTGGTCTTGTTTTGGTTTAGATAAAGATTACTTATTTTTCTAAACTTATTTTTCTAAACTGGTGTGGTGTCCATTTGTAGTGTTTTCACAGTATTACTGTATGTGTTCACAAATGCTTTACACACTGCCTCTGAGGTAAGCCTGTCTGCTCGTGCCAAGCTACCAAGGGGGTGAGCAGGGGTTATTTTAGAAGTGTATCCCCCTTACCCTGACTAGAAGCAAGGGCCCCTATTTGGACAAAGGTACCTACCTCTGCCAACTAGAGACCCCCATTTCTAACACCTATGTTTGTTGTGAAGGATCCACTTATCTATGTATTGCTCCTTCAAATTAATGCAAATCTTCAGAACAATTTCTTGGAGGCTGCTTCGGGTCATATGCACCTCAAATGCAAGTTCATAGCTAGGATTCATGTACAAGTATGAGCTACTTGCATGGCAGGGTACTAGACAATGTGCAGAAAGCACACAAAGGGGCCTGTCAAGTGATACCCTATTGGAGCTTGTACAGTGAACCTGGGTACAATATACTAGTAAGTGTGATTTTGTGACTATTGCATAGTAAGATATTTGAGATTGTTGGATGTGCTCTAGAGCATGTAGTTCCTTCCCAGGTAGAGGCCTTAAGACACATGGGGGATTAAGGTTCCTACAGTAGCTTGTGGTTTGGGTTTATAACTATGGAATCATGATGAAAGTGTCTATTTGGCCACATTATTACCGCAGTGCTGGGCAGGGTTGTATAGTTTTAGAACTGAGGTGTGGCGAGTTAATCACTCCTACATGTGCAAACGTGCTCTGTTCACTACACAAAAGGATGCATTTTTAAATGATGAATGCATGGAGCTGTACTGGCAATTATTAAGATGATCACTAATGCCTATAACAACTAAATGACTCATCAGCCACAAATACGGGAAGTTAAGATCAAGTCATGTTATATTACATAAGGGTGAATAAAGGTAATATTCGGATCAATGTTTGGAGAAACGAAAAAGAACAAATCTCCCCGGACGATAGTCTATATTAAAATGACCATTGCTCCCAACACGAGAGCATTAAAATTACAATAATCTAAATTAGATTTGATTACACTAATTCCGTTAACATCAAATTATTTATAGACACTTATTCTAATTTTGCTGGCTTTAAAACTCTCTGCACTCTACCCCTGCTAACTAGGAGTAAAGTGTCTGTGCTCCCCCTCAAAACATAGCTAAACTGGCTTTTCCTATCGGGCACATTTAACTTGCACGAGAAATTGTGTTAGTATTTGAAGGGAATGGGAGCCCTACTCAAATAATAAATGCAATCCTTGTCAGGATGAACCACAAAAATCACTAAATAAACCTGTGTTTAACCCTCTAGTAACTTGGCACACAAGCAGACACTTAGCGGCAATGTGTAAAGTATTTATGGAGCACTAAAACAGCAATAAAGTGAAAACACAACACAAATATAATCCCAAACCAATTTAGAATATAGAGTAAATTTTAATAAATCAAATGGCATTAAAATGACAAAAACACAAGTAGTAGAGCCGGATTTATGATTGTGGTTATCTGATTGCGCCGGACCGGGTCAAAGTCACACGCTCCGACCCACCGCGTTTTAAATTATCTGAGTCCAAGTCCACACTGGGAGCTGCTGCAGAGCTTTACTTTGGAGGTCGATGCTAGAAGACTATTGTTGGTGCAAGGAGCAAATCAGGCATTGTGGACCGTCGTAGTTTGGGGCGCAGAGTTGGTCATCGCTTGAGCTTTGCATTGGCGTTCGGCATGGACTGTCACTGTTGGCACTTGATCTCAGAGCTGCGATGAGTAGCGGGTAGCCACAGGAGATTTGAGTCAGTGGGTGTTTCAGATGATCATAGACAATGCAAGGAGTCAATTTGCGGTCGTATTGAGCAAAAAAACCTCTGGATCTTCACCTGGAGTTCAGGACTCTTTGGGGCAGGAGGAGTACTCTCCAATGCCAGCCAAGAGTCCAGGGCTTGGGGAGGGGGGTACCTCTTGGGGATCAGGACTCACTCCAGCAGAGGCCAGCAGCAGGGCTCAGGCAGATCCAAATGGTTCTGTTCAGCTGGGCAGGTTGCAAGAGAGGCACCTGGAAGCCTGTAGCTTCTCGGTAGTTCAAACAGGAAACCAGCCAACCGAACCTTGGAGTCACTCTGATGAGCCTGGGTTCAAGGTAAGCAGGTAAGCAGATCCAATCAGCAGGGCAGTCTCTCTTCTGAATGTTCCACAGGTCCAGGAGTGTTCTTATTAGGGGTTTTGAAGGTGCCACATTTATACCTAGTGCCAGCCTTTGTGTGGGGGAAAATTGCTGGCCTACTCCCAAACTTCCCTTCCCCTGACTTTGCTTGCAAACTGAGGTGACTAGGGCAAGCCTGGTGTCAGGTTCCATTGTGTGTGCTGCAGACACGGTCCTATGAAGTGTAATCAGGGAAGAGCACAACTCCGCCCCAGAAATCCTGTCAGGAAGACCCACTCCTTCCACACCTGGGCCCTTTTTGTCCACAAGTCTGGAAGCAATCTATAAAACTCCACAGGAGAGCTGGTCTCATTCATGTGACCCTGGACACTGGCAAAAAGGGTCTGTTGGTTTAGGCAGAAACATTCTAAAAGTGGCTTTTTCCAGAATAGTAAATTAAAATCACTTTATCATGAAAGAGGATTTTAGACTGCAATGCAATTGAGTGTAAAAAGGATTTTTCTATCTGGACCCAAAATGAAGTTATCACTTATTAAGTGTAATAACTAACACAATAATAGTCTACGGGAGAGATAGCCTTACAACAATGACAAAATGCTTTAGGAGTTTTTCACTGACAGTACATGTAAAACTTAAGTATACATTCTCTACTTTTTGAATACCATGCACCCTGTCTTATGAGCCATTAGGATATACCTTTTGGGTGATGTATAAATATTAAAAAGGAAAGTTTAGGACTGGCAACAGGTTTATTTTGCCAGGTCGAAATGGCAATTTAAATCTGAACTACAGGCTGCAATGGCAGTCCTGGGACATGTTTTACAGTGCTACTTTATTGGGTGGCACAATGAGTGCTGTAGCCCACTGATAGCATTTAACTTATAGGCCCCGGGTACATGTAGTACCATACACTAGAGACTTATATGTAAATTAAATGTGCCAATTGCGTATATGCCAACTTGACCATTTTTAAGGAAAAAAGCACACACACTTTATCATTGGTCGGTAGGAGTAAAGTGCACAGAGTTCTGATGTCAGCAGAGCAAGTTCAGCAAAAATAGGGGTGAAGGTAAAAAGTACAGGTAAATACCATGCCAAGAATGTCCTGTCGAATAACTTAACTGCAAGTCCTTAGTATATGATGTAGAACATGCACCTAGGGCCTGAACGTTAAATGCCACTAATTGATTGCAGCACCCAGTGAGCCATCTGCTACAGTTGCAGTGCAATCATGGCTACCCTGTGCAGCCTGACTGCTAAAGTGGAAAACCTGCAGTATGACCAGTCAAAAAAAAAAACTTTTGACAGGTACAGACCTCCTTTTAAAATATTAGTAAGTCACTCTGTGTAGGCCTTGTAGCCCACAAGTCAGGGTGCATGGTGTTTAAAAGTGAGGCAGGAGAAAAATGTATCTGACCATTTCCCTAAAGTGGCAAGACCTTTAGAAGTTATTTTCACTGTGGCAGATTTTTATGGGGCCAGTTGTGTTTGTGGCCTTTGTGCGCTTCTTCCTCCTCTTCATTAATCCTGTAAGAGCTCACGCCTATAGCAGGTCGTTATGGTGCACAATACACCCAAGGCTTCCGGTTCCAATCTTACATCATTGTCCCTAACAACCGGAACTAAGCAAACACTTCTCAACCTTTAACAAAAGGGACAGAGCAACGGAAAGTGAGTCTAGGCAACAGAGGAATACAGAGAAACAAATAACTTGCCTACCTTTCCTCTGTTCTCCTCTGTTATTCCAGAGTACCAACGTCTCTTCTGATGTCTGCCATTTAGGTTCCTCGTGGCTTGCAACCTGATTTCAGAGAAATATTGCTCATAGTCAACTTTAATCTTAAACTGAAATTAGACCTGTACTTTTAACCTTTCAGGTTCTGCCCTCAGTTGCGCCACACACAGTATCTCGTTCATAATCCACTCTTCATCCATATCAGATCTTCCCAGATAAAGCACACGTCAACGTGTATAACATTTTTTCCTTAAATACTCCAACCAGAGAGCTCTGCACTCACCGTCCACGAAATATACTTCTGCTGTGGCAATTTGAAAAAGGTGGGTCTTCGTATTTTGCCATAACAGACACAACAAAATAATGGTTTATTAGCCTGATGTTCTTCAGTCGTTATCACCCCAAATCCAGTCTTTAACAGAACTGTTGGTGAAAAATTGACTACTACAGAGAGACATCAGCTTTATTTCAGACGATTTTTGATCAGGTGTCCTCTTTACATAAACACCGTAAAATATTGGAGGTTTGCACAACCAACACTCCATTTTGGGCAAATAGCAAAAGCGAGACATCATCCAATGTCTTTGAGGATGAACATATAACACTTGGAGCCCAAGTAGCAATTGTACATAAATGTATACCACGTACCATTGAAGCTAGACAAAAAGTACAGGTTGGATAAAACACACAACACTGCTGCGTCCAAGACAAAGATTTGGATATGGGGTCCTTGCCACAGACAGGACACATGTATGTTGTGTAGTTCTCCATCTATGGGTTTGGTAGATGGCTGAAATGCCATCTGGGTTCAGCATGGTCTCTGTGGCACTTGAGGCATCTAGGGAGGGTTCAGTAAGCTCATTTGCAAAGGGCAGAGGAGTGTACTCTTTTCTGTGTCCATACATACTCTAGTCAAGAAAGCACCAAAGTGCAAAATGGCACTTCAGCATTTCTTTGCCCATCTTCCCAAGTGAGTTTCTGGGTCAGACTGACAGCACGAGCATACATTAAGCATAATTGCCTGCTGCTCCAAAGAGTAGCAGGTTGTGAGCTACTGGTTGCTCTCCAGGGTCTATGTCAGAAGATAATCTTTAGTTAAAATATTGCCTGACAGATATAGGGTGTCATAAATATATTTGCTAAACGATCATCCCGTTGGGTCTAGATTTTCTATTATTAACCCTTTGGCAGCATTTCTGTAGATGATATGTGGGGCACATTATTTCTGTTAGATGATATTTTTGTTATTATATTCTGGTACCACACTAGCTTTCCAGCTACAAGTAAGCAGCTTCCATGAGTGCATACTATCCTACTAAATTAGAAGCTTTTGCTTTGTTAAATTAGGTATATCGAACAAAATTAAGAAACATGTATTGAAGAGTAAAGCGTGTGTAATTTCAGAATTTATGAACTAAAGTATGGAGCAAATTGTTGAATTTCCATAATATGGTAGTTAAATTAAAATGAATGCTGCATTTAGAAGATGTATTACTAATATTATTACCATGGTACTAGGATGCTTCGGGTATGGCTGTTATGTCTTTGCACATGAAGAAAAATTACAAATTGATATAGCTCTTTTTGGCATTACTACTTCCACTCCTACCTGATGCACGGAGGGGATCACTGCTAGTATTATTTTATAGGGTGGCCATTTATGTAATCTTGTTTGATGTGACCCTTATTACAACAAAGATTATATTTGTTAGTAGAGGTGGGCAAATCATTGAAGGCCCAAGCCTGGTTAGAGCCAGAGTCCTAGCTCTGGCTCAATTTGAGTACCTCTTGGATCCACGAACTAAAAAAGAGTTGAACTTTCATGTGGCATCTGTCACCAAACCCCTCAGCACTTCTGCAGTAGATGTGGTGCTGCAAAACAATGTGCTGTTTTCCTTTTGCAGATGGGCTAATAATGAAGACCCTGCAGAATGATATCAAAGTATCTGGTGAGAGAGTCTATGCTAATGATTTTTCTCTGAACACTTTAAAAACACCTTATGGGGTCTTGATTGTAAGCCCATCTGAAATACAGCTCCCACCACAGGGGATAATGAAAATTGCAAAACACTAGCATGAAGTGGACTCTCTGTGTGAAAGACTGGCTGCAGCAAGGCTCTGGACTTCACTTATTTCATGTGAAACAGTGATCTTGCAGATCTTTATTTCATTAAGGTATATAATTGAATTCATTAAAGATCTGAAGACTCACTGACTTCTCTTGAAGCCAGTCTCTTTAAATAATTGAAAGTAGATGATATCAACATTGAAATAGAGTACTCTGCCTTCCCATAACTTACCTTTGCAATGTTTTTCAGAAATACTTCTGGTTTCAACCGGAGTTAACCTGCAATATGTGTATTAACACGGTGTCTCGATATAGTTCTTAGAAGACTTAGGGCCTGATTTGGAACTCGGTGGATGGGTTACTCTGTCATAACAGTGACGGATATCCCATCTGCTGAAATTTAAATCCCATTATATCCTATGGGATTTATATTTCGGCGGCCGTGATATTCGTAACCATTGTGACGAAGTATCCCATCCGCCGAGTTCTAAATCAGGCCCTAAAAGACAAAAAATTTAAAATAGATGTCAAAAGGGAGCTATGAAGATATATCATAACTAGTGGTCGAATTGGGCAATGTGGAACCAGGAAACCTGGGATCAATACAGGTCTTCCAGCTTGACCCAATAGTGCGATCTAAGGCAATTTCCTTATTTCAAGGTGCTCACTTTTCCTTTATCATCATATTTGAGAGCACATTGAAATACATAAATTCAGGGTGTGCCCTGTACAAAAGCCTCTCAGGTATACGTTTAAATAGACAATAGTTCTGCTCCATCTGTAATAATAACCTAGATCACATAAGGGGTACACATAACAATTGGCTTGCCTGTTGTTCCACTAATGGCATTATCCTCAAGGAGGTGGGGACGGTCATAAATGTTTCAAGTATAGCTTAAAAAAACTTCACACCTAATAAATGTCACTCAATGAAGTGATGCAATCTAATGTACAAAGGGAAATGCTTCCTCATGTTAAACAAATACACTATTTGAAGTCTTCAGCATATTTGTGTATGATGTTTGTTATGTATTTGGAAGGTTTCAAACACGTTAATGGCTTGGTTTTGGTTCGAATCTCCAATCCAATATAGTTTCATGGCTTGGCCTTGATTCAGCTTTCCCCTTAAATTTACCGTCTTGCCCCCTCTGATTCTTAGTAGCTGTAGTGATTTTTCTTGAACATAAGTAGCTTTTAATTCTGAAATGGTTGTGGACCCCTGATCTGCTGCTTTCATTCATAGGCTAACAAGATCCTGTGAAATGAGTTCTTTGGATATCTGTTTTGGATGAAAATATTCTCACCTTTCATCTATTCTGTGTCCTTACTCTTCCTTCTCTGAGCCGCTCTGACTTCTAGTCCTACACCGTCTCCCCAGCTCTGTGACCCTGTTTTGAATTAATCGGACTGCATGTTTCAGTTGATCTAGTTACCCTGGGCTGACAGCTGCATGATTAACAGACATCTCATACTTAGTATGATGTTTTTTTTATCTTAATGGTGTTTTTGGTCATGGACTGAAGCATATTTTCTAAACTATATAATGGTTGTCTCACTACCGAATATTTCACAATATTCCTAAATCTTAATACATGATCCTCTTTCAAGATGCAATGCTCGGACCAATTAGCAACTTTACACAAGTATGGGGGTTATTTCCCAAAAAATTGGGAGCACTTCTAGGGAATACTTTTTTTGTTTTGAAATTAATTGCTGTTAATATTTTAAAGCTTGACCCAATGTAATACTGTACGTCATCAGGATTAGTAAGCAAAAAGACAAAAGAAAAAAATCTGATTAATTCACCATGTTTCTTGCAAGAATAGGGAGGTTAGGGTCAAGGGTTACTGTTAAGAGTTGGGGATTAGAGGTTTGGATAGGATTTATTTTCATGGATGTGATTTGAAACTGTCGGGTTGTTTCTTACACGATTAGTGCTTTAAATGGGCAGGTACGACTAGGTACTCAATACATGCACTTCTCTAATTTGGAAGATACAGTCCCAGCACTTCTTAGCTTTTCTCAAATGATTTTAGTGGGATAGTATCAGCGCTTCTCAGCAGCAAACAGGGACTCTGAGGCAAGGAGTACCTGCACTTCTATATTTCCATTTAAAGCGCTGCACACTATGCATGTGAGTTGACAACTCCAATTTACTTCACCTGCATGTTATGTCTCTCATTTTTCTCACAAGTCACCCAAAACTCCATCTTACATAATATCTTCCTTCCTTTTGGAACGAAAAAATTATGGGGCATATTAGCAAGGAATAGCGATATTTATCGCTAAACGCGCTTAGCGCGAATCCTGTTAACGCCGCCTATCGCTGGAAAATATCGCTGAGATAACACCCTATTAGTAAGGTTTATCTCCATAGCGATATTATTTCCAGCGATAGCGGCAAAATGCGAGAATATCGCTGGAAAACCAGCGATATTCTTGCATTAACGCTAAGGTGGATTCAGCATTAGAATCCACCTCCTATACCTTAAACAGGTAAGTCATAGTCAGTAGCAGGTGTTAAAATCTAGCGATAAACGCGCTTAGCGCGATTTATTTTATCGCTTCGCCTGCCTTGATAATAGGGGTTAGTGGTGTTAGCGACTGTTTACAGTCGCTTTTAGTGGGGAACGCCTACCTTGCATGTCATTAGCGATAAATATCGCTGACATGCAAGGCGATGTAATTCCTGGCCTCTAACGCCTGAAAGCTGTCGCTAACGCCTGTTAGCGACAGCTTGCTAATAGGGCGTTAAAAATATCGCCGATTTAGCGGCAAAAAGTGCCGCTAAATCGGCGATAAAGCCCTTGATAATATGCCCCTATATTTTTATTGAACTGAAATAATTCTAGTGTTTATAAACACAAAATATTATAACTCTGAGTCTCTGTACTCTTATCCCTTCAACAGCCCTATAAATAATGTAGATGCTCTTGCAATAAATCAATGGATCTCCACGGCTGTGGAGGCCGTTGCTCCGGCTAGAATGGTGAAGTCTTGTAGACTGTCTCCATCGGCGCCTTGGTTCTCTGATTTACTCAGAGAAGAAAAGAGGAGGTGCAAAAGACTTGAACGCTTGTGGAGAATAAACTATTGCGACTTAGCTAAAGCAATCTACAAAAAGGCTCTGAAAGATTTTCATAAGTCGCAAAAAATAGCCAGAAGAAATGTTATTGTCTCAAGTATCCATAAGGCAGATAATTCCAGCAAAGAGGTGTTTAAGGTAGTACAGACCTTCTTTAAGCCAAAAGCAATAGAGACTGAAGTGCAACCTTCCCTAGCCTTGTGTGAAGATATTTCTAGCTTTTTTGATAATAAAATTTTAAAGGTCTACGACTCCTTTTCAGCACCCATGGTAACAGAGAAACCGGACACACCTTTGGAAGCAGTGGAGGTTCCAATGTTTACAAATTTTCTACCCATTTCACATCAGGATGCACTGGCTGAAATCCAAAAATGTAGATCAGGTGCCCCAGATGATCCTTGCCCTCCTAAACTTTGGAAAATGCTGTCTCTATCTCTCACTGGTGTGCTAGTTCATATCTGGAACGTATCTCTTGGAACTGGCATTTTTCCCGACAAGTGGAAACACGCTACCCTTCTCCCTTTGAGAAAGAAACCCAATGGTGACCCAGGAGATCTCAACAATCTTAGGCCAATCTCCTTACTGCCTGCTCCGGGTAAAATGCTAGAGAAGCTGGTTCAGCGGCAACTGACCAACTTTGTTGAGAACAATGCCGCCCTGCATGATACACAATCTGGTTTTCGGGCAGGCTATAGCACGGAGACTGCCCTCTTGGAGGTGGCCGAGTCGGTGAGATGGTCGTTAGATTCAGGGGCTTCAGTGGTACTGGTGCTCCTGGATCTGTCTGCAGCTTTCGACACCGTCGACCACACCATGTTGGTGCAGAGATTGCAAGACACAGGTTTTGGGGGAAGGTTTTGACCTGGCTGAAATCATACTTAAGCGGCCGTACCCAAAGAGTTGCTTTACAACCATTTGAATCAAAACCTAAAGCCCTATGGTGCGGCGTCCCTCAAGGCTCCGCGTTGAGTCCTTTACTTTTTAATTTTTACCTAGCCCCTCTTTTCTCTTTGATTGCCAACTGGGGTGTGAAGGCAATCTCCTACGCTGACGACACCCAGCTGGTTTTCCCTTTTCAGGAGCGAACGACAGAGGCTTTTATGAATTTTAAAGGTTGTTTGAGAGACATAGCCATATGGATGAATATAAACAAACTAAAACTCAATGCGGGAAAAACAGAGGTGCTGTTTTTTGGCAATGGCCCTGTGCCTGCTTCAGATCTGTGGTAGCCAGTAGAAATGGGCCCTCCGCCTTCTCCTAGCACGAGTATTAAAAATCTAGGGGTGAGATGGGAGGCGGATCTCTCTTTCTCGGCCCAAATCCAACAGGTCACTGCTTCGTGTTTTAGTAAAATGAGAAATCTTCGTAAATTTCTTCATTTTATGCCAGAAGATTGCCGTAAAGCCGTAGTCCATGCCACAGTGACATCCAGGCTGGATTACGCAAGCGGCCTATATCTTGGCCTGCCTAAATATTCGATTAGACGTCTGCAGATGGTGCAGAATGCGGCTGCGAGACTAATTAGACGCATTCCTTTTCGACATCATGTCTCTCCGCATTTACAGGAACTACACTGGCTCCCGGTAGCCAAAAGAATTGAATTTAAGGCCTTGACTTTGGCCTATCGGGCTCTTCAGGGAAGATGTCCTAGCTATCTTAAACAAAGACTTGGCCGGTATAAGCAAAATCGCTCTCTGCGGTCAAACTCTCAGAATTTGCTCCACGCTCCCTGCTTTGTGAAAGCCCGCCTGGGCGGTAGGGCGCTCACAGTAAGAAAGGCTAAATTGTGGAATGCCCTACCTGGGTTTCTCCGCCAAGCTAACACTGAGACCAGTTTTAGAAAAGCGCAGAAGACATGGCTCTTTAGCAACGATTAGGCCGGACTTCAGTGCCTAAACTTATGTGCACGCGCTGCTTGCTGCTAGAGCGCCGGGACACCTCTGTTTTTGAGGTAGCTGTTCGCGCTATATAAATTTCAGTATTATTAAATAAGCTTTAATGCAAGGATATGCCCTTTTACAATGATTGAGCAGAACTTTGAGAAAGAACATAGAATAGGCCACCACAACGTTTGTTCCAAGATCACAACACTGAGCTCAATAACAACCTTTTGAGAAACTGAAAAATAATTACTCATTTGAAAATGTAAATCCTTTACCTCATAGAATGTGAGATCCCAAATACATTCGCCAAACCCAAGTGAGATGCCAGACGATCTGATGCCTTATGATTCTCACTACCACCTAACGTATTTGCCTTACTTTTATCCAAAGATCGTTTTTTACCGAATTAAAGTTCCTATCTGATACAACATACTTCATTATTAAATCTAATATATTCTGCTATGCATGATGAAATGTTTTCCACTGCTTTGTATCAAAAGCATGTACATGAGTAGGTGCGTAAGATAGGCCTTAGTTCTTGCTTGACTATCAAGTTTCTGTTTAAATGGTAACTCGTTCGTTGCTGAGGCATTTTTCACCCCACTGCTGAGCCATTTTCAGGTCGAGCTAACCAGCGCTTGCGCTGTTGCTAAGCGACCTATTGTATATGCTTTGAGAATTGAACTCCGCCCAGTTCTAGCTGATTGCTTTTGATTTGTCTCTGTCCATGTCCTTTACAAATCCTTGCTTGCTAATGGGCATTTGTTCCTCTTTGTCCCTCCTTTATGTTTCCGGTTTCCTCGGATGCAGCACTGACTAAGTACTGTATTTTTACGCTTAAAATGTTTATGTCTTCCTTCTGGGACTAATTTTCTTCTTTTTACGTTTCCCCACGTCAGCACCGCACATCTTCACGTCCGCCGCGCTTTCCATTTGTACAGCCTCTCTTTATTTTTAAAATGTCCAACCCTCCCAAGCTGAAAAATAACAGCTGTTGTGCTCTATCGGAGCTGCTGCAACGCCTCCGGTCGCAAGGTCAATGAAGTGTTAAGAGTTCACTCCAGCAGACGGCAGGCATGGGAGGCATAGCGGGGCAGTTGGCAGCTAGCATCGCCCCTGCATGGGTTAGCTGCTCTCCTCCCGTCTTGACTAATTTTTCTTTACTTAATTTTCTGTTCCTTGATTACTTCACTCAAAATGTTTTTAGATGCAGTTTATTTAGTTATTTCCCCTTTCCAGGTCTAAAGACTTGCTCGCCTCTCAGCATACGCTCAAGCCATACCTTCTGTGCATGCGTGTTAAAGAGCAAGCACGCGATTGAGCTATAATTGAAATGCCACTGAAGTGAAACATTACTTTAGCATGTAAAGTTTACTGCAGCACATGCGCAGTTTATGCGGTAGCCAGGTTTAACGGGGGACATTAATTTACTGGGTGGCACACTAATTCTGTTGAAGCATTTCGCATTTTGGAATGGTGATCTGAAGGGGCTCCAATAATGACTGCTTGCAAGCTAAGGGATCAGTGGTGGCTCGCATAGGGCGTGCTGCGGGGCGGTGGTGCGGGGTGGGGGGTAGTAAATTCGGACATATACGACGGAACGGAGGAAAGTAATGGTGGTGCGGGGCGGGGGAGGGGCAGGGTGGGGGGGTAGTAAACTCAGACATACGACGGAACGGAGGAACGCAATAATTACTTTCCTCCGTTCCGTCGTATGTCTGAGTTTACTACCCTCCACCCTGCCCCTCCCCGCCCGGCACCACCGCCCCGCAGCACACCCTATGCGAGCCGCCACTGTAAGGGATAGTCCTTACATGCGCAGAAACAGCGAGCAAGGAGCGATGTATAGTCCGTCTTCTTTGTCAAGTTGCCAGTCCTCCCAGAGCAGTCGTGCTAGGAACAGAAACTAGAGCTATGGCTTTGCAGCCCCGCCTAAGCCTTGGGAGACCCGGCGGGGTCCACCTTCCTCCAGGACCTTGCGGTGAGTAGTGACACATCTCCAGCAGTTTATTTTTCGGATTGCCATCTAGCGCTTCTGGCCCTTGCTGAGGTGCTTATCCAGAGCGCATGCTTCTCTGCCAATTGTTCTGGGTGTGTTAATGGTTTCAGACCAGCGGGAAGCTGCATGTTTTTGGAATGTTGGCTTTTGTTCGGTTTTAATGGGACCTCTGTGCTCATGTTGGGCTTCATTTAATTTATGTGCATTTTACAACATGTTCTCCTCCCCCCGTGAGATAAGCTGCTAAAATGCCTTGAGCAGTATGCCAGAATAGTTTGTGGTGACATCAGGCAGACAGGCTATGCGGTGCACGGGTGACTCATGTATTTTTCTGGTTCTTGCAGTAAGCGCTCTGGTTTTGAAAGGTCTTTAATTGAGCCGGTGGCTGCGGGTGGGGCCTGTTGGTTAATTTGAGCCGGTGGCTGCTGGGGTCCATCAGCTCTCGTTTTTGCAGACTGGCTCTTAATTTCATTCAACAGATGCAGGAGAGGGAAAACAGAGCAGAAAGACGGAGTTAGAGAAGGACGAAAAACCATCACAAAAGGAGAACGCAGTAAAATGCAGGAGTGAGGCAGAAGGTGCCTGGTTGTTAAAGACGCCTAAGGTAGTTTCAAGATGATAGAGCGCAGATAGCACTCTATTTGTATGAGTGCACTATATTCATGGTTTAAAAATGCACTCTTATATACTCGTATTGTGTGCAGTGTTTTGATTATAAAGAACATTTAATTGAATCATTTAATGTTGAATTAGTGAACGCATTAAGTAGACTTCTGTATGTATTATGATTCCTTCATGCATAACGTGCAGGACAATATTATATTATATAGCGCAATTGTGGTTTGTCTAAATTGTCTGAATTAAAGGCCCAAAAGTTTCTCCTTGCTCTAGAGAAATAATGAATTAAATGAGTGTTATGTTCAAGGTTAGAGTGTTCTCACCCTGTTGCAGGTGCAGAAGTACACATCATTATTTTCAGAGTTAAGGAGAGATCCGGAATGCCTTTGAAGATACTGGAAGCGAGAAGGGAGGATGCTTTGAGTATCGGGTCTGTCTGGAAGCCAAGGCCACTGGAAGAAGATACCTCTAATTAGTTTTGCTTCATGGAAGAGCACCAGCTACTGTATAGAGGCTTAGTGGAAACTTTTAGAAAAGGTGACGCAATGTTGATAGAATCCCATCTTTTTGTATGATGTGCAGGTACAGAGAAACCAGACTTCTGCTAGCTTTCGGAGAAGACGGAGCGTCTTAGAGCGAGCTCCATAGCCTTAAGCTAAACAACCCATTTGACGTGAGTACTTCTTAGGAAGTCACACGTGCTGACACCATTGGGGAACGATAGAAGGGAGACAGGAAGGGCCCTCACATAGAATAGTGTAGGGAAAGATTTTATATTTTTTCAATGAATCAACAGCTGAATCTTGCATTTATTTTGTGTTGCATTTTGATTTTGGAATTCATAATCATTTGCCTTTTGGGCCGCATTACTTATATTAGAAAGATCAGCTCTGTATTAATTTTTCTGTATCTCTATACTTTGCTATTGAGATGTATTTACATCCAATTGTTTTTGGCCTTATAATAAATATTCAAACTGCACTTCGGAGTCAGTGATCTTTACAGGCATGACAATTTTGTTGATATCTGTTTAAGCTGTTTTCCTCCCCTCAACCACTTTAGGTAAATAAAAGATCGATCGTTTACGCTATACTTAGTAGAGACTTTAAGGGTGCAAGTTAGCGTAATCAAAGACTACGTAGCCTTGGCATTTGGTACACTGAAATCTAGTAGCACTAGCATTTTCTTTTACAAATTTAGCACTGTAGCGAAAGTGTATGTGTCTTTATCTACGCACTGGATGAAACCCTTTAAATATTTTTCACTAGGGGGAGATGAGGGTCTCTCTGTGCCCTTTGAGGGTCGGGAGGGGTTGAGAAGGTCCTCTGATGCTTCATTGTTTGATTCCGGTAACTACGTCAGTGACTTTATCTCAGCTCCCGATGGCTGGTGCAAATGGACAGGTTTCAGGGAGCGTGCTTCAGCAGCATAGCTCTGTAGATCTGGGGCTTGCTGAAGAAATGTAAACTTTTTTTCTGGCAGGGTGCAGACGCCTTTCAGTATGAGGTTGATGTGATTTTAAAAAACCTAACGTATTTTTGTGTGTTGTTGTGTGGGTCCCTGTTAACACACCTCTTCCTGCTTCAGTACCGAGTCTGAGAACTACTTTGATGTCAGTGTACTAGCGATCGACCAACCCCTTGTCCTGATGACTATATCCAGGCATGGCTTTCCATGTAACACAAAGCCTTCTGGTGTTTGTAGTGCCTTAATGAAACTGAGCCAATTCTGGTTTTCCAGCATCAAGCACTTTGGGAGCGGACAGCCTCATACCATGGCAGGTGTTCAACTTTACAATTCTTTTCCCTTTAGTTTACAATGTAATTGACCACCTACTTAAGACTTTCAACAAGCGTTTACCTGACCTTGCCAACCTGTTAGTGCGGCCCTTATAGTAGCCCAGGTGATCAGAAACTCAAGGCCTGAAAATAGCAAATTAAGAACCTCCCAGCCTTTGAAGTAGATGTGATCCGCAAAATGCCATCCCAGCTAGGTCAGCAGTGGCAATGGTAATGCCCATGATGTATGTTGTGATCAAAGGCACAATGTTAGTGAGACACTTACCAACTGTCAGGCCAAACCTAAAACTACAGAATCCATGGTCTATGGCAGTGGTGCTCCCAGGAGGGTGATAGGTTTCCTGAGCCCCTATTCAGACAGTAGTGCATGGGTGACTTTTGGAATATTTGCAGTGTTCAATCTGAAAGTGCATGCGCTCAAACATTATTTTAGGTGCCCTTATGGTTCTGTTGAATGGCAGGGTTGATTAATACCAGGGCTGCCTAGTCTAGATTCCACTCATTCCTCCTTCTTCTACCCCCACACACTACATGTCTCCTTATCTCACCTTTCCATCCTTGCTTTCCTAGTCAGTTTTTTCTTCTTTTTTTTTACCTTTCTTGCATTCGCATTGGGTCAGACTTTGATGAAAAACTAGTACAGCCAAAACCACTAGGCCATGCCTTTATGAAAAGTGCCAAGCTATTGCATTTGCCAGTGCTTTTAAAAAAAATAGAAACCTTTCAAGATACTGGAGGAAGAGTATATCTAAATGTATTTCAAAATAGTACATGGAATTCTTTATTTTCGAGCTTTATAAATTGCATGGCTTAAATTTCCAGATAGTTTCAATCTGCAAACTGTCAGGAGTTAAAGAACTCTTGTCAGTTTTAAGGAAAAGACTTGCCAAGGCATGATTATTTTCCACAGGGCATGGCATTTGGTCCGCTGCAGTAGATTAGGGCAGAGGTTCTTAACATGACTTCCATGGAGCCCCGATTTCCATTAGTGAAATCCAGGGGCCCACACTGAGTCATTGCTGGAAGCTGGGGACCCGGGCTTAAGCATTTTCGATGATTTGAAACTCCAAACAAATAGGTCTTAGTGGACCTGTTCTGAGATTGGGGAATCTCTGCTTCGTAACACAACAAACTAAGCTGTGTTTGAGTTGGTAAAATGTGGCGCTCTCTAGTGCATTAATGTGCTCTGAAAGTGTCTACGACCTGCTTCATCTATACAGGTTGTAACAACCCATTTGTGGTAGTCCTGGTCCAGGAGGGCTGGCTTGGGTTCATGCTATCACCTTACAGGCCATAAATCCTCATGAGTGTAGACCTCTCACCAGTAGACTTGCCTCAGATTTGATAGATGGAGATTGAGTTTTTGTGGAGGTTATGATATAGTACTGAGGAAATAGATTTTCAGGACAGATGTCTAAACAAGGATTGACTACACCGTGTTGAGGGCCACACTAACCTGCAAGTGGTGCATAAACACGCACTTTGTACTTATAGTCCTTGCTTATAAGAAGCAAAGCTGGCAGTAACTGCGCTTCTTTTACTGTCAGCCCTGCTTCTTGTAAGAAAGGACTATAAGTAAAAAGTGCATGTTTACGCAACACTTGAAGGTTTCCAAAAGACATAAATAAAAGGCATTTTCATTTATAATCTCAATAGCTCAAACTCTTGCAAATGCGAGACCTATTGCATTGGAAATGCTTGTTTAAAGGTTTGGGATACTTCATGCTTAAGTCTTAGAAACGTTTTTAAACAAAAGGTGTCCAGGCCAAATTTGCTTACTTCTTTACACATCCTGGGTATTCTACAGGTACACACAGTTTGTGGATCCCTGTGGAGAAATAGCCAAAATAGAGCAACATTTGTATTTGGGAAAATGGTGATAAAGTGCTTTGCAAATAATTTGGGGGCATATTAGCAAGGGCTTTATCGCCGCTTTAGCGGCACTTTTTGCGATTTTTTTATTGCCCTATCAGCAAGCTGTCGCTAACAGGCGTTAGCGACAGCTTTCTGGCGATAGCGGCCCGTTTTCCCATCGCCTTGCATGCCAGCGATAATTATCGCTAATGACATGCAAGGTAGGCGTTCCCAACTAAAAGCGACCGAAAAAAGTCGCTAACACAACTTCCCCCTATTAGCAACGCAGGCGAAGCAATAAAAAAATTTGCGCTAAGCGCCAATATCGCTAGAATTTAACACCTGCTAAAAACATGACTTACCTGTTTGTTGTATGGGAGGTGGATTGTCAGGCTAAGTCCCCCATGGCGTTAATGCGTGAATATTTCTGGATTTCCAGCGATATTCACGCATTTCGCCGCTATCGCTGGATATTTTATCGCATTGGAGATAAACGTTGCTAATAGCATGTTATCTCTGCAATAAAATCCAGCGATACGCGGCGATAAAAAAAAACGCGCTAAGCGCGGTTTGCGATAATTATCGCAAGTTGTTGCTAATATCACCCTTGGTTTTTATAAAAAATTGAATTAGCAAAAGGATTCTGTGCTAAGAACACCATCTTCCAAATTTCAGGAACAATCAGAGTTGGAAAAAAACATTACCTGAGCTTTTGCAATTTTCCTATATCTTGCCATTTCTACCTCCTTGTAGTTTGTGGCGGAGACAGATAGGAAACCCACAGGTAAACCCGGAAAGCTATGCATTTTTGAAAATTTGAAAAAATGCTATTTCAGCAAGGAGTCATTCATATAGATCGCTAATATTTCTCCTCATGAAATTAACCACTCAATTAAAAAAAATAAACGAATCAGGAAAAAATAGTGATTAGTACAATGTTTTTGTCTGTAATTTTAGCCCCGATGGCCGATTTATAAAAGTAGTCTACTGCAAAGGCTATCAGCCACTTCTGTTCACAGGGATTTATATTGTTTGTTGGTTGTTCAAAACCAACAACAGAGCTCAAATTTATATTTATGCTTCATTGTGTTCTGACCATGAAGAAATTCATATGGTAAAATCAAATGAACAAAAAATCAGGATGTATAAAACCTATTCATTTCTTTTTAATGTACCCAAGATCCTGAGTTCATGAACAGTGGTTAATTGTCCATCACTGAATTTTGGGTTACCCATAGTATCATGTGATTTGGAGGGCATATTGCCAAATGTGTTCTTTCTTAGACACTGGATTTCATTTAGAAGCCACAAGTGGAGAGAAATTCAATTGATTATACAAGTCTGCTGCTATTCTGAATTTCCAAACTTCTCCCAATAAAAACGGTACCACACTTGTGTAGTTGGGTCTATAGCCCACTGCAGAAAAGGCCCGCAAATGCAACGTGGAGGTAGCAAATATGTTGCCTTCAAATTGACTCTTTTTTGGCGCTGTGGGTAGCTAAGGTATTTGGGCCTAGGATTGGGCACCATCCAGGGCGTCCTACTTAACCTAGACATTTCTCAAAACCAAACACCCAAGTGAGACCAGGGTGGTGTTACATGTGTGGATGCTACAGCTGTTTCCTACCCAGAATACCCTCAAACAGTGGCGTAAGAAAGGTCCCTGCAGCCCCCGCAGTGCGGGGGACTGCAAGCTCCAGGGGGGGGCCCTCAGCACAGGACCCTCCCTAGGAGCTCCTGAGTGAGTCCATAGAGGGGGCCCTCCATATACTTTGATTGGGGCCCCCCTCATGTTTCGTTACACCACTGCCCTCAAACCTCAAATTTTGGATGAAATCCTGAATTTTTCTCACATTTCTGTGAGGGAATGCTGTGGAATTTCTACCACCCAAACTTTCCACACTTCCGATAAAAACAATGCTCACTTGTGTGGCTGGGCCATTCGCATGCAATAGGAACAGCTGAAAACTGTGAAATGAAGTACATTTAGACAACTGCGTCAACATTAGACGATTGGTAACCATTCAGATGATCTCTTTTTGGTGTTCTCATATAGCCTGTTTGAATTTCAATAGGTCTATTAAACTTGAATTTCAGTAACAAAGAAATGCATTGTGTTATAATGTCCACTGGTCATCCTGCTCGTTCTCAGCAATACCTACAATCCTAATGTTATTCATGTGATCCTGCTGTCCTGCATTCTCAAATCAATAGGCCAGCTGAGACTCCCAACATCTTGTTTTCTGACATGCTATGCTTGTTCTCTTCTATGTCTGCCTTGTTAACAATGGTGTACATTAAATTCTTTATTTTTGATGCATCTTTTGTGTGTGTTGAGTCATAATTAATCGGAGACTGTCATTGATCGATTTTGAACTGTCATTTCAAAGTAGAGATGGTGGCTTCCATTCAGCATTATTTTTGACTTCTTAGATTAGAATGCTGTTCCATTATGGAGTCTCCTCTAAGTGTAAATCTAGGAAGTGCCCCTAACAGTGGTAAGGGCTTCGGTGATTGTTGATGTAGGGGCTTCTGGGCCTTCCTTCCTAGACTGTGCCTTATGCATGTGTTTGGTCCCACCCGTCGTCAGCAGACACTGGCAGCCTTTTCTTCATTTCTCTGAGCTTATGAATACTCTTGCAGGGTATCTCTCCTCACATAGCACTGCTCCACCAACGAAGTGACGGAGAGTATCTACTCAGTACCTGTACTCAGAAAGATGCTATCCATGGTTTCTAGTTTCATAGTGCTGATCACTGCCACGGGAAGGTGACTCCAAATTTAAGCGCAACATTGACTCCAAAAGGAATAGGAAAAGTAAAAACAAAAAAGCAAAGAAATACTGTATTTTTAATGTGGATAATTACTGCATATTTTCCAAACAATAATTGTCATGAATTCGGATCCTCGTATGCCACCCCTATGTAGTGGCAGTCTGCTACTTCCCTGAACCTACACTGGATGCCTCCCACTGCTGTGCCATGGTGGTCGAAGACTTGTACGCCCACAGGTATTGGCAGCGGTGACACATTCATATTTCATCATAGTGGCACCAAATGTAAATCATACCTGCCTGAAGTTCTTGTATTCCTTATTCCATCTCTATAATATTTAATGAAATGCAAGTGCCTGCCGTGCCTAGGTAAACCCAAGGGTCCTGCGGGTAACAATGTTAAATGGCCGTTAAGGCTGTCTGCGTTGTTCTGTGATTAATCGTGCACTTCAACATATATTAAAATGTGTTTAGACTCCCCAGGAGTATGCGAAGGGTCCTTTACTTCGACATGCTGCAGATAACAACATTTGCATGGATGCTAATCCTTTTTGAAGTGTGCTGGGCTATTTCACTGTCTCAAACTCTGTGGTACTAAAGCAAACTAAACTGTATTTAAGTCACTCCTCAGGTGCCGTTAACAAAATGCAATATTTGTAAGACCATGCTGAAGTGTCTTGAAATGTTTGTTCACTTCATCGTCGCAAGGCTTTAAGTGAAATAATCTGTGGATGGTGAATGGCTTAGCACTTTGGCAAATGTTTCCTCGTTTGAGAAGTCCAGACAGTACTTTTTCAGTCCAGCACACGTTCAAATAGGAAAAGGCAAACGGCTGTTACAAATGTCTCAAGAATATGGAAATATTTCTCACTAGAGGAAGAGAGGGAGGGAAAGTGAGAGAACTAAAGAGAGATACAGGGAGAGACAGAGAGAAAGTTGACCTGATCCCATTAGATTATATATAAGAAAGGCAATAGAGGGGTACATTGTATTAAGGAAGGGTTGCAAAGCAGTGAGTGTTTTTTAAACAGCAGCTGTATTGTGATTCGACCTTAGTTTTGGGCTCTACGAATCAGTTACATCCCAAACCACCATTCACAAGGAGTAACAAAAACAATTATCTCACTAATATATTAGCATATATGAGTTAGGATTCTTTTTGTGACTCCTTGCAAAGGACTGCAAAGGCATGGATGGAAGCCTGCAAGGGATAACAGACTTCCACCTTTGCATTCACCTTCACTGAATGGAGACATTTTTTAAAAGCATCCCTTATCCATTACAGGGAAAAGGGTTGTAGTAAACAAAAATGGTGCCACGATTTTAATGGCACTGGGGGGCACATGCAGTGGTCACCTAGACAGCTGTCTGCTCTCGCTCAGTGTCAAAAGCTCTCTTTCAAAAAGTGTGAGTTGTCTGATGAAGAAAGACACATTTTGAGAATAGATACTGTCCACCACAAGCAATAAAGTCACTAGCCTGTTAGGTCCACGAAAAGGTTTCAATAATTTAAACATAAGGTCAACCATATGTAGATATGGCACAGAACAAACGTGCTTAACTTAATGAAAATGTGTTAAGCATTTACAAATATCCACAAAGTAAAAAACAAAACACCAAAACACAAATTTAAGAGGCAAAATGACACCAAAGCGACTAAAATCCAATAAGGGGAACTGGAGATATGAATTTTGTAGGATTTAAGAGTGCCAAAAATGACAAAGTGCCAAGGGCAGCCAATGGTCACGGTTAGCCGGGACCCAAGCGCAGCTTGAGGCTGACCGCGATGGAGCGCGTGTTAGATCCATCAAGTAGATTGGTCACACTAGTGCCTGGAATTAGGAAAGTTAAAAAAAGTTTCTAGGTCCCAATCTGAAAAGGGACTTTGTCATTTTTCTAAGGAAAGGTTTACTCCATGTGAGACAAAAACCGAAATTCAATCTGACGTCATGTAACTTCTATTTAGATACGTTTTGCGGTCAGTCCCCTTGCAGCTCTAGAGCAAATGTTTTGAAAAAGTTCCTCAACTTAATTTGGTGCCTAAGCAATCACAGGAGTACACTTCTAAGGTCGATAGGACCTCACAGGAGCAATTAGAGTCTCTCAGGATGTCAGGCATTGGGCAACATCAAAGTCCAGTCCAGGTCCAGTTGCAACCAGTCAGCTGGGATTCTTCACAGGAATATCCTCTTTAGCTTTTTTATGTTCCATGGAGCAAGCCAGGGGATTAGCCTTATCATGCTCAGAGACCTTGCTGCCCTTGAAATTAAAGTGGAATCGGATCCAACTTCCTCAGATCCTTCTCACAGATCACAGATTTCAAGTGCAGCAGGTTCAGTCCACCTGGCTTCCTCTCATAAGTCTAGCAGTGTTTTGGTGAAGATTCTTTGGGTTGCCACATGTATGCTTGGCTCCAGCTAATTGGTGACCCCTGGGCACTCCCGAACAAATAGCCAAAAGTTCCCAGGGGCAACCCTACCAGTTTTTTCAGTAGATTCTGTTACCTTACTGCAAACAGGCCCAAAATGGCAGGCGCTATGGCATTTTTAAAAAGGTAAAAGTCTTCGGCCACACTAAACCTGGGCTATGAGGGCTTGAACTGTGAGTTGGAGTGTCAAAGGGAAATCACTAATGTCCTCCCACATCTTACATTAAAATCTAGGTTGAAGTAGGCACTGTACCCACAACAAAACTAGAGACATGCGTCTAGTACGGCAAAAGCAGGGTCCTTTGGCAACCAGATAGAAGATGCACAAGATGTTCCTTGCCAACTTTTTCTCTCCCTTTCAAGTGTGCCCCAAATGTTACATGTGGTTCAACTGACCTGTCAAGCAGGATTTAACAGTGTGGTAGTAGGAGAATACCCACAGCACCCACTCTCAATATTCTGTGGAGTTCAGAGGAATCCATTCAGGTTAAACTATTGTTTGCTCCTTGGAGGCATTTCACACGTCTTTCACATCTATTCTCTGGCTTGAACACAGGCTGGGAGCTAGCAGAGACTTATGCTAATTAGCCTCCTGAAAATTCAGACAGGTAAAGGGAAGCTTTCTTAAAGCTACTTTTCCTTATTAGTCATTAAAAATCCAACTTCACCTTTGAATTGGATTTTTAATAAATAAAATAGTGGTTAATTATTTTTCAAACTTCACCCATGCCCGAAATGGCAGTATTAGTATCTTAATGTGTACTAAGGTTTACTACATATTTCAGCTAAACCTGCCACATGAAAGCAGCTTGTATGGCCTTGTCACTTTAGGGACATGCTAGCATCTACGTGCCTACTTTCAAATATCATCACTAGTATTTAAAATGGATGTTTTTACCCGTTAAAAAGGGTTATTTTGACAAATCACAATGCAGGATTTACACTGCAGTGGTCAGACTATGAGTTAGTCCTCAAGCCATGTTTTTCTTTGTCACACTAGTGGGTCACACACTAAGCACTGCAGTGTACAGTTGACATTTGACTTTTCATGTCACGTGAGTATTTCTGCACCTTATACTATGGCCTTATAGAAGAGTTAAGGTTGAAAATTAGGGGTCAGCCAGCGTTGTCAAACTTTTGAGGTCAGAGCACACGCACTGGGACCTGTTTAGCAGTGTCCCAGTGCCAGAGTGAAAAAATCACAGTATTAATCAAAGTCTCCATAAGTACCTCGCAGAATTTGATTGTAGAAATATATTTGAAAAATGATTAAAGACAGACATTCATGTGACCCAAGTGGGATTCAATCTACACATTAATTGGGTACTTTGTATGAATAGTTTTAAGCTAGGATTATTGTTATCATAAACTAGAGCCAACAAAATTACAATAAAGCAACATTAGAGACTGATGACAATTTGTGATAATCCATCACCTTTAAAAATTAGCTCAACATTTAGACAGTACCATGAAGTACCATAAGCTGTCCATGTAAATAGCAGCTTTATTTTTTATGTACCAGTGCAGTCTTTTACATATACAAAAATGAGTGTACTGTTAATTCTGAAAGTTTTTATTTTTTGAGGTAGGGGTACACTCTTAGCTTCATCCAACTGGAAAAGGAGGGAAAAGGGGCAGGGAAAATCCTTATGCAGAAATGAAGCCTGTTTAATCATTAGTTACAATGAACCTACCACAAGGCACTGGTTGGTGTCCCTGTTTTCCCTTTATTCGATGTGTGAATGTGTTTCTACTCTCTGTGCTTTTGACGTCTCCTCAGAACAAAAGAAATGGTGGTGGGTATCTGCAATTTGATGTAAAGGACATATCAATCTGAAGAAAGTGTGAGGCCACCCAAGTTCTCATTGTGACTATAAAAAATGAGCTAAGCCTAAATCCTGTAAATTGTAATGAAAAGAGGTGTGTTTGGACAAATTTTCAAGTTAAAAATATCGGAACACAGAAATATAGAAAAAAAGTATTGTGAGTCAAAAATATCATGGTATAGAATATCATTATAAATAGTATATTTTTTGATAAATAAGATTGTTTTCAAGAATATGATTATTTTGGATATCATTTAATGTAAAATAAATAAATTGTATGTTTTAGTATTGTTGGTGTAATTGTTATTCAGTTTCTAAAATATAGTTAGTAATTTTAAGTGGTTTTGCATTTTTGTAATTGTTATCAGTAATTTGTTAGAGTTGTAGAAGGTTCTCGGGTCTGTAGAGGACAAAGGTGGGATGTTATTTAATTTAGAAATATTTATATTTTAATATGAATTTGTTTTCAACTGTTATTTTTTTTAATTGATTACCTATTATGTATTTTTTAAATGTTATATTATGTTTTGCATTTGACATTTTTATTTTATTTTAATTATTAGAAATAGTAAGTTATATTTTAGTAGCAGGTTGTTGTGTTTGTAGGGGTATGGGTGGGAAGTTAACTAAGTAATAAATAATATATATATTTTTTTAAATTGTTAGATAATTATTTTATTATTTAATTTATTGTTAATTGTGTTGATAGTTTAATATTTTAGCTGTGAGTTGTTAGGTTTGTAGGGGAATAGGGTGGGAAGTTAGCTTTTTGGTTAAATTAATCATTATTGAATTACTAATTATGTAAATACTTAACAAATGTGTGATTGTTGTATTGATTTATTTATTTTCAAATGTGTTTTAGCTTTTAGATGTTTATTACATGTGTATTTTTAATGTTGTATTCTTTTTTTAGATGAGTTGGTTGGGAAGAAAATAAATATGCATTATGTTTTATAATAATTGATATTTATATGTAATGTATTAACTGGTACTTAATTGGGTATAGCTTTCTATTTATTGTTTTGTTAAAAATGTTTAATTTATTAAATATCTGGGTATTATAATCATCAAAGACTTTGAGAAAATTCCTCAGATCAACCTTAATAGGGTAGTAAAAGAAATTGACCGGCTCTTTGCAAAGTGGAAAAACCTTCCATTAACCATCTATGGAAGGGTTAATTTAGTCAAAATAGTTATACTCCCTAAATTAACTTACCTATTCAACGCCATCCCACTTGGGTTTCCAAAGCTGGGTATATGCAAAATCCAGGGGAAGATTGTAAGTTTTTCTGGGCATATAAGGGTGCAAGGCTGGCCTGGAAGAAGCTTAGACGAAGGCTAGTTAAAGGAGGGCTGGCACTCCCAGATATTAATTGGTATTGTGTGGCTTTTCAATTTAAGAACATCCGGATGCTGCTTGGAAAGCCCGATGATTCCACTTGGGGAAGACTCTTGGGCGAAATGACTAGGCAGGATGTTGGGGAAGGTTTTCTATACAAATTTGGTGCTCCAAGGTACTTCAAAAAAGTTTGTTTAAAAGTACTGTGGTTTGCCCTTCGCCTGTGGTATAAAGTCAGGAGTAGATGGGGATTAGGTTATTATTCTGACTTCGCTCCAATTTGGGAATCCCCTGGGACCCCGGTATGCCTTATGGACAGCCTAAGTACTCCAATTAGAAAGGCGGGCATTACAAAATGGTCGGATTTGATAACATCGGGAAGGGTTCACCCCTGGGAAGTTTTAAGAGCAAAGATTGGAAGAGACTTCTCCAGGTTCAAATACATACAATTAACTTCTTGGTTTACATCTGTAAAGAAAGAAACCTTAGGAGATTGGGAGTTAGAGCAATCTCTCCAAGATATAAACTTAAAGAGCAAAGAAATCTCTAAATGGTATGAGAAGCTCTTGGAGGCAGACGATAATGACTGTCTGCTGCTGCACTCGGTGTGGAACGGGGTCTCCTTCGAGTGTGACATCGCAGTAGTGTGTGAATACTCCCTGAAGCTTCTGTATAAATTTATAAAACCGGCCAACCTGAAAAGAAATCATTTTTTCATTATCAACCATTTATATTGGACCCCAGCAAAGATAGCAAAGTTTGCTCCATCTCCCCTCTCAAGTGTCCAAGATGCGATTATATAGAAGCAAATGATCTTCACATGTTTTTTGAATGCCCAAAATTGAGAGGCTACTGGAAGGGAATTGAGAATGCCATCAGTGGGATCTTCGGCAGGGAAGTTACCTTGAATGTGACACTTGTGTTATTTGGCGAAGATGGCAGGAGCAGTAAGTTGCTGAAACATTCACTCAGAGGCCTATTGCTCTATCTTATCCTGATAGCACGGAGAGAAATATGTATTAAATGGAGAGATCCCTTACCCCCTAGGTTGGAAGATTGGGTAAAAGCAGCTACTAAAACGGCCCGTCTGGATCAGGAAGCAGCGAAGGAAAATTGCCCTGATATTTGGTCGGACTTTATCTCATGGTGTAGAGACTTGGGACTGAATCAACCCCACACGGTCCAATGATTACACCAAGGTACCAACAAAGGTGCGGGTCTGCACTGGCTAACAGACCAAAGCGAAAGCATTGGCCGTGGGGTGCACAGGTCGGAAGGACGGCTTTACAAGGTACTGCAGACGCTTTTTGGTGAGATGAGGATAAATAAAAAAAAAATTAAAAAAAAATGTTTAATTTATTTAATGGTAAGTACTTGTAAAATGTGTTTGTGCAATGATTTCTGTTACTTAAATTGTATTTGTTTTATGTATTAACTGAATGCAAGTAAATCAGTATGATTTAATAATTTTATTATTTTATTCTTGCTGTTAGGGAAGTTGATATTAATATATGTAATTTTATTTTTTGCCATAGACATTGCATTAGGCAATAAATATTGATAATGGTGACGCCCCATTGCTGGCCCTTCATTGGCCAAGGATCCACCAACCACATGGCAGAACCGTTTAAATGACTGTGTCGTTTCATTGACGGCTTTTCCGCACTGATGACGGCAAGAGCCAGAAACGCGTCTGCGGATGTTTTATAAGCCGACACACACCCCGTGAGTGCACCGGACCTTGGGAGGACCATGAACTCCTTGTTTTTGCCATATATATATATATATATCCAACCAAACTCCCTCTCGATTAGCCAGTTTCCAGGGCCCAAAGAAAGAGCGCGGACCACCAAAGTTCGTCAAACTGCAATGTTTATTTAGACTCCCAAACAGATGCAGCTGCCATGACGCGTTTCGTCCCTCTCCAGGGACTTGATCATATATATATATATATTTATTTATTTGTATATAGTGTCATTTACTAATGTTTTATATTAAGGGGCTTATTACGATTGCGGTCGGAAGGCTTTTCGAACGCCATCATCGGTTTTAATTCCGACCGACTGATTATGAATCCGTTTTTGCATTGTTAGTAACAATGTTGTGGCATGAACTCAATTTCCTGGATTATGTTTTATTTGTGTCAAATTTGAATTTCGTTTATCACATTGTTTGACACACAGCATAACTAATCATTTTATGTTTGCATTTTGAGTCATTCAGCAATATGGTATTTTGTTCACAGCAAGATGGTGGCCGCACTTACGTTGATGTGTGACCTTGCATTATCCACAGTCCTGTTTCCATGCCCATGTGTGTATTTACTTTTATACTTTTACCGTGGTGTTTTGCACAAACCTCTATGCGTGACCAAGACCAAGAGGGCCGAAATGAGTTGCATATGCTGGTATCCATTTATCAAAAAACACTTTCTGAATCCAGTCCTGAGTGTGTGCTTAACAGTTTCTACTCAGAACGTCTCTGCTTGATTTATGATCGGGTCCTCTCCCAATACCACGCGCCGCCCCCATTGGGAACAGCAGCCTTACGGTGGAGAAAGATATTATGGATGTCAATATGGGGCTGCAGAGCTTCTGCGTTTGCTGTTTCTACTGCAGCAGTACAGTGCCCTGAAACACGGAAGAACTTTGGTTCTGGCAACCATCCGGCTACATCTTGGCGATTGCATTGAGAGCTGCAAGAGAGACGCAGCACATTCAAGTGTATGATTCTTCCGCTTCGTGCATTTGTTTGTATACGGCAGAGCCGACCATGAGAAACACAGACAATCTTGAAATTAGGCAACCGCATTCGTACAGCATCACTGAAACTTGACATTTTCAAGCACCACTGCAACTGTGAACCTGTTGAAACACCTAAGGAGAGCATTGTGTATTACTCTCATAACAGAGCAGCGCACAGGAGTCACAGAGAAATCTGCCTGGGGTCGGAGGGCCTGGGACTTACAGGGTGAGGCATCTGCGGTAAGTCTACAGCGTTGAACTGCCTCCCCTTTTCCCATATTGACTATTTGGGGACTCTGCTATGATTATATATATGCATGTGACAGTAGGAACCTATTGACTTAAAGGTGAGCTTTAACTATACTACCAGGAAATGAGGAACTACATACTTAGGGAAATATTATAAACAGCTTAATCATGGTGTCGGAGCACAGCGCCCAAAGTGAATTATCTGACAAAGCTCTGTTTTTGACAGCAACTAACACCAACAACTTGACACCATCTATGGCAGAGTCTTGTCGCATGATTTATGCCCCACTGGATAAATTGGAGAAACTATCCAAAACAGAGCTTAGTGATGATGGGAGACAATGTCTCTTCAAAATTATCTGGACACGTAGATAATCCCTCATGCACTGAGGATATTCATCATTCCCATGTACGATGATCCTGATTCTAATCCTGCCATGGTGGATGAATGAATTCATAATCTCAAGGCCTACTCCAAGACGATGCATAATATCCTGATCAGATATGCCTGGTCTGACCGGGATAAAGCATTGAATGAGATTGCAGAGAATAATATGTGGCTAACGGTGCAAAAAGAACAAGGGCAGCTTGCCAAGTTCAAAGAAGATATGGAAACAAGTTTGAAAAACTTGAAACAAACATCAAAATGTGCAAACAGAGAAAATATACAACAGATCTTCAAGACTATGCCACTGGACGCGTTTTGAGATTTAATAAAAAATATGACATGACCAATGGCAAACAGACTAGAAACATACCAGATCAGACAACACAGCTTACAGATGCAATCGATTCAAGCAGGGAGACACTCGAAGAAACTGATACTTCTGAAACAGGGGGAGCGAGTAAATTGGAAAGAGAAAACAACACCACCAACACTTTTTTACAGCAATTTGGCTCCTGAGGAGGGGACAAGAAACAAATCCGCATTCCCCGAGGAGCAAAGTAAGATGAACTAGTGGTTGAGTTGGAGGCACAAGAGTAAGAAAAAGATCTGCCAAAAGAAAAGAAGACAATGCAGCAAACAACCCCATGGGAATCTTCAAGAGAGTTCCATCAGCAGGACAATGAACATGGTAAACAATAACATTATCAACCCATCTGACAGATCATTAACACAAATAGAGTCCAGCGTACTGTGTTATGGCCTCTACTTTTGCCCTACTGAAAGATTTGCTTTTGTAAAACTAGAATTGCCGCATTCAAACTGATCAGATGCCTCAAGCTTAAAAAGATTTTAAATTGTGTATGAAGCTGTAAGAAACAAAAATAGGGGGCAAGTACAACTGCTGTGGTAATGGTGACCTATTGATGTAGAATTTCTGACTACCCTAAATGAACTGCAGCAGAATGACAGCATGGAACGCAAAGATGTGGAGCAGATTATAAGGGAACTAGACATTGTTTATGACCTTAATGTGGAGAGTAATGTTAAGCCTAAGTCTAGGTTTACACCTACACCAGGATTTGACATAATTGATGCTTTTAATGAAAGTGTGGTTGCAGATCTCAGAAAGATTAGAGCCAAGCGCACCAGGGTGAGGAGGAATGTCACCTGGTGCCAGCTCAAAGCCATTGACTGTTCAGCCAATGGCACTAATGTGGTTATCAAGCCTGCTGACAAGGGGGGAGCATTGTTATCTTACCCTTAGACATGTATATAGCAGAAGCATAAAGACAATGGAATGATACCAACTGCTACAAGTTATTTAGCCTGTTTGATTACAAAAACACCTCTGTGAAAATCTGTTCTACATGGGTATTATCGAAATGGAGGAGCATCTATTTCTGAAGAAGTACATAAATCTCTTGAAAACCCACCTGAGAGACCTATTGTATCTTCATGGAATAGTCTCCTTGAAAATGCTTTTCACTGTATTGATTTTTTCCTCAGACCTTTTGTTAGTGCCTGTCTCTTCCATGTCGAAGACACCAAAGATTTCTTAAAAAGAATTGAGGGTGTAAACTGGGAGAAAGAACTCATGCTGATTACACTTGACGTGAAATCGCTGTATACCTGCATGCACCACAGAGATGGAATTGCAGCATGTGAGCACTTTTTGAGAGCTATATAGATGCACAAATACCGAGGCACACAAAAAGCAGTCCATAAAGTATATGGGTCACTGACCATGATAGTAATCAAAAGCAGTCCATTTCAATTTTTCCTTTCTTTTTTACTTTCTGATTTCCTTCAATGTGATACAACAAGCTGGCAGCCGACACATATTTCGTCCTATGCACTTTTTCAAGGCAAAAGACGAACGGAAGAGTAACCCACGTATGGAAAAATCAAAAACAGGAAGTCCTATCAAGTACTGGGCTCTGTGTGTAAATGTTTACAGCAAATCTGTGTAGCTCCTGTTATTGGTAGGACTCCTCCCCACAAAGCCTGGTTGGCAAGTCAATGAAATTGTGATCGTACTTCATGAAAGTACTTAAGTATGCTTAAGGAGAAACAGGCCACAATTTCCAATGTCTATTCAATAAGGGTGGCCCGCCCGTGAACAATTTGTCAGGCGGAGCGACCTACACAACGGCCCTGATAAGCCTGAGCGTAGTCATAACAGTACAACGAAGGTCCTTCCGAGTGTTACTCTGGTCACCAGCGGTATTTGTGTATCTATATATATTTTTCTAGAGCGTTTTCTTTCTAGACTGTGTTTCCTCCTAGGTGGCAGGAGGTTTATTACCTTAAGAGCACCACAATATACTGTTCATTTTAATACACTATTATCCGGGCTATACTATAGGTAGATGTGCATTCGCAAAGGGCATTGCCATCCTGTGTGCGTGTGTGTAAAACTTCTTGAGAGCTAGACTGATCTGCCTCTCTGCCCACACCCTAATGAACCTCAATATGATGGATTATTGCCTCAAAAATAAAATGTTCCTCTTCAATGGGGTACAGGACCGGAATGGACACCTGCTTCGCCCCCAGCTATGCTAAGTTGTTGACATGCTAGTGGGACAAGCAGGTGCCCTTTGCCCCTGAATTCGAGGAGGACATAGAGAGAGTGGTCATGTGGGTAAGATCCACAGAGGACCTGTTCCTCATTTGACAAGGCAATGAGATGCAAGCTAACCTTTTGGGAGACCACTTGAACACCATTGACTATAATCTGAAATTCACAAGTACCATCAGTAATACCAGTATAGTCTTCCTTGATGTTGAAGTAATACTATATGGTGACACTCTAATATCCAAACTATACAGGAAGCCCACGGTTGGCAACAGTCTGCTACATGCTTTGAACAGCCACCTCAACCAAGTGAAGTGGAGCATACCTTACGGTGAGCTCATCAGAGCTAAGCGTAATTGCAGCAGTGAGGATTACTTTCATGCTGAACAAAGGGTCATGCTTGAGAGATTCAAGCTCAAAATCAAGGGAGGGAAGGAAGAGCAAAATATTTTAACAAGGTCCTATACCCGAGCTCCTCCCAGGGAACAGATCAATGGTAATCAGGGTAGGGGTAGTTCCTCCTTAGCCAAGATGGTCACAGAAAGTTGATCACCTTGGCTGATTGTCCTGTGCAGGAAAAACTGTTGGTTAGATCTTGGTGCCCTCGCACACCTGTTAGGGTGTAATGCTCTATCATTGGGTGCTCCTCGTCAAGACGGCACTGCAATGCTTGACGGGCCTCGGGGCTCTTTGTCAGAGATCTTTTGATCTGAAACCTCCGTGTAGATGAATGCATGTGAGGGAGCTAGCTAAGAGTGTAACTGGTGTTGTAAGTGATATATGTTAGTGGTGAATAAAATAGGCTCAGGTATCCTATAAATGAAATGTTATAGAGGAAGGATACTCGGTCTAGAGTAAAAACAGTGGTGCTATCATGTGGTCCTAAAGTACCAGGATAGATTTGGGTATCAGGTGGTTTTGGACTTGGCCTTTTTGCAGGGTCATCCCTAAACTTTTTGCCTTTCTCCTAGCCATTTTTCTGACATGGTGTTGGTGGTTTTAGGACTCTGGGCACTTTAGCACTGCTGTTCAGTGTAAAGTGTGTGTGCTCTCTGTGATAAATGTGGTAAGATTGGTCTACACCTGTTTGGCCTATTTAATTTACCTGTGAGTCCCTTGTAAAGTGGCATCTCATATACCCAGGACTGGTAAATTAAATGCTACTGGTGGGCTTGCAGCGCTAATTGCGCCACCCACCAAAGTAGCCTTTCAAACCTATCTCAGGCCTCTGCCATTGCAGGGCCTGTGCGCGCAGTGTTGCTGCCGCTGTGACGTGGCACCTAAAAGTGTGTGCCATGTCCGTGACCCCCCTTTTACTACATGTCAGTCACCCCTAAGGTAGTCCCTAGCTAGCCCTATGGCCAGGGTGCATTGTAGGTAAAAGATAGGACATGTACCTTAAGTGTGTGACATGTCCTGGTAGTGACAAACAGCCATTTTGGTTTCTCACTACTGTGGGGCTGCCCTCCCATAGGAATGCATTGGGGATTCCCTGATGAGTGTTTCAGTGGTAATTCCTGATATGAGAGGCGCAGCGTGGTCAAGTTTGGTATATTTGGAATAGTGATAATAAATGCTGCGCAATGGTGTGCGCAGATTTATTATAACTATTTTAGAAATGCCACTTTTAGAAGTTGGCATTTCTGTGTGCTATGTGTCTGCCTGCCTGATGTGAATTGCATGTCTGGCTTGTGAGTGACAGGGGCTGGGAGGTGTGTGTGGCTCCAGGAGGGGCAGGGTGAGTCAGCGCTAGGCTGAATGGGACATCTACATTTGGAGTAGTGGGAGGGGAAGTCCCTGGTCCCTGAATAGGATTGCGCCTGCCCTAGTGAATGCTGGCTCCGCCCCCCTGTGGTGTGTCTGATGACGAGCCCCCACCTGACAAAGGGGAAGAGGAGCTTGGAAAACAAAGTGCTCCAATTCCCCCCTGAACCAGTTTTGGCTGGTTCCCCTAAAGCCCTGTCCTGCAGACAAAGAAAAAAAAGTGTATAAAACTAGGGGCTGTGACTCCATGAAAATGTTCAGTTCCTGTGCTGTTCCTGATGGAGGGGGCTTGCTGCTGCTGGGGCCCTGGGGGGGCTGCCATGAGGGCTTGCCTCCCTGGGCCCTGCATTGCCCCTGGATCCCTAAAGACCTCCAGGACTTTTTTGTCTCCTAAGCGCCTCGTGAGCGCTATATTATGACTTCTAGGAGCAGAGGAGCGCTGGAGCTCCGCAGCGCCGAGCTGCACATTACTTTTAAGGGAATCTCCAGCGTAGGGATTCCCCCACATTGTGGCGCCGAGCGGGTGCCCATCCCGCACCTTTGCTGTTTATTTTAAATACACTTAGCGGGTGCCCACCCCGCAAGTGTCTTCAGTTAAAAGCGGGTGCCCACCCCGCATTGCCCCGACCGAAGAAAATCACCGCCGCAGCCCGAGCGGCGAAACAGGAAGTCAGATACCTGCGCCTGACTGTGGGCGGGGCCTGCCAGGAGAAGTGCGGCTGGAAGCAGGGCTACATGCCTAACAGAGGATGGGAGCCTACCCCGCCTCCTCGAGCACCGCTGCAAAGTTCCGGGTCCCAGGAGGGGGCCCGAGTGAAGGGGAGAGGTGCCGGTATGTGTGGTGATGGCAGAGGGGGCACGAGGCACATTGTCGGTGCCTGCCCCCACCGCGTGGGAAGGAAAGGAGGACGGGAGCCTACCCCGCCTCCACGAGCACCACTGAGGAGTCCCTGGTCCCAGGAGGGGGCCCGGGTGAAGCGAGGGAAAGCCTGTGTGATGCAGCGGGGCTCCCGTGATCAGAGGGAAGCCCTGCGTGCGGAAAATGTCGGCGCTGGTCAGCGGGGCTCTCATGAAGAGGAGAGAGCCCCGTGAGTCTTTGAAGTATGGCAGGAGTCGGGAGCAGCCCAGAAGAGACCAGCGAGTCCCCAGCAGAGGGCCCGGTGAGTGGGGCACAGAGGGGGCTGTATCTTCTTTCCTTTTTGCAAGTGGGGCCCGATAGTCGGCACAGTAGTGCCAAAACCTTTTCTTGACTCAGTTGCGCCACCGTAGCGGGCCACTGCAACGGTGGAGCAATTATGTGTTCATGAGTCCCAGGGGGCTCCCCAAAAGGCACAGTGGTGTCCAGGCCAATTGCCTACAGCTGCCCCGCTTGACAGAGGGCAGCTGCAACGTGGTGGCGTAATTGGTTAAAGGGCACAGTGAGTACCCAGGCCCACGTTCCGTTTCCCATCTGCCCAGCACTTAGTGGGCAGCTGCAACGTTTAGGCCAGTACCTGTGCGCACTTTCTGCTTGCTGTATTGACAGCCAGCCCTGACATTGGGACATAGGGCATTCAAGCCCTCTGAGAAGGCCAGGTGGCCTGGGGGGCAGTTTTGGTGACATTGGTAGAGCGCCAGGCTCTACCAAATTGCGTAATGTGTCTATTACTAGGAGTGTTGCCAAAAGAGTGAATTAGGCCCATTGTAGCTACACTAATGTGTTTATGCTGGTGATACCTAATGAGTACTGTGGTTATGCTAATGAGGATTGGGCCTAATGTGGGTTTATGCCTAATGTCATGTTGTGATGTTTTGGGGTAGTGCCTATTTGCGTAATGTATTTATGCTTATGAGGTTATTGTATAATTTGTTTATGCCGGTGAGGCCCATTGCGTAATGTGTTTATGCTAATGAGGTTTGGGCCTAATGTGGGTTTATGTCTAATGCTAATAGTATAATGCTTAGGTCATTATGGTACCAGTAGTTACTGGTTGTGTTTTATATTTGCATTTACTTACCTGTTCTGATGGTTCTGACCATGGCCCGATTGGCCTGGTCCTGTATATAATTCCCCTGTGTATATTGCCCGTGCCAGTTGGCACAGTGTAAATATGTGATTAGGTTTCTAATGTGTTTATGATAAATCAAAGGTTATTTTTTATATAACCTTGTGTGGAGTTCCTTTTGTAGTGTGCCTAGTGTGTTGCTGCTGTGTGTGTTGCGCAAACGCTTTACACATTGCCTCCGGGATAGGCCTGACTGCTCGTGCCAAGCTACCAAGGGGGTGAGCAGGGGTTATCTTGGGTGTGTAACTCCCTTGCCCTGACTAGAGTGGTGGTTTCTGCCTGGCTTTGGCGCAAGCCTTAGCCAACCAGAAATCCCATTTCTAACAGGTGGTCAACATGTTTCGTGCCTCGACAGCCCCAAAAAAATCGGTCTGCACTTCTTCAGGAACCAAAACTAGTGAAGTGTGCCTCAAACTGAGGCTTAAGGTCTCTCTTCTAATAAGGGATGGCCTGTCAAAGTTTGCCGACCTACCCCTAAATGTATGGCGGCCTGCGACAGGACAATCAGCCAAATGGATCAACTGTCTGTGACCATCTTGGCTAAGGAGGAACTACCCCTATCCTGATTACCATTGAGAGATTCAAGCAACATCGTTATCCAGAATGGATATTAACCAAAGCAGTACAGAAAGTGGATGCTAAATCACACACTGAAATACTGTACAGCCTGAAGAAGAAATCCTCCAATGAGGTATAGGGACCAATTAGAATGATCACTACATTCAACTGTGAGTCCACCACTGCCAATAGGGTATTGACCAAGAACTGGAATCTACTCAGCTGTGATTTAACCACTCGTAACACAGTGGGAAACAGATCTGCCATTACCTAAAGTAGAAGTTGATCTTCAACAGATGCCCTGATTCGCAGTGACATTACGACTAAGGATAGTAATAAGCAAAGCCTTCACTTCACAGGGTTTTACAATTGCTGTAGCTGCAATACCTGTTCTAATTTCACTAACCAAAGAGATTATGAGGTACCCCACACTAAGACACACAGGAAAATATCTAAATTTATAACGTGCAGCACAAGTTATATTATTTATGTGTTGGAGTGCCCATGTGATCTGAGGTATGTGGGCAGTACAGTTCACCCAGCCCTCACGGCGAAACTGGAACATGCACGTGCCATTTCTAACCATGACAAACATTATCCTGTGGTGAGACATTTTGAACAGTACCACTTCAGTGATCAAAACCAGCTAGAATTCTATGTCATAGATAAAGTGGGGTCAGAAACACAAGGTGGTGACAGGATTCTCAAGCTTAGGAAACATGAGTCATGTTATATAATTGATGTGAACACTAAAACAAATTCGTTTTGAAACTGAGTGATCTGTGGTACCTTGTATTTTAACATTTCTTTCTGCTCTCTTTTATTGAAGGTGGAGAGGAAGGGACTCTCTAAACCTGGCCATGCTCAGGTGGTGAGAGGTTGTCCAGGCGGTCACACCCTACACTACTCTTCCATAGAAGAACTGGATAATTCAAATCATGAGGGTTTGATTTTGAGTTTATATATTTTTTTACCCTTTGTTACACTTTCACTTCTTCTTAATTGGGGACTTGCATTCTGGACTACGAATGTTGACAATTTGTGGAGTGAGTCTCAAGATGTGTATAACCATTGCCCACGGGGGCGATATTTGTTGTTCCATGCTTTTTATTGAATCCTGGATATTCCCACTTGTACTAAGCCCAGGCTTACACCTGACTTTTGTACGGGCAAGTTATAAAGCCAATGGCATATGTCACTTGGCCTTAACCGACATGGGGCAATCTTTGAAGTATTGAGGGGTGTGTCCCATTAGACCAAAAGTTTCACCCACTGGGGTGGTACCTTTTTGTCAATCCATGTACTTGCAACTCCACATTTATTTTTATGTAGGCACCATCCTCAATGTTTGATTTCAAGCTGTATGCCCTTGGATGTACCACACTGGCCCATATATATCTTTATGTATATGCCCGTACTGAAGCACTAGAACAGGGAGATAGTGCTCATTGTGTTTCACTTTTCGTTATATATAATTTTGGCCCACTTGGCTGCTATGTGGTGGCAATATGCTTATCTTGTTCATTCTTGCCTCGAGGCAACATCCCATCAGGCATGCCTAACAGCAATTTGCTAGATCCATTCAATGACACTATAGAGATATGCTACTTATTCATGTTTTTGCATTGTCTGCCTATGTGTGTATTTACTTATATTGTGGTGTTTTGCACAAACCTATTTGCGTGATCAAGGTCAGGAGGGCCGCAACACGATGGATATGCTGGTGTCCGTTTCCAAAAAGCACTTTCTGAATCCAGTCCTACGTGCATGTTTAACTGTTTCTACACTGAACGTCATTGCTTGATTTATTATGAGCAGCCTTACAGCGGAGAAAGATGGATATTTCTATATATCTCTATATCAGTGATCACTGAAAAAAGAAATGTTTGTGTCTTTATAGTTAGGTAAAAATGCCCCCAAAAATGTCCCCACCATTCATACTGATGTCATGAATGATGTCACTGCAGATGCTATCAGTCATTTTATCTATGATGTCATAGCACGTCATATGTGAAGTTATAAGCAGTGCATGGCAAGGGCATGAGTTAGTTACTTGAAATAACAACAGCTGGTGAAATTCGGTGTCGTTTTTAGTTTAACCCCTTAACTGCTGGGCGTCTCCGCCCCCTCTCCCCCCGTGCTGAACTCTTTTTTGGCTATTTTGGGTAGTTCACACTTAGAGCTGCATAATTTTCTGTCCACATAAGGTATCCACATCAAGTTTGTGTCCTTTTATTCCAACATCCTGAGTATTCTATTGGTACCCAGGGTTTGTGGATTCCCCTTGAGGGGACTGAGAAAATAGGTGAAATATAGCCGCTTTTTGAGTTTTTGGGGTGTAATAGGAAAAAAGTGCTCCAGATAAAAGTGGCTGTTTTTTTCCTGAACATTGCATCAATGAACAGCTTACTGTGTTAAAGTCACAATCGCCTCAGGTTTCAGGAAAATGCAGAGCTAAATCAAAGAAAAAACACATTTTGTACCACAGTTTTGGCATTTTTCAAAGAGGTAGCCTATTCTTCCTATATTTTGTGCTCTCAACTTACTTCTAGTTTGTGGTGGAAACCAGTGTGAAACCCATGGGTGATCCAGGAAGGCTATACATTTCTGAAAAGTAGACAAAATGCCAAATTCAGTAAGATGTCATATGTGTGGATCAATTAAGGTTTTTTCAAAGAAAATAACTGTTGAAATAAGGAAATATTGAAAATAAGTAGGAAAGAACAAACAATTGTGACAACGTTTTCCTCTGTAACGTTTTGGCACAATGGCCTATTTACAAAAGCAAAAAAAAACCTTATGGTTTTGGGTACATATAGGGTTTGAAGGTTCTCCAAAGCCCCAAGGTCCCCAGAGCCAACAACTGAGCTGCACTGTACAATGGTTTTTCATTATGTACCGAGAATAGATCAATTCATATGGTGAAATATGTCGAGTGAAAAAAGGAAACCTATGTTTTTCTGAAATGGGCACAAGATATGGAGTTTAGGAGTGGCAGTTATTTGTACATCTCTGAATTTGTGGGTACCAATACTAGCATATGATTTAGAGGGCTTTTTTTAAATGTCTTCTTTCTTATATACTGGCTTACATTTGGAAGGCACAAATTCAGCATTATCCAATTGCTAATAACAAATGTTGTACTGTTCTTTGCTCCCACATGTCTTCAGATAAAAATGGTACCTCACTTGTGTGGGTAGGCCTAGTTCCCATATAGGAAACAGGCCAAATCACAACATGGGTGCATGACATTTTTACACTGAAAACTGATCCTTTTTTCCCGATGTGGGTAGCTGTGGATTTTGTACTGTAGCTCATCCAGCACCTAGGAAAACCTAGCAAACCTGTACATTTGAAAAAAGAAAATACATAGGGAAATCCAGGGAGGGGTGGCTTGCGTGGCTCTTACCAGGTTTGTTTATCCAGAATGCCTTGCAAACCTCAAACTTTGACTGAAAAAACTTTTGTCTCAGATTTATATGATGGAAGTTCTGAAATCAGCGAGGAGCCACAAACTTCCTTCCACCCAGCATCCCACCCCCCCAAGTCTCCCGATAAAAATGATACCTCATTTGTGTGGGCTGGTCTAGTGCCCGTGACAGTCAATGGCCCAAAATGCAACATGGCTACATCACATTTTACCTCTCAAAACTGACCCTTTTTTGGGGCATTAGCTCAGGCGGTGCTTTGGGAAACCTAGCAAACTTGCACATTTTTTAAAACTAGACACTTTGGGAAATCCTGGGTGGGGTGACTTTCGTAGCTCTCACCTGTTTTCTTTACCCAGAATTCCTTGTAAACCTCAAACGTTGACAAAAAACATATTTTCCTCACATATCTGTGAATGAAAGTTCAGGAATCTGCGGGGAGCCACAAACTTCCTTCCGCCCAGCATTTCACCAAGTCTTCCGATAGAAATGGTATCTCACTTGTGGGGATAAGCCTTGTGCCCACGAAAGGAAACGCCCCAAAACGCAGCATTGATACATCACATTTACCCACTCAAAACTGACCTTTTTTGCAAGGTGGGTAGCTGTGGATTTGGGCCTTAGCTTAGCCAGCACCTAGGGAAACCTAGCAAACTTGCACATTTTTTAAAACTAGACACCAGGGGGAATTCAGGGTGAGTGACTTGCATGGCTATCACCAGGTTTTTTTTAAACCAGAATCCCTTGCAAACCTCAAACTTTGACTAAAAAAAAACACATTTTCTTCACATTTCTGTGATTGAAAGTTCTGGAATCTGGAGGGGCCCACTAATTCACAGGTAAATATCCCATCAGTGCCCTGGCCATTGTGGGCGCAGTCACTGTCCTCAGAGGGATAGCCTCCTGGTACCGGGTGGCATGGTCCACCAAGACCAGGATGAACCTGTTGCCCGTTGATGTCTTGGAGTCCAAAGGCCCAATAATGTTGATGCCCACCCTTTCAAAGGGGGTACCAATGACAGGAAAAGGTTGCAAGGGTCCCTTGTGCTACCCTCCTGTCTTGCCACTCACCTGGCAGGTTGGACAGGGCATGCAGAATGCATCAGATGCCTTCCTCATTTGAGGGCAGTAAAAGTGAGTGACAAGCCTGTCAAAGGTCTTGTTCTATCCCAAATGACTTGCCAGCAGTACATCATGAGCCAGCTCCAGTAGGAAGGCCCAGCAGCACTGGGGGACCACCAACACTTGGATATCAGCAGGCTCAGGAACCTTGGGCTCAATATACAGGAGACCATTCTCCCAGTAAAAAAGCTGATCCCCAGAGGTTTTGCCAGCTGCCTAGGCCTTGGTGTGCTGCTGTAGGTCCATAAGAGTAAGGCATTCACTCTGTGCCTTGCAGAACTCCTTCTTGGTGGTACCTCCTTTCTTCTACCAGTTGGAGAGCTCAGGCAGGTTCCCCAGGTCGGCAACATCTGCCCCTGTAGGATCAGGGGCATCCCACATAGGGTCAGCCTCCTCCCTGACAAAGGGAGTTTCAGGAATGGGTTTTTCCGCACTCCTTGACCTTCCTCTTTTTGGCAGGTACCTAGGACATTCTTCCAGGCTCCAAGTCCGCTGGACTATTCTCTTGGGCTACCATAGACTGCATGATCAGGTACTCCCACTCAGGGAACCCTAACAGCTCCAAGTGGTACCTGAGCTCCACCTCCTTCCAGATGGTGTGCTCCAGGTCATTGCCAAGTAGACAATCCACTGGCATGGTCGGACTCAAAGCTACCCTAAAGGAACCTGAGACCTCCCCACTCAAGGGGAACAAAAGCCCCTGGACAGTGACTCTTGAAGCAAATTAACCAACTGTCTCCTGGAAGTAGTCTGTTGGATGTCAGATCACTGTTTGAAACTAAACGGAGTCGAAAGCAGAGATCTTGCTCTTTGGGACAGTTCATAACATACAGGACTCCTCCAGGTGGCCCGCTCCACTTGGTGACATGCCTAAACCCAAGAAATCTAGGGTTTATGATGGATGATTCTCTTTCTATGCAAGAACAAGTCAGTGTCACATGCGCCAAATGCTTTGGTATCCTTAAACTTCTGAGAAGATTTTTCAAGTGGATACCAATTGAATGGCGAAAAACAATTGTTCAGGCTCTGGCAACTAGTAGACTGGACTATGGCAATGCCCTTTATTTAGGTATGGCGGATTACCTATTTACCAGACTTCAATGATCTAAAACCCCGCTGCCAAGCTAATTTGCAACACTGACAGATTTAGCTCTGCCCCAGCTTGTCTGTCAACTTTACACTGGCTACCTATAAGGAAAAGAGGAAATTTCAAGCTCCTATGCCATACACGTAAGGCATTACACAACACCGGACCCAAAATCTTCCAATTTAAAGTGGAATGGTACATTCCACAATGCGATTTAAGGTCAGGCAATCTGGCATTCGCCAAGGTCAAAAGGATAAAACAAGCCAAAACTGGCAGCCACTCATTTTCCCATCTGGCAGCTGTCCACTGGACTCTCTCTCTCTTGATCTCCGCCTCACTGAGACCCATCTTCTGTTTAGAAAGAAATTTAAAACATGTCTCTTTAGAGTTTAGTGTTTTCTCCTAGAATGACCTCTGGATTTAGTTCTCACAGTTGTAGAACAATGGAAGCCTTTTAGTGCCATGATACCCTTTTGGGGAGGATTGTCACGCTCTATGAATACAGTTAAAAAAATGGTTCTCAGCTGCAACAGCGTGGTGAAATACATTAGGGACTACCTGCTCTGAAGTCACCAGATGAAATCTTACTTTTATCATGCTGGCTTCAGTGTCACTCAAAGCTTCCACCCTTTGCCCAATGATAGTGACCCACTGCCTGTATTTCCTAGTGTTGCTGGGCATGTTAGTTCTCTGCACCATCTCTCTGTTACCCAGGAACACCAGGGTCTACTCTACTCTGTTCCCAAACTATCTGAGACAATCTCCTCCCCAAACGGTACATTAGCCAACCCTAGTGACTGCCCACTGGTGGGGTGCTGTGCCCTCTTTGGACACCTGGCATCTCCTTTGAAGTGAGCAAACACAAAAAGATGATGGACGGAGTGCTGAAACTTTTCAGACACTCACCCCCAGTCACCGATATGGGTTAAATCCATCATCGTTCTTTAGCTCACTTTGCCACGCTAGTTCAGACCCAGCCATGTCTCTTTAGAGTTTAGTGTTTTCTCCTAGAATGACCTCTGGATTTAGTTCTCACAGTTGTAGAACAATGGAAGCCTTTTAGTGCCATGATACCCTTTTGGGGAGGATTGTCACGCTCTATGAATACAGTTAAAAAAATGGTTCTCAGCTGCAACAGCGTGGTGAAATACATTAGGGACTACCTGCTCTGAAGTCACCAGATGAAATCTTACTTTTATCATGCTGGCTTCAGTGTCACTCAAAGCTTCCACCCTTTGCCCAATGATAGTGACCCACTGCCTGTATTTCCTAGTGTTGCTGGGCATGTTAGTTCTCTGCACCATCTCTCTGTTACCCAGGAACACCAGGGTCTACTCTACTCTGTTCCCAAACTATCTGAGACAATCTCCTCCTCAAACGGTACATTAACCAACCCTAGTGACTGCCCACTGGTGGGGTGCTGTGCCCTCTTTGGACACCTGGCATCTCCTTTGAAGTGAGCAAACACAAAAAAATGATGGACGGAGTGCTGAAACTTTTCAGACACTCACCCCCAGTCACCGATATGGGTTAAATCCATCATCGTTCTTTAGCTCACTTTGCCACGCTAGTTCAGACCCAGCCATCTGCAAATCAGTCTTGACCCTGTTCCTCATGGGAACAGTCTAGACTGAACTGCCAAGACAGGTCTTCCCTGTACCACAAACAAGCATCCTGTGTCCAATTTCGGGGTAACACCCCTCAGCAGCCAGGCTAGCTTGAATCCAGTGGCAAAGTGAGCAAGGGACCCATTTCTGGGCATACCATGCCAACTTAGGGCGAACAAAGCAAACCAAGGAGATGATGGATGGAGCTCTGAAATGCTTCAGACACTCACTCCCAATCACAAATCTGGGTTGAATCCATCATCGTTCTTTAGCTCACTTCCCCACCCCAGTTCAGACCCAGACATATGCAAATCAATCTTGACCCTGTTCCCCATGGGAACAGTCCAGCCTGAATTGCCAAGCCAGGTCTTCCCTGGCTGGAAACAAGCATCCTGGGACCGGTTTCGGGGTAACACCCCTCATCAGCCAGGCTTACTTGATTCCAGTGGCAAAGTGAGCAAGGGACCCATGTCTGGGCATACCCTGCCAACTTAGCGCAAACAAAGCAAACACAAGGAGATGATGGACGGAGCGCTGAAACTTTTCAGAAGCTGCCAAAATGGGCAATTTCCTGGCGGAACTCGATATGGCCCACATAGTGATCATTCCAAAATTGACCCCTGCACTTAATACATGCGCAGCCTTCCGACCTATCTCCTTAGTCAATGAAAAAATGAAACTCTTTGCCAAAATACTGGCCACTCGTCTGAAAATGGTCCTACCTCCCTTATTCATCCTGACCAGTGTGGCTTTATGCCGATAAGGGGTACGAGGCACTGCCTTAGGAAACTGCATGTTGCCCTGATGCGTCAGCAGCTGTTAACGCCATCCCTTGCCATCCTACGAATTGATTTTAAAACAGCATTTCACATGGTGGATGGGTCCTCTCTGTTTCAAATCCTGCACAGGTTGTCAAACTGCTTTACTCAAACCTGTCGACACAGGTACAAATTAACAGAGTGGTTTCTGACCCCTTCCCAGTTCTCAGGGGTACAAAACAGAGCTGCCCCGTCTCCTGTTTGCCCTTGCTATAGAGCCACTGGCAAGGATTATCCGCTGTGATGCACAGACTCAGACTGGAGGAGGGAGACAGGCCATGAGGATCAGATTGCCCTATGTGCAGATGACGTCTTCTTATTACTGTCCGAGCCGTCAACTACATCCCCACGCTGCCTCCGTATCCCACAGCTCTATGAGGAGGCCTCTGGACTTCGGGTTAACCATGCCAAATCAGTACTGGTTCTGCTCCATCCTTCGTGGGAATACATTGAGAGGCAGACTTCCATTCCTGTGCGGTGCCTGAACTTTCTCTACCTAGGGATTCAGGTTGCCCTCCTCCCGAAATGGAATGGAGTCTTAATTACACTGCTGGTTCAGAAGGTGAAGGCCGACCTAAAAAAGTGGGAGATGATCCTGCTTAACGTAATGGAGAGGGTTGCACTCTACAAAATGATGACTCTGCCACGATTTCTATACCTCTTCCAGAATTTCCCAACGTAGTGCCCCGTCGGTGGTTCAAGGAAGTGGACTCCTTGGCAAAATTGTTCCTTTGACATAAATCCAGACCAAGAATTGCCCTAGCCAAATGCCAACAGTACCCCTACAATAGGGGTTTGGGCATGACTAATCTTTTCCTGTACTACCCCGTATCCCAGACTTTTGTCATCAACGAGTGGTTTAGAGGGGGCTGGTCAGATCCAGCATATAGGGTTGAATTAACCTCAGTGGACTATGACTCTGTGATGGGGATGCTTTATGGCGCCCCTGTGCCACAGGCACTCTCTAAGGTCAGTAGGGTAATCTCTCTCTGCTGGTGTGCAGCGCTTCGGTACACAGGCTGAAACTCCAAAATAAAATGCAGACTCCCCTGTGGAAAGGGAGATAGCTACGCAGGATAGCTGGCTTGAATGGCTTTGCCCAGTGGGATTTAATAGGCATATCCTTACTAGGGGACATCTGGTCTGGTGGCCACATACACTCATTTCTGACACTTCAATCATCTTATCAATTATCATCCACACAGTTTTCAAAAATATCTGCAGCTGCAGCACACCTTAGTGGTGCATGTCTCTCCGGACACGGACTTTCCTGAATTTAGCCCCCTGGAGGCAAAGCTCTTGATGTGTGCGCTACTGAAGGGTGGAATTTCCCAAATCCACTGCTCGCTGATCATCAATGCCCCAGACACATTTGTGTTACTGTGAACCGAGTGGCAGGAGTGGGTTGGACCCTTAGAGGAGGAAGAGTGTATGCCCGAATGGCTACCCACACCATAACAATCTCCTCTAAATTGTGCCTTATACAAACAAACTACCTCCAACATGCATACCTTACCCCATGTCACCTGCACCAAGCCCGTCTCCTTCCTAGCCCTATGTGTTTCAGGTGCCCCCATATCCTGGCAGACTTCTACCACATGGTATGAATGTGTCCCTTAATTGTCAGTTACTGGAATGAAGTGGCCCGGATGCTATACCGGGTGTTGGGCTGGGAGGTGGAGGTGTCCCCAAAAGCATTTTTCCTTGGGATCTTTGGGTAGATGGGGGTACGAGAGCTGACCAGGCAGTGATCGGATTGGCTACCATGGGTGCAAAGAGAGAAATTGCCCGGGGATGGAAGTCACCCACTGTCAAGTTACCACTCACTTGAAAACCAGGTTGTTCGATTTGAGAGATGCGATGACTGGTCCCTACTCCCCCAAAAGCCTGGGCCTGCCCAGATGCACTCAAAAACACCAAGACAGAAACAAACCTCCAGGGGAAGGGGGAAAAAGGGATAAAATAAAAAAAGAAACAAAACACTGCTGTCTTCTTCTTGCCCAGAGGACGCCTGTGACTAACCCTGGGCAAAGCACTACGCTACGCTCGCGTAGTTTGCGAAGTTTGCGCTACTTCGCACAACGCGAATTGCACGTAGCACAGTGCAAACACGCGTAGCGTAGCGTAGTGCATCGGTCATTTTTTGCTTGCTCGCGGTCCTCAACGTCAAGTTGGTGACCGCGAGCAAGCAAAATGACATCCCGGCGAGACTTTTTCCTCGTTCGCGATCAGCAACATCAAGTTGCCGATCGCGAGCGTGGAAAATAAACCTCCCGGCAAGATTCTCAACGCGGGGAGGTCAGGTTTCTCATTGCGAGTGGTCGCGTATGCTCGCGACCGCTCGCGATGAGAAACTACCAGTCCGCGTTGAGAAAGCTGCTGCTCGAGTACAAATCTACTCGAGCGGCAGTAAAAGACAGCTCGCACTGTGCAAGATGCCGTTTTCAATGATTGCACAGTGCGGACAAGCATCGGGCACTGTGCAATCATTGCGAACAGTGCACTACGCAGTTTGCGTAGTGCTACGCGTAGCTCGCGTAGTGCGAACTGCACTTTGCGTAGCTTCGCGTAGCGCTACTTCGGGAACTACGCCCAGGCTTACCTGTGACACTGCGAACAGCCTGTGTGTGTTACTGGTCAAAGGTATTCTTGAATTTGAATATCTAAATACAACAAACAACAGAGTGCTATAAGATTCACCCGTGCTCAAATTTGTATACACTTGTTATACATTACACTATTGAACATTATACCTTTCCCTCTATGGAGCAGCCTTTACTCAACGGAAGTTACTTCTCACTTATCTTCTGATGTATGCACTAAGCACGCAGACCTATGTCTCAGTTGTCTGCAGTAAAATAAACAACATTGATTACAATTACAATCACTGTACGTTTGACATTAGTATATGCTCAGATCAATTTAGAAGACGTCCTTACTAGAGAAATACTTCTTTCCCCTTCGTAACCTCTTTTGTTCAGTTTGGGATGCAGAAAACGATATGTAAAACACTAGGCACTTATGTAAAGTCATCTGAACCCAGCGTTCGTTTTTTGGATCAATTAGTTCAACACAAAATGCAGAACGCAGAAAATGTTACACAATGTCTTTGCACAATCACTTAATCAAGTGTTCTTTTCCACCAACGAAGGAAAAGTCCTTTTGTTTTTAGCGTTCTACGTCTAAGAGAGTTTCTTTAAATAAACTGAAATCAGACTACCTGAAATATCTGTAGTGTTTCTGCACGAAGCGCGCGCTATGGAAATGCCTTACTTGATGTTTTTTCTTTCTATTTTCAGAGCGGAGGAAGTCCCGGCAGAATCAGGAGTCCCTTCCATTGCCTGGAGACCGTGGAGTGCGGAATATTGAAAACGCGTCAGAGCGAAGATAAGAAGTGTCTTCGGAGCTTCGTTGTGCTTCAGGTAAGCAGGAACAGAATGACGAGAGCAAGCGCGTCTCGTTGTTCCTGTTCCTCTTTTATGGCTCTCGTATGGGTGGGGGGGCACGAGGGGTTTACACGTGTGCACGCTGCCAACTGTCAAAACTAACTCAGTTAATGACAAGCGGCAGGCACGTGTGCTTTAAGGAAAGGTAAACAACGTTTGGAACATGCTGACCCTGTAAACCATGTTAAAACCAAGGCATGCAATAAAAGGTGTTTTTTAAAGTATATTAGGCATAAACACAGACATAAATAAGTGTTACAAAGACGTATTGACACATGTGAAGGACTAATGATAAAATGTGTTCACTGCACCATAAAATACACAATAACACCACCTAGTGGCCAAACACAGTATATAATATGATTAATGGTTCAATGTATAATATGGGTGCTGGCCATGTTTAAAGCACATTTCCTAACAGTCGCCCCTCTCAAAGGCCGCCCTACGGGGCGTGGTTTTTGTGGACATCTCAGATGGAATTGCCGAACTAATTTAGGGGCATGGACAAACGAGGCTGGTTCCCAGGAGTTTTCATTGTCAGCATAGCCTTTCCAGGCTATTAAGTAATGGAGTCGGCCTTGAATTCTCTTTGAATCCAGAATGCGTCGTACCTCATACTCCAAGGGACCGTCAATAGGGATTGGTGGACGTGAGGGTTCTTTTCTTGTGTCTGCATTATATTTCTTTAAAAGGGAAACATGAAAGGTGGGATGCACAGGATAATCAGGAGGTAAGTCTAATTGAACAGTGACAGGGTTTATAATTTGAGTAATTGGAAATGGACCGATATAACGTGGTTGTAATTTTCTTGGGTCTTGAATGTTCAAACTCTTGGTGGACAACCATACCTTATCGCCTATATTATAACATGGTGTGGGGTCTCTGTGTTTATCTGCTTGTTTCTTCATAACCTCCTTGCATTTATTTAGATGCGTTTTGGCCTTTTCTTGGATATTTAATAGGTGTTTTAATCGGTCTGTGATCGCAGGAATGTGAGATGGTTCTATGGAGGTTGGTAATGCCTTTGGATGGTATCCATGTAAAAAATAGAATGGGGTGCAATGGGTAGCAGAATGAACACTGTTATTATAGATGAATTCTGCTAACGGTAAAGCCTTGTCCCATTCACAGGTAATTTCAGACATTAAACAATGTAGAATCTGAAGAAGAGTCTGGTTTGCCCTTTCTGTTTGTCCATCCGTTTCTGGATGGAAGGCTGTGGAAAGAGCTACTTCCATCTTTAACTGTTTACAGAGTTCTTTCCAAAAGCATGACGTAAATTGACTGCCACGATCGAACACAGTTTCTGAAGGTAGAATATGTAAACGGACCACATGTGTCAAGAAAATTTTACTAAATTCCAACGCAGTTGGTAGTTTACGTAAAGGAATAAAATGTGCCATTTTTGATAAATAATCTACAACTACTAAAATGGTTGTATATCCATTGGTTACTGGTAAATTAGTGATAAAATCAAAACTAATGGAATGCCATGGATTTGGAGGTGTAGCTAAAGGTTGTAATAACCCTGCAGGTGCTTTGTGTGAAGATTTGTTCCTTGCACAGATGGGGCAGGTTGCTACATATATTTGAACATCTTTCGCTAATGAGGGCCACCAAAAATGTCTTTTACAGTTGTCTAACGTTTTCTGATACCCAGAATGTCCTGCTAAAGCAGAGTCATGATTCCATAACAATACTTGTTTCTGTAGCTCTACAGTGGGTATAAATAAGAGGGTGTTATGATACAAAAGACCATCTTGAATGGTGTTTTTTATATCTGCCAACCATGTTTGTACATTTACCTTAAGATGTTCTTCTTTTACGAGGGACAAGAAATCCTTTTGTACAATAGGTGCCACTATTTTATGCGGCGGAATAATAGGATGTTTTGGCATATCATTTTTTTAATCTGCTGTGTGCCCATATTGTGATAATATATCAGATTGGATTTGCTGTGAACCTGGCCGATAAGTGATCACAAAGTCAAAAGCACAAAAAAAAATTAGCCAGCGCATTTGGTGAGGGGTTAGTGCTTTGACTGAACTGAAAAATTGTAAATTCTTGTGGTCCGTAAAAGTTGTTACCGGATATTTTGTCCCCATTAGGTGATGACGCCATTCGGAGAAGACTAGTTTGATCGCTAGTAATTCCCTCTCTGCCGCTGTATAATTTTGTTCCGCAGGGAGTAACTTCTTTGAGTAAAATGCCACTGGATGCAATTGCCCATCTTTAGACTCTCTCTGAGAGAGAACCCCTCCCACTGCTACCTGAGAAGCATCCGCTTCCACAAAAAACGAGAGATCAGGGTCAGGGTGTCGTAACAGTGGTGCTGAGGTGAATTTAAGCTTTAATTGTGCAAAAGCTTGAGCTGCCTTGTCAGTCCAATTAAACGAGTGACCTTTTTGCAATAATTTGGTAATGGGTACGACAGTTTCTGCGAAATGCGGTATAAATCGTCTGTAGAAGTTCGCGAACCCCAACACTTTCTGAACCTCCTTAACTGACGTTGGTTCTGGCCAGTTTAAAATGGCAGTTACTTTCTTCGGATCCATCATGATTCCAGCTGGTGACAAACAATACCCTAAAAAGTCTACTCTGTCCGTATTAAAAATACATTTCTCCAGTTTGGCAAAGAGATGATTCTCCTGCAACTTTTGCAACACAGCTCTCACTTGCTGGACATGTTCCTCCTTGTTTCTTGAATAGATAAGGATATCATCTATGTAAACAATTACACAAATGTCAAGAAACTCGCTCAGAATCTCATTAATAAAATATTGAAAGGCCGCAGGGGCGTTACACAGGCCAAAGTGCATGACGGTGTATTTGAATAAACCGAACTTGGTTTGAAATGCTGTTTTCCCCTCGTCATGTTCCTTGACCCGTAAAAGGTGATAAGCCCCGCGGAGATCCAACTTAGTGTATATTTTAGAGTGACGTAACTGATCCAGAAGGACTGGGATCAATGGTAAGGGATATTTGTTTTTAATAGTGGCTTTATTGAGTCCGCGATAATCAATGCATGCTCTCAAGCCACCATCCTGTTTTGGGACGAAAAATAGTGGCGATGAGACTGGCGAGGTTGAATGGCGAATAAAGCCCGATTCCAATAGTTCGTCCAAATATTGACGTAGGTATTGAGTTTCATCTTCGGTAAGCGCGTACACTCTACTATTAGGGAGTGTAGCGCCAGGAATCAAATCTATACGACAATCATATGACTTGTGTGGGGGTAGCGTGGTTGCCTTTACCGGATCAAAAATGTCTTTGAAGGCCAAGTATTCTCTAGGTATGTTGTCACTAGCTTGTATAGTATTGGCACAATGCAATACTGTCATGGAGTCCGTCTGTGCTTCCTGATAACAATGTGACCTGCAGTAAAAAGAATCTAGAGTCACCATTCTTAAGTTCCAGTTGATTTTAGGGTTATGTACCATGAGCCATGGCACACCTAAAATGAGTCCAAATGTAGGTATATCTATTAAATCGAAGCTGATTACTTTGATGTGACCATTCTGGCAGACCATGGTTATGGGACATGTTTGATTCACTATCAAACCTGATGACAGTGCAGATCCATCCACTGCACAGACAGGTTCTGGTTGTGCCTTAGGGACTGTTGAAACGTTTCATTTTTGTGCCAACCAGATATCTAAGAAGTTTCCTGTTGCCCCTGAATCTAATAGCACTGGTAACGAATGTCTGATTTGCGTAGTCAGAATTAGTGTAACCTGAATAGTAAAGTATCTTGGAATACGGGCTACGGTGTTTGCTAGATGTTGGGAGATCCGTGGGATTGTATTCCTCGTCAAGGCGATCTCCTTTCCTGACGGGTTTTTTAGTTTTCCTGCTCTGCAGTAGCGGTGGAAACCACAGCATTTGTCTTTTTCGGTAATTTTGGTCTTACAGTACAATCTCGGGCAAAGTGCCCAGAGCGGCCACAGTACAAACACAGATTTAGCTTACGCCTCCTATCCTTTTCTTCTATGGATAATGGGCCCTTAATCCCCCCTATTTGCATTGGCTCTTGTTCTGGCACCTTATTATCAGTTTCCTTTTTATCATGTCTTACAATAATCATCCTGGTATCTCCCTTCGATCTGTCTCCTTTACGCTCTCCAAGACGATGATCTAGTTTCACAACTAAGTCCACAAAATCAGAATAGTCATCGGGTAACTCGACAATATGAGCAAGAGCATCCTTCAGATCATCACGCAAACCCCTATAAAACAAAGAAATGCGTTTCTCCTCTGGCCACTGGGTTTCTGACAGCAAACGGTTAAAGGTAGTCAAATAGCTCAACAAATCTTTACTGCCTTGTCTTAAATTCAGGAGTTCATTGTCACTTGCTTGGACATAGGTATGCTTGGCAAAAAGTTTTGTCATAGTTCTTTTAAAAAGCGGCCAGTTGTGCAAGATAGGATCATTTCTGTCTATGTAGGGGATGGACCAATTCGCCGCTGTTCCTCCCAAATAGGAGAGTACAAAAGCCACTCTAGAGGCATCGGTGGGAAAAGCTTGCGGCTTACAAATAAAATGGAGTTGACACTGACTAATGAACACATTGAACTTGGCACTATCCCTGAAGCACCTTTCTGGCGCAGCTAAAGGCACAACAGTAGGAGCTGCTACCGTAACATGAACCGGGAGTGATGGGGAATCTGAAAGCATATATGTATTTGAGGTTTTTGCTTTGGTACCAGTGTCTACAGGAGATGTAAAGGTCTTGGGGAAAGGATTGTCCCATAAGGTCTCCCTTGGCTTATAACGGGTTAACTCACTGCGCAATTCGGCATTCTCCTCTTTTAATTTTTGCATTTCAAATTGTAAATTCTGCAACATGTTTGCTAATATTCGGTCTTGACTAGTATCCTCACTTAGGGCCTGAGCCATGGCTTGGACATCAATACGATCCTGATTTTCGCCCATATCTCTCAAAAAGAACTTGATTGTTGTGGAGGCTTGCTCTTTTGTCAAGTTACCACTCACCTGAAAACCAGGTTGTTCGATTTGAGAGATTCGACGACTGGTCCCTACTCCCCCAAAAGCCTGGGCCTGCCCAGATACACTCAAAAACACCAAGACAGAAACAGACCTCCAGGGGAAGGGGGAAAAAGGGATAAAATAAAAAAAGAAACAAAACACTGCTGTCTTCTTCTTGCCCAGAGGACGTCTGTGACACTGCGAACAGCCTCTGTGTGTTACTGGTCAAAGGGATTCTTGAATTTGAATATCTAAATACAACAAACAACAGAGTGCTATAAGATTCACCTGTGCTCAAATTTGTATACACTTGTTATACATTACACTATTGAACATTATACCTTTCCCTCTATGGAGCAGACTTTACTCAAAGAAAGTTACTTCTCACTTATCTTCTGATGTATGCGCTAAGCACGCAGACCTATGTCTCAGTTGTCTGCAGTAAAATAAACAACATTGATTCCAATTCCAATCACTGTACACTTGACATTAGTATATGCTCAGATTAATTTAGAAGACGTCCTTACTAGAGAAATACTTCTTTCCCCTTCGTAACCTCTTTTGTTCAGCTTGGGATGCAGAAAACGATATGTAAAACACTAAGTACTTAGGCACTTATGTAAAGTCATCTGAACCCAGCGTTCGTTTTTTGGATCAATTAGTTCAACACAAAATGCAGAACGCAGAAAATATTACACAATGTCTTTGCACAATCACTTAATCAAGTGTTCTTTTCCACCAACGAAGGAAAAGTCCTTTTGTTTTTAGCGTTCTACGTCTAAGAGAGTTTCTTTAAATAAACTGAAATCAGACTACCTGAAATATCTGTAGTCTTTCTGCATGAAGCGCGTGCTATGGAAATGCCTTACTTGATGTTTTTTCTTTCTATTTTCAGAGCGGAGGAAGTCCCGGCAGAATCAGGAGTCCCTTCCGTTGCCTGGAGACCGTGGAGTGCGGAACATTGAAGACGCGTCTGAGCGAAGATAAGAAGTGTCTTCGGAGCTTCGTTGTGCTTCAGGTAAGCAGGAACAGAATGACGAGAGCAAGCGCGTCTCGTTGTTCCTGTTCCTCTTTTATGGCTCTCGTATGGGTGGGGCGAACGAGGGGTTTACACGTGTGCACGCTGCCAACTGTCAAAACAAACTCAGTTAATGACAGGCGGCAGGCACGTGTGCGTTAAGGAAAGGAAAACAACGTTTGGAACATGCTGACCCTGTAAACCATGTTAAAACCAAGGCATGCAATAAAAGGTGTTTTTTAAAGTATATTAGGCATACACACAGACATAAATAAGTGTTACAAAGACGTATTGACACATGTGAAGGACTAATTATAAAATGTGTTCACGGCACCATAAAATACACAATAACACCACCTAGTGGCCAAACTCAGTATATAATATGAGTAATGGTTCAATGTATAATATGGGTGCTGGCCATGTTTAAAGCACATTTCCTAACACCCACGCCGCCGCCACTGTCGCAATAACAGAAGGGGGTTGACTGGTGTGCACAACAGGAGAAAGCGGAATATTAGGCTCGAGGCTGCTCATATAAACACTACAAGATCTGGAGTAAATGTTGAGAACATTTTGGGCTTAGCATGCCATAATAATGCAGTTGGGTGCGTTCCCATGTGGGATTTGATGTTGTTAATTTACGATGGAGGGTGTGCTATGATATTCATTTATTGTATTGTGAAGGCGGTCACATTTGTGTGTCCGCACTTTATGTCTTTACCTGTACAAAATTCAATAAAGTTGCCTATTAAAAGAAAATTTAAAAAACTGCACACACAGGCTATACAATGGCAGGCCTGAGACATGTTTAAAGGGCTACTAATGTGGGTGGTACAATCAGTGCTGCAGACCCACTGGTAGCATTCAGTGTACAGGCCCTGGGCACATGTAGTGCACTTAACTAGGGATTTAACAGTAATTGAAATATGCCAATTGGGGGTAAGTCAATGACACCATGTTTTAGGGAAAGAGCATAAGGTTTATAGCATTGGTTAGCAGTGGGGAAGTGTGCAGAGTCGTAAGGCCAACAAAAACGAGGTTAGAAAAAGCAGGAGGTCTAAAAGCAAAAAGGTAGGTGGATGCCAGATCTAACAGGAAACTCACCAAACTTGAACATTTTTGTAAACTAGACACATGGGTAATCAAGGGTGGGGTGACTTACGTACCGCTCACCAGGTTTTATTTTTACCAGAAGTCCCTTGCAAGTCTCAAACTTTGACTAAAAAGCACATTTTCCTCACATGTTTTTGATGGAAAGTTTTGGGAACTGCGGGGATCCACAAACTTCCTTCCACCCAGCATTCCCCCAAGTTGATAAAAATGGTACCTCACTTGTGTGGGTAGGCCTAGTGAAACAACACAAAACGCAACATACAGCACTTTATCCCACTCAAAACTGACTTTTTTTAATTTAAATGGGTAGCTGACGATTTTGGGCACTACCTCAGCCGGCAACTAGACAATCCTAGCAAAGCTGAACATGTTTGAAAAACTAGACAACCAGGAGAGTCCAGGGGTGCGTGACTTGCATGGCTCTCACCAGGCTAGTTTGTCCAGAAGGCTTTACCAAGTTCAAATTTTGGTAAGAAACACATTTTCCTGACATTTCTGGGACAGAAAGCTCTGGAATTGTCAGGGAGCCACAAATTTCCTACCACCCTGAGTTCCCACACGTCTCCCAATAAGAACGGTGCCCCACTAGTGTGGGTGGGTCAAGAGATAACGACACAAAAGGCCCTAAATCGCTTCAAAACACACATTTTTCAAAAACTAGACAACCAGGGGATTCCAGGATGGTGTACCTTTACGTGGATGTCATGAGGTTTTCTTACACACAATACTCTTCGAACCTCAAATTTTGTCTGAAAGGACGCTTTTGCCTTACATTTCTATTGTGGAAACGTCCGGAATACAAAGGAATCCCAAAAATTCCTACTACCCTGCATTGACCCACTTGTGCTGATAAAAACACTGCCACATTTGCGTGGCTGGTCCTAGTGCCCGCAACAGAAACAGATCAAACCAAAGTCATCTCAACATGGCATTCCAATTGAAGCTCGGTTTGGATGATTACAATACCTACCAGTTTTTTAACCCCTTGACCGCGATCGGAATTCCGCTCGTGTGCTGGACATTCCGATCGCGGGTGTGGTCGTGACGAGCTCAGCTCGTCATGCGCACAGCGCTACCGCGCAGCATGACGAGCTGAGCTCGTCACGCGCATCGAAGGGGTTAAAGTCTGATTTCAATGACCATGATGTGTTGAAGTCTGCCCATCATAAATAACGTAGCAATCATGGTGTCTTCATTTGACCGCTGATAGATTTGTGAGTTAATCTCACTATCCTCTAAGCCACTATTTTGTTCAGACATAGATTTCTGTTCATAAATAGACATTTTTATCTAAGCATTGATATCAAGTCGTAATAATTCAAGCTCACAAACTGAGAATGCTTCCGATGATTAGACCATGGAAAATGAACTTATTGAGGTTAATTTACCAGGTAATTGTATGCTTTTTCACATTGAGCCTGTTCCGATCATTCTTTCTATTTTTTTATTTTTCCGTTGTTTTCTAGAAACATGATTACACACTGTTCGCCAGTGACATTTGAAACATAGTTAATTTGTTCTTTCATATGCATATACAATATCGAGTAAGTCCCAAATTTTTCATTCAGTAATCTGTTGCACATATGGACGCGATTTATTAAATTCATGAACAGGGAGCAGGAAATAACATAACTGACACAAATGAATACCTGATATGTAGGAATGGGTTTGTACATATGATTTATGAAGATAAGGGCTTGGAGACAGATTTATAAATTATGAAGCATTGACATTTTTAATCTTTATCAAGTATCAAAACAGCATTATTATTTTTAGTTCTATAGGAGACCCCCTTAAGAAGGACCTTCATGAGTCCAAAATGCATTGGGGATTTGTTTTGCACCAAATCACATGGGAAAATTAGGAATGCACCTTTGGCTGTATATATATCTAATTTAAGAAAATAAAGACGTAATAATATTGGGAACTCAAGATTATTCAATGGATTATGCAAGTTTTACTCATTGTAATAAACAATGGTGGTTTTAAGTATTAAATTTAAGAAACCCATCAGGGACAACAGGTGGTGCTAAGGGGAGACACTATCCAATATCAGGATTAGTCCTATTGAACACTAAAAAGTCGCACCTTATATCAGAAGGGGATGCACCACAAGCACGCCATTAATCTTTAAGATACAGGATTATAAATCACATAAAAGAAAGGCCTTTCTAAAAATGTCATTTTCAAAGATTTTATCAACAATCCAACTTTACCAGAAAAGAGGATTTTTTTTTACAATTCCATAGACACCAAACATGAACTGTTTACCTGATCCCATTAGGAGGTTGCAGCCTATTAAATGTAATGAGGTAACTCCAATGTTATTCTATGGGAGAGGTAGGCCTTGCAATAGTCAAAAACAAATGTAATACATTTTCACTATCAGGACATGAAAAACAAAGTTGCATATCCTACTTTTTAAATACATGGCACCCTACCCTGTAGGCTGTTTATGGCCTTCCCTCATGGTGACTTATATATATTAAAAAGGCAGGCTTGAACCTGGCAAAAGGTTGATTTTGCCAGGTCGAAATGGCAGTTAGCATCTACACACAGAGGATGCAATGGCAGGCCTGAAATTGGTTTACAAGGCTATGTAAGTGGGTGAGACAACAAGTGCTACAGGCCCAATAGAGACATTTAATTTACAGGCCCTGGGTACATGTAGTACAACTTTACTAGAGACTTATAAGTGAATTAATTATGCTAATTGGGTATAAGCCAATTTCAGTCAGTCATAATAGCTTTATTCGACAAATAGTCATAAAAGCTGAAATACAATACAAAATGTATGACCAAAATATTAAAAACTTTTTTTTTTTTAAACTTCCCATGAAGATAGAAGTCCATAAAATATTATAAAAACAACAATAAAAATGTTTAAACTCCTCTCAATGTTATATACATATATACAAAGGAGTCCTTTTACATTAAGACACGAAATTCCATGGACAACTCAACTCTTGCCTTACGCTTACTACCTTTTAGTATTAAAATAAAAATAAAAGGAGAAACAAACCCCAATTTCATTTAAGCAACTAAAGAAAAAAGTTAGGCATGTAGTACACATTCATTACAATACAGCAATCGCTTTTGATCTAATGACCCATGCCCAACCTAAAAATTTAGCTAAAGATATGGCAAGGGGTAGCCATGTTTCAGTGCGAATTAATCTAAGAGCTACCTCATGTTTTCGGGTACCCAGAGCTCTACAAATTGGTGCCAACCAAATACGCCGCGGAACTTTATAGGCGGGACACACAAATAACAAATGGGCCAAAGACTCCAAGTTTACATGACAAATAGGGCAGGAGGTGTCGTCCACTGTATCCCATCTCGCAGTAAATGACTTTATGGGTAATGTGCCCACTCTAAGTTGGAAATAGAGCTTTCTATCATGAGGCTTCGTTATGGTGTCCCAGTATGGTTCCAGCTTTTGCACTGGTTTTACATCTAGGAATTGGCCCGTTAGTGTCGAAGGCTCACTGTTCCTAAAGATGTTAACAGACACCCATCCCCAATATCTTTCCTTCAGCTGTGCTTTAGAGGGAAACGGAGTGTTTTCAGGATTCTCCCATAAAGCGGCCATGCCTATACTTACTAGGATAGATCTAACTTCCTGTAGCCATTTGATTTTCTTATAGCAATCCGCTCTTCTTAAATCTTTTAGGCCCTCAACATAAGGTGTCAATTCAGGTGTTGGCCAGATTCTCCGCCAATACAACAAAGGGCGTAATCTGGCACTGTCAACCAAAGCCTTCCTGCCTAAATCATAGAGTAATGGCCGTACCGGTGTGCTTTGTGGAAGGTTGGTGATTTTACGTAGAAAACTATTTTCAGCTGTGGTTAGTTTTGAAAGATTTTTAAATCCCCAGAGCTCTGCCCCATATAATACTGCACTAACAACTTTCATATTATAAATGTTCAAAACTGGACTAACTGGTTTTGTAAACGATGCATTAAACTCAGCCAGTAAAGTTCCTGCCAACTGCCGATGTTTCAGTGTGGCCATATCCAGTTGCTTGCCCCACCTCATGTCACCCTGCATAATGACCCCAAGATATGTAAAATCTTTTACCTGCTCTAGGGGTCGCTTATTCAGCACCATCACTCCTCTATAAGATCTGTGGGGGTTAAATGTCATAAACTTTGTTTTGGACACGTTTATCTCCAAACCCCGCAGATAGCAAAATTCCTCGAAGAGTGATAGGGCTCGCTGTAAACCGCTCGGTGTTTTAGCGATTAACAGCGTATCATCTGCGAACATGAGGATGGGGATTTTCACGCCCGCCAATATAGGAGCATCAGTTGTGTTTGCTTCCAAAAATTTTACAATACCATTGATGAATATAGAAAACAGCGTTGGAGCCATCACACAACCTTGTCTCACCCCTTTTTCCACTCGAAAAGGGGAGGTAACCTGGCCCTGGGTACCCCACCTGATTTTTGCGTGGTTTCCCAATTTCACCATGTTTAAAGGAGAGAGCACACACACTTTAGCGCTGGTTAGCAGAGGTAAAGTTCACAAAGTCCCAAGGCTAACAAAACTGATATCAGAAAACAATGGAGAGGTAAGGCAAAAACGTTTGGGGGAAGACCACCCTAAGTCTGAGAGGTCTAACAGAGTAGTTAGACAAAATGGACACTGCTGCATGGCCAGCAAAGAAGAACCATGTAGAACAAACAAGCACATTGAAGTCTGTGACAAATACACACATTGGCTACACAAAATGGCCACCATCACGTGGCCAGCAAACAAGGAGGTATGGAGAACAAAGAAGACTGTTGCCCTGTCCTGCCTGAAGTACCTCCCCCTTCTGAAAAAAATCAGCTTGTAGCATTGCAGGAAATGGATTGCAAAGGTATTATTTACCCAATTTGTCTGGGCCCACCTTTTCAATCGCCCTTTACCCACCAACATTAAATCAGCAATGCCAATACCAAATATTAAATTACATTTGAACATTTCCCAACCACAAAATCAACCATGTCACACATACACAAACTCACATAAATGATGGGCAAGTATCTGAGAACAAAGGATGGTGTCTGGCTAAGTAGGTTTGGACTCCAGGAGCCATCCCAACCCTAGCCACTAAAAGGCCCATGCAGACACAAAATAACATACATTTTGAATTCAATCAAAGGACATTCACCACGACTACCTAAAGGTTTTTTATAAAACATTTAGAACAACAGCAGTGAGAATGTGAAAAATACATTACAAATCCACCCTAAACCTAGTGCAGGGTAAACTAGGCCCCAAACAGTAAAACAACATCACAATAAAATGGTGAACAAATCAGTACAGAATTCGCAAAACCCACACATGAAAATGGAGTAAAAGTATATTTAACCCTGGACTTCCACCATCGAAAAAGTGCAAACATTTCTTCTTTAAAACAGTAAGTTCCACATCTCCCCTCTATTCCAGTCCAAACTGTAGGCCACCTATCAATAAAAACAAATACAAATAAGTGTTGCATTTAACTCAATTGATTTTTGCAAAAATTTATGATTCCATTGGTGAGGATACAGCAGATTGCAGACTAAGAGAGAAAGTGAAGCTTTCCCTCTAAAATCTAAATCCAAAGTGACCAACTGCTGGACGAAGGGAACGAGTCTTCAGGAAGAGGAGGTTGCTATTGTATTTACAGTAACCTCCAGTCTCAATGGCACTTCCTTCCAATACATTAAAAAAATTAATAAAAAGTGCATTTTGGTCTAAAAAAAAAACAAAATGCATTTTGAGTTGATTTTCCAGGTGCTTGAGTAAAAAACAAATCTACCGGAAATGCTGCCCAGCAACGACCTGTGTTGAAGAACGGCAGCTCGTGTTCAAAACGGCCAATGATTTTTCTGATCAGGTTCGCAAAAAGAGCAACGTGAGCATTCCCGCTATCAAGTTGTTTCAGAGCTTCTCGTTGTACATTTTTCCCGAACGGAAGAATGTATTATGTGATGGGGCGATAGAGTTCAAAATCGGTAATTATGTGTCACAAGAGTTATGCAAAATTACTGAATTACTCCAATTAAGCATTATTAAGATTACTCTCAGGCCTAAATGTTTGTTTATAGCTCATTATAGAATTTGATGAATTCCAGTGTAATATCTTCAGCTTCATATAGCAAATCATCCTCTTCTTTTTTTATTTTTATAATGGCATTATAAGCCCATGGGCGATGTAACAAATGTGTTAGAGTTTTTCCCATGCTTTCACTCCCTCCATAAGTTCTCTACTTAATGTATTTCCTCAGGTAGTTAAATATCTAACTGACACCGCCCCATATTTTATGTGTAGCTTGTACATTGACCAGCAATTATGGCTTTAGCTCTGGCGGCGCCCGGTGCGTCAATCACTTTTGGCAGCCCCCACGCCCCATGACCGCCTCCTCAGTTTCTCTCACTACCACTGGGCAAAAGTGCCCCTCATCTCTCCAGTCATAAGATATGCTAAACACAGCTCCCCCCTCCCCCCAGGTCAGGGCCCACCTTAACAGGTCAGCGCCCAGTGCGGCAGCACCGTTCGCTCTGCCCTAAAGCCAGCTCTGCCAGAAGCCCCCAAATTAAACTTCTAACACTTGCAGCTTTTTCACTTATCTATAAATGCGTTTTGAGTGTTTTTAGTGTAACAAATTGTTATGCTGTAATACCACCTTTAAATGCCCCCCAGAGTATCCCTGCACAATTCATCAAGTTTGAATTAAGGGTGAAAAATTCTATTGTTGCTGACATGACAATAACAATTTTTATACTGGGTCAAGTAAGCCCCAGTGAAAAGTATTTTTATGTGTGTGTCCGCTTGTCGATCATATTAGAGCTGGACAGTCACTGGCGCGCCCCCCTTATCCAATACTACAACTGAGCTGTAGACAAATCCATGATCACCAGCAATATATGGCATTATTACTAAGGGAAGTATGCATCACAAAAGATACGGGGCAGTTGAAGTCTGGGGGGAGGAGGGTGGTTTATCTAAGGTTTATTGTTCGCAGCCGTTTTTAAAGGACTATGGCAATGCAATGTCATCGATACGGTACGTGGAATTACGGATTCTCTGTAACTTGTCACTACCTGTTAGCTACATGATTTGCCAATATATATTTCTGTACTAAAGTGGACACAATTGCCATTATTGTAATGATCTGATTCTTCTCTATATAAAAATGAAAATAAAATTATGTTTGCAGAAAAAAATAAAATTGTGTCACATTGTGGTCCCGGAAATAGTACATTAAGAAGCACTTGGGAATTATATGAGAGTTTCTGAGTCACGTGAGGAACTGATTTGAACTGTTTTTGAATTTTAGGACAGTTGTGGAGAGGACTTCAAAAGTGTAGAAAGTATAGGTCTAGAAAATCATTAGGTCATAGCTAAGAATTTGTGAATGACCTCACAATGCATCCCTATATTTCAAAGCTACCACCCCCTCTGTTAAGGGGGAGCATAACATTACCTTGTGAGTATCTAGGAGGTATTAGGAAGGAGCAGGCTGCAAACTCAACCCCCCAGTTGGTAAGGAGCATGATCAGTCATGCTTTTGACTGCACAATTTTGCATGTTAAAAATGCTGATGCAAGCGTTGACTGGGTTGATATTTTCACTAAGTTAAACTTATTTTTGCAGGCATTTTTGACAGCAAATTGTGGGGCAATTTTGCATGGAGAGAAGACAGAACATGAGCTAGTGTAACAGGAGTTTGTAGGTGAATCATAAGTGTACATCCACATATATTGTGACAGAAGGTGTGATTAGTACTAAAAGAAGAAAACTAATGCCGCTGGAGACAAAGCAGGAGGTTTTCTTCTTTTAGTACTAATCACACCAGGTGATGTCACGCTAGGAAGGAGGAAAGCATTTGGGCTGACAGTAAGGAAATATTTAGGAAGAAAAAACATGGATTCCACTTTTTCAGTTTGATCTTTTCATTATATTCATCTATAACTGTCAAACAATAGGGACCTGAAAGCCTAGATTTCTCTAAATCTCGGGAATTTGTCAATGCATCTGAATGCACCATGGTGCACCACTTTAGCATTCATGTTTGGTGGATAAAGCCGAGCCTACTTCCTGTGTATGATGGTTTTACAAAATCCAATGGATTATCGAACTGCTTCTGTGCTAGTTATGAACATTCCCCAAATTGTGATTTCAAAGGAATCCCATGATTTAGAAGAAGTGCATGGGGATATCCTCTTGATACAGCATGTTCCAGTGTGGATCAATGAAATCCCTTTCATCTCTGACTCAATTGTTATGTAAAACATTGAAAAGGTGTTAAGCCTAAAGTGAGCAATATGGTGTATTTACCAACATATAAATACTTGCAGATTTTTCTCAATCATGATTGAATTGTTCATGTAATATAGCCGCCAAAGGAATACCCACCAAGCATAATAAGGTTTTTCCAGCTCCATAGATGGACAGTAACTTTTAGCTCTGGCCACATTGTGCATTCTTAATGTTCAGACCAATGACTCCACCTTTGCAGGGTCTGTAACAGCCTAGCTTGATTTTCACTTTAGAAATACACATGCTTGCATGCATACACCTATGTAACATTTGCTTGATTTTTAGATGTCTATATCACTTACAGGATTACGTTATATAGCAGAGGTGGTGCAGCGGCCAGTGCGGCTGACTCTGGAACACGCGGGTTCACAGTTCGATCCTCACGACCGGCGGCAGGTTAGTCCAGCACCTTGTGACTCTGGGCAATAGCCCGCTTAATCTTCCCGACGGCCCCCAGCGCCGGGACACCTCACCTGAGGTAGCTGCGCGTTACAAATGCTGGTATTATTATTATTTATTATATTATTAACTTCGTCACTCTAATAAATAGTTGTTTTTATGAGGAACACTGTTAGGTGGGTCGTCAGAGGAGTCACACATTACTGGGCCCCTTTTGTATCAATGGGAGCTGTTTACCTCTGGAGTCATGTGGGCCTCGTTTCCTTAGACCCTCAAACTGGGGGCCAAGCATCTCTTTAAGTGAATGACTCACAGGACAGCAATGCAGAGACGTCCAAGACTGAAGTAGGTAGGTGCTGTGGGCTTGACTCTCAGAACTCAGCAACACTTAATAGTTCTAAGAAATCAATCTTCAAAAGACGTCTCGGCTTTAATAAAGAGAAGGACATTAAAGCGCATACAGCTAAATTCTTCACACAAACTCACAAATATATGAAAAATTAGAGTGAGAAGAACAGTTTGGAGTCCCCTCTTGAGAAGCCTTGTAGGAATGATAAGAGTGCAATTCAAATGCCATAAAGATTTGTTACTAGCCCCATAAACCTTGTCTGTGTCTACTATATTAGAACTTTCACATGGCACGTTATGGATGTACAGGCCTTAACATAGGTAAACAGCAATACCCCTAAATGCCTAGTATCTTCAACACTTCATTTTCATTATTAAATTATTGATTTACTGGCTTTGTCAAGCTTTTCACAATAAAGAAAGTATGCCTACAACCTTTAATAATTACCTTTTCAATAACTTCAAAAACAGTCCTATAGGCCTTAACAAGAACATATAGGGGGATATTCACAAGAACGTGCGCTAAACATCTCCAAAAAATGTTAATGCAACTTTACACATCACAGTCTATCGCGGGAAAATAACCTCGTGTTAACGTGGAGTTCACAACACGGCGGTACCATGCGATAGTCTCCCGAAAACGCGGCCAATGTCCGCGATACAACCACCGCGAGATAAAAACACAAACCACAACACCAAAAAACGTGCGATGAGCCCATTCGCGATGAGGAAAGCAGCGATAAGCAGCGCCAGGCCCGCGACACACACACGGCAGGCGGGAATAAGCACAACAAAAGCAGGAAAAAAAAAGACAAACCAAACAGAAAACAACAGCGAAGCACAATGGAGGTAACCGGAGCCAGTACACAACCCCACAAGCCCCATTGGCAACAAAACATTGTACATGGCAGGCCATCGTGGACAAGGTGAATGCAGCAGGAGAGCGGAGGAGGACAATGGAAGAAAACCAGAACAGCTGGAATGATGCGAAACGCACAAACAAGCAGAAACACGCCAACAACCAGAAGGCAGCAATGCACACCGAAGGTGGGAGTCCAGCACCACACCAGGAGCTGGATGATATGGAGAAAATGGTGTCCACCACATCAGTCTGGAGATGGTGGCAGGAGTTGGGGACCGGAAACTGGTCAAAATCAACAGACACAACAGCAACAGGGAGAAGAACAACCAGGGACTGGGGGGACTGGGGGAGATGGGCACAATGGCACACATGCACAATTAAGCACAGCACAACTGCAGACAAACCATGCCCAAGAGTAACAACACCAACCAAGAGCACAAGTCACACAACCCGGCAATATCACACCACTGAACAAGCACAGAAGTGAAAACCACACTGCCTGAATGGGAGAAGGGTGAGCCAAATCAGAGCTGAAGGGACATCTCACACACAATGCAGCACACACACATAGGAAGCAGAGCACCCCAACATCGAACACAATGTGGTACAAACAGCAACATTTGCACAACCGAACACAGGACACAAGTGCACCCGCTTGTGGCCGGTAAATGGCCATACGCATCTGGCAAAGCACGAAACAGGGACATGATAATGCACAAGTACCAACCCACAGCCCTGATGGGGTAGCAATGCATGTATGGCAGGGACCCAGATAGGCCGTGACACACACATTGGCATACAAATCAACACTCAACACAGTTGGATACAAGTGAAGGTGCGGAAACTTTATCAACAATTGTGTGTCAGTACGGCCAAGAGAAGTGCCATGACATGCAGACCAATGCAGCAGCATGTCTGAATGAGGAACGTTGGAAAGCGCCCATGTCCACCCCGGGGGAGTCCATCACCAACACAAGTCAGTGCCAACCCGCGTTGGTTGTCCGCACATGGATCAGGAGTCCAGGCCAAAGCAGCCATGTCCACTGTCGTCTTGGGACATGTGACCAGATCCCCAACATGCAACCAGGCGTCGGGACACGTGCAATGGGTCACATTCAGTTCTGGCTGCAGGTACCTTGTCACTCGTCCATGAACGCGAGTGCAGCAGCGTAGGCCAACATTTCTAATGAGAGATCGTTGTCCACCACATCTAACATGTCGGTGACGTAACAAATCAGCTGTCCCGGACAGATGTGCTGACTCCAACCCCTGGCCCCAATTTGCACGAACACCCAATCGGGGAGCAGCTCAATGTGGTCACTGCACACGACGACTCGTGCAATCTCCCAGGTCCAGTTGCCAGCATGCATGCCAAACATCCAGGCATGCCATAAACGGGCATCACAGTGACACTCCTTGTCGTGGGCCAACAGGGGGCGCACACACACGTAGAAATACAGGTCAGCTACCGTTACGCTGGAGAGGCAGACATCCATGGTACACTCGAATATGCACGAGTGACAATGCAACACAGGCTGAACGCAGGTGACGTTGGCAAGGCGGAAGCTCAGCCGATAACTGATCCGAAGCATTGCCAATGGCAGTGCCCCCAGTACATGCAGCAGACGTGCACGGTACAGGTCCACGTGACTGGAGTTGAGCATGTGTCCGGGAGGGTCTGCCATTGCGTCAGTGGCTCTGCTTGAAGCGGCACTGACTTGCCCCGCGCCAGTCCTGTGGATGAAATGGCACAGCTCGGAGCAATGAGCAGTGTCTGTGTGCAACGGGTGCAGGCCTGGGGTGGGGTGGGAGTACGTGTGAAGGCCATTTCACGCACGCTAACTACGACCAAGGACTTCTGCGTGTGGGATGTGTACACGTTGGTCTCACATCGGGAAGTGCGTAGTGTGGGAGTCGCCAGCAAATGCTATCGTATCTGTCAGGGGGTGCTGGGCACATGCAAGTCCCAGCTCGGAGCTGCAGATGTGCTACCGCCTGATAGTTCAGACAAAGGACCTTTCATCCCTACAGTAACTTCACCATCTGCATGCATACAGGAGATGTACAGAGGCCTGTCGTGGGTGGGGTGGGATGTCTGCGACCCAGGAATCATGGATGATATGCCGAGCACGTGGCACATGAGCGGCCTCACTGTGTGTTATGTTGCCTCACAGCTGCTCCTCCCTCCCACGAGCCCCCACACTTGTGTGCGCTGCGCGGTTGTATCACGTGCACTCCTACGGCACACCATTGTCATGCCTGTCCGCGCATGTCCAGCGGCATGCCAACAACACCTTGAAGCTGGCCGTTGAGGGTGTGCGGCCACGTGAGTGTAGGCCAATGGTCCGGACAGGGCGGACACAGGTGTACAGTCCATGGCTGGCTGTGATCGCGCTGCGATTGAGGCTAGGCATATGACTCATGCAGCCACAGGACTGATACATATAACACTTGGCATGCATGTGCCAAGACCCCGAGCAGTCTTGCGCTCCTACATTTCCCCGTACGTGCGGGCCCGCCCTCCGGGTGCATGCTACATTGCAACATCGACTACTGTGGCCCTGGTGGCGACAACACCCCAACACAAAGACACACTTACCGCACTTCCTGCTCAAGGCCAGACCAGAGCCACGCCCTGATCCCCCTGCCAAATCAGCACACCCCTGCGCTGACCTGACGTATGCCGGACCAGCACACGCCGCTTGTGCATGCAGGGCGGGGTGGGCGAAGCTACACGTCCAAGGTCTCAGCCACTGCTGAGGTGACATGGTATCCTCCGCTGAAGACAGCACACTGTGATGTTGCAGGGCTCCGGCCCATCATGCTGACATAATGACCACACGGACACACTTGCTTGGATGGTGGGAATGGCTACGGGCACGTGCGCCCGGCCACTTTTATTAGCAGGCACACATGTCGAGTGACACCTGTGCTGGATGTGTGTGGGGTGTGTGCACACCAGCCGTCATGGAGTGCCTGGTGCAGTCAAAAAACGACAACAGTGTACATCGTTAAGGACACACCCATTCAACCATAAAGGCCCCATTACTTGAGCTTCACAGAGTTAGTGGCCCCGGATGCACAGCATCCTGCACGGGCCTACCGCCACGGGACGCTGGCTTGCGATGCACTGGGGCAGGGTCACGAGAGCAGAGCAGGTTCTCGTAGATGACAAAGGGGTTGTCGCGGAGTGTCTCGGTGGACAGTGGAAGGTGAACCCCCAGGGCATGATGCAGAGGGCAGAACCATGCAGAAACAGTCACTATGGTGGAGATGAATGGAACAGACACATGTCGGACACCAAGTCCGTCCCAGCCAGATGATGATGCAGACAACCCCCAGGCCATGGACTCAGACGCCACCAAAGTCCAACCAGAAAGTGCCCATGACTCATTGTGCACAGAGTTAATGGCACAAGTGCTGATAGGGGATGCCGCCTGCGATGAGGCGTGTCCAATGATGTGGACTCCTCCATATCTTACCCAGGACACAGTTCCACATGTGTGACCTACTGGACCGCAGTGTAGGCCTGAGGCAGCGGTCAGCAGGGGCCATTCACCGAGTGTCGCCGGCTTACGTTGGATGGTCCCACCGGCCTGCGTAGTTCAGGTTCAGTGGCACCACGGGACGCAGACTTGCGGTGAACAGGGTTAGTGGCACCAGGTCAGTTGCTGCTAGTGTTCGGTCACCTCCGTGACTAGGATCCGGCTTTCATCCGGACTGAGCCGCATCTTCCTCTTACTCCTCTCCGTGCTTTCACTGGTATGGACTCTGCCATTCATGAATCACGACTAAGTGCTGGATGTGGGACCTACTGGACCGCAGTGTAGGCCGGGGGCAGCGGTCAGCACGGGCCCACAGACACGTGTCGTGTGCTTGCGATGCAGGATCTGGGACACTGATCGAAGGGAGTTCAGTGATATAGACGCGGCAATTAACATTTGGTCACTGCCATATTAGACTCAGGACACAGTTCCACATGTGGGACCTACTGGACCGCAGTGTAGGCCTGAGCCCTCATCCAAGTGTCGCCGGCTTGCGTTGAACAGGGTTGGTGGCACCACGTGTCGCAGGCTTGCGATGCAGACTTTTACTTCACTGATCGGAGGGAGTTTGGTGATGTGGACGCTGCCACGGACTTGGGGTCACTGCCATTCAAGACTCAGGACACAGTTCCACATGTGGGACCTACTGGAGCGCAGTGTAGGCCTGAGCCCTCATCCAAGTGTCTCCGGCTTGCGTTGAACAGGGTTAGTGGCACCACGTGTCGCCGGCTTGCGTTGAACAGGGATAGTGGCACCATGTGTCGCAGGCTTGCGTTGAACAGGGTTAGTGGCACCACGTGTCGCCGGCTTGTGTTGAACAGGGTTAGTAGCACCACGTGTCGCAGGCCTGCGATGCAGACTTTGGCTTCAATGATCGGAGGGAGTATAGTGATGTGGACGCTGCCACGGACTTGGGGTCACTGCCATTCTAGACTCAGGACACAATTCCACATGTGGGACCTACTGGAGCGCAGTGTAGGCCTGAGCCCTCATCCAAGTGTCGCCGGCTTGCTTTCAACAGGGTTAGTGGCATCACATGTCGCAGGCCTGCGATTCAGACTTTGGCTTCACTGATCGGAGGGAGAATAGTGATGTGGACGCTTCCACAGACCTTTGGTCACTGCCATTCAGAACTCACGACTCAGTTCAACATGTGCCAACAACAGGGCCGAAGAGTACGCCGGTGGAGTATGTCAATGAAAAAGGAGTACTGTGGGCCAGCGCCGTGGAGGCCAGCGATGTCTGCGGAGGCTGCAGAGGTCGCGGGACTGGGGCCTGGAGCTTGCACTGGCACGTGGTGGGCCCTCTTTGACACACGCCGGTGTCGGCAGGTGAGCGGAGCCTCCTTGGTGCGCTGGGCCAGGCATGACGGGTCTGGGGACCAGCGGCCCGGGGTGCAGCAGGCGTACAGGGATGCAGGCCCCGCCGCGCACGACGCCGGCATTGTGGCGGGCTGGGAGGTGCCGCCCTGGCAGACGCGTTGGCCATTCCGAATGAGAACCACGCCCAGTAGACTGGATTTTTATTCACACCCCTACGCAGGCCTGGCGTACGAAGGGCCAACCAACTCCGCCCGCGCATACAGGGGGGGACATAACGTGCAACATTTCCACGGTCTGCCCCACAGCCTGTGGGGACATGGTAGCGTCTGCTGGCCACTACACTCCATGCACCAGCAGTTAATGTCCACATGGCCATTTCCATGGTTTGCACACTGAAGTCTGTCCGCCACCTCCACGCCACACCTGGCATTGGGTAGGTTCTCATTCATTAGTCACTTGCCGCTCTCGCACATGCCTGCTCCAAGCCTCTCCTCACATCCTGCTATTGTGTGGCTGTGGTGCCATGCCGTGGCTGGGTTGTGGGCATGGCAACCCCAGGTTCCCAATGGAGTCGTGTTGTCGTGTCTGGTCGGTTGGCATGTTGAATGTAGTTGTGCTGCGTGCCCATTGCCAGTGTCGTGGAGGTGTGTGGTGTGTTCATTTTGGACTTACCAAAGAGCACAGCATTTCCATAGGTGCCATCCTGGGAGCGCTGGTTGATGATGGACTGTCGGGAGATGTAGGAATCATGCACTCTGCCTGGGGAGTTGGCCACGACATTGTTGAGGAGTCCCGGGTGGTCCACTATTGCCTGCACATTCATGGGATGCGTGTGCTTTCTGTTGAGGTTGTTGTGTGCAGTGTCGGCAGGGGGCACGAGGGGTACATGCGTGCAGTTGATTGCCCCGACACGTGTGGGAATCCAGCTATGGCGTGGGAGCCTTGCTTGGTCTCCAGCTGCTCCTGCGCAGTGTGGGTGGAGTGGAGGTCCTGGGGTACCAGGCGGATGATGGCATCCTGGACAGCTGTGATGAACTTGGTTGGAGCTGGCTGTGAGACTCCTCCGACTCTGGCAGTTGTGGGTTGGAAGGTACCAGAGGCCAACATGTGCAGCACAGCCGGCAGCTTTGTCTGCGGAGGGATGTTCGTTGTGCGCTGTGTTGGTACCGTCAGCAGGTGGGCGATGTGGGTCAGGATGCGGGGGATGGTTGTCCTTTTGGGCCTGTAGTGGGCAATGTCCTCCTCTGGCGTTCGGTCTGTGCAGCTAGTGCGTTTACGGTGGGTCCGCTGTCTTTGTGTACGCTGCCTCTGTGGTGGTCAGGGCAGGGCGGGACGGGTCCTGGGGGTGGTGGCGGGCCTGGGGGTGGTGGTGATGGTTGTTGTGGCCCTCATGGGTCTCCGAGCTGCATGATCATTGTCTCCATGGCATCTGTGGGTCTTCAGATGTGGCTCTTGGCTGGGCTCCCTTTCATGCAGCAGGTAGTCGTCCTGCTTAACACCAGCAGAAGGCAGGTGCTAATTCCCTGCTGCTACCGCGACTTATCGCCTGTTTTTGGTTCGCATCGCAGATCTGGCAGTTCATTGTGAAAGTGGTGTAGTGGTGTTTTCGTGTGTTTTTGCACCGGAATGCCTACTCTGCATCTCATTAGGGTAGTTGGTGGTGTCACCCGTGGAGGTAAATTTTGCGGCAGTTATCGCGGGAATACTTGCGTTGTCTGCAGTTTGCACCCGCTTGTGAATGGGGCGTTAAATCTATCTCCACTTTTGATGCGTTAAGGTGGCGATAACTCGGCGATAAGTCCTTGTGATTATCCCCCATAGTTTCTTCCTAAAGGAACCATACTGATTTCTAGCAGATCAAACATGGCTGAACTTAAAGTTTGTTCTGAGAGACACATACATGTACAAGGGCCACGCTCAAATTAAATTGGCACATGAGTATTATGAAGTCTCTTCTTAAAGACAGCTAATAACCAGCCGTGGCCCATGCAGGTAAGAGAGGTGGGGCCAGGTGGGGGGGATTTCGACAGACGATGACGAGGGAAAATTAATTATTTATTTAATTTTCCTTCGTGGTCGTCTGTCAAATCCCCCCCAACTCGGCCCCACCTCTCTTACCTGCATGGGCTGCAGCTGCTAATAACATACAGCTGGAATTGGGGGGCTTATTTAGCCTTTGGTGAGCTGTACTCTGTTCTGCACTGCCAGACGCATGTAGAGATCTCAACCAGGCAGGCAGAGATACCTGTACTTTTAGAGGAGCTGCTACAGCTAGCTGTACTGTAGGCACTGAAGCTTTGATGTGCAGGCGCTATATTTAATGGAGTCACTCAGCAAAGTTTTTTGTTTTTCATAAACAAATTTCTAAGGTGAGATGTTTTTACTGAAAACAAAGAAGAAATATCCCTTGACACTCTAGGAATTTTCTAACAGTGCGTCATGCCATTTTTAGGTTGAGCATGAGCCAGCGCGCAAGCACTGCTCTGGATGATCTGTGGTAGTTCAGTACTAGAGAGAAGCCCCGCCCACTCCCCAGCCCATATTTTTTATTGGCTTGTGTCTTTGTCCTTTGTAAATGCTGGCTTCTGATTTTGTAATTAGCTTGTTATTCCCTCCTTAGTACCGCTGTGTCATCATTTGTAACCTCCCATGGCTACTGGCCCCTTTACTTGGTTGTTACAAGGTATGTGTTCTATTTTCTTTAATGAGTTTCTCCTACTGCAAGCATGATGACGTGCTTCGCTTACATTCAGTGCACCGTGTGTGCTTTCACTTTTAAAGCTGCCGGGACAATGGCGGCCACTTCGAATCCAAGGCCATAGGTCTCGCATTTAAATGCGAGACCAATTGCATTTCAAATATGTTTTTGTTTAACTATTCCTGTGTTTCCACTTTGACCTAAAAATAATTTGTTTCAGGGCTCATGGTCGTTGGCGAGACGCCCGGGTCCCACGCTGCAGCTTCCCAGGCTCTGCTTCCGATGAGCGGAGAGTGCCTCTGGAGGAGCCGGGGTGCAGGCAGGGTCTAGGTGAGCCAACTGGGACGGGCGAACCTCTTCCACCATTCGAAAGATAAAAAACACAGCGGGCATTTCGTGTCTGACAATGCTCCGGGCTAGATATCGCTTTTAATGCACTATGAAGAACGGGTTGTGGAAGAACAATAGATGGTCTTTGTCTGGAAATATTCCCTAAGGCGGGACCTTCCCGCCTGAAGCAAGAAAGTGTCCTTTAAAGCGAGAGCGAGCACCTTAAAGAGGGACAGTGCCTCCTAAATAATCTCTAAACCTCGTAAAGGGAGACAGCCAAAGGGTAAGGCTGGTAGGGCGGGGGTTGCCCTGTGATTGGCTGGCCGGTCAGGGCAGCACTGGCCCATGAACAGCCTACTGGAAATAGAGTGTGAGTTGTGCGTGTGGAGGTTTCTAGCCACAACTGTGCCACAGAAGCCAAGACCCACAGGACAGACACAGCACCCGCTGCCAAGCATGCCGCCCACTGGCTAGGTGCACTCTGGACCGGGTGCAGCACTCTCAAGGGAGAGGAAGTGCTTCGTCAAAAATCCTGACAGCGGCGAGACTTCCAACCCCCGCGGGAGCAGACAGACATAGGGCTCTGCTGGTGTCACCGATCCCCGCCGCGGGAGACAGCAGGTAACCCTCTGCCACAGCACAAGCAATTAGCTGCACACCGTGCTGCCCTGGGTGTCATCCTCCAGCACACGGCAGACCCCACAACAATAGCGTAAACTCGCGTCTTTAGTTCACTTTCTGCCACAGGTTAGCTGACCGCTTTTTTCCCCCCAGCACCCTGCTTGAAACCCCTGCGCATTACATGACCAGAGCCCACGTATAAGCTTCTAATCCAGTCAAAGCAGAACCCACCATGATAACAGTTCTATAAAAACCCGTAGTGCACAGGCAAGCCTTCGACGTCACTGCTACTGCCCACATGCCAACATGGACTGGATGGATCCATTGCACCGGCGTTCCACTGTAACAATTGGGACATTTCCTTTACCAATCATTGTTTTTAAGGACCTTGTTCTAATGAATGAATTTGAGCTGCACAAATGCTATAACGACTAACCTGCATTGATTTATTAAATGAAAGCCCAGCAATGGAAATGTGGTGGCCCGGAGACAATTTGTGTTGCCCACCTCAGTTCATGCGACCATAGACACAATTTCCAGTGCTGGGCTTTTGTGTGACCTACTGTCGCATTCTGGGTGTTGTAGTCTTGGTTTGCTTTCATTGACCAAATTACACCAACTGACCTGATAGCAATTGATTTGTAGCAGAAAAGTCCATGACTGGAAACAGTTTGCTTGTTGGCATGGAATATGTTGGCCACCATAGGGGACATGATAGATTAACACACAGCTAACCATTTGACATCAATGGCCACGGCATACAGGAACGTTGTGTCCTAACACCAGGGCTTTAAGTGGGATGAAAAAACTGAGGGGTCTCTCAAAGGGGCGTGGCCGATGGTATTAGGGCGTGGCTTAAAACACTTAAGCGTGTTTATCATAGTGTGCCGCCCAACTGGTGCCCCTCAACAAAGCAGAGGCACCTTACACGAAGGAACGAAAGCTAGAAACACTGAACTCTTCCCATTAGAAGTAAAGTTCATTTTGGGATAATCTTCTTTGGGAACTTATAAAACATTTGGTGTTTATACATGTCCTATGATCAGGTGATATTGGTGGCACCATCTTAGAAATGTGGGTACAACTGTGTTATGTTTCATTTTAATCTGACAAGGGCTACACACTCATTTTATAATAATATATAAGGTTTATAATTCTTAAAATCAAAGGCTGCAATTTCCCCGTATCTGGGAAAATAGCCAAGGTGATTGTTTGCATCACCTTCGTACAACAGCAATTAATTTTAAAAGAATTTAGAAATATTTGACTAAATATTTCTTTGGATCATGATGCCAGCTCATGAATTCACGAGTGGTAGGTAAATAAAACTATCCTTATCTCACCCCTTGGCCTACAGTAGCACGTGACAACAGGATGCCAGGGCTGGAAGCCGTAAAGCCACTGCAGGTACAAAGTTTCATACATACACGGGAGGGCGTGAGGGTCTGAGCTGCCCATCAGCTGAGGCAGTTTTTAGGTCAAGCCTGGGCAGCGCATGCGCTGCTCTGCGAGGCATGCTGTACTGAGGTAGGGACTTGAAGCTCCGCCCACTCTCCACCCATATTTTTCATTGACTTGTGTCATTGTCCACTATAAACTGTGCCTTTTCATTGGTCAATAGGCTTAGTAGTCCCTCCTTACTACTGCCTTGTCTCATTTTGAAACCTCTCATGACGACACCCCCGTTACATGTGTTACTCGGTAGGCTTTAATTACAGCCTCCAAGCACTATTTTCTCAAATAGCTCTGTCCTGTCTGGTGTTGCAGGCAGGACACGCTCTCTCCTAATGCTTTCTTTTTTTGATCTTTATAGCACGGGCGCCAAATACAGTTGCAATGCAATAGCTCTCACATTTGCGAGAGTTTGAGCTATTGGCATTGTAAATGACAATGCCTTTTATTTATCTGTTTTAAAAACAACACATAAATAAAAGGCATTGTCATTTACAATGCCAATAGCTCAAACTCTCAGAAATGCAAAACCTATTGCATTGCAAATGCTTGTTTTGCTTTCCTTGTTAGGACCGCCTGTCTTTCTGGGGGTTGAAATACGAAAAAACATGTCAGAATGTCCTCACTAAATAGGGCAGACAGTACAAGGTATTTTAACTGATAAGCCAGTCTCAGTTGTGCTACTGGTCAAAGTTTTCTGCCACTGGAGCCCGCAGATACTTTGCCATTGGAAACTTGCAGTTCCCCTGAGTGTAGATAGAGTGGAAGTATGACAGGTTTGGTGGACAGATTACCTTGTCTGCCAAACTCTAAGGCTCTTCAGTTTTAGATGGAGCTCACAGCCTTCAGCTCATGATCTCAGCTGGCTCTCAGTTTTCCTAGCAACCAGGACACCTTAGTTAAAATAAATACCGCCACCGCCCATTGGCATGGCTGCACAGTGGGTGTTATCATGTCCTCTTCCAACCTGACGGATAGAATATCATCCATCAAGCATTAAACCTAGCCCAAAGACTGGGCCCCATCTATGCTCTATTCCATTTAAAGTGTTCCCCTACCCCTCTGGGCTACGTCCATAGTTAATTAGCATTTTCAACAGGGACTATCTGTTCCAGACATCACATGGGCTACGGAGGCGGCCGTCTCAACACCGCACCTGCTGTCAATCTGTTGTTGTTATGAGCGCTGTATAGTGTACCTTGAGGCCCCACAGCACGGGAGCATTTTCAACAGGAACTACCTGTCCCAGACGCCACAGGACCTAAGGAGGCAGCCCTCTCAACACCGCACCTGCTGCCAATCTGTTGCTGCCACGAGCGCTATTGTGTGCATATTGAGGACCCTCAGCGTGAGGTGTTCCCAGGTGAAGACCAGACATGAGCAGGACCGTCTGCACCCCTCCGCAGCCATACGAGGCTGGGCTGGGCCTACTCTCTTGGGTCCTCGCTCTTTGGGACATTGCATCATGGTCGACCCACGGTTGCTGTTTTCCGCTGTTTCATAGTAAGTTAGTGACTTTGTCTCCCTGTTTTACTTTTACATGATTACCACTCCCTGGGCCTAGCTGTATCGTGTGCTTTGACTTTATTATTGCCCTGTAGGCTGCAGGGGTTTTGTGGCCTCACAATGGGGAAGAAGAAGGAGGTGAACCCAAAACCCATGTCGGGCCTGACTATAGACACTTTTTTAGAGAGAGCTGTGGGTGTCATCTCTAAGGAAATTGACCTAGCGGAGTATCGCTTGTCTCTTGATCATGCTGGAATTCCAACTATACCTCCGCCTTCGCTTATCGTCAAAGGCTTCGAGGAGTCATGTAGCCCCTTTGGCTGATGGGGAATCCTCTGTTAATATCCCTGTCACCAGTCCCCCTTTGGAAGCAGTGGCCCATATGTCTCCTAATAATCGCTCTCCTGCTGCTAAATGCAAGCGCAAGTCTAGACTCCTGACCCTTAGACCGGAGGCCTTGCATTATCCATATTTAGGCAACCCGCTGCCTCTAACAGGAAATTATCCAGATGCTAATGTTGATATGGCTTAGTTGCCTATCATGACTATATTTGCAATTGGTATAATTGACTACCTGAACCTAATCAAGGAGAGACTTGATAAGGTTGCTGAGGAGGTCGGTAAAATCACCAAGTCTCATCCCTACCAGAAGCCTCCTTCCACTGAATTGGCTCCAGTTGTTACCATGTATTCAGGTCCTATGTTGACTTCTACAGTCCCAGCCCCAGCTTCAGTTCCATCTCTTCCTAGCAGCCAAGCTGTGAATCCAACTGTACTTCCTCCTGCTTCTAGCTCCTTGCAGCGTATCACTGGGACCAGGGTTATGAGGGGTGCTAACCCTCCATGTGCCAGCCCAGAGTTCCCCACAACTACTAAGAGTGAGGTTGTTTTTTCCTTTCCTCTGGCAGCTACAAGGTACGTCGTAGGCTGGGGAACTCCCCCAGCCGACACAAGAGGGCAAGTGAATCATTTGTCCAGCTAAAAAATAAGGTGTCTGAATGGATCGGCCTTCACTCCAATCTTGGCCCCCTTATTCATGATCGAATTATCATGGTGAGAAGAGTCAGTTGGTTGGGGAAGGATCCCAAAAGCTAATGGTGGGACTCAGTGGTGTTGATCTTTAACCAATGTCAGGTTGCTATATTAGTGGCAATTAGCTCACGGAGATGCTGTTCCATCTTCTATTCAAGCCCTTCCATTGGGCTTCTTCCACTGGCCCGACGTTGTTGATGTGGCCCCATGTTCTCCAGCAAGGCATCAGGGCCACAGTCCACCCTCGGCCCTTTCTGGGATTTCTTCCCTGGAGGCTGTGAACCGCTTTTCCCCTTGAGCACCCTGGACTCTTGCGATTGACTAGCTCCTCAAGCTCTTCTTGTGAACCTAGTCAGTTCTGATAGCAGCTCTCTCATCACTCCAGAAGCGGGTTCTAGTGTATGTCAACGTAATATTGCGAACCGGCTCAGCTTGAATATTGCCAGACTTTCTTCAAATTCAGTGGCCCGAACTGGCATGCTTTTATAAGAGATTCAATGTGATTTGCATTCAGGAAACCTGGGAGACCTCAAATCGTTTCTTCCTGGAGGGCTAAAAAGCTTATTTTATTCCAGCAATCACCTAATTCGCTGGTAGGGCTAAAGGGGGCATATTCATTTACATCGCATTGGCAGTTGAGGCTCATGTTTATGTTTTAACTTCCGGCTCCTCAATACTTCAGGCATTAAGACTGTCAATTTCAGGTTTTAATAAATATTTTGTACTGCATTTTTAGAATGCTACCTCTACTCACCACAATCCATCTAATATATCCTATCTGTGTACCTTCATTGAATCTTGGACTGAAATAGGGGTGGCTCTCCTAGCCTAATTATTGCGGGGACTTTAATATCCACCTCTGTGAGTGTCCCCTTGGTAGAAATAGGGTAATGCCCCCATGTAGGCTCCAGGAGGCACTACACATGTTGCATAAAAGTGAAGACACTGAGCTAAAAAAATTGTAAGTGGTAACAATTTGATTTTTACGTTGGATAAGCTGATTTATGCCCAAATCTGCATACTCTACCCACGTTTACTGGCAGGGGCTGCTCTTCTATTCTAGATTTTATTTTTGTTTCAGCCTCACTTTTCCTGTTGGTGTCTTATTTTAGTATTTTACAGAGTTTCTTCAGTGACCATAATCCAGTTTTTATTAGCATGATTTGGTGGCAGCCTATCTTATCATGCACCCAGGAGACTCTTGGTGCTCTTTCCCTTACTGATCAAGGAAGGCACATCAGGTGGGCAATGGTTGAGCCTGAAAGATTCAAAGCACTCCCTATTTCATAGCTGTGCTCAGGACTTTGACAGCTGTCTAGAACCTACTGGCACTGATACATCAATCATAGAGGCTTTTGGTCGTATTTAAAAAAACCAGTAGTGATTTGTTTTATAACGCACCCGGTTACTAACTCCACTCCTCCTGGCCCGAGATGGTTTGACTCTGGTTGCTCTAATGCCCTCAGGTTTCTAAAATCTGCACTTAAAGCTATGTCTAGAAACAAGGACTTGATTTCCATCTCCCACAAAAATTATAAGCTTGAGTTAAGAAGACATAAAGAATAACTGAGAGCCCAAGGTTGGGATAACCTAGTTCAAGCAAGTACATGGAAAAAAAGTTAAACCTTTTGGATCGTAGTGAACAAACTGTGTTTTGCTCAGGGAAACAATGTTGTGATGTGTCATCACATTGTTGCTGACCAATGGGTGGCTGACTTTATAGGTATATATTATTAACAAGCACCTTCTGTGCAAACAGTCACTCCCGTGATGCCTCTCGGCGGTCAGTCCATGCTAGCCTTTTTTTTTTAAGTCCTCATACTATCTACAATCTATAGTAACAGGCACCTTACGAATTGTGGCTACCCATGTGTCTGTCAGATTGGATATTTTTCTTCTAGCATAGATTAATTGGGCTATTGCAGGTAACATTTACGTCTTGTGCCCACTGCTATGAGATGATGTAGTCATTTGACAGATCGGTTCAAAGAATGAGAAGGTTTATATTATATGTATATACATTGAATCCTATCAGCCATTCCCCCCTTGTTTCTTATCTTCCCACCTGCCCATCCTCTCAAAGAAGGCCACTGAGTTCTTCCATGCATGCCATGAGGGGGCTGAGGTTTGGGTCCATAACTTGCATATTTCCCTTCTTGCAATCAAGATTAGGTAGAACATCAAATGTCTTTGTTTTATATGCAAACACAAGTCCCTCAAGTCTTGCTGCCTAATCCCAAACATAATCAGGACAGTGCTTACCTCCACCTAAGAGCCCAAGTCATTGGATATTGTCTTACCCACAGCTATCCAGAAAACCTCCAGCATCGGGCAAGTAGCAAACGTGTGTGTCATCTGCCTCATTGCTTCCGCAACGCTTACATTTAGAGTAGCCACCTCCCCTTATTTTTGCCAGTCTTTTCGAGGTCCAATAGACACTATAAAGGGTATAAAAGTTTTTCTTCTTTAATGCAGCAGATTTAACTACTGTATATAGTGTAGATAGAGATACTTGCCATAACTCTTCCATCCAAGCATCCGGCAAGTATCCATCCCATGCGGAGGAAGGTGCTTTCAACTTTAAATTGGCCGCTGTGAGTAGATATTGGTACCATAATGCTACCTCCTTTTTCTTGGGTCGTGGATCTTGGAGGTCTGTTTCCATTTGATTAGATTGCACTTTTGTCCAGTCTTGGGTCCTTAGCCACAAGTTTACTTTAATTATTTTAAATCTAGAGATTTTCCCTCCTGTCTTCAGATTCCAGTACTCCCATGTCAGGTTCTGTCCGTCATCTAGCATCTTCTGGGTGGATGGTGAGACCTGGAAACCAAAGCTGCTGCGCGGCAGCAGTACTGCTTCGGCAGCTCTGCGCTACCTGGAGGGCTCTCCCGAGAGGCTGCCGTGATGTTAGGGTCACCGTAGGCAGAGTCAGCACCAGACGCGAAGGCGAAAGAGAGGTGCCTTGGCAACAGAGATTAGATGCCGGCAGGAGGAGAGGCAAAGGAGGTGAAGGAGACTGCATTTGCAGATATGCTCTGATGGACGGTGAGCTCCTGATAGATGGTAAGCCCTCCCCAGCTACTTGCCCCCTGCTTGATACTGTAGTAGATAAACAGGTGGGCGATAAGGAGCAGAGGTGTAGGGGTCAGATAGAGGCTGCAGCCCTCAGGTGGGGGGTCAGAGGGAGGCTGTAAGTCGAAACGCTCTGAGGTCACACAACACTGAATGGGTAGAAGACAGCGAAAGAGCAGTGTTTGGGAAGAAGAGCTCCCTGCCATCTGCGAAGGTGATAATTAAGCATATAAAGCCCAGGGTCAATACACACTTGGTTAAAAAATCTACCAGAGCTGACATAGCCTCGAAATTAAAGGAAAAGCGGGGCCAGACAGTGTCTAAGCCCCCAAAAATTACTCCCTCACTGAAATCCTATTTTAAGGCCAGGATAGACCCGAGCAAGGAAAAGGGGGAGAGAAGCAGTGAAGCTTTTAAGAGCTACGCAAGGGAAGGCTTAAGGGACACAAGAGTCATGGAAGCAGGCAGTCATGGTGCACCCGGCAATCCCCACGGAAAATGCATTTGCATGTTTAGACATAGAAGAGTTAAACTTGGGGAGGGAGGGCGATACGGTGGAAGCAGGAATTACCCCGTGCATCCCCACATTAGATGCTGAGTCAGGGAGAGATGGGCCAAAAGGAGCAGATACAGTCCAAGGGATGTTAGGCCAACTTGCCCAAGAGATTAAAGATCGTTTTTCAATCACCGAGTCCAACCAAAAGTAGATTCAGGCTACCTGCATAAGTCTGGAAGTAAAGTTAGAGAATCTAGCGCAACGAACACAGGTTTTAGAATCCGGACTAAAAGAACTTCAGTCGGTCGTTCAAGGAAATAGCCAAGAAGTAGTACGCTTGAAACAAAGAAAAAAAATATTGTCGGACAAGCTAGAAAAGTTGGAAAATAATGCTAGGCAAAACAATGTCAAATCTTGGGGGTTGGGGAAGGCATGGAGGGAACAGATATTAAACCTTTTGTGATACAACTTTTGAGAAGTGCATTCCCACTGGAAGAGAGTTTCGCTAACCTTGAAGCAGAAATACTCGAGTGCACAGAGATCCCTTTAAACTACGCCCAGGGAGAAAAAGCCCCCGCAAGATTCTGGTAAACTTCCTATCCTATAACATAAAAGAGAGGCTTCTAAATCTGGCCCTCAAAGAGAAAAATCACTGCAAGCATTAGGAGTTACTTTCAGGGTCCATGCTAGCCTTTAACCTAGAGGAGTTACTCAGAGCATTCAAGGTTAAACACGATACAAGACTCCGGGCACAGATGGCATACCTCCAGATCAGTTCCTTATTGAGGTGGAGGTTTGGGACCCAGTCATGCCCCACATCTTAAATGTTTCAGTTAGAGAGGGCCCCCTTAGTCCTTTTCTGAAATGAAGGTCCCCCTATTGGCCCTTCTCTGAAATTGTCCTAGTTTTAAAAAAAGGGGCTAAAGACAAACCAAACTGTTATCAACCAATTTCCATCATTGACTCTGCTATAAAGATTATGCAGCGTGTCCTGCTGTCTAGACTCACTAATTGGGTAAAGTAGAATATCAGAGTTTCAGACGTACAGTGGGGTTTCAGGCAAGGGAAGTCTACTATTGATGAGTGCCTGAACTTTTACTTAATGATTAATAAATATACCATGGCTTGCCCTGAATCCCTCCACCTGGCTTTCACGGACCTCACGTCAGCCTTCAACAAGGTCAACTGTGACAAACTCTGAGGTATCCTTCTGGTGATGGGGGCTGATCCCAAAATTGTATACTATCTGTGGGACCTTCACGCATACATGACTGCATCTGTCAGGTATATTAGCCTAGCAGCCCATACTGACTGTTTTAAAACAGAAAGAGGGGTCAGGCAAGTGTGCATTTTGGCCCCTTTTTTTTTACTCTATATATCAATAAACTCAAACAGGCCCTGCTGGAATCTAAGGCTGACTGCCCCCAGGTAGGCTACCATCAGCTCCCTGATTTGCTATCCGCGGATGATGCTGTCCTGATGGCACAGACTGCAAGGAAGCCTGCAGATCCTCCTAAATTCCTTTGTTAACTTTATGGATAAGCTAGACTTGGTAGATAATTCTTTTAAATCTTATGTGATGGTTGTGGGTCCCAGTTCAGCTAAAGCCAAGCCTTTCAGCACTTTTAGTAACCACACAGTTGCTAAGATTAAGGCCTTTTCATACTTGGGAGTTTTGTTTGACTCTAATATGTCATGGAAACCGCTGATGAGTGCTAAGACCAAGGAGCTTTCCAGATCTATTGCTCCAGTCCTCCAGTTCGCATTGTGGCTGGGAAGTAAACCTCTTAAGACTCTGATGAAGATATATCAGGCCAAATGCTCTTCCAAAGCTGCTTAGAGCAGTGAGATTTGGGTGTATACAGCCCTTGACTGCTTTCAGGTGACTGAAAACAAATTACTGCAGCAGTTACTTAGTGTGCCGCAGAGTATTTCATCTTTGTGTGAGCATGAAGAATTGGGGGGTGGGTTATCTCAGTGACATTGTAGCCCTGCACCTCCTGTTAGGCTGGATCAGGCTATAGACAAATAATGTCCTTTCCCTGAATTGGCTGATAGTGAAGGACTGCCTGTTGCTTGATGGGGCTTTAAAAGTCTAATGTTTTAAATACATCAAGGAATCCTTTATGCAATTGGGTAGGGGGAGCTTTTCTCTTGCCCTGAGGGCATATGCAAGAAGAATAGGTCTTGGACGAAAATACATTTTCTAGAAAGAAGCGTTGTCGCGAGAGAAGAGTCAGACCTCCTGAAACCTTCGGTTTGGAGATACGTGATGCTGACAGCAGTACAGGTGAAGGAGATTTACCGGCTTTATGTTAAAAACAACATAGACTGCTACTTGCTCACTAGGTTTAGGTTCAACCTGTTGCACTTATTGTTAGCCTCCGCCAGAGGATGTTTTGATGCAGGGTCTTTGGGTGCTTGTGGCTGCAACAATGTGTCTCCTCAGGACACCCTTCACTTTGTTATGTTTTGTAAATATTTTACTGCCCCAAGAAGATATTTTATTATTCCTCTTTTGAAAGGTATGGTTTTTTTTCCAGTTCATGCTGCCCTTGTTTTTTTTACTGTTGCTGAGCAATGAATTTGTGAATTTTCATGTTACCTGCTTTTTAGGTCGAGCATTCAAGACCTCTTGTATATACTTTAGTATATACTTATATGTGTATGTACTTTGTGGGCTCTGGAGATCAGCCCTAGGACTTGTCTGCTTCCGCTGAGGAACTTTATTTCTTTTCAACTGCCTTTATTTAACTGTCTTGATAGAAAACGACCAGTAGAGGTCAGTAAAATACCAGAATTGCTTTCTGCTTGTTTAACTGCCTCTATTTAACTGTCTTGATGGAAATTGACCAGTAGAGGTCAGTAAAATACCAGAATTGCTTTCTGCTGAGGGACTTTCTTTTTTTATTTTTCTGGCAACTGCCTCTATTTAACTTTCTTGACAGAAAACGACCAGCAGAGGTCAATAAAATACCAGAATCACTTTAGCATTCTCTAGATTCCAGTCCATAGAAATTGTCTTCCACGAGCACCCGTAGACAATAACATTTTTTTAAAATCTTGTATTTTCAGTGATATGACCACCGAAGGCCCTGATTTTATATTTAAAACAGAGCTTTGGACTATACCATTTCCCGCTGAAAGGCAATATTTCTCTCGATGTGTTCCCATACCTGGCGTGTCACGCAGTTTGGTGCTTACTTTCCCTCCATGTTAAAGAACAGTAGATGTTTCAGCACCCAGGCTAATGTGCTGCATAGCTAAATACATATAAGGTCCCAAAGGCGAGACCGATTGCATTGCAAATGCTTGTTAAGATCTGTTATGTTCTTGAGGAACATGCGGAAAGGGTGACTGATTTTTACTCTGTTGTTTTTATGCTTTCTAGGGGTTCTGAAATGGACTATTTTAATGTTTTATTCTGTATGTACATTTATGGTTCTAATTAATCTTAATAAAGTATATTTGAATTGAAGTGTGGACCCTAGTTAAGTTAAACAAGGTTTTGCGCTTGGAAAACAGGTTTATGGATATTTGCACTATCCAAGTGTACTGGACAGTCACTGGACCTTTTCTTTCATGTCAATGCACTCTCATTTAACATCCAATGCCAATGGGTTTTAAACCCATCTTGTGCGTGTTTCAATATTCCCTTTCACTCAACCACGGTACTATTTACATTACTACTGCTTGTAAGCATGCTTTAATTGTACATTAATAATTTTTCTCTCCATTAAACTAATACGCATTTGACTTCTACATCAATTTGGTGTAGTTCATATTTAAGGCAAATGTACCTTTATAAACATGATGTAATCAATATAATTTCAATGCTACTAAGACCTCTGCTGGCATTTTTCATATCACAATACATTGCAATCTAAAAAGATTCTACAATTTGTTAGTTATCGTTCCAATGTATGTTTTTTGTTTATTTTTCCTCCAGTGAACATGCTACAACTCATATAGTATATATGGCTACTATGCCTACTCCACTTGGGCTGACATTTTCCATTATCCAAAAGAATATTACCCAAGATCATGTAAATGTCTGCTAGGACATCTAAACTTTCTGCAGTAATTAAATTATTGCCCACTGATGAGAGAATCAACAACTGTTAATTGCCAGGTTTACACGTATCAATCCGCGATGAGGCTTGGGCTCAACTGAGGGAAAGAAGAAATTACATGCCTAACCGAATGTGAGCAATCAAACTGCTATTAAATGTTATCTCAGCATCATCTCCACATTCTGACACACATGTCCCCTTTCCACATCTCCTTGGAGTATTGTTACCCACTTTAGCTGATGTTAGACTGCTGTACACAACAGCAGGTAATGCCATAACCAAAGCCTACTGAATGGGTGAACTAATCTAAGCAATGCTTAGAGTTTGCTACCAACATTTCAATGGCCATTTGACCTGAAGCAAGTGCACTTGCATGTTTCCCTTATTCCTAAATGCTGTGTGCCTCATTACATAAAGCTGCAATAATCCTAAGAGGCACTAAGGTCTTGATAAACACCAGTCATGGGGTTCACTTTCTCCCAGATTCTGAGTTACCTTCCCTTTCCAAATTCTGCAGCCCAGAAACTGGAATGTGGGATAACGCAGGAGTATAGCATGTTTGTCTCTGTTCTGGATCGGAAAATTATGATTGCTGAAGTTTTTCCCTGCACACATTTGACCAGCATTTACATGGAACAATATGAGCAGGGACAAGCACCATAGTGACGCATTATTTCCTCACCACTTGTTTGATCAACTCAGACGCAAGCACCTGTTTGTGCTGGAGATTACTTCAGGTCCTTTAACCAGGATCTATATTGTAATGTCTCTGACATCTGTCTCAAATGTAACTCTTCCCTCACTCCAAATTGCAGTCTACAAACACCATCAGTCCGAGGTTGCTTTAAGCTGAATCAGTTTTTTAAATGTGCAATGCTTTTTGGGAGTCGTGTACCCATATGGAAGAGTGAAGCAGCTAATTGCAGAATCTAAATTGTTTAGCTAAAAACTTGGGCAGGGTGTAGGTGGCCCTCATGGCGCTGGCCAGTTGGTAGCTATGTTCCAACATCCTACATTGAGCCACAGTTAGGTTATGCAGTGTGTCAAGATGGATGTATGCCTGTTAAGATGTCCGAAATTACCTGATACCTTTACTTTAGCATGTATTACTAATAAGTCTGTCTAATTTTTCAACCTATCTGTAGTTAAAAATAGTAAACTACAATCTAGCCTATCTTAAGATTCATCGTCCACCTGGCAATCAAGACCAATCACTGCATCTTCATAGGAGACCTGAACTTCCACCTCAAAGACACCACCGAAAACTCGATTCACCCCTCCCAAGGCCTATGCGACACCCTAGCAGAATACTTCCACTAGAAAATCATAGACCTCTACAGCAACTTCGACCCCCAACCTACCAACTTCAGACACCTCCTCGCACTCACCAATGCTGCTGACATCCACCAGCTTTCCAACAGGATGCAGCTCTCGACCCAGGACACCAACACCATCATGAACTCCATCCACTCTGGTGCACCCACGGACCCCTGCCCACACCACATCTACAACATAGGGAGAGAAGAAATCAGCAACCACCTCACTGAGATCCTCAACACGACCATCATGACAGCCACTGCCCCCGCCAAGTTGAAGAACGCAGAGGTCAAGCCTCTCCTGAAAAAGGCCTCTGCCGACCCTAGTGTACTCAAGAATTATCGACCCATCTCTCTACTCCCCTTCCCAGCCAAAATCTTGGAGAAAGTCATCAACCTCCAGCTAACAGACTACCTCAAAGAGAACAACCTTCTCAACACTTCCCAATCAGGCTTCCGGGCCAACCACAGCACCAAGACCACCCTTATCGCAGCCACAGACGACATCAGATGCCTCCTCAACCAAGGGGAAACAGCAGCCCTCATCCTCCTCAACCACTCGGCGGACTTCAACACTGTCTCCCATTACACCCTCTTCACCAGATTCCACCACCTGGGCATCCAAGACAACTCTCTCAACTGGATCGCCCACTTCCTCTCCGGCCAAACACAGCGATCCACCTGTCTCCTTTCTCCTCCGAATTCAAGAACATCATCTGCGGTGTCCCGCAGGGCTCCTCCCTCAGCCCCACCATCTTCAACACCTACCTGACACCTCTAGCAGAGATCGCCGGCTCCCACAGACTCAACATCATCCCATACGATGATGACACACACCTCATCCTGTCCCTCACAGAAGACACAGACTCCACCAGAGCCAACTTCCAGAACATCCTGACCAACATCGCCGACTGGATGAAGGCCAACTGTCTGAAACTCAACTCGGAGAAAATGGAGGCACTCATCTTCAGAAACAACCCCTTCAGCCTGGGGCGACTCCTGGTGACCCTCCGCACAGGGTCCCAATTCCTCCAACCACGCACGCAACCTTGGGATCATCCTGGACAGTCAACTAACCATGAAGAACCAAGTTAACGCCGTCTCCACCTCCTGCTTCCACACCCTCCACATGCTTCGCAAGATCTTCCACTTGATCCCCATCTCTAAAAGGAAAACAGTTAGCCAAGCCCTCATCTCCAACCGCCTTGACTACAGCAACGCACTCAACCACCTCCAGACCATCCAAAACTCATCCTCAACCTCACCAGGAGAACCAGCACCCCCCCACCTCAGAGCCCTCCACTGGCTCCTAACCCACACTTCCAAAGCCCTCCACAACTCCAGGCCCGCCTACATCAACCACTGCCTGAGGTTCCATCGACCTACCAGGGAACTACGCTCCTCTTCTCTCGCCCTGGCCCACACCCCCTGCATCCGCCGGAACCGCTGCAGAGGTCTTTCGGAGGTCTTTCCTTCTCCCATCTGCCCGCCAAGTCCCGAATGACCTCCCACTTCAGTTACGCACCTGTCCTTCACTTGAAGAATTCAAAAAGAAGCTCAAGACAAGGGTGTTCGACCAAGGGCGTAAGGACCTAGTGCCCGGAAACCCCCCTGGGATGACAAGTCGCGCTTTACAAGAACTCTTTGATTGATTGATTAAGTGCATTTTTTTTTTTTTATGATGGTGACCTTTCGTTATTTTGTACCCTGTGTGATTAGTGAGGCCTTTTAAATGGAGTCTTCATCTGTTTTTTCACCAGCCACTTTGTATATATTTGCAATATTGTGATCAGTATTTAAATGTGTGTGTATTAAAGCCTGCTTTTTTGTAATTTTATGTGAAAGCATTGACTGCACATTGATTTATTAAGTGTTATGTGGTGCTTTGCTGCGCTCCAAGTTCTCCAGACCTGAACACCTCCATGAGTAGGCCTTGAACTGCTCTGCCTCCCTAGTCAAGGAGTACAAATGGTACCCGGTTTTGGGGGTCTGCAATATGGCAGCAGCTAGATCCATAAACAAAAGTGAAAGACCCCATTGGTCACAATTGAAGCCCAGTAACTTCTGATTGACCTGGAAACCTTTGACCTGGAGTTCTCACAGCAACATTATAAGGTGCCTGATATCTCCAATAGATTCCCTTTGCAGTTATAAGTTCAGTACAAACGTGGCAGATCAATTCTATTTTACCCAGGGACTGTGGTTGTTAAAATAAAACCCAGAATATCTGATTCCTCTGGCATGTTCTCATTTCTAATAGAACATTCATGGTCCCATTTGTGCTCTCCATTCTGCCTGCATTTACGAATATGTCTGCTGTTGGTAACCTTGTGAAGGCGGAGTTACAGGCTTTACAATGAGGGCCTTGTAATAAAGCCCCAAATCCCATCATTGGTATATTCAAAGAATAGGAGGTTTTAATATCTCATTAAAATTAGGAGTGATCAGTAATATTTTTTATATACAAAAAGAAGCGAGTACTATAATTGTATAATTTGGGCAGAAAAAGCACAGCATCCACAATTTACTTTCATGACTTTCAGCACAGCTACGCAATATACAAAGTCTCATAGAAGTGTTCTAGTTGGTTTGTAGATCTTATATTTTTCTTCAGGGAGAGAGGGACAGATAAAATGTTGAGTGTTGTGTACCATAGAGAAAGTGTGAAATATATATTATTATAGCTCATGCACTGCTGACAGATATTTATTAAATATGTGTGCTCCTCAAATGACGATAGTAAAGGCTTGAAGATAAATTATGTTGTGCCAAACAAAGTTATAAAAAATTAATTTGTCAATTGAAAACATCAATTAGACAAATAGGGGAAGATAAACACTAAAAACGATAGGGGACAGGCTAATCCTTGGGATACCCCAAGTGATTTACTTAGCGGAAAATGAAAAGAAAATAGTGCACTACCTGTATTTGATCAGACAGAAAGGATTTATTCCAGGCTAGAGCAATAAATCCTGATAACGTTGTAAAAAATGATGTGGTCTTGGTCTAAGGCACCTGACTGATTGAGCAGCATCTAGATACCATGGGTTATATAGATGCACCTAATGATATGTGTTGGACCTGGCCCTTTTTGCAGGGTTATCCCTAAACTTTTTGCCTTCCTCCTGTAGTTTTCTGACTTTCTTTTTGTTGGGTTTATAACTCTGAACACTTTACCACTGCTAATCAGTGCTAAAGTGCATGTGCTCTCTCCTTTAAACATGGTATGATTGGTTTACACCTGTTTGGCATGTTTAATTTACTTGTAAATCCCTTGTACAGTGGTATCCCATATACACAGGGCCTGTAAAATTAAATGCTACTAGTGAGCTTGCAGCGCTGATTGCGCCACCTACAGAAGTAGCCTCTCAAACCTGTCTGAGGCCTGCCACTGCAGGGCCTGCATGAGCAGTTTACAGCCACATTGACTTGGCATTTAAAACTACTTGCCAAGCCATTAAACTGCCCTTTTACTACATATAGGTCACCGCTAAGGTAGGCCCTAGGAAGCCCTACGGGCAGGGTGTTGTGTAAGTAGAAGGTAGGACATGTGCCTTTATTGTGTGGCATGTCCAGGTAGTGACAAACACCCCATTTTGTTCCTCACTAGTCTGGGGCCTACTCTTCTCATAGACTAGCATTGGGAATTCCATTATGCATGGTTAAGTGGTCATTCCTGATTTGGAAGGAGTAGCGTTAGAATGTTTGGTATGTGTGATGATAAATCCTGCTTACTGGTGTAGTTGGATTTGACATTACTATTTTAGAAATTCCACTTTAGCAAGTGGGCATTTCTCTGTGCTTACGACTCTTTGTGCTTTGCAGCCTGCCTCCAATCCACATCTAGGGCAGAGTGACAGCTACGCTTTGTGCTTACTTTCCAGATAGCCATCACACAGGGAGGGCTTGGTGTAACAGGATTGTATCTGCATTCATCTGCATACTGAATGGTCTTCCTGGGCTGGGAGAGAGGGAGGCAGGGTGCACATACATTTATATAGGCTGTGTCCTGACCTCACACAGATGACTGATTTACCCCCTGCTGTACGTCTGGAGCCAGAGCTGGGTTGAAAGGTGGGGTTGTGCACTTCTAAGGTTTCTTTTGAAGTTCCCCCAGATCAAAGACATTTTGAGTATAAGTACCGGGGCTCTGACCCCATGATTTTAGCACTGCGTGGACTTGTAACCAGATGCTGCTGGCTCTACAGACAGCACATTGCCAGAGGCAAATGTTATGCTTCCAGGAAGAACCACCATTGGAATGACTTGCTTGTTGTGCTGATCTGTGGCCAAATGGGCTGCAAGAAGGATTGCCACTTTTCTGCAAGGACCTTGGTGTGCTAGCCTGCTGCTTGCTCTCTGCTCTCATGCCCCCAGTTGTTCTCCTCGGACCAGTGACTCTCCAGAAGTGGCCATGGGACTCTGATTCTGATCTCTCCAGTCACGTGCAACTGGCACGTGGAGAGCGATTGTTAGACCTGGCATCATTGGTGTGGTTTTCCCTGACTTTTTGCCTCTACCTCCTGTGTTTTTGATGCTGTGCTGGATTTTGTTTTTGCTGGCTTAGATGCTTTGGGCATTTTGCCACTGCTGATCAGTGTCAAAGTGCAAGTGCTCCCTGTGTAAATTGATATTGAAATTGGTTCTCCCTTAATGGCATATTTGTTTTACCAGTAGGTCCCTAGTAAAGTGCACTAAGTGTGCCAGGGCGGTTAAATCAAATGCTACTAGTGGGCTTGCAGCACTGATTGTGTCACCCACATGAGTAGCCCTGAAAAGATGTCTCAGGCCTGCCCACCGCAGTGCCTGTGCGCATTTTGTTAACTGCCATGTCGACCTAACCAGTGCACCCACTTGCCAGGCCTTACCCTTCCCTTTTCTTACACATAGGACACCGCTATGGTAGGCCCAAGGTACCCCTCTGGGCAGGGTGCAGTGTATGTGAAAGGTAGGACATGTACTGGTGTGTGTAACATGTCCTGATAGTGAAATACTGCCAATTTCGTTTTTCACTATTGAAAGGCTATTTTGCCCATAGGACAGAATGGGGAATGCTTTGTAATATTTTACAAGCATATCTTCCCATAGGGATAAGATAGAAAAATGGAGTTTGGTACCCCTGAACTCAGAATTAAATAACACATCTTTTAGTAAAGATGGTTTTTAAATTGTGTGTTTGAAAATACCACTTTTAGAAAGTGGCTATTTTCTTGTTCAACATTCCTGTGTGCCTCTGCCTGTTTGTGGATTGACTGTCTGGCTTTGGAGTGACAGGGGCTGGGGAGTTGCAGTGGCTCCAGGAGTCTGGATGAGTCAGCACTAGGATGATTAAATAGGCCTGATCTGCATTTGGAGTACTGGGAGGAGTAGCACCTGTACCTGAATAGGGCTGTGCCTGCCTTCCACAATGCTGGCTCCGCCCCCCTGTGGTGTGTCTGGGACCAAGGCCCACACTAACAAATGAAGTTGTAGTGCACTGGCAGAGTGCCCCCAGAACTGGTTTGAACTGGGCTCAGAGCCCCTTGCACAAACAGAACAAAGACATTTTGGGGTGTAAGTATCAGTCCCAAAACCCCAGCCTTTAGATCATTCCTGGAATTCAAGCGGAACCTTTGCCAAGGAGAAGAGCTGGAGAGACTGAGAAGAAATACTGCCCTTGCTGTTTGTCTGGGGTTGGCCTGCAGTTGCTGTTTCTGCCAAGGAAAGGAGAAGGACTTTCCTGTGTGCTGAATCCCCTGCTTGAAGGAGATCTCCAAGGGCCTGAACAGTAGCGGCTCGTGGAGGGAGTGCCGCGGGGAGGAGCAGGGTGGGGGTAGTAAACTACGGCATACGGCCGAACAGAGGTAAGTAAACAAATAAATAAATAAAACGAATTTCATTGCGCGCGCTGCATCGCATTTGGCAATGCAGCGTGCGCAACGAAATTCATTTTATTTATTTATTTGTTTACTTACCTCTCTTCGGCTGTATGCCGTAGTTTACTACCCCCCACCCTGCTCCTCCCCCGCCCCGCCCCACCGCGGCACTCCCTCCACGAGCCACTACTGGGCAAGAAGTGTGCTGGCCTCCTGTTCTGAAGTCTCAGTTCTGAAGTCTCAGGGACACAAAGACTTCACCCCCAGCTCCCCTGAACTGTGCTGCGGTGAGTTCTGGCCTGCCTTGAGGTGCCTGTGCCAGTTTTGGGCCTCTGGAGGTTGATGCTGCTGTTTGGGAACTGGAAGAGAGAAGAAACTCAAAGAACTACAGAAATCGACGCATTGCTCTTCTTGCGGTTGTTTTTCCGAACCATTTTCACGGCGCGAGAAGAAGTTCCACGCATCGCTGTGCCGCTGCAAAAACCATCGCAGCGCCTGTCGTCGCGGCAAGAATCGACAAATCGAGGGATCGCGGCTGAAGAGGACTGGCGCAGCGCCATGCAACGCAGCCGCATCGACCGCCGACGCATCGTACCTGTGCGGCACGCTTCCCCGATACATCACCTGCGGACTGAAACCGGCACGAAGAATCGACGCATCACTCCCCATACAGACCGGAATTGAAGCAACCCTTCCTCTGCGTGCAGTGGGACTGTCGCATCACCTCCTCAGGCTCTCAGGAGTGTTGCATCTCTTTGTTTTCCGATGCTGCGGCTGTTTGGCTTGGTGAACTTTGACGCAACTACAGGTACTTTGGTGAAAAGTCACGCATCCATAGTTTTCTATGGTACAAGTTCTTGAAACCTTTTGAAAGTCATATTTTTAACTGTGTTTGTTGGATTTTTGTCGTTTTGGTCTTGTTTAGTTTAGATAAAGATACTTTATTTTTCTAAACTTGTGTGGTGTCCTTTTGTGGTGTTTTCACTGTGTTACTGTGAGTGTTGGTGCAAATACTTTACACATTGCCTTTGGGATAGGCCTGTCTGCTCGTGCCAAGCTATCAAGGGGGTGAGCAGGGGTTATCTAAAGTGTGTCTCCCCCTTAACCTGAATAGAAGCAAGGGTCCCTATTTGGACAAAGGTACCTACCTCTGCCAACTAGAGACCCCCATTTCTAACAGCACTTCATTGGGGATTGATTTTGGCCCTGCAAAGAAGTGCATGGTGAGCACTTCAGTGGTCTCATTTCCCCTTATGACAGCCATCAGCGCGTGTTGAGCTCAGTTGCACCAGAGAAGCCGTGCAGCCTTTCTGCTTTCCCTCATGGTTGTGCTCCCTTCTGTGACGGTGCCGGGAGTGCAGCATTGTTCCGCCCTGGGGGAAGGGATGTATGACGATACATCTCCAACCATTACAACGCCAGCAACAACCACGCATTTTTCACTTCGCACATGGCATTACATCGCACGCATTCAGTGCGCATGCTGTTGCCACGCAATTGTAGTGTCTCTGCTGCTTTAGGCATACAGAACGCAGTTGACCAAATCGCATGCCATTACATCGTATTTTCAACCCGGCGGCGTGTTGTATTGTAACCCTGGACTTTTAAGTTTGTATACTGTATTCATAATGTACTAATTAGCAACATACGCTCAGCAATCGATAACGTCACAAATGTTATTACACACATACTTTCACTTAAAGGCTGTCTATTGTTTTATCAGAAGTGCTTTTTGGGGATTAGGGACACGAAATGTTGTACATTTGCAACGTTTCAATAAAATCTGGGTTACTGAGACACTATTTAAAAAAGCGCGTACTACAAAAGTCCTACCACACTTTCACTGACTGCAACACTTACATTAGGGTATAAAAGGAGGCGCACTCCATTTGCAGGCCTGTTTGGACCAGTTCCCACGGCACACTAGACGTTGTGCTTACGTTCGGACTACGACTTTCAACCTATCAAGTAAGTCACTTAAAACTCAGTAATGTCATGCAACTAACTGTCCTGTAGCCTTAAATGAACGTAAAGTCATGCTTTCTTCTTTTTTACAGGCTGTGAACGGCAAAGGTTTTTTTTGTTAAAGGCGCCAAAATCAGGAGCAATCTCTTCAGCAGTGAATCCTGTAAGTAATTAACTAAGCCAATAGTCCTGTTTTGTTGTTGGTGTAATGCAACTTGCAGTATTATATATCTGGATGCAATGACAGAAACAACCTAATCCAAGTTGCACGGAACACAATGCTAACCATCGCAGCGGCATAGTGAACCCTCCCCCACCTCACCCCCCACCCTGCCCCTTGCTTTAGAGAGTACAGCAGGGCTGAATTTGTGTGTGCAACTTTGGTGTGAAAGGGCCAGCTGACAATGTGAAAAGGTGGGTGAGATGGATAAATGATGCATGGGTGAAAGGGTGGATGGATGGATGGATGGGTGGATGGATGGATAAAAGTGAGGATGGATGTATGATGTGTGGATGGGTGGATGGGTGGATGGACGGATGGATGGATGGCTAAACTTGTGGATGGATGGACGGATGGATGGATGGATGGCTAAACTTGTGGATGGATGGATGGACGGATGGATGGATGGATGGATGGGTGGGTGGATGGATGGATGGATGATGTGTGGATGGGTGGATGGATGGATGGATGGACGGATGGATGGATGGCTAAACTTGTGGATGGATGGACGGATGGATGGGTGGGTGGATGGATGGATAAAAGTGAGGAAGGATGTATGATGTTTGGATGGGTGGATGGATGGACGGATGAGTGGATGGATGGATGGATGGATGGATGGCTAAACTTGTGGATGGATGGATGGACGGATGGATGGATGGATGAATGGATGGATGATGTGTGGATGGGTGGATGGATGGATGGACGGATGGATGGATGGATGGATGGCTAAACTTGTGGATGGATGGACGGATGGATGGATGGATGGATGGCTGGGTGGGTGGATGGATGGATAAAAGTGAGGAAGGATGTATGATGTGTGGATGGGTAGATGGATGGACGGATGGATGGATGGATGGATGGCTAAACTTGTGGATGGATGGACGGATGGATGGATGGGTGGGTGGGTGGATGGATGGGTGGATGGATGGATAAAAGTGAGGATGGATGTATGATGTGTGGATGGGTGGATGGATGGATGGATGGACGGATGGATGGATGGCTGGCTAAACATGTGGATGGATGGACGGATGGATGGATGGATGGATGGCTAAACTTGTGGATGGATGGACGGACGGATGGATGGCTAAACTTGTGGATGGATGGACGGATGGATGGATGGATGGATGGGGGGTGGGTGGATGGATGGATGGTTAAAAGTGTTGATGGATGCATGATGTATGGGTGGTTGGATGGATGGATGGACGGATGGATGGATGGCTAAACTTGTGGATGGATGGACAGATGGATGGATGGGTGGGTGGATGGATGGATGGGTGGATGGATGGATAAAAGTGAGGATGGATGCATGATGTATGAGTGGTTGGATGGGTGGATGGACGGATGGATGGATGGCTAAAATTGTGGATGGATGGATGGATGGGTGGATGGATGGATAAAAGTGAGGATGGATGTATGATGTGTGGATGGGTGGATGGATGGATGGATGGACGGATGGATGGATGGCTAAACTTGTGGATGGATGGACGGATGGATGGATGGATGGATAAAAGTGAGGATGGATGTATGATGTGTGGATGGGTGGATGGATGGACGGATGGATGGATGGATGGCTAAACTTGTGGATGGATGGACGGATGGATGGGTGGATGGATGGGTGGATGGATGGATGGTTAAAAGTGTTGATGGATGCATGATGTATGGGTGGTTGGATGGATGGATGGATGGGTAGATGGATGGGTAAAAGGGTGGATGGGTGTGCGAAAGGATGGATGTATGAATTGATAAGTGGAAGGGTAAATGGATGGGTGAAAGGGTGGATGGAAGAGCGAAAGGATGGATGAGTAATAGGGTGAATGGATAGATTAATGGATGGCTGAGTGGATAAGTGGGTGGGTGGGTGGAAGGATGCATGGATGAGTAGATAGGTGGGTGGGTGGGTGAAAGGGTGGATGGAATAGTGAAAGGATGGATGAGTAATAGGGTGAATGGATAAATTAATAGATGGCGGAGTAGATAGGTGGGTGGGTGGTTGGAATAGTGGATGGATTACTGTATGGGTGAATGGTGGTCTATGTGAAGATGAGGGGCACCATTGGAGGGTGGTAGTAAGGCCGGACTGTCTGAAATGGGCATTGGGTGTTTCACTGGGAGGCTGAAAAGTGGGGGAGGGGAGCGGTTTTGTTACTGTGGGTTGGCACTGCTAAGTCCGTTCAAAGTACAAATAATCCATACAGTTAAAGAAAAACACTACGTTTAACTTTTTATAATATGGTGTAACACACTAAATGTCCACATTCGAACAATACATTACATGTATCCGACCAAAACAACTGCTGCAATTGTGTCCAGCCGACATTTAGTGAGTATAGCGCGTCTGTACATTCCTCGAAAAACATAATAATCCACCAGCCAAATGCGTCTGAACCCAATGTGTTGTATAGTACTATGGTAGTTTAAACACCCAAATAATAATAACGCTACAAAAAAGAAATTGCTTTGTTGTTACAGAGTCTCCAGGTCAACGCAGTTGCAAGGAATGCAAGATATTTTTGTCTTTGCGCTAAGTGGCAGAGCACGCTAGTACAAAAGGTAAAACAGATACAAAAAGATAGTTTGTGATTGAACCTATTCTAATTTTGGCACAGCTAACAAATTATAACATACATATTGAAATTTTATATCGTAATGTACCTATAACCGTTTACACCTTTTACGAATTACTAATTTTGCTTCTGTTTTTATTATTTTTTAGAGCTAATGTCTTTTCCAAAGATGGCGAAATACATCACCTCCAGCAGAGGAAACCGTCTACTAAAACATAGTGGTTATGTATATTGTAAAGAGAGACATTCAGAGCCACGGGGGCATTGGAGGTGTGTGCACTACTACTCCAGCCATTGCAGAGGCAGAGCGGTTACTCTGGGTGACTCTGTTTTAAGAAGCACAGACCATAACCACTCTGCCTCTGCAACGGCTATTGAAGTGAGAGAATCTATAAATGAAATGAAAGCGATTTCAGGCAACTCCAATGACCCGTGTGGTGCTATTTTAAGGGAGGTATCACAACACATTCCTGAACATGTTGCCAGTAGTATGCCCACTATTCCCAACTTGCGTAGAATAATCCAACGTAAGAAACGGGCAAGTAACCCTAAACGCGTTACACCACAAACATTTTCAGATATAACAATTCCTCAGGAACTCTCTCTTACTGTTTCAAACGAACCTTTCATATTGCATGACAATGAAAATCCTTTAAAGCGTATTTTAGTGTTTAGCACCCCCGTAATTTAAATAGATTGGAGAACAGTGATATTTGGATGATGGATGGTACGTTTAAAAGTACGCCCACCCCTTTCACCCAAATATACACTATTCACGGCTACGTTAACAACACAGTAGTTCCTTTAGTGTACAGTTTACTACCAGACAAACAATCCTCAACGTATAATGAATTTTTGTCAGTACTAAAATTAAAAATTCCAAACAAAAGTCCGAGAAAAGTAATTATGGACTTTGAGTTACCGATGATGAATATTATAAACAAATTGTACATGGATACCCAATTCAAGGATGTTTTTTCCACTTTTCTCAGGCGTTTTGGCGTAAAATTCAAAAAACATCCCTAATTGAGGATTATGTGTCTGACAGCAAACTCCAGTTTGAGCTTAAAAAACTAACTGCCCTTTGCTTTGTTCCTCCTGACAGTGTAGACGAGTACTACACATTGATTACAGAGTCAGAGTACTTTATGGCAAATGAAGAGAAATTGGCACCAATTTTAAATTATTTCGAAGACACATGGATTGGCCATCTAAGCAGGTCGGGTCGCCGGAGGAAACCACGTTTCCTTGTCGACTGGTGGAACTGCTACTCGACCTGCTTAGAGGGAGGAGCAAAGACAAACAATGCCATAGAGGGTTGGCCCAACTCCTTAAACAACAGTATTGGCAAACCTCACCCTAATTTCTATAATTTTTTAGATATTTTGCAAAAGGAGCAAAGTTACCAGGAATTGCGAATGTCACAATCGTTAGCAGGTACACTAAATCTACGTATTTCCCAGCGAACAAAAGAAATGTCTTCAAGACTATTAGCAGCACAAAATCTTTTTACGTTGTCTGTGGCTTCTGACTACCAAGCTTCCATTGCACATATACTGAATTATTTTGCCTAACAATTGTTGTAGTTTACTTTTAGCATCCCAAATCTAAGTCAAAATGTCCCTGTAGTCTACACAAATGTGTCCCTAAATCGACACAAGCCTAAAACTTCCGACTTTCCTTTTTAGCATCCCAAATGTAAGGCAAAATATTCCTGTAGTGTACACAAATGTGTCCATAAATCGACAAATGCATAAAAATTGCGACTGTGGCAGACTCTGATTATGGCCAACCACTCATTTTGTGCACCACATGCATGCCAGCCATACCTTTCCCCTAAAATGTTGTTTTATTAAGCCAGACAATCCCATGTAACCAAGAATCCGATCAAAATCCGATGTGAAACATGTAAATTCTTTTTGAATACAGCATGTGCAAGTATTATAACTGTATAATAAACCATGCCATAAATGTTACATTGACACATACCACCAAAACAATTTGTAAAATGAAAGCAAAACTCCCTAAAAAGTATAATATTTTTTTAATAAACAATAACATTCATGTTATATGCTAAAGTTCCAACTGCATTGTAGTTGGAACATGCCAAACGTTATTTACAGTGGAAATTAAATGTGCTAAATTTGTGTCATGAAGTCAAATGTGAAGGATATAATGTAAATTGATATAAAACAAAAAGTGTGAAATTTGTATTATATTAATGCAATAATCTGCAAATGTAATTTTCCACGTTGGAAACACCCAAAATGTAATATGTGTTTTTCTGTGGTACAACAAACGTGAATAAATAAGTGACAATCCAATTATGTGTATGTGATATTTCAATCGTGTAATTAAATATGAATTTAATGATGTGCATGTAAAAAGTGAATAGTGCAATAAAATTGCCAACAGCACCTTGTAGCTTCCACAGCTGAAGATGTATTACACAAGCTGCATAAATAAGTGTTGCTCTTTGAGTTTATTGATATTTGTTTCGTACTATTCTTTGTCAGTTAGTAACGCAACCAAAGCTGTTACAAACAATGGAATTAGAGGAGGTAATACCGATTGTCACAGAACAATGTGTATGTGAGCGTCAGTGTCCTTCCCAAAAATGAACATACCTTTACCCGACCTACTGAGAGCAGCAACATGGACAAACCCAAAGTGTTTTGCGTTTTGAAAGGATGGAGGGCTGGGCAACGTGGCAATAACACACACTTTCCATTTCTCGTAGCAGAAAAATTAGTACTCGTATGTTTATTCTTTCCACAATTGTTGCCAGATATTGCCTGGCTAAACTTGTTTTGGACAAATGCTGTAGGTAATTGTCAAAATTATTTCTTTACAAAACGCAGGGTAACTAAAGATTTATTAATTAGGTCACAAAACGCACAGGTTGTGTGATTCACCAATTAGTACGCGAAATGCACAGTACAATAAAGTTCCAAAAAGTCTCAGACTGTAACAAAATGCCTTTTTGCCATGTCAGCATCAAGGGTAAACGGCTACCTGTGCCTTAACGCTAAGCAATAAAGTTCACCTGCAGAGCCAATGATGATAACACAAACCCCTAAGTGGACTTTCCAGTGTTGGAAGGACCAACACACAAACTTACAACAAATACAAAGTCTTTGCCTTTACATGTGACGCTTAACCCTTCTCCACCAAGGCAAAGAAGACAGAGTGGTATTAAAGGTCACTTCTTCAGAAAAACAATACCATTCTGAAAACCAAAATGCAAAACCACAGTTCGACTTGCAGTCCTCCAACGTCTGAAATGTGTCAACATAGTTCCTTCCAGTGCTCTTAGGTCAACCCTGATCTCACAGGTGACCATCCTCTACGCAGTTACCTATCTCATCAAGGGCACAAAACAAGTCAACCTTACATTCTCCACCTTTATACATATAAATATTTTGTTCCACAAGCCTGTACCATCCTTAAGTTACATTGGTTCAAGTTGGAGTGTAAGAAACAGTCCACCACACTACCTCAATGAAAAAACAAACATCTCTATCATTGATCGGAATGTACGTAGTGTACCTAATTACATAATAGTGTACATAATTCCCAGATGTTTAAGGTTATAATTAATGAAAACTCACTTACTTTGACGGAGCTCTGCCTTCCACCTGCTCTCTGTCTCGCGACGATTCCCGGAACCATGGCAGTAACGTATGCGCGCCGACGTAATCGCCCGCTGTGAACATGAAAAAAGGACAAAGTTTATTAAAAAATCGGCTGTTAATATTTATGTTTTAGTTGCACCAAACAGCGGAACAGTGTTGCAGTAACTATATTTAATGAAGGCCCAAAAAGCCCAGCAGAGAAGTGTGGTATAATGTGGGTTTCGTTGTAATTATGCGATTGCGCCGCTGTTTTTTTGTCCGACATTAGTCTAAATTAGCCTTATTTGCCACAGCCGAGAAGTGTAATCTAATCAGAGTCCAACAGAGGGTATCAGAGAAGTTTTTTCTTTTCTACATTACTATAATTGCTGCACGTTTTTAAAGTGCCCAGCAGAGAAGTTATAACGTATCCTTATTTGCAACAGCAGAAGTACCTTTATTTTTTGTTACATTTAAAGTCACTTACTTTGGCCTTCTTTGCAACAGTAGAAGTACCTAATCTTATTTAAAGTCACTTACCTACAAAGGGTAGCAGAGAAGTTAGTTGTTTTGCCCTACATTAATCTGATTGCTGCACGTTTTTAAGTGCCCAGCAGAGAAGTTATAACGTATCCTCATTTGCCACAGCAAAAGTATATTAAAAGTATATTAAAAGAATATTAAAAGTGCACTAAACAGTCCACCACACTACCTGACTGAAAAAACAAACATCTCTATCGTTAAATAAAGAATGGCAGGTATTAACATTGATCTGAATGTACCTAGTGTACCTAATTACTAAATAGTGTACATAATTAAAAAATGTTTAATTAAATAATGGCAGGTATTTGTTGCACTGTACAACGAGTGTTACGTTGGAATCTCCCTCCCTTTGGTGCCAAAGCCATTTGAGCTTACTCATTCCATGCCCCCCTTGGTAGTGCCGACGCCCGCCAATGCTCCACATGGCCTGTTTGGTCTGTGGTTACCATGCTGTTGAAATGCACCCACACATGAAATGCCCACATATCTCGTAAGCATGGCGAGACCACTGTGCACTACTCTCAATTCCTCAATGCAACTTTTACTGTTCTGTACCTGGAAATAGCCAACTTTGCCCCTTTCACCACCACTGTAATTCCTCTCGACTCCAACACACCCAGTACAGTGGCTCAGGCAGCCATCAAAAAAGAATAGCGTTTGAATGTCAAATAGGAGTAGGCAGGACTGTCGCTGATTCCCTTTATTTAAGTAACTTTCTACAAGTATAGCAATACAGAAACCTTTTTCAACATCCCAGCAGTCCCAACCATTTCACTCTCCATTGCTCGGAATGTACCTAGTGTACCTAATTACATAATAGTGTACATAATTACCAAATGTTTAAGGTTATAATGAATGAAAAGTCACTTACTTTGACGGAGCTCTGCCTTCCACCTGCTCTCTGTCTCGCGCCGATTCCCGGAACCACGGCAGTAACGTATGCGCGCCGACGTAATCGCGTGCTGTGAACATGAAAAAAGGACAAAGTTTATTTAAAAATCAGCTGTTAATATTAATGTTTTCGTTGCTCCAATGAGGATACGTGATAACTTCTGTGCTGGGCAGTCCAACAGAGGGTATCAGAGAAGTATTTTTTTTTTGTTCATTATTTTTAATGTTCCCAGCAGAGAAGTTATCAGGTATCCTGCTGTACATTTCAAGTCACTTACCTTGTCTCACACTTTAGTATTATCAGGTATTAGTCCAACAGAGGCTCGCTAATTTGCTAGTTCCGCATTTTCAAAGTGCTTTGTGGCTAATTGAAAATCTTCTGTGCACGCTTTTTGGCCTAATTTAAAGTGCACACTTTAGTATTTGATATAAATTGTCACTTACCTTTCCACCTGCTCTGTCCCGTGACTCTGCCATGTTCCGTGCTTTCAACCTTCTCTGTCCCGTGACTGTGCCATCTTCCGACGACCTGTGTCTTCCTACGACCTGTGTAATGGATAAAATGACATGTCCGTTTTTTCAAAGTGCTCTAATAAATCATGTTCTCACGCTTTTCTGTGGTAATATTGTATATTTGATATAAATTGACACTTAGTTCCGCATTTCAAAAGTGCTTTGGGGCTAATTGAAAATCTGCTCTGCACGCTTTTTGCCCTAATTAAAAGTGCACACTTTAGTACTCAAAGTGCTCTAATAAATCATCTTCACGCTCTGCACGCTTTTTGGCCTAATCTAAATTGTCAGGCCTAATCTAAATTGTCACTTATTACATATTCCGTTTGAAAATCTGCTCTGCACGCTTTTTGCCCTAATTAAACGTGCACACTTTAGTACTCAAAGTGCTCTAATAAATCATCTTCACGCTCTGCACGCTTTTTGTCCTAATCTAAATTGTCACTTATTACATATTCCGTGCTTCATATTCCGTGCTTCCCACCTGTGTCTGCTGTGTCCCGTGACTTTTCCATATTGCGTGCTTTGGGGCTAATTGAAAATCTGCTCTGCACGCTTTTTGGCCTAATGTAAAGTGCACACTTTAGTATTTTATATAAATTGTCATTTACCTTTCCACCTGCTCTGTCCCGTGACTCTGCCATGTTCCGTGCTTTCCACCTTCTCTGTCCCGTGACTGTGCCATCTTCTGACGACCTGTGTCTTCCGACGACCTGTGTAATGGATAAAATGACATGTCCGCTTTTTCAAAGTGCTCTAATAAATCATGTTCTCATGCTTTTTTGTGCAAATATTTTATATTTGATATAAATTGACACTTAGTTCCGCATTTCAAAAGTGCTTTGGGGCTAATTGAAAATCTGCTCTGCACGCTTTTTGCCCTAATTAAAAGTGCACACTTTAGTACTCAAAGTGCTCTAATAAATCATCTTCACGCTCTGCACGCTTTTTGGCCTAATCTAAATTGTCACTTATTACATATTCCGTGCTTCATATTCCGTGCTTCCCACCTGTGTCTGCTGTGTCCCGTGACTTTTCCATATAGCGTGCTTTGGGGCTAATTGAAAAAGTGCTCTGCACGCTTTTTGGCCTAATTAAAAGTGCACACTTTAGTATTTTTGTCACTTACCTTTCCACCTGCTCTGTCCCGTGACTCTGCCATGTTCCGTGCTTTCCACCTTCTCTGTCCCGTGACTGTGCCATCTTCCGACGACCTGTGTCTTCCGACGACCTCTGTCCCGTGACTGTGCCATCTTCCGACGACCTGTGTCTTCCGACGACCTGTGTATTTCATATTCCGTGCTTCCCATCTGTCCCGCGTTGTAAGTGTCTTTGCGATATAAATGGCAAATCGAAGTTGTAGCATGCGTTGTAAATGCATGCGATGCCAATGATCCTGCGATGTAAAAGTCGCGTTGCGATGGCACCGCGTACAATTACATTCGTTGTAGTGGGTGTTTCCCGGGGGAAGTGGCTGGGAAGAAGGAGAAGTACGGCGGTGGCTGCAAGCGGTATCCATTGTGACCGGCAAGCACAGATGGAGCCACAAGTGCCGCCCTGATCATACCGGTCCCAAGGGGCCGAAGACCTTTCACGAGTGAGATTGCGTGCCCAGCCAATCGCATGTACTATTTGCCAAGGGAGTTTGAATTGCAACGCCAGGTGCCTCGCTGTTCACGTCCACTGGGGCTGGATTCTGCACCGTTCACCTCTCGTGCCTAGCTGCATGCACTCACTGCAACCAGATGGCAATTCCCTCACAACACACACACCCTATTGCGCATACCTTCAGTTACTAAGGGGCATATCACCAACAAACTGCGATAAACATCGCAGAGCGCACTTATCGCGAATTTGTTTAACGCCGGCTATCGCCGGATTTGATCGCCGAGATAATGCGTTATCATCAACGCTTATCTCCACGGCGATGGGAAATCCGGCGATAGCGGCAAAATGAGGGAACATCGCTGGAAATCCAGCGATACAACTACAGCGCTAAGGGAATCCTTGGTGATAGGGAGATGTGGACTTAGGCTTAGAATCCACCTCCCTTTATAAATATAGCTAAGTCTGAAATTTTGCAGACGTTAGCTGATGGCGATAACCGCGGTTAGCGCAGCTTTTTATATCGCTATGGGTGTTCTGGGTCAGCTTGCTGATACAGAGTAGTGCAGTTAGCGATATTTCCCATGTTGTTTAGAGAGGAAACGCCTTCTTTGCATCTCATTAGAGATGCGATGCGTTAGTGGAACGGCGGCTGACACAAGGAAACACGCGCTGATGCCTATTAGCGTGTCCTTGCTAATAGTGAGGTAATTCAATCGCCGCTTTTCGGCCGAAAACGGCCGTTAAAGCGGCGTTGTTGGCCTTGATAATATGCCCCCAAGTATTTTGGGCCATTTCTTACCAGTCCCGAGGGGGCCTTGATTGCCCACGTACTGCATGCTTAATAATTGCTGGATTTCGCACCCTACCGGATGGGGAAGACCGCCATGAAGTCCCCAGCGGTACAGTACTGTAATTCCCCTAGAGGGAGCTCCCATATCTTTTTGGCCCTACGGGGATACCAGCAACCATCATTCTCACCAGGGCTCACACAGATTACCGTAAACCCACACAGGGGTTCATTTTCGTACTTAGGCTTACTGTGGCTGAGGGGTTTATGCTGATATTTTGTGATTACAGTGCTTATGATGACCTTTGAGGATTTATGTGTTCTCAATCATTGTCTGCTGCATTTCATGCCCTGATTTAGGATTTATGTTGTTTCTGCCTTGTACTGTCAGGGTAACGAATATTACTTTAGGATCTGAATAATATGCACAGTAATGGTGTTTTGGATGACATGTGCAACCTAGAATCCTTTGCACTCATTGTGATGTTCGACAATTGCCTTAGTGGAAAGTAAATATTGGTTCAGCGTGTTTTGGTCTATGTTTTATATACAATATGGGACAGGTTTTATATAATCCTGTCTGGAGTTTCTGGTGTGAGTGTGTTGCTCAAACGCCTTACACATTGCCTCTGGGATAAGCCTGACTGCTCTGCCAAGCTGCCAAGGGGGTGAGCAGGGGTCAATTTAGGTGTGTAACTTACTTACCCTAACTAGAGTGATGGGTTCTTCCTGGCTTAGGTGCATACCCTAGCCAACCAGAAACTCAATTTCTAACAATCATTAATTGTCTTTTTAAGTGCAATATGATGTATTGAAATCTCACTCATAAGCGCAGTGAAAACATGGAAATGTCTCAGGTCCATACTCTAGCCAATCAGAAACCCCATTTCTAGCAATATTATTCTGAGCCCCAGGTTGGGAGAATGGCTGCCTGAAAGGGGTCCAGCAGGGTATTGTCTTCAATGAATGCCCTAACATGTGTCTGACACTCTAGAATATCTACCACATATTATAGTGATAATAAAGGCTTCAATGTTGTCTTTATGATCTGCCTATGTAAAGGTTAGTTGATGGCATTCATCTGGGTGGATGCCCTAGCCCAGTGGGTTGTATGTCACAACAATGACTACAGAAATTTTGACCCGCACACACATCAACTTCAAAATATTGATCTCCACTTGATAGTCAAGGTAAGCATAGATAAGTATCTATATTCTTATTCTTATTCCACATCTACTTAACTTGACAGCATAGTGCAACTCTGTATTTTTGTGTCGATATTTAATACTCAAAATCTTGGTTCAGTGCTTAGAACTGGTGCTTTGTCTGAGGCAACATGCTACTGACTCTTTAGTGGCCTGTTGGTGGCATAAACCACATGGAGAATCTGCATTTTTACTTGGTATAAGTTCAATATATTTATGATTTATTATGCTAATATTTTTAGATATTTTGCTAGTCTGACAGGTTCCTAAGTGTACATGGTAACACTCTTCAAATGAGGTAAGCATGTGGTTGGTCATATTATGGATGGTGGTCCCTCTATCACCATATACACAGTGGTGCCAAAAAGGTGTCACACCACTGGCTACGTAATTAAGCAGTGGACATTGCACTCATGCAATGTGGTCTACCTGCCTGGAGGAAAATCCAGTCGATTGCCTTGGCATCACAGTTAAGGCTTGTGGAACACCCTCCCAAGTGCACATGCCTTTCCAATATGGTTAGTTGAATACCACCAGTCAATAACTGGCATTACCACCTGCTTTCACACAATGAGGGCTAGAGATGCTTAGCCTTAGAAAGAAAATGTTCTGCAATGCACGCCTTAATGGCACTACCAGGCATGCTCAGAAAGATAAAGTATTCATGGCTTTTATAAAATAGAATGAAATATGCCTTGTCTTATAAAATCATTATCACCTCAGTGTAACTGTAATTGTAATTGTATTTATATAGCGCTTACTAAGACTGATGAAGGGTCAAAGTGCTTTTCGGCAAGTAGCACACTACTCCAGAATCCAAATAGTATTAGTGGTGGATTAGTATAGGGAATTATGAGTTATTTTGAGTGGTAGACATGCGAGTCTGTTAATGGGATTAAAATAGAATAATAGAGGGATAGAAGACAGAAGAGTCCAGAAAGTGTTATTTGGACGATCATAGTAGTAAGAGGAGGTTTGGGATGAGTAAAAGGAGGGGTAAATGAGGAAAGAATCTAGAAAGGGTTGTTTGGGAGATCATAGTTGTAATTTCTATTTCCACTGCCACTGTAAATGCTGTTTACTTTCAAATGACCTGGTTTTAATTTTTACTCTTGCATATTAACATATATTTTACTTTAAATATGAGCAATTTGGAGATCATTATTTTATATCTTCTGTAAACTAAAGATGCATGTAACGCAGAGGCTGACTTTATGCTTTCTCTTTCTGACCCTTGTTTTATTTTACCTATCGAGCAATTACTGTACTTTCACCTCTCGACTGTAATTTAAAGGCCAATGCACTTTAATAGGATTGGATAGATTTGTTCATGTTAAAATACATAAATTAGAGGCTTTTCTCCTGCTAGGGAGTATTTTTAACAGGCACATTGCCAGATTGCAACGACACATTGTCTTTCTTAAAGAATGCGCTGTTCTGAGACCGCTGCTTCTTGAACAATAAGAACATTAAAGACCGCGGGAGGCGAGCGCAACAGGATGTCCAAAGCAACAACGCCCACTTCCAAACTCAAGACAGTTTACCAGACGCGTTCCTGGCTGTGAAAAACAGCGAGCAGAATCCTGAGCGAAGAATGAAGCAAAGCAGGGGTCACAATGTTAGGCAGCAAATATGAAATCTCTTCTGCAGTCCAAATCATGAGTCATTTAGACCGATGATGACGGGTAGTCCTCGGAAGCCATCTTGACTTTTAGCCTGGTGTGCCGTACAGTTCAGTCAACTTTATATTCCTGCTTTGAATTAAGCGTTCATTTTTTATGGTGAACGTGGTCTTGCTTTTAAAGAACAGACGAATAGTTCCACGTGGTATCAAAGACACCTTCAGCAGCTTCGAACAAAGAAATTATTGTGCTGCTCAAGAGAATACGGGGAAATGTTTATACGTGATTTAAAATAAAATTTAAACAGATGTCGAGAGATGCATGGCTCAGTAGCGGTTGTAACAGATCCATTAATAATCTGAACACACATTCAGTCTTGTTCACACTGTGTAACTGATGTTGGCCCATAGGGACAGCAGACAGTGCTGTTAAACATTTGCAAAAGACGTGGTGAATGACAAATAGTCCGATTAACGAAGAATATAGTAAACTAAGCCTAGATGAAGCCAAATTGTTTTATTGGGTGATAAATGTGTTCAAGGGAGAAGTGATTAACTCAAGTAGAGTTCCCATATTTATTGACTACAACTAAAATAGTAATTGGTACATTCCAGAAAATACGCAATTCCCCTTCCCAAATCCCCACGAAATGTAGAATGGAATACCTTGCAGTGAGTCTACCAGCTTTATTGGTTGCTAATTCCCAGTAGTGTCCGTTATATAGAAACACTCGGGACAGACAAAAAACAATATTTAAGAATGGATCATGTTTAAATGCCGTAAGCACGACGCCAATTCAATGTGATGCGCTTTCGCATCTTGCCCAAAGGACATAAGAATGATCAAATCTTCTAAACCACATTGGAAGCTTGCTCATTTTACAAAATATGTCAGTTAGTCCTCGATTAAAGGTGGTGTGTTGTGTGGGAAAGCTGTGTTTTAGTTGACCATTAAACACAAGCAGAGAACAATGGCTACAGTTCCGCACCCACTCCTACTCACTCCTCCATCTTGGCAAAACGCTTGGTCAGTGGCCACTGCTGTGTAACTTTTTGACATACTGGGGCAGATTTACAAGAACTGGCGCATCCCTGCTTTTTAGTAGGGATGCGGCAGTTAAATTGCGGCACGTAAAAAAACCCTTGCGCCACCATGGATGCGCTGCAATTTACAATGCACCGTGGCGCAAGGATAGACAGATGCGTGACGCATCTTTTCGGCGTAAGGGCAGCGCATTGCTGGAGTCGTGTCTCAAGTACGACGCAACTCCAGCAATGGTTAGGAATGCCTATTCCTAACATGCTGCGTCACTCCTTACGCCTTTTTCAAGCAGGCGCAAGGTTTTGACGCCGTGGCGTCGTAAAAGTGACTCAGTGAAATCTTGTAGGTTTCACTGCGTCACTTTTACGAGACTTTCCTGCGTGGGAACGCCCACCCTGCATACATTATACCTGACGCAGGTATAATGTAGCGCAGGGCTTTACAACGTGACGCTCTCCCTAGATGCGTCACGTTGTAAATATGTCGCAACTTGGCGCATTATTTACGACGACGCTGCGTCACAGAAGTGACGCAACAGCGGCATAAAGATGTTGCAAGGGGCTTGTAAATCTGCCCCTAAATATTTTAATGCAGACTGCAACATATAAATCCGTGCAAGACTTCTGTATTAGAATTGGCGTCCACATATCTTTTTAGCAGCAAGGAGTACATATTTTGAAGGCAAGCAATTTTAAAGCAATGTGCAGTGCAGGAAAGCACATTCTTTGGCAATACTGCTCTCTCTCTGCACCCCGGAAGGGGGCTGTGAGGGATCAATGTGTGGTACACCTCAAAACAGGCACACGCGCCTCATTATTCCTCATTGACAATGCAGGTCTGCATTGCAAGGAATCACATTTAAAAATTGCTGTTCCAAAATCCCTGAAGTTCCTATGGAGTGTTTTGGTTGTACTCTATCCTACACCCCACAGTGCAATCTTCACAACTGTCAGGGCTGGACAACCCTTTTATTCCACCGAGTCCCTTGAGGATGGTTTTTCAGGCATGGGCATCTCCTGGTACCTCTGTCACTTTCCTCAGCTCCCTGAGGTTAATTGCAGTAGGCACTGTAGTGTCTTATGTATTTTAGAGTGTGGGACCCTTATGTTCCCTAACAGACTCCATAGTCTAGTGAAGTAAGTTATTGGGTGTGGTTAATAAAATTTATGATGCAGTATGTTTCAGTTAATGGTTACACTCTAAAGAATAAAGACATGTAATACTGAGCTCCATGTGTGGTGTGATTCATTTACATGCTACCGGGCTAGGGAGGACGCTACAATGAATAGCACCCGTTACATCGCATAGAAATACCACGCATGCCTTTACAATGCGGGTATTACTGCGCAATGTCAATTACAACGAGTACCATTACAATGCAAAATTTTACCACGACTATACCTTTACCACGCATGCCATTTCAATGCCAAGGCATGCGTGGTAAAGGTATACTCATGGTAAACGTTTGCACAACCCCCGACACTACACTAGTTCCCTGACCCTCCCCGACCCCCAGTCCTCTCCCTACAATAACAATACACTACCCTGCACAACCCCCGACACTACACTAATTCCTAAAACACTACCCTACACTACACAAACACCACAACACTACCCTAAACCCTAAACCTCTACCCCCTGCATGACCCTCCCCTACCCCCAGTCCTGTCCCTACACTCTAACACTACCCTGCACGACCTCCGACACTACCCTAAACCCTAAAACACTACCCTACACAAACACCACAACACTACCCTAAACCCTATCATGCTACCCCCAGCACGACCCTCCCCCTTCCCCCAGTCCTGTCCCTACACTCTAACACTACCCTGCACGACCCCCTACACTACCCTAACCCCTAAATCACTACCCTACACTACACAAACACAACACTACCCTAAACCCTAAAATACTACCCCCGCACGACCCTCCCCCTACCCCCAGTCCGTTCCTACACTCAAACACTACCCTGCACGACCCCCGACACTACCCTAAATCCTAAACCACTACCCTACACAAACACCACAACACTACCCTAAACCCTAAAACACTACCCTACACTACACAAACACCACAACACTACCCTAAACCCTAAAACACTACCCCCGCACGACCCCCAGTCCGGCCCCTACACTCTAACACTACACTGCACAACCCCCTCGACACTACCCTAAACCCCAAAACACTTCCCTACACTACACAAACACCACAACACTACCCTAAACCCTAAAACACTACCCCAGCACAACCCTCCCCTACACACAACCCTACACTACACAAACATTACTACACTACTTCGACACTACCCTAAACCCCTAAAAAGTAACCCCCACCCCAAGCACAATCCCCCTTACCTCTATTTCCTCGTGGTTCCTCTCTCCTGGTTCCAGCGTCAACAGAGGGGCGGTGCACGTCGTTGTGAGGAAACGGAACAGCGCAGTTTTCTCACAACGATCTGGATAACCATTACATCGCATGCGTTTTAAAAGCGCATGCGATATAATGGTTTGCGTTCTAATGGTAGTCGTTGTTACATCGCATGCATTGTTACGCATGCGATGTAACAACTTGCGTGGTAACAGCCTCGTTGTAATGGCTGTTTACCCGCTACAACTGGTGATGAGTTAGGGGATATGCAAACCCCACAGCCTGAAGAGTTGAGAGTGCTCTCCCAGAGAGTTTGCTGAGGTCCAGCAAACTGCTTGTGGAATGGAATGGAATGGAATGGAATGGGCATTTATAGAGCGCAGACTGTCGCTCCCAAAGGAGCCTCCTGGCGCTATTCAGATGCAACTCAGTTGAAGTGAAGAATCGACGCGTGGCATAGATGGAGTCAAAATGCAACTCCAGCCAGTATGAGACCTTTTAAGAAAGTGAAGGCCCGCAGAAAGTTTAATTAATCTTCGGTCAGAAAATTGCTAATATGACTGAGATAAGAAATGCAATGCCACAACTTAACACAGAGCCATTATTCATCCAGTGTGATAAAGTTAAAGGCGTTGACAACTAGGTACAGAAAGTGCGACAAATGGCGACAGCCATTTGCATGCAGACGCTTCAATCAGAAGTAGATGAGCACAAAGAAAGTACTAAGAGGCAGAGTTCAACCAGGAGTAAGTAAGTGTGAAGGAACGCTAAGTGAGGCACGACTCAGAAATAAGGGCCTCATTTCGATGGCGGTGGGACCACCACCATCGGGCCCTATCTCACCGCCCACTGCATTTTGATGGCGGGCGGATGGTTGACGGTCGGAGAGACCGACCGCCACAGATCCGACAGGCTCGAGGAGCCCGTCGGACCATTGGAGGGAACTGCTCTTTAAAACTTTATTGCATGATTTTAAAAAAACCTTTACAATTTGCACGAATAAAAATTGACACAGATAAAAGAATTAAGAAGCCCAGTTCTTGTGGTGCAAAAACCCCCGGGCCTCCCCATTCCCAGAATTCACTTGTCTTTGCACCTCCCAACCTCCCACCTTTGGGGCATTGGACGCACTTGTACGAGATTTGAAAATTAAGTCCCAAATTAACCCAAAATTTGCGCTGAGCCCCTCTGATCAAATAGCTTGATGGCTCTGACAGTTCTTTTTCCTTTATCTCGGTGCCTTCTGGGAGGATCCACCGATTGTTTTTCTGATGGAGTTTTCTAATTGCGGGTCCCCTCCCCTAGTTTTTTTGCAGCACATTCCATAAACCTTACTAGCGCGCAGTTTAAGTTAGTGTTCCGTGGGTCGAAGCAGACCAGTACTGCGGCTCTGCACGATCTAACCTCATTGGTATTCCAGCCTCTCTGTAAAAGGAACCTTCTTTACTTCAGCAAACTTGGACACAGGCATAGGATGTGTGTTATATCTTCCTTATGATTACCACAAAGCCGACAACTTTGCTGGGCTTGTTCTCTTTTCCATTTGGGAAAATGGCAGGACAAGTTAATCACTCCCATTCTTAGTTTTAGAAAACACAATTTAGTACGTACCGTGAATGGCAGAGTTAGAACTCTGAAGCTTCAGCTGGTCGTACGATCCAAGAGTCATCCAACCGTGACTTCTACTTGCGAGCCTTGCCTTGTCTTCTAATGAGGAAAGTTTTTTTGCGCTTATTTTTTTCAGCCTTTTGAATTCATTTTGGCTGACTTGTAAGTCCCAAACTTCATTCAGGGCTAAAGTTTTTAATCCTCTCGCCCAGTAATCATATCCTGCTCGCCATTGTTTTGTATACAGTATGGACCATAGGTGTTGGGCTAGGGTACCTTCTTTTGACGACCTTAGTTTGTAGCAGCATGTTAGGAAGCTCATCAATCTAGCCAAAGATTGCTTACAGATGCCCAGTTCCAACCTGATTTGGGCAGGTGACGTGTTTGTTGGTACCTGGAACACTGTTCTGAAAATTTTCACAATGATTTTATCTAGCTGGCCGCTATCCTGCCCTTTTAGCGCCTCACTTCCATACGTTAGTGTGGGGATCACTTTTGCCTGAGCTACCTGCAGTGTTGGAGCAAGTGTTGGGCCAAGTAGCTTTTTATGAATGGAACTGAGTGCAAAGGATAACGCTACTCCCTTCTTTCTTTGCACTTCTAGATGGGTTTTATATCTGCCATTGTTGTTAAAAAGAACTCCTAAATACTTGTGGCTCTTGGATTCTGTGATTCTTTCAGAGTTTAGGACCCATGCCAGCTTCCGCGGCCTTCCTGAGCGTACCACCAAGATTTTTGTTTTCTTATTGTTTATTTGAAGCTCATTCCTGATTGAATATTCAGCCGTAGCGTCCATAAGTCTCTGTAGACCGATCTTTGTGTTGCTCAAAAGAACTACATCATCGGCATATAGAAGATTTGACAACCGAAAACTGCCTAGTTTGGGAGCATGAGAGTTTACCTTGTTTAGGGCTTCCGGAAAGTCCGATAAAAATAGATTGAAGAGTGTAGGGGCCAGGACGCATCCCTGTTTTAAGCCTTTTGTTGTTATGATTGGGCGTGACAGTCTGGAGCCGTCCCCTATCTTAATCCTGACCCAGGTATTCTGATGCAGTAGCTGTATGGCTCTTAAAAGGCCGTTTGGGATGTTCAATCTGGAAAGCTTCTGCCAGAGCTTGGCCCTGTTAACGTTGTCAAACGCGGCTTTATAATCTATAAAGCCCATGTAAAGCGGACTGATTCTTCTTTCCGCCTGGTCTATCAAGCAAGAAAGAATCATAAGATTGACCGAGGTGCCAGTATCTCTGGCGAAGCCAGTTTGGTTTGGAGGAATTACTGAATGTTCATCGGCCCATTCCCGAAGTGAGTCGAGCAGTATACCGGCGAAATACTTTGCTTCATTGTCAATAAGAGCAACCAGTCGATAATTCCCTGGAGATTTTTTGTCCCCTCCTTTAAAGATTGGCACAAGAATCGATCCTTGCCAAGAGAGCGGACTAATGTTCTTTTGTAAGATGGAAGTGAAAAGTGGAGATAGCTTAGAAGCCCATAAGGCCGTATCCTCCTTGAACAAAACCGGGGGGATGCCTCCTGGACCAGGAGCTCCATCTTTCCGGCCCTTTTTAATCTGTTTCTCAATTTGGTCCTCCGGGACTACGCTTTGTTCAATGCAACTTGGATGATTTAAGCTCACTATTGGCTTTTCCGATATTTGGCCTTTGTAGGGAAATTCTTCCATGGTTAGCATTTTGACAAGTCTCTTTGAGAGCATGTTCGCCGTTTTTGGAGCTTTGCTACCCTCTTTACCTGGGCACTGATCAATAGTGTTTTCTTGTTGATCATTAAAATGAATGTGCAGGAATGAATACCACTCTGACTCCAGTATGTTTGATGAAGCAGCTTTCGGGAGATTCCCTCCAAGACTGTTGATGCTTCGCCAGCACCTCGCCAAATTATTTGACTTGATGTCTTGATATAGTTTAGCCCAAAAAGTGTTCCAATAAGCCCTGCGATGTTCCTTTTTAACTTTCTTCAAATGATTACGGGCTTCTCTCAGTTTGATTATTGTTGATGGATCCATTGGCTTTGTTTTTAGTTCCCGCCACAGCCGGTTCATGGATCTTTTCTCTGATCGTATCACTGGATTCCAAGAGTTCGACTGTTGCGTCCCATTTGGTTTTGCGTGCATTGTTGGTTTTGCATGTCTGCCAGTCAAATTTGATACAAATGTTGTCCAGTTGGCGATTTGATCATCGGTTATCCTGCTGGTACTTTCGAAAATATGTTTTGCCTCCGTTGCTACTCCTTGAATTTTTTTAACCGAGCACTTGATTCGTTTTAAGTTGATCGTATAACTCTCAAAGGCTTGGGCCCTTGCCTCTGCATGTTGAACTAAGCTGGTACTAAGCAATATTTCTTGAGGGCTATGATCGCTTTCTGTTCTTCTGCCGAATCCAAAACCTGATATTTGGTGCAGGAGAGGGAGGCTGACAAAGGTGTAGTCGATTAGGGATGCGCCATGTTTTGATAAGTAAGAGAGGCCGGGTGGTTGGTCAGGAAGAAAGCGCCCATTAAGGGCTCTAAGACCAAGATGTTCCAGGTTGCTTTGTAGGGAGCGTCCCTTCCGATCTTCCTTGTGCCATCCAGGGATGGCCTGCGGTGGTATGTCCCAAGTGCTTTCCTGTGTTTTGGTTACCTCATTTTTCTGTAGGTCAGACATTAACCACATATTGAAGTCGCCAGATAGTATTATGTCTGTGGACCAGAACCCAGATTTCACTCTTAACACTGCCTCGGTCACCTCCTCTGAGAAGGATTGTCTGGACACTGAGTTGGGGCAGACATAGACATTCATTAGAATGATAGACCTACACTGGCCTTTTTTTGTACTAAATGAGATTCCAACAGACTGGAGGAATTGAGAAGGGCTCGCCAGATCCCATGAGGTGATTTCGTTTTTTATTGAAATGTAAATTGCTAAGCCACCGCTGCCTCTTCCAAAAGATTTCAGTTTCAATGCTGGAATATGATGTATTTTGAACCCTTCTATTTGCTGCGGCTCCACGAGCCATGTCTCCTGAAGTAGTATTATCTCAAATGATCGTAAATAGGAGATTGTTGCTTTGTCCCCCAATTTGCTTGATAACCCGTTTATATTCCAAGAGCAAATTCTCAATGGGCAGCTGTCATAACCGGATTGGCTATGTTGTTGTCAACAGAGCAGCTGAGTTGAATTTAGGGAACCCGCAAGCCATGACCATGTTCCACCCTTTTCCGAATTCCTATTAAGTGAGGTCCGGTCCTTTCTTGCGCTTGTTACTTTTGAGTCAGAGGGGGGAGTTTTATCACGGGCATTCCTCAAGACTGAGTAGACAGCTCTTTTTTCAACGCATGGGCACTCAAGACCTCTGGTTTCCTGCAGAACATGTGGATAGCCTGGATTCCTGCCGGGTAGTATAAGTATACCCCACTGCTTGAAGGTTTCTGTGTGCCGTAGGATCATGTTCATTGGCTCTATCGAGCTCCAAGTGACCTTCGTGCTTTCATTTGTTTGACCCTGGCCTGGTGCAATGAATTCTATTGATACAATGTCCTGTGAGGTTACGACATTAGACAAGCCTATCGCTTCTATCAATTTAATGATGTTCCCGCGATTTAGTATGTCGCAGCTACCTCTTGACTTATACTCCGGGTAAAAAAACGTGAAGATTGGATCTCCAAGGGAGGGGACCACTGCAAGCCCTGGTTGAGGCTCTGATCTGTGGGCTCTGTGTGTTGGATCTATACCTGTCGGGGGTCCTATTTTTTGCACTTGCGTTACTTGGTGATCAGGTGTGGAAAGTGACCTGTTCCGTGCACTAGAGCTCTTTTGAATTGTGCCACAGGCAGTTGGTGCTTCACATCCCTTGCCCTTCTCCAATAATGTAAGATTGCCCAACTGAATTTGATGTGGGCTGCTCGTTACAGCGTGATTTTCTAATTTGGACGTGCCTAACAGATCTGTGGGCCCAGTGGATCTATGGCCCTCTTCCTTTTGTAGTCGCATTGAGTCAGAAATTGCTATTTGGGAAGTTACAGTTAGGTCCATTTCCCCCCTGTGGGCCAAGTGAACACGAGCTTCCCTGGTTGCGTCCTTTTCCTTTACAGGTACCAAAGTACCAGATTTGTTTTGTGTGTCACTTTCTATTGGCCTTGTTTGGGCCTCTTTTAAATTTGTTGGTTCATCAATTCTTTTTGAGACATTGAGCTCTGTAACAGCAGCTCGTCTGTAGGTGTTAAACAAAGGGTAAAGGCTCAGATCTTGTTTGGTCCTGCGGATCTTGTTGCGGCCTCCGCTTCCTTTGGTTTTTCCCCTTGCCGTTCTGGTCTTCTCTATCCTGATCGGTTGGAGATGGTGAAGTACGCTTAAATTTGCCCACAAATGGGGATTTTTGTTGATCGCTCATTGAACTGCCAGTGGCTGATGTATTGTTGGATGAAGACGGGGCTTTAGATTCATCCCTTCGCGCCCCTGGATCTGCTGCCTCTTTTACTTCCTTTGCAGGACATAAGTCGCCGTCGCTATTGCCTGAAGGAAGTAGCTTTGTGTTTGTAATTTCTTTTAGATCTACCAGCAGCTTTTCCATCATTACTGGGAGCGTGCACAATTTCTCAATTATTGGCGAGCAGTCGCATCCTTGTAATTGATGGTCTGTGGCCGCTTGAGCCCGTCTAATCAAATTGTTCAAGTTTGTAATTTTGTCATCTATTTTGGCTACATTTACGGCCAGTGTGTTCAAAAGGCTGATTTGTATATCCATTTTGTTGGCTTGATAGATCATTGCATCGGCAGACCTTTGAAGAATGTCCAGAGCAGTAGCCCATGCCTTCTCTTGTTTGAAGTCCTCCTTTCTCTCTTCTTTTGGGGATGATGATGGTCGAGAATGGTCCCATGCGTCTTTGCCATATGAAGACAACATTTTTTCCCATTCTGTTGATTCTAGATAGGAGAAGTCTCTCTCCGCAGCGCAAGTTTCCTTCTTGTTTTGCGTGAGCACAGACCCGCTCAAGTCGTGTTGTGCGCGTTGAGCGTGTTCTCCTCCCTCATCCCCCCAAGGGGGTGGAGGCACTGGTGGGACAGGAAATGAGGAGGCAGAAGTGTGGATGACTTCTCCCCCCTCCATTGTGTCTGATGCTCCGTTCATTTTGACAGGGTATGTTAATTGTTCAATGTTGTTGCACATTGTGCTTGAGCTGGCATTGGGGGGGACAGTGTTGAAGGCTGCATGATCGCTCAATGTCTCTCTATTGGACTCAGTTGGGAGATCCATGTTTTTAAAGATCAGATTTGGTCTAACATCATAGGTGTCTGCTAGGTCGTGCCTGGGCACCGATTGTGTTGAGGCGGTCTTAGAATTAGGACTTTCTAGGGTCATACCTGCGGGGGCCCCTAAACAGCTCAGTGTGAGTTTGTTGGTATCTCCTCCCTTCCGTGATGTTAAGAGCTCGTCAGTTTGGCTGGTAACTGCCGCTTTATTAGTTTGATTGGTTTGGTTGAACTGTGATTTGCCCATTTCGTTATCACCATCTGAACTGCCCTTGCTGATAGTCACTGTGGGGCTCAGAGGCATGGGTAGTCCCTTAATTTTCATGTTAGGCGAAAAGACAGCCGACCCTGCGTCCTTCAAAAAGGCAAACTTTGACGTTATTTTTGGTTGGTTGCTAAATAAAAATTGGCCTCCCAAAACTGCTTCCCTTGATTGCACAAATAGTGAGCTGGCCATAGTACTTCCGGAAGCATTTGGCGACAGGTTGAGTATCCGGTCTGTGACCACAGTTGATGTGTCAAGTTTTTGTCTCTGTTTCCCTTTCTTTTGTGGGGCTGTAGACCTCTGTTTGCCTGATCTCATCCTTTACTTTTGAGCTGGGTGACCTATCTAGGTCGGACTTGATTGCCGTGTTCACGGCGTGTGGCCAGTGTGGGCACTGCGTTTGGATTGCAATAAGAACGTATGGATTGCAATAAAAGCCCAATTCGCAGTGGAGCGAGAGCCAGGTGGGAGCGCGGAAGATGGTGCATGATAACACAGCGAATAGCCAAGCAGTTTGAGCGAACTAAGCTACACGCACCCGCGAGCAGGTCAACCCCCAACTCCTGGATCACTCCTGCCACCAGCTCACCTCTGCTCACCTTCGCTCTCCAGGTGAGCCCTCCAGGTGAGCACCACGTCGCACTCCGGGTTGTTTCAAGTTGGTTCCGTCAATGCGGAAATGTCTCAGGAGGCTGCAGCTTAGGAGGCTGCAGCTCCAAGCAGAGCCTCCGGGTAGTGTCTGCGAGGCCGAGGCTCAATGACCCAAACTCTGCGCCGGGTCGATCCTCTAATCAGAGGGCAGCAGGTTGGCAAAAGTTGGCAAGTGCCCAATGCCCCCCGCGATGTGCGAGGGGGGTCACAGGCAGCAAGCAGCAAGCTGAAAGCGGAGCAGCCGGCGTCCTCCTCGCGTCCTCATCGCGTCTCCACACACGTGCACCGCTCGGCCGGCAACAGCCGGAACTGCAATCAGAAAGACTGCAATCCCTACAATTATGGCAGTGCTTGCCAGGCACCGCCGTAGGTATTACGACGTCCCTTCCCGCCGGCATTTAAAAGGCAGGCAGAAAGGGACATTGGGGGTCTGTAGCGGGCCCCTCTTTCCCCCTGGCCCTCAGACATGGGACCTGGGGGGCACCTATGGTGTCCTCCTACATATCCCTGCACCATGTGGCAGGCACCACATATGTGCCTGCCACATAGTGCAGGGATATGCAAAATATGTATTTTTTGTACTGTGGCGTGTGCTGCACCCTGCAGCACACGCCGCAATACAAAAAATACACTTTGTGACTGCCTTGAAGGCAGTCGCATTGTAATTCCCATGGCGGGACCGCCAACAGCAAGTCGGGCGGTCCCATTCCCGATATGATGGCGGTTGACGAAAGACTGACCGCCATCATAATGAGCCCCTAAGAAACAGCCATCTACTTAACAAACATCTAGAGTAAATGGAATAATCCGACCTCTGCGCCCGGCGCACCAACTCAGGTACAAGCACGGGGTCTGTGCTTGTGAGGATGTTAAATCCTGTCAAACCAATAAAAGAGGCCGGGAAAGGTGGTCAGAATAGTGCAATATTTCAGCTTATCCATGGCAGCCGAAGAGAGTGCCCGCTACGGCACTGCTGCCTTCCTAAAACCACTGTCTGTTTTTGATGTTGCTAAGAAGCAGAATATTGGCGCAAGATGGACTGTCTGGATTGATGCTTTTGATGACTTAATTTATGCATTGGAAGATACAGATGACAAACAGATCAATAAATATCCCAAAAATGTAGCAGGTGACAGAGTGAAAGAAGTGATAAAGAAAGTACCCAGAGGTGAAGAAACTTCGTATCGTAAAATTAAAGAAATACTGAACACCAAAATTCAATCCGATGCAGAATGTTGACTATGAAAGGTACATCTTCAATCAAGAGAGACAAAGAGATGGTGAAACAATAGACAAATTTGATGAAAGGCTTGAAATGCTCATCAAACATTGTAAGTACAACAAATTCAATAACGAAGCCATATGTCTCAGAGTCATAGATGGTTGACTATCTGATTCCTTCAGACGCCGAATGCTGAGTGAAGCTATCAGTCTGGAGAATTTGTTCATGGAGGCCAGAGCTGAAGAATGTTCTGACAAAGAAACCACTGACACAGAGGCCAGAGGAGCTCAGAGTGAATCAGTGTTGATTATGAAAAGCCAGAAAAACACAAGATAGAAGGCCGCAAAGTGGTGTCTCTGAAGATGTTGTGTTTTCGGTGTAGATTTGCCTTTCCACATGAAGCTAAATGTACCAACATTGGGCAGATATGTAAAGGCTGTGGTAAAGAGAACCATTTTGTAATGGTTTGCAAAGCTAGGGAAAAAGTGAATGTGTCATGTCGTGAAGACAAAATGACTGCCAGTACATCACATTGTGAAGACAAAATGGCTGCCAGAAGGTTCCAGAAGCATTCAAGTCACGCCCACTGGCATAAATGGCAACATCAGTTGAGGCAAGTAGAAACTGAAAGAGGCAATAGTCATCTAATTCCTCATCAAAAGGTTCTTCGATGTTACTGTAGAACAACGGTGAAGAAGATGGGTGTGGCATGTCGATGCTGACTACTGAAAGATGTGTGCATATAGGTCTGAGTTCTTGCAAGAAAGAATACAAGTTGGAAAAGAATCGACAAGTGAAATCATGACATTCATGCCAAGCATTGGCATAGCCAATAGGTCTCGCTTTTGGAACCTTATAAGTATTTAGTTATGCAGCACAATATCCTTGGTGCAACAACATTAACTGTTGCATGGTTGAACACTTATAAGGTCCCAAAGGCGAGACCTATTGGCTATGCCAATGCTTGTTTTGTTTTTGGCTCTGTGCCCTTGCTTGCTTCAATGGAAACAACTCTTCTCCCCATCTCTTTGCCACCACCAACATTATTATTACCATTACAACCACCATGATTGCCAAAATCACCACTACCGATACGACCACCATTGTCACTATCATCATCAATAACACCACCCCCATCACTACTATTACCACCTCACTGGAATTTGTTCATGCCTCAATTTGTATGCGTTACCAAATAAAAGCTAGACCAATTTGTTACGACAATGTTTGTTTCTTCTAGTAACCGAATAATTCAGAAACAGGAAGAAGGCAGGTGTTGGGAATGCAGTGAAGGTGAAGAGTACAATTTCTTTCTTTTTGGTAGCTGCTCGAGTCTGCGGTTGAAAGGATATTCTGTGGTTCTGATTGGTAGTTTGTTTAAGTGGAAATGGGTGTAATCAGATTTTCGCAGACTCCAAGATCTGGTCTTGACATCATGGGGCGATCGTGGTTCTGATGTTAGTTAAAAGGTCGTTTCAGATGCATACTAAATCCTCTCTGAAATATTGACTTCTGCAGCCGCTTCCTTTTTGATTGTGGATAGAAACTTGTATTAATTCTTTGGGGTCGATTCCGATTCGGGCCGGAAATTTCTCCGACCGAGCCGGACCCGGAGAGATTTCCGACCGAATCGGACCCGTGCAGTCCGACCGAACGAGTACGATGCGTCCGTATGTTATCGGACTCGAGTCGGTCGGACTCCCATTGATGTCAATGGGAGCCGGTCGTACAACGCGTACGCGGGCTCCCATTGACTCAATGGGTGCGAGTCGGACAAGGGCGCCCCCTACAGCGGGTACGCGGCGAAGCGATTCGCGCCGTACACGCACAGGTAGGGGGGACCCATGGGTCCCCCCTGTGTGTGACTCGCGTGGCTACGCGTACAGGGGGGTCCGACACGGACCCCCAAAGTATGGCTCCGACAGCTCTTACGAGCCGGAGTGCGCGGCTCGGTCGGACTGCTTGCGGCGCGCATCGTACTTACCCGGCCGGGAAACGTCTCCATTGCGCGGTGCGAGTCGAGTCCGAGCGAGTCGGTCGGAGCGGTTCGAGCCGGGAGCGAGTCGGTCGGAGCGGTCGGGACGCCCGGACGAGTCGGTCGGCGATTTCGCATCGTACTCGCTCGGCCGGACCCGCGTACGGTTCGGTCGGGAAACAGGGCTCCGAATCGGATCCGGTAAAGCCGAATCCGATTCGGAGCCCTACCGGCCGAGATCGGAATCGGCCCCTTTGTATGCAACAAAACATAATTCAAAGTAAATGACAAAAGTCAAAAAGGTAGGTTTGGCGTTCATGACAATAGAGAAATTCAAGTGTGTCTGGAACTAAATAGACATTCAAGAAATAAGGAGAAAGTGATCTATGCTCCAGTAGAGCTGAAAGATTCTGGAAAAAGGGTTCAAGAATTTCGTGCCATTGGGTGGAAGTAAGTGGGAGCGTGATAAGGCACAGAGAGAAAGCATACAGCTAAGATAGTGCCTAGCGATTGGTTGTTGAACTGAAATCCCGCTATCCTGTCGAATTTGACAATGACACATAATTTAAAGCCCGTGACATGGGAGCCCACTTAACGAAGCCTCAGAACCGAAGAGCAGTGCTTACCGGACTGCGGACAGTTTGCGGGATGCGGCCGATCCAGAGCCATGCTCTGCTACAGAGGAGACGCCTGATCCACGAGCGCCGCCCCCTGCTCCGTGGGAATGTGTCATAACACTGGCCTATCCCGGAGTGACAGGTCCGGAGAAACAACCCTGTGCTCAGCCGTCGCGCACCAACCACGAAGTACACATGCCTGGGCGGGGAGCGTGGGGAGGAGGAGTGAGGAAAGGGCGCTTAGGGCATACACGAGGGTGTAGCGAAATGACGGGCCGACCGAAAAAGGAAGGGACAAAAGATCACTGTCGTGCGAGAGTAGGTCAAAGCAGTCTCAAGAAGGCGGTGTATTTCAGGCAAAAAGGGGGCGAGGGAGAACAAATGCCTGAAAGAGAAAGCTATTGCGCAATGAAGGGGCGGCAGGTCATGAAGGGGTGAGGCAGTTAACGGAAGAGGAGAGCAGGCAGGCAATCGAAGGCAAGACAGATACTGAAAAAAAAGGAAGAAGGAAGGAGGCCGATAGAGAGGAACAGAGAGAAAACGACAGAGGGGATTAGACAGATAGAGAGCGAAAGGAGCAGGAGAGAGTGGATCAGAGAGAGTGGAGGAGAGAGAGAACCACTGCTGCGGGCACTACAGCGACGTATTGCAGCCAATGAGGAGCAAGCTGCCTACAGAAAACAAGCCCGGGAGTGGTGCGTGCGTGCGCAGTCTTCACTTTTCAAGCACTGCACTCGTGCTTGTGGCGCGCCGCTGCTCGCTCCCGCAAGGTGGATGCCGCCACAAGCACGAGGGCAGTGCTTGAAAATGAGCAGAGCGACGGCTAAAGGCCCTCCTACGAAGCGCATGCGCGCTGCGTAGGCGAGACCTAAAAATGAAGGTTAATGACTGCTATAGATCGTTTATCATAAACAATGGTGTGTCAATAAATATCATGTCAGCTGAAAAGTACCATGAACTTTCTCCAGTGCCCCATCTCACAACATTGAAAACCAAAGTATACACCTGGGCAGCCTCGACACCACTGCAAAGTCAGGGCTCATTTATGGTCACTATGAAACAGAAAAAGACAAAGGTTTACGCCCCATTCTATGTCCTTCAAAGCACCTCGTCGAGTGCATGTTCGCTCAGCTTCAGCACTGCTGCTGGCATGTGACTAATTTCTGTGAACTGTAATATCAATGCTCATCATGACATAGTGAATCAGTTTCCGTCATTGTTTCATGGCTTAGGAAAGCTTGAGAAAATGAAAGTGCAGCTCCACATTAATGAGGACATTTGTCCTGTTGCTCAACGACGCAGTCAAATTGCATTTCAACTACAAGAGGCTGTTGAAAATAAATTTGAGACTTTGCTAAACCTTGATTTCATTGAATGCTCTATTGGTCCAATGCCATAGGTGTCACCGACAGTGGTGGTACCTAAAAAGGACAGTGGAGGGTGTATGCGAATCTGTGTTGACATGTATCAAGCAAACAAAGCAATCAAAAGAGAACGACACCCAGGTCCGCACATTGCTGATATGATTACCCAGTTGAATGGTGCCACAGTCTTTTCGTGCCTTGATCCGAACAAAGGATATAATCAGCTTGAACTGCAAGAAAATTGCAGATACATTACTACCTTTTCATCTCATGTTGGTTTGTTCAGATACAAAAGATTCAGTTTCAGAGTATCTTCATCTGCCAAACGTTTTCAAGATGTCATTCATTACATTATACAGCCTGTCAAGCATTCTTTCAATAACAGGATGTTGCTGCAGGCCCATAGATCAGCAGCATAGGCTGCTGCTCCCCTAGCCTTTGCTCTGTAAACTCCCAGCACTGTTGAAATTTGTTCTAGTGCTCATTGATTTAATATATTTTATCACAGCCACTGCAGAGTGTTGAAGAGCTAACTGACTTGGAGATTTGCAATGACCAAGACATAGAATTTGAAATTTTGACACCCAGATAGTCAAAGTGTGGTACCCTTTCTATCACTAACTCACCTACAGTGAATAAGCGTGGCTGCATTTATGCAGAATAAAGCTCATACATTTCATTTTCTGTGGGTTTAGCTCAAGCCTACGAGCATTGGAAAAGACCACAAATTAATCTAAAAGGGATTGACAGCCCATTAAAGTTTTCAATATGAGAAAAGTCTCATCGGCAAAGAAGAGAGCTGGGAATCTGCCTCCGGACATTTTGGGAGAGTCATTACTAAGAGCATTTAGATAATCAATAGGTCCGTTAATGTAAAGTGAAAAGAGGGTTCGTGCCAAGACACAACCCTGTCTGATACCTTTGTCAGGTGTAATTCATTCAGTTAGGTCCCCATCCACACTCCACTTAACATCAGCATAAGTATTATTGTGTACTCCAATAAGCATGTCCAAGATGTTATCTGGGACATTCATATCCTTTAATACTGCCCACAATTTGGATCAGAGGATTGTATCAAAAAGCTGCTCACAGATCGACAAGGCAATATACAGGGGCCCCTATGCTATCTTAACTGTTTTCCAGTCGATGAGAACAAAACGGAAAATCCGATCAATAGTACTCACTTTCCATATAAACCCTGCTTGTAAGTGAGCAAGAATAGAATTTTCCAACATCCATTCATGAAGCTTATTGAGAATCTGCCTGCAAATTATTTTTTGCAGGTTGTCAATTAAACTGGTGAGATGGTAGTTAACAGGATCATGATTATTCCCTTTTTTACAAATGGGGACAATTATTGTACATTGCCAGCTTTCCGGAATATCAGCTCCTGCCACAATTGAATTTGACACTTCATTTATATATGAACTCAATGCCTTGGGTTCAGAGCAGAAAATATGCCACAGGTTTATTGGGGGCCAGGTTTTTTACCACGCTTCACTGAACCTTTTGCATCAAGGTATCTTGCAATGTAAACTCCAGGCCCTCTTCAAAAGTAATTATCTTGGGTCTATTTTCCACATATTCAATAGTTTATTTCACAGACTATAAATCTCCAAAATGTTTAATCAATAGCTGAGGCTTGATATGGCAATCTAGGGCAGCCTGGGCATGCCAAGTGCCCTTGGTAACAATACACCAGAATGCTCAGTTATCCTTGTTCTTTAGGGCTTCCATAGGGGTTCAGACAATTATTGTCTTCCCAAGCTCTTCTACTTTAGGCCAGAATGTTCCTATAACTGGTCTTTTCTTCCCACTTTAATTTTCTCCCTGTTGCCATTCTCTGATTGCCATCATAAAAAAAGGTTCTTGCTTTTCTACAGTTGTTTGAGAGTCAAGGAGTTTTTTTGTCACCCAACCTACTTGCTTACATTCTTTTTGAAAATATTCTTAAAGTGAAGCAAACAGTTTGTTATGGGCTAGGATAACCTTGGACCCATGCAACTGTTCATAATTATGTACTTCAAATGTTTCCATCGTGCTTGCAACCTCCTTCTAAACAGATATTAAGATATCATGATGGGTAACTAAGTACTCCCAGAAAATAAACCTCCCATTATTTGTCACAGTTAGCCTGGTATCTACTAATTGGCTAGCAAAGCTGTTATTAAAATTAAATAAACCTTTTAATGTCATATGGAGAACATTGTGGTCGCTATCTGTTTGTTCTATATTTCGCATGTCTTCTAAGACCACCCACAAGCTTGTAGAGATCATAATATAATCTATTCTACTTCTCCATCCTATTCTTTTAAAAGTGAATTCCCCTTCCCCATCAGAGCATGTATTCCCATTTTCATGATCTCAGTGCTTGATTTTTAAAAGGATAAGTGCTTGGGCCCTTCTCAGAAGGCACCTGCAGCTTGCAGCTGCCCCCGCCAGCACTGCCACTGAGAGTACCAACACAAGTACTAACCATCACACACCTACAAGGGGGACAATTCAGACTCTTCCAGGCCACTAAAAGCTATAATATGGGGTGGGTGGCAGGTACTATTCATTTTTAAAGCAAATTAAATTGTTAAACACAGTTGTGCTCATCTCAAAATCAAACTGACCGTGCCACCATGTGATGAACTGTCATTAGTGCCAGTATTGAGAATTAAGTACCAGTGCCAAGCACCGGAAACCACCTGCTCAAATTAAGCACTGCATGATCTCTGACGATGTTTTAGTGTCAGTGCTTACACCTGTAATGCCATAATGGACTAATTCATAACTGCAGGAAGGTTCATGGCAGGTATACCACACTTTTCGTCCTCAGCATCAGTTGTGGAGAAAGTAGCATCTAGAGGTTCATATGTGATGTTAAAATCCCCAGGTAAAATTACTAGACAATTATCAATATTTGCTTCTAGGAAGGCTTTAAATTTTTGTAATGTCTCAGAATGGCAATGTTTCCAGATGGAACAATTATAAATGTTAAAAAGTTTAATTTCCCACTCCCCAGTGGTAAATACTGAGAGTCCTAAAAGATCTTGTGTGTCAATTGACAATTGCTTAATTGTACAGGCCAGAGAAATATTTGCCCAAATTGTTAGTCCTCCCAAGGTGCGAACTACTCCCTTATGAGATGCCTCCATACTAAATATAATTAGATCAGATAGATGCACTGTAAAAAGCAGCCAGGTTTCTTGGAAGTGGCATATATCAAACTGATCAATAAAGCCTTCCCATTCTGGATCAGACAATTTAAAATTCATACCAGCCACATTCCACTATAAAATTTTACTATTTAACCTCAACAGTCGATGCTCTATCTCCTTTAATACCAATCGACAATAGACTTGAACAATCAGCTATGGTAGATCCCCATGAGCATTCAGCCCCAAAGTAAAATTGCCATCTAGGACATGCATTACAATTGATGACATAGATGGTATTAAAGTTAGGTTTTCCACCATTGGTGTGAGATTCCTTTGAGGGGGTCTAAAGTCACTTATAAGTCCATCTGTGATGCACCATTATCACAAGCAATGCCAGAGTTTCCCTGTTGTGGAACCACTATAGATTTCCCATCTTTTTGTGCCACTGTTACTGGTGGATTGTACTTCAGTTGGATGCGAATGTTGGAATTAGGCCTCGATCAAACATCCAAAGACACAAGTCTATACGCATAGACTCCTTTCTTAAGAAACAACTGTATATAATCATAGCTGTCTCTGTTGGATGTATAACGCCTGGCCATTACATTATCAGAACAAATCATGGAATAGCACTCATGAGTGTGTCTGATCCAGTGGATAGTTTTATTTATCAATGATGCTACGTCTTCTCTTATACCACTGGAAAGCTGAGGGACATTGGTCATATACACAACTCCTCCTCCTGATCAAAGGTGGTTTACTAAGGGTATAGTGGTACACAGTGGCCTTCCACAAGACATTATCCTGCAAAAATTCAAAAGAATACTCATTTGTTTCACTATACTTCTGAACAGGGTAAGGTCGAAATCTAGTGGTAAATGTATGTTCAACAAGATCTCAAGCAGTATCAAATCTTTTTTGGGAGTTTGTTTCTTTTCCCATGCCCAGTACCTGGTTTATATGGGTATTTTGGGCTATAAAAATAAATGTCTTTTACCAGCAAAATCTGATGAATGCAGATCAAGCTTGTCAACTGTCCCTTTATCAACTTTAGTCATATTTATCTTCATAGGTGCAGACGTTTTACAAGCTAGTACATTAACCATTTTTTTATTTATTCTTTTACACTTAACTACTCTACTTTATCTACGAGTCTCTTCACATAAGTAAAAAAGACACACAATCCGACTTATTATGAGAAGAACGTACATCAATCATGGCACTTGAAACACCTGTGTGAGATTCAACAAGGGTCGACAATGGTGCAAATTGGTAAGTACAGGCTACATTTGAACTTATAACAGCACAGTTTGTTTTTGTGGGTAAACTTTTACTACTGCTACCAGGTGCCATAGTTGGGTCAACAGTTGTCCTTGGCCTCGCTAAGTTATCTATGTGTTTACTCGAGCCTTTCTTAGAAAAAATGTCCATAACCCTAGGCATCCCAGTTAGGATTGTTTCAACTTCTCCTATCAGATTGTCAATGTCTTTAGCAATAGAGTTGCTCACTACATGTTTTTTCTCTGTAGTGGGGTCTTGTAAAGCTTCAACAGCTTTCCTTTTGTCCATGCTTTCTGGCAGGAGACCATGGCACACTACTGTAACAAATTTTAGTTCAAGTCACCCCACACTTGCCTAATTAGGAAAAGAGAGCACATAAAACAACTTCCAGCAACTAATTAACAATTGGCAGCCACAAGACATAAAATGTAGGATTCATCTGTTAGAGCCCAGCCCAGCCTCTTCCGGCTGAAGATGGGCAAAAGCGGGTCCACCATTGGCTCAAGCTTCGCCCAGGCATGGCCCACACGCGCCCCATATAGTAGGTTCAATGTGTGCACTAAATGCAACATGAAGAGTTTGCTCTGCCCCCTACTCTGGGGCACTCTGCGACCTAGATTCCCTGGATGTAGCGGCAGCAGACCGGAGACCCGTGCTGGGGTTCAATGTGAATGATCAATACCGCCAGAAGACTTCTCAGGAGCACGCTGAGACCTGGAGTCCCTGGATGTAGTAGCAGCAGAACGGAGGCCCATGTGTCGGGTTCAATGTGCGCACTAAACAGCACTAGAAGACTTTGGTCCGCCCTCAACTCGGGTACACTATGGGACCTTGAGCCCTTTGATGTAGTGGTAGCAGAACAGAGTCCTGCGCAAAGGGTTCAATGTGCATACTAAATAGTGCCAGAATACTTTGCTTTACCCCCTCCTCAGGAGCACTCTGGGACCTGGAGTCCCTGAACGTAGTGGCAGTAGAATTAAATGTTTTTCATATTTAGCTATGGCAGGTCTGGTGACCCATGTCTCTGTCTTAACATGGGAAACTTGGTGTTGCAATTTTGATTCATTTTCAGAATGGCAAAAAGGGAAAACATTGGAGATCCTTTCTTCTACAAGATACAATGGGCCAGATTCTAATTAAGCATGTTAATGGTCACAAATGCTCTGATAATTAATCATGTTAATGATTCCAAATGCTCTTATTCAGTGTTTGTAACAGTTACAAAGTTTTTCTTATGTACTTATTCCGTTTTAGGTGTTAGGAAAAGCTTTTCCTACTCCTAAAATGGGATTCTAAATGGATACTGTTCTGGTATCTGGAAGAAGTGTGTTGTAGGTGTTCCTTCCAAATACCAAATCAGAATCTAATGTGTCAATGTTTTCTGAACAAGTTCCGGTCTTAAAATGTTGATATTTTACCCACTCCTCAAAGGTAGTGGTAATCAATTTACCAAAAGGAAGGGGTCCCTTGTTGACCCTTTTCCCCTTTGTGGATGTTACAAAAGTGTGTTTAAGAATAGACAGTGTTCTACCGAACTTTTCTTTTTGAATGCAGTACTGTTTCCTATAAGGGAAATGAGCTACATCTAAAACAATGTTTGCTTATTTTTTTTAAAAAAAGCAATCACAGACGCAGTGATCTGCTGACCCCAGCAGACCAAAATCCTGTGAATGGCCTCCAAACATAGTGAGTCACAGTGTGAGACTTCATCAATATGCATCAGATAGGCCAGATTCCAACCACTACGATTCATATTTTTAACATCCAACCTATTAGAACAAGGTCAGTTCTTAAAAATCTTTACTGGCCGCAAAAAACTGGTCGCAGTTAATGAACAGTATTTTGCAACCAGATATTAGTACATCTGGCCCAATGTCAGCACCTCAGAATGACTAGAAGCCACACAAATAATAGAATTGACCTCTTTAGGCAAGACCAAAAAAGATTCCTGCAATGTAATGTCAATAGAATTAATTTACCCATATGTGGGTGTGCAGTAGAGTTCCAGCATAATATTTCAAGGTATACAGTGTAGCTCTAAAACACCCTAAAATGATATTCTGAAAATTAGTCTGAGTTGGAGACACACCATGAGAAATTCATTACTGTGATGGTTGTTATCTTACCATACTAGTGCCTACACAATCCCATTCTGGTTTTGTGCACAAGCATGGAAGAAGCCCTTGCACACATGTTCATAGACATACCGACAGAGTACTCTATAACTTGGAGTTAGTGAATGAGCTTGAGACAGCTCAGCTTGGAAACACGAGGAGGCAATGGGTTCCTGTGTATGTGTGCAGACTAAGCTTGTGGTCTGTTGCCTGAATTTAATTCGGACATTTCAAAACTAAGGGCCTCATTTAGAGTTTGGCAGATGGGATACTCTGACACAAAAGTGGTGGATGTCCTGTCTGTGTTATTGAAGGTGCCTTATAGCACTTGTAATAAGGTGAATGGGCTATCCACCATGCTTTGATGGATACCCCATCCACCAAACTTTAAATAGACCCTAATTTTGAACAAACTGATATTATGTGTAAATGTCATCATCAGTGCCCTATTAGTGTTAGAGAGGACATCTTTACCAATACTACTGCCAGCTACAGTTTTGGTAAACAAGTCTAGATATATCTATCACAACACTTCCAAAATATGCACTGCCTTTTCTAGACACAACAGATGTTTCCCAAAACTGCAGCTGGCAGTAAATATGTATATACACTATCCTGGATTGGTGATACACCGTAGAGGTAAGCGGATACGGGGTCGGAATGGGAGGAGAAGTCTCACGTGAGGAAAAGGCTTGCGTTGTGAGAAACGCTCGAGTCAGTGTAGCGCGGGGTGTTACATTACATATCGGCCATTCTGGTCTGGTTTTGCCACTTGTTACTAAGGAGACGGTTTTGCCACTTGTTACCAAGGAGACAAAGGCTTTGGACACCGTCTCCATATCACATGGGACAGCATATACGATAACACAAGCAGTTTGGGCCTCCCAACAAACCCCCCCGCCCCTCTCTATCCACTTCAGGATGCCACCAAGTGCTTGACTGGTGGGGGACTTTGGGGCATATTCATACAGGATCACGCTCAAGGACTGAACCTACGTTCGGGAACCCACGGCAGGGGGAACTCTGTACTGGGACAGAGGGGACAAACTCAAGATACATTCCAATCATATTTGGGATTTGCGGAAGTGATGACCAAATAAGACAATGGAGGATGACAGGGAGAGGAGAGAGGCTGCACAAACCTTGTTTGCGACTGCCCCAGGGATTGGACGTAACCTACCCGTAGTTACGAATAAAGAATCTACTATAAATGAGGTACTAAGAAAATATGAGAAGTTGCATAAAGAGGAAATGTCTTAATGGTGGGAAGCCATTTCCCTTCAAGACTATATTGACAAAAAGATGGTCCCCAGGGGATTAAGGATCTATATTACTCCTTCGTACGAATCCCCCGACCCACGCATGTTAGAGGAGTGGGCAGCCAATTTGGCTAATAGTTCCAAAACCATGCTAGAAATACTTGTCAAATATGCGTGGTCAGATAGGAAAAACATCAAAAAAGAGATATGTCGCATAAAGGAAGAACTGTCGACAAGTACTGAACAAGAGACAATTACCAATTTTATTGAATAGATGAAGAAAATACTCAAAATCGTGGAAGAGGATATAAAGGCGAGGAAGCAGAGAAAGTTACACCGCGACTGTGGGGATTACGAGTTGGGGAGAATACTCACCTACAGTCAAAAGTACAATCATATGTACGAGAATACCAGAGGTACAGTGGCCAATATACAAGAAACACGAGAAGTACAGGAAGAAGAACTAGCAAGTTCAAGCGACACTAATACGGACATCTCGGTAACATCAAGAACCTCTGAGAGCTCTACATTGGATGTGGACCCCACCATACGTCCCAAGACTTTTTTAGACGAGTACCGGCTCCTGCGAAGGGGCCGGCAGACTACTCGCACAACACCAAAACCCAACTACAAGGAACAGACACCAACGGGCAGAGGACGAGGAAGAGCAAGGGGTACCAGATCAAGAGGAGGAAGAGGCTCAAACAGAGGAGAGAGAAGAGGGAGTGATACGGAGCAAATGGGAAGCAGAAAAACACGCTCCAAGACAACACAATGATGGAGGACAGCACAACAATGAACGATGTCTGGGTAAATCAAACTATCATTAATTTATCCACTAGAGAGATGAGCAATATGGAAAAAATAACTCTATGCCTAGGTTTATCCTTCTGTCCAGCGGTACCTATGAACTATGTGGAAACACATATTGATCTTTTTAAATTTTGTCGCAAGTTAAAATGTAAAAAAATGGCACAAATTGAAACTGGCTAGAAACAATGATCCACCCACAACTAGCAATGCCATGTCAAGTAGTAATCTCAATATAGGTGATATCGATACTTTAGTCGCACTACACGAATTGGAGAAAGGGGGTGGAGATAACAGCACTAATGTATGTCAGATACTTGATGAATTAGAAATTTCATATGACAAGACGGCTGATACAGAATTTATACCTAAATCTACCTTCCTACCTAGCATGCCCCATGATAACATTGATACCGTTCAAGAGATGGTGGGGACACAATTACTAAAGTACAGACAGAGTAACTGGGGCAAAAAGATGAGGAATTTCAAACACAAGCTAACGTTGTCCCAGAAAGAAGCGATGAAGGACTTCGCGATGGACAGCAATGTGATCATACGGCCTGCCGACAAAGGGGGAAACATTGTCATTTTATCTAGAGACATGTATGTCAATGAAGCTATGAGACAACTTAATGACAGGGGCTCGTATATGGTTGTTAATAGGAATGAGTACAATAACAGTATCATTAATATCTGGGCCTTGTTAGAAGATTGGAAGGACAAGGGCCTTTTAGAGTGGGAGGAATACTGCTTTCTTAAAAAAGATCATCCCATAGTACCTGTGATGTCCCTACTACCAAAGGTACATAAGGACAAAACTAACCCCCCAGGCAGACCCATAGTATCCTCCAAGGGCAGCACCCTGGAAAACATATCACGCTATGTTGACCATTTTCTCAGGGACTTTGTAGTTACGCTACCCTCGTACGTCAGGGACACAAAGGATTTCCTTAACAAAATCAGTACTCTGGACTGGCATGAGGATTATTTCCTCATGACCATGGACGTCAATTCCCTTTATACAGTAATTGACCACGATCAAGGTGTGGCTGCATGTGCCAAGTTCCTTGCACGCAGATCTATCAGGTATTTGGAGCACATGCAGATGATACCTGACATGGTTAAATACTGTTTGAGTCACAACTTTTTCTTGTTCAATGACCAGATGTACAATCAGATCCTCGGGACCGCCATGGGCACATGCTTTGCTCCTAGCTTTTCTAACCTGTTCATGGGGACTTGGGAGGAGGAAATCAGGAAGGACACCAACCTCCACAATGAACTGGCCAATGTCATCATATGGCTCAGGTACATTGATGACTTGTTCGTAGTATGGAAAGGGAGTGAACAGGGAGCACATAACTTCTTGGACAAACTCAATTCCAATACATTAAATCTGAAACTCAGCAGTGTGATTAGCAGTAAGGAGGTAGAATATCTGGACACAAGGGTTGAGGTCATCAACAACAAGTTACACACCAGCCTATTTAGGAAGAGTACAGCTGGCAACACATTGCTCCACGCCATGAGCAGTCATCCAGACAATCTCAAGTGGAGCATCCCCTATGGGGAGTTGCTCAGAGCGAAACGCAACTGCAGCTCCGACACTGCCTTTGTTACAGAACAGAAGATCATGTTAACAAGAGTTGAAGAGAGGGGCTATCCCAAATGGGTTCTGAAAAGAGCCACTGAGAGGATAAAAGGGATGGAGAGAAACACGATTCTAGAAGACAAAGTTAACCATGACACGGTCAACACTACTGACGATAGTGGGACTAGGGTTATACTAGCATACAATGGGAATTTGGATTCCGTTCGGAAAACCATTGTACGGAGAAGATCCGGTCATAGGCAATACCATTCCTGCCAGACCTAGTATCACTTACAGAAGAGGTCGGAATTTGAGAGATCTTTTAGTACCCAGTAATTTCACAGACACAGAGCAGACCAGGGGAATTAATCTGCAGTGCTTTTTTCCCTGTGGGCACTGTAAAGCGTGTGGAGGGAGCAGGATGAAAAACTAATTTTTCAATTCCAGTACTAACAGTTTGATCCAGATCAAGCAATTCCTCACATGCAGCACCAACTTTGTAGTGTACGTACTTGAGTGTCCCTGTGATTTAAGATATGTTGGTAGCACAACCCACATGGCGAAAAAAAGAATCCTTGAACACATGAGAGCCATAACAAACAAAGACCAGCAGTATCCGATTGCCAGACACTTCGAGTCATATCATTTTTTGGGCAGCTCTAAATTGTTGTACTATGCCATTGAGCAGGTGACCAACAGCAGAAGGGGTGGCAATCGAGTACTTAAACTCAGACAATGGGAATCGAGGCACATCATAGGTATGGGTACACGGTACCCGAAGGGACACAACATGGACGAGGAAATGGCTGTACATCTACAGGATAGATAGGCCAGCTTCCAATGTCCTGAAAATGTCTGTAACCTGGGCGTTTCCTGCCCCCCCCTTTGATAGAAATTGTGGTTCAAAACCTGTTGTTGCTGTACAAAATCTGTGGTTGCTGTACCTATGAGGATTGAATTGTCTTTTGAATTGTCTATTAGATTGTGTTCTTGTTGGATTTTTCCCTAATCGTTCTTATCTCTGTTCCTAATCTCAGTTTTCCTTTAAACTCGGGTTGTATCCTCCTTTTATCATCCTTTCATCTTTTCATCTTTTTATCTCTCTTTAATCTCTCTTCTATATCTTTCTCTTTTTTATCTACTTTTGATCTACTTTTCATCTCTCTTATTTGCTCACGTATCTTCACTTACCTGCCAAATATCGGTTTTCTACCCCGCAGTAGAGAACTATGCTTATTTATCTTCTTTTCTAGTTTGATGAATATTTGATTCATTTTTCTTCTTTGATTCTCTTTCAGGAGGAAAGGAAGGGATCTCAATTATGTACCTGTGACCACGGGATCCCTACCCTTTTCTTCGTGACATCCTCGTGTCGCGTCGCATCTCCCAGATAAGATGACTTCACGCATTTTAACTGTTAAAAACTTTTTTCTTGTATTATATATATTTTTTTGCACTAATATGAGGTTTGAAGTGGGGTGTATGTTGTATCATGTAATGCATTTTGTCCTTACATTTCTCTTTGTTCCCGCACCCTTTAGCGTGCATTACTTGGCCAGTAGGCGCAGGATATTATGCCTTTCATAGAATGGTGTGAGCCTCCTATGATGTCTTCTTATTGAAATAAGCCACTAGTGCTTTTCATACTGTTTGACTTGTTGTTAGGGGAAAACCATTGCTCACACAACCGTCCCTCTTTTTAACGCTGCCACTGTGGTATGATTAACCTTCAGTACACTTTTACATGATGGCTTGGCTGACAGGGCACACCTGGCTTATCACAGGGCTTATATACCACTCATAGCCGCGGAGACATGACAGCCTCTGGACATTAGCCCATTTACTTACGTACCCCAGTAGGCAACACTAGGTGGGTCAAAGGACATATGTAAAACTGGGGTGAGCCACCAATGATGTCTTCCAATTTAAATTACCACTGCTCACATAGATGTCCTACTTTTGAACGCTGCAACATGAATGACCTTAAGTACACTTTCTCATGTTGGCCATGGCTGACAGGGTGACACCAGGCTTGACGCAGGGCTTGTATATCATTTATAAGACTTGGAGGTAGGACACTTTCTGAGCATTAGCCCGTGTACACACGTACGCCAGATGACAACATTAGGTGGGTCTTTATGCCTTATGCACGCCACATGGCGATACAGGGCGTGTCGCAGGACATATGTACTAATTTTAGCCTTGGGGACATGACACTATCGGGCACTAGCCCATGCACGCATGCCGCAGGTGGGCTGCGGGAGCAATTTACCTTTAGACATTCAGGACTACGCGGACCACATTGCAATGATCGAGTCCATTAATACTGAGGCAGCTGCCCGATCACTCTCGCACTTGTGAGAGGCAATTATGTGATTTTATCAGTGGCATGCCAGCATTAGCTGTATTTCAGCACTTAATATATAACTGAGTACGCTATGCAACCGGACCTTTACATACAATAATGCATTTCCGCTAGATTATGTTTTAGGAGACTAGGATCTAGGGTGAACAACACTTAGGGGCCGATTCACAGAACTAATCTGAGATAAAATCCTAAACTTACTACTTTTGGTATTCACAGAAGGCATTTAGTAGTAGTAAAGTTAGGACTCCTAACTTTACTACTACTAAACTGAGACACAATCCTAACTTTACGACTTTCGGTATTCACAGAAGGCATTTAGTAGTAGTAAAGTTAGGACTCCTAACTTTACTACTACTAAACTGAGATAAAATCCTAAACTTACTACTTTTGGAATTCACAGAAGGCATTTAGTAGTAGTAAAGTTAGGACTCCTAACTTTACGACTTTCGGTATTCACAAAAGGCATTTAGTAGTAGTAAAGTAAAGTAGGAGTTTGTGTATTATGGATATAGTCGATTTGGCTGAAACGCGTCTGCCTGAGTGTTTCATGAACTGTTGATCATACCTCTATGCGCAAGATTGCAAGAGCTTGAGAATAAACACCACTTTTTCACCTGAGCATGTGTCGGACCCATTCTTCTGGTGAGTGGGATTGGACTTAATGTGTAGCCAGTTCGCAGGCACTGGCAACCGGCACGCACTCTCGATATGGAGCAACGCGCCTGCTTGTAAACTTTGGATGACGGTGTGTGAAACACAGCATGTAGCCCCCCCCCCCGGCAGAGACAATACCACTGTGTAATTGTTCCAGCATGTGGAGAGAGTATGCAGTATTTCTGTGTGAAGGTGCTTTTAAGTGGATTTACCATCGTATTCCCCCGTGCAGGCAGCCGCAGCGGTTTTGTTTTCAAGAGCCAACTGAGTTGGGGTAACAATGGGTGCACAAGTGCCCTATTACTTAAAGGGCACCTGCAGTTGGTGGCAAAAATCGTTGTGGAACAGTGTTTGATGCAGCGTATGGAGCAGGTTCACAGCGAAGGAGGAGCCTAGAATGTTATCCAATGGGAGTGTACACTTGAACCTTTCAAATAGGCTCCCAGGTGCAACATCACGCACGACTGAAACCGGCACTGAAGAAAGCCGATTTGGCTGAAACGCATCTGCCTGAGTGTTTCATGAACTGTTGATCATACCTCTAGGCGCAAGATTGCAAGAGCTTGAGAATAAACACCACTTTTTCCACCTGAGCATGTGTCAGACCCATTCTTCTGGTGAGTGGGATTGGACTTGATGTGTAGCCAGTTCGCAGGCACTGGCAACCGGCACGCACTCTCGATATGGAGCAACGTGCCTGCTTGTAAACTTTGGATGACGGTGTGTGAAACACAGCGCGTAGCCCCCCCCGGCAGAGACAATACCACTGTGTAATTGTTCCAGCGTGGGGAGAGAGTATGCAGTATTTCTGCGTGAAGGTGCTTTTAAGTGGACTTACCATCGTATTCCCCCATGCAGGCAGCCGCAGCGGTTTTGTTTTCAAGAGCCAACTGAGTTGGGGTACCACTGGGTGCACGAGTGCCCTATTACTTAAAGGGCACCCGCAGGTGGAGGCAAAAATCGTTGTGGAACAGTGTTTGATGCAGCGTATGGAGCAGGTTCACAGCGAAGGAGGAGCCTAGAATGTTATCCAATGGGAGTGTACACTTGAACCTTTCAAATAGGCTCCCAGGTGCACGATTGAAACCGGCACTGAAGAAAGCTGATTTGGCTGAAATGCGTCTGCCTGAGTGTTTCATGAACTGTTCATCATACCTCTATGCGCAAGATTGCAAGGGCTTGAGAATAAACACCACTATTTCCACCTGAGCATGTGTCGGACCCATTCTTCTGGTGAGTGGGATTGGACTTGATATATATATATATATATATATATATATATATATATATATTCACTGAAAAAACCATAGGTTTCAGGGGCGTTATAGTTAGTTGGACATTTCACTCGTACAAAACCATAGAAATTCCCCGTTATAGTTAGTTCAGCTAACTATAACTCGCGCCCCCACAATGCACTGCTGATGACGTCACATATTACATCACTCATGACATGGTCAGTGACATCACTGATGACATCACTGATGACATCTCAAATGACCCCCTCCCTTTACCACTGTGCAAACGTGCCCCGTGGCGCGTTTTAAGTTGGGGGATTAAGTCCCCTTGAATCCTGAGGGTCCCTAGGGTCCAATTAGCTCACCAGGTACCTCCATTAAGCGCCACAGAGCTGCATTGCAGTGAGGTGTAAAAAGGGGCGTGGCCTGGGCCACCTCTCTGCAACGCAGCGCAGTGGCGCTTACTGGAGGTACCTGGTGGGCTAGTTGGCCCCCAGGGACCCTCAGGATTGAAGAGGAATTAATTCCCCAACTTAAAACGCGCCACAGGGCCTGTTTGCACACATGTCACCTCAGGCCCCGCCCCCTCCCTTCACCACTGTGCAAACGCACCCCGTGGCGCGTTTTAAGTTGGGGGATTAAGTCCCCTTGAATCCTGAGGGTCCCTAGGGTCCAAATAGCCCACCAGGTACCTCCAGAAAGCGCCACAGAGCTGCATTGCAGAGAGGTGTAAAAAGGGGCGTGGCCTGGGCCACCTCTCTGCAACGCGCGTTTGCAGAGTGTTGCTGGGAGGGGGCGGGGCCTCCGGCACGATCGCAGTGTTTTTTTAAATGTTTTTTTAGAAGGGGGCTGTGTGGCCCCCCTTCTTTTTACTTTTTTTGGGCCCTGGGGACCCCATCCCCCAGGGCCTGACCCCCATTTAAAAAAACAAAAACAAATATGAACGGGAAGGGGGCCGCGTGGGCCCCCCTCCCGTGGCCAAATCCGGCCCCGGGGACCCCATCCCCCGGGGCATGGCCACATATATTTTTTTTTTATGGAGAGGGGCTGCGTGGCCCCCCTCCTGAGGCCTCTATTGGCCCCAGGGATGCCATCCCCCGGGGCCGGCCTTTATTTATTTTTTTATTTTGGGAGGGGGCCCTTCCCGGGCCACTTCTAGCCCTGGGGACCCATCCCCCGGGGCAGGCCCTATCCGTTGGGGACCGTGGGGGGAGCCCCAATGCCCCCACGGTCCCGCCGGCTCCCCGCGTACTGCAGGAGCTGGCATTGCTTTTTCACAAGGGGAGCTCCTGACATGCAGCTCCCCATGTGGAAAAGCAATCTGCTTTGCTTCATTGAAGCGAGAGCAGGTTTCCCTGCTCTCGCTTCAATGAAGCAAAGCAGTTTGCAATGACAGGGCGGGAGCCGCACAGCTCCCGCCCTGTCATTGCAAACAGCAGTGTCCCGGGGTGGGCACCCCGGGACACTGCAGGAGCCGGCCCTGGGGGGTGGCGGTCCCCAGGCCTATCAAGGGCTCTAGGAGGGGGGCCATGCGGCCCCCCTCCCACATAATGCACAGCCCCGGGGTGGTGGTGGTCCCCGGGGCTCGGGGGTCTGTAACGGACCCCCACATTTGAATATTAGTGCCCCGGGGAGGTGGCGGTCCCCGGGGCGTGTGGGGGGGCTCAAGCACCCCCACACAGGTGTATTTTTTTTAAAACAAAAGCCCCGGGGGGTGGTGGTCCCCGGGGCAGCGGGGGGGCCATGTGCCCCCACAAAATAATTAATAAAAGCCCTGGGGGGTGGCGGTCCCGGGGCATGGGGGGCCTTGGAGGCCCCCCACATTAGAAAAGAATCCCCGGGGGTGGCGGTCCCCGGGGCTGCGGGGGGGCTGCGTGCCCCCCGCAACTCATTAATCTTGCCCCAGGGAGGTGGCGGTCCCCAGGGCAGTGTGGGGGGGATTGGGGCACCCCCACACATTTTTTTCACTGCCCCCGGTACCTGGCCCACCCTGGGGCTTCAATACAACAAAGCGCGGGAGTCCGCGCTTCGTTTTGTTTTTATATTATCGGCCGGATTCGCGCTCCCAGCGCGAATTCGGCCGTTTTTTTTAAATTAAAAAATGCTTTTTTGGGCCCTGAGGGTCCTTGTGGGACCCCCTGAGCAGGCCTAGGGGGTCAGGATGTTTCTACCCTGCCCCCTTTTCTTGTTTTTTGCATTTGTTTATCTCTTTTCTTGTGACTCGGTTCTACCGAGCCACAAGATGCCTGCCAACACTTCCTGGTTTGGAGTGTTGACAGCCAATTAGAATGAAGCTTGTGGTCGGGAGGGTCCGCGGATCCACCGCGCCTCTAAATATCGAAACTTTTATTTTTTGATTTTCTCAGCAACTACTGAACGGATTTACACCATTTAAAAAAAAGTGCGCTTTCTGAACCAAGCACTACCTTTTTGCCAAATTTGGTGTAATTCCGTTCAGCAGTTCAAGCTGTAGCTGTGTCTAAAGTGTCAACTAGCCCACCAGGTACCTCCAGTAAGCGCCAATGCGCTGCGTTGCAGAGAGGTGGCCCAGGCCACGCCCCTTTTTACACCTCTCTGCAATGCAGCTCTGTGGCGCTTACTGGAGGTACTTGGTGGGCTATTTGGACCCTAGGGACCCTCAGGATTCAAGGGGACTTAATCCCCCAACTTAAAACGCGCCACGGGGCACGTTTGCACAGTGGTAAAGGGAGGGGGTGGGGCCTGAGGTGACATGTGTGCAAACACGCCCTGTGGCGTGTTTTAAGTTGGGGAATTAATTCCCCTTCAATCCTGAGGGCTCCTGGGGGCCAACTAGCCCACCAGGTACCTCCAGTAAGCGCCACAGACCTGCGTTGCAGAGAGGTGGTCCAGGCCACGCCCCTTTTTACACCTCTCTGCAGCGCAGCTCTGTGGCGCTTACTGGAGGTACCAGGTGGGCTAGTTGGACCCCAGGGACCCTCAGGATTCAAGGGGACTTAATCCCCCAACTTAAAACGTGTCACGGGGCGTGTTTGCACAGTGGTGAAGGGAGGGGGCGGGGCCTGAGGTGACATGTGTGCAAACACGCCCTGTGGCGTGTTTTAAGTTGGGGAATTAATTCCCCTTCAATCCTGAGGGCCCCTGGGGGCCAACTAGCCCACCAGGCCTGCGTTGCAGAGAGGTGGTCCAGGCCACGCCCCTTTTTACACCTCTCTGCAACGCAGCTCTGTGGCGCTTACTGGAGGTACCTGGTGGGCTAGTTGGACCCCAGGGACCCTCAGGATTCAAGGGGACTTAATCCCCCAACTTACAACGCACCAGGGGGCGCGTTTGCCGACTGGTGGAGAAAGGGGGCATGGCCTTTGTCTACCTCTCACCAATCCCACTGCGTGGGGCTTACTGGAGGTAAAATGTAGGCTAGTTGGCCCCTAAAGGTCCCCCAGCAGTGAAGGGGACTTCAATCCCCATCCAAGAGCGTGCCAGGGGGCGCGTTTGCCGACTGGTGGAGAAAGGGGGCATGGCCTTTGTCTACCTCTCACCAATCCCACTTCGTGGGGCTTACTGGAGGTAAAAGGTAGGCTAGTTGGCCCCTAAACGACCCCCAGCAGTGAAGGGGACTTCAATCCCCATCCAAGAGCGTGCCAGGAAGCGCGTTTGTAGAGTGGTGGGCAAAGTGGGCGTGGCCTGGTACGAGTACTTACCAATGCTGCTGTGTGGGACTGACTGGAGGTAATAGTTTGGGAAGTTGGCCCCCCAAGGATGTCCTCGAGGGCCAACTACCCCTCTTGTTACCTCCAGTAAGTCCCACACAGTGGGATTGCTAAGACGTCTTCGGAGGCCATGGCCCCCTTTCTCTACCACTCTGCAAATGTGCCACGTGGCAGACTACGTCCAATTTAGTCCTCAGGGAGCTTGTGGGCCAAGAATCCCTCCTGGTACCGCCTGTAAGTCCTACGCAGCGGAATTCCTGAGCGTTGGTTGGACGCCCAGCACCCTTTCTCCACCACTCTGCAAACGCGACTACTAGTTAAAGTAGCATAATTCTGCACCTCTGACTTAGAGGTAGTTTTAATCCCCCTGCCCTATTATGTACTAGGGCCTTACAGAGGAGGTCATGCTAATCACAGGGGTACCCCAACGCATAGTGTTCCCTAGTGTATGTAGGTGTTTTCACTGTATTCTAAGTGTCTTTTAGCATAGCACTGGCTCTAGGCCTGGTTAGTCAGTCAGTTACCACCAGTACCCATCTGAAAACGTTTTGGGCACAGGATGATTTTGCAACAAGGCCTCTTTCTGCTCCTCTGTTGGTTCTTTCTGCACATGTCTTGCTTCTTCCTGCACTTTTCTTCGTCTTTGTGGACTTCTGTTGCTTCTTTCTGCATTTCTTTTGCTTCTTTCTGTGCGTTTTTTCTTCTTTCTTCACATGTCCTACTTCTGTAGGCATAGTTAGAAACTAGCATTTAAAAAACCTTAGAAATTCACTTAAAAAAACATTGGTTTCAGGCACGTTATAGTTAGAAATTAGCATTTAAAAAACCTTTGAAATTCACTGAAAAAACCATAGGTTTCAGGCATGTTATAGTTAGAAATTAGCATTTAAAAAACCTTTTAAATTCACTGAAAAAACCATAGGTTTCAGGCACGTTATAGTTAGAAATTAGCATTTAAAAAACCTTAGAAATTCAATGAAAAAACCATAGGTTTCAGGGGCGTTATAGTTAGTTGGACATTTCACTCGTACAAAACCATAGAAATTCCCCCGTTATAGTTAGTTCAGCTAACTATAACTCGCGCCCCCACAATGCACTGCTGATGACGTCACATATTACATCACTCATGACATGGTCAGTGACGTCACTGATGACATCACTGATGACATCTCAAATGACATCACTGATGACATCTCAAATGACATCATCCATGTGATAATTTCATGCATCTTCTCTCACCCTAATATAACTTTTGATACACCCACTCTAAATTACAGACTGCCATTCTCAAAATCATAGACACTCCAACACCAATAACTACATACCCACTCACTGATTCTTAGGTCTACACACACATCCACTCACTCACCCGTACAGTCACTCATACTTACGGTCACTCAGTACAGGACTATCATATGCACTCATACACCTATATAGACACTCACACACCGCCACTCATCCATAGAGGTACTCACACACCTAGTCAGTCATGCAAATAATTAATCACACTCCCATTTACTCACCTATACAGTTATACACACACCAGCTCACTTACTCATACAAATACTAGCACATTCTTACGCTCTTATACAATCACTGATACAAGCACGCACTCATCCATACAGCCACTCTCACAATCACACACTCTCACTTATAGCCATTTATATACTCTAACACAAATATATATTGCCTTTCACATATGTAGTTACTCACACATGTACCACTGAGATATACATTCACTCACTAACACACCCATACACACACTCACCCACCCATACAGTCCATCACAGATGCACTCTTGAAACCATGCACCCAGTGAATCACCCACTCACACATCTATGCACAGAGTCATACACACCCCACCCACACAAACACTCAGGCACCCATACAGATACTCAGACAACCAATCAATAACTCATATAGACACTCATCAAGCTATTCACAAACCCATGCAGCCGCAAACACACCAACAGACAGACGGATACAGACATTCACACAGTTTAGTCACTAACCCATGCATTCAGTAAGATACGTTTAATCACTCACTTACAGAGTCAGTCACGCACCTACTAAATCATCCATTCAGACACTTATACACCCACTCATTCTTCAATACGCCTTTCCCTATATATATTAAACATATTTAAACTTTACAGAAACACACAGTCACAGGATGATGTCATCAGTGATGTCATCAGTGATGTCATTTGAGATGTCATCAGTGAAGTCATCAGTGATGTCACTGACCATGTCATGAGTGATGTAATATGTGATGTCATCAGCAGTGTATTGTGGGGGCGCAAGTTATGGTTAGCTGAACTAACTATAACGGGGGAATTTCTATGGTTTTGTACAAGTGAAATGTCCAACTAACTATAACGCCCCTGAAACCTATGGTTTTTTCAGTGAATTTCTAAGGTTTTTTAAATGCTAATTTCTAACTATAACGTGCCTGAAACCTATGGTTTTTTCAGTGAATATATATATATATATTTACAGTAGGTAGTTATAGTTAGGACCTAGTTTCCATAGGAAAAGCATGTTTTGACTTGCCTATTACTTTGGTGTGGTTTGACCAATCTGGATGAAATGTTCCAGAAAACCTGTCAAAGTACGGTCTGTGTGCCATGGAAAGTTTGGGGGTGATCTGTGCAGTGGGGACTGAGAAATAGGGGCGTGAAATAAGGGTGCATTTGTAATGTTAATTTCCATAGGAACTCATTCTCAAACCTACACCCCAAACCACTAGGCGTAATTACAAAATATTTGGCAGAAAGGTAGATGTTGTTACGCAGATTGTGTTTTATGTTATTTGGTGCAAATCCATTCAGTAGTTTTTGAGAAAATATGAATCTGAACAATATAGTGATATCCCTGGCCGTGGATATTTCACGGCGGTTTTGCAGTGATCACGGTTAAATCACGACGTGTTTGAGGTAAATCACAAAAGCGCAATCCAACGGGGATGCTCTGATTGGCTGGACACAACCTGAATAGAAAGTTGCGGCCACCATTTTATCGATCGGGAATGGTTCTGGGGCTAAAAATTTGTGTCAAATGTAAGATAAGGGGTCAGGGTACTCTGACCTCTATGTTTGAGAAATGGGGTATTAGTGACACAAGTTATGTGTCCAAAATTGATTTTTTTAATCGTGTGGGATATTCGCGACAACAGTGTGACCACCAGCATGGCCCCCCTGTGTACCATCATGGGTACGTCGTGACTATCGTGACGTCTTCATGAATATTGGTAGAAAATATTACAAAAAATATATATATATTTGTACACACACACCGGTCACTGTCGCAGACTCATTTATGCATGACACTTATACACCCATTCACATGCCCACTCACACCCTTATACATTCAGTCACATACCCACTCCGATACTCATGCGTCCACTCACAGACTCGTTTGGAGAGTGATGCACCCATGTACAGACCCACTCAGAGACTCACGCACCTACTTAGAGACCCACTCATAGACTTATGCACACAGTCTCCATTCCCACCTAGAGACTCTTACACCCACTCACAGACCTACTTGGGAACTCATGCACCCACTCACAGAACTACTCAGATACTCATACACCCACTTACAAACTCACTCGGAGAGTCATGTACCCATGTACACACCCAGTCAGAGATTTACGCACCCACTTAGAGACCCACTCACACACTCATGTATGTACTCACCGACCCACTAAGACACTCGACCACCCACTGACAGACCCACTGAGACACTCATACACTCACTCACAGATCTACTAAGACACTCATGCACCCACTCACACACCCATACAGTCACACACACTCACACACTCACTTAAGTTTTTTTGACAAATGAATACAAAGGGGAAAGTTAAATCAACATCTTACTAAACAGCTATACTCAAACTTTATGTAAAATATGTCTATATATGTGTTTAACACTTTTTCAAAAACACACGGTATTCACTGTGTGTCCTCTGCAATCGTGACGTTGTCACAAAAACCAAAAATATCTTGAAATAGGATGATTAATGAACTTTTTAAATAAATAGATCACAAATTCAACAATAAGTGGTGCACCATGCATAGGTAATTTTCAATATCTAATTATAGAAATAAAATGCAAGGACATTCTAGTTATGAAATAGAAAATAATCCATAGAAATTCACAGAAAGAAATTAAGGTTACAAGGGCGTTATAGTTAGGTAATAGGTTTGGAAAAACCATAGAAATTCACTGAAAAAAACAAAGGTTACAGGGACATTATAGATAGGAAATAGAATTTAAAATCCTTTGAAATTCACTGAAAAAAACAAAGGTTACAGGGAAGTTATAGTTAGGCTGAAATTTCACTAGCACAAAACCAGAGAAATTCAGCAGTTATAGTTAGCTGAGCTAACTATAACTTGTGGCCCGCAATGCACTGCTTATGACATCACATATTATATCACTCATGATATGGTAAATGACATCAGTAATGACATATCCACAAAATCACCAATGCACCCACTCACACTCACATAGAACCTATCATACACCCACTCCCACACAACCATTCACAAACCCATTCACAAAACCATTCACAGATCCATACCACTGATGACATCATCTACAGAATCTCTGATGTACCACTCACACCCCATGTAACCTTTCATAAACCTACTCCAACTTTCACACTACCATTCTCAAAACCATTGACACACCCATACCAGTACTTACACACTGACCTACAGATTTATAGATCTACAGACAAATCCACTCACTCACCCATACAGTCACTCACATACTCACTCACACACCCATACAGCAACTTAGACACCAACTGACAGACTGTTACAGACATTCACACAACCAGTCATTCACCCATACATTCACAAAGACTCGTATTGACTAACTTATACAGTCTGTTATGAACCCACTGAATCATTCATACAGGCACTCATACATCCACTGATTCACTAATACACCTTCATGTGTATATTTAACACTCATAAACGTTTTAAAAAACACCCACAGTCACTGGATGATATCATCAGTGATGTCCTCAGTGATGTCACTATCCATGTTATGAGTGATGTAATTTGTGAGGTCATAAGCAGTGCATTGCGGGGGCGCAAGTTATAATTAGCGCAGCTAACTACAACTGCTAAATTTCTCTGGGTTTGTACAAGTGAATATATATATATATATATATATATATATGTGTATATATATATATATATATTCACTGAAAAAACCATAGGTTTCAGACACGTTATAGTTACAAATTAGCATTTAAAAAACCTTTGAAATTCACTGAAAAAACCATAGGTTTTAGGGACAGTTATAGTTACTTGGACATTGCACTCGTACAAAACCCGTGAAATTCCCCCGTTATAGTTAGTTCAGCTAACTATAACTCGCGCCCCCGCAATGCACTGCTGATGACGTCACATATTACATCACTCATGACATGGTCAGTGACATCGCTGATGACATCACTGATGACATCTCAAATGACATCACTGATGACATCATCCAGTGACTGTGTGTTTCTCTAAAGTTTAAATATTTTTAATATATATAGGAAAAGACGTATTGAAGAATGAGTGGGTGTGTAAGTGTCTGTATGGATGATTTAGTAGGTGCGTGACTGACTGTATAAGTGAGTGATTTAACGTATCTTACTGAATGCATGGGTTAGTGACTAAACTGGGTGAATGTCTGTATCCGTCTGTCTGTTGCTGTGTAAGTGGCTGCATGTGTTTGTGAATAGCTACATGAGTGTCTATTTGAGTTATTGAATGCTTGTGTGAGTATCTGTATGGGTGCCTGAGTGTTTGTGTGGGAGGGGTGTGTGCGACTCTGTGCATAGATGTGTGAGTGGGTGATTCACTGGGTGGATGGTTTCAAGAGTGCATCTGTGATAGACTTTATGGGTGGGTAAGTGTGTGTAAGAGTGTGTTAGTGAGTGAATGTATGTCCCAGTGGTACATGTGTGAGTAACTACATATGTGAAAGGCAGTATATATGTGTGTTGGAGTATATAAATAGCTATAAGCGAGAGTGACTGATTGTGATAGTGGCTGTATGGATGAGTGTGTGCTTGTATCAGTGATTGTATAAGAGCGTAAGAATGTGCTAGTATTTGTATGAGTAAGTGAGCTGGTGTGTGTATAACTGTATAGGTGAGTAAATGGTAGTGTGTTTAATTATTTGCATGACTGACTAGGTGTGTGAGTATCTCTATGGATGAGTGGCGTTGTTTGAGTGTCTACATAGGAGTAAGAGTGCATATGATAGTCCTGTACTGAGTGACCGTAAGTATGAGTGACTGTACGGGTGAGTGAGTGGATGTGTGTGTGTAGACCTAAGAATCAGTGAGTGGGTATGTAGTTATTGGTGTTGGAGTGTCTATGGTTTTGCGAATGGCAGTCTGTAATTTAGAGTGGGTGTATCAAAGGTTATATTAGGGTGTGAGGAGGTGCATCAGATTATCACGTGGATGATGTCATCAGTGATGTCATTTGAGATGTCATCAGTGATGTCATCAGTGATGTCACTGACCATGTCATGAGTGATGTAATATGTGACGTCATCAGCAGTGCATTGCGGGGCGCGAGTTATAGTTAGCTGAACTAACTATAACGGGGAATTTCACGGGTTTTGTACGAGTGCAATGTCCAAGTAACTATAACTGTCCCTAAAACCTATGGTTTTTTCAGTGAATTTCAAAGGTTTTTTAAATGCTAATTTGTAACTATAACGTGTCTGAAACCTATGGTTTTTTCAGTGAATTTCAAAGGTTTTTTAAATGCTAATTTGTAACTATAACGTGTCTGAAACCTATGGTTTTTTCAGTGAATTTCAAAGGTTTTTTAAATGCTAATTTCTAACTATAACGTGCCTGAAACCTACGGTTTTTTCTGTGAATTTCAAAGGTTTTGTAAATGACAATTTTTAAATGTATTAATTGTTATATTAATTTTTTTCATACTGATTTACTACATTTTTAGAAACAATTTTTTTTTACATATTTTATTTTTTAAATTACATTGTAATTACATTATACATTACATTACAAAAAATACTTTATCAGAATGAATTACTTTAGTTTAAATACTTTGCAGATAGGCAATAGACTTTTAAGTACAGTAGTTACAGTTGTTGCAATGGGCAACACATTTTCAAACACAATGCAACATTCAGCTCAATGTGAATTTCTAGTTAAATGCAATTAGTTACTTTATGGATTACTTTTGTAACCACAGGACTGGATCCTAGATTCAGTCCTGGTACATCTCCTGTAAACAGTTGAGTAAAAGCGTTTTGGTTACAGTCGTGATTTTTAAGGAATATTATTGTATTTTAAAAGTTGACACTTTGAAACTTTTTCTCATAGAATCACCAATGTTATCCTATGGAAGGAAATTCACTTAGCAGGTAAAAACTGTTATCGTTACTTTTTCTTACTCAGTGTTGGATCCTGGATCCAGCACTGGTGCATCTCCTGTAAACAGTTGAAAGAATGCGTTTAAGTCATACTGTCGATTTTTAAGGAATATTTGTAGTTTGTGAAAATCAACACTTTGAAACTTTTTGCTGAAAACCAGTCAATGTTAGCCTATGAAGGAAATTCAAGTTACCGGTAAGTACGGTTAAAATTACTTTTGAGGATCAGTACTGGGCTGAAACATGCAGCACTGAGGTCTCTCCTGATAACAGGTGAGTAAATCGGAATTCGTATTTCGGCTGATTTTAGAGGAATATTTTAAAGTTCCAAAACTCCACACTTAGAAGAATTTCCAAGTGAAACCAGTCAATGTTAGCCTATGGAAGGAAATTCAAGTTACTGGTAAGTACGGTTAAAATTACTTTTCAGGACCAGTACTGGGCTGAAAGATGCAGCACTGAGGTCTCTCCTGATAACAGGTGAGTAAATCAGAATTCGGATTTCGGCTGATTTTAGAGGAATATTTGTATGTTTCAAAAATCAACACTTAGAAGAATTTCCAAGTGAAACCAGTCAATGTTAGCCTATGAAGGAAATTCAAGTTACCGGTAAGTACGGTTAAAATTACTTTTCAGGATCAGTACTGGGCTGAAAGATGCAGCACTGAGGTCTCTCCTGATAACAGGTGAGTAAATCGGAATTCATATTTCGGCTGATTTTAGAGGAATATTTTAAAGTTCCAAAACTCCACACTTAGAAGAATTTCCAAGTGAAACCAGTCAATGTTAGCCTATGAAGGAAATTCAAGTTACCGGTAAGTACGGTTAAAATTACTTTTCAGGATCAGTACTGGGCTGAAAGATGCAGCACTGAGGTCTCTCCTGATAACAGGTGAGTAAATCGGAATTCCTATTTTGGCTGATTTTAGAGGAATATTTGCACAATGGTGAAGGGAGGGGCGGGGCCTGAGGTGACATCTTTGCAAACGCGCCCCGTGGCGCGTTTTAAGTTGGGGGAATAAGTCCCTTGAATCCTGAGGGTCCCTAGGGGCCAACTAGACCACCAGGAACCTCCAATATGCGCCAGAGGGCTGCGTTGCAGAGACGTGTAGAGAGGCCACACCGGTTTTTACACCTCACTGCAACGCAGCTCTGTGGCGCATTCTGGATGTACCTGTTGGGCTAGTTGGCCCCCAGGGACCCTCAGGATTGAAGGGGATTTAATTCCCCATCTTAAAACGCGGCATGGGGCCTGTTTGCACACATGTCACCTGAAGCCCCGCCCCCTCCCTTCACCACTGTGCAAACGCGCCCCGTGGCGCGTTTTAGGTTGGGGATTAAGTCCCCTTGAATCCTGAGGGTCCCCGGAGTCCAACTAGCCCACCATATACCTCCAAAGCGCCACAGAGCTGCGTTGCAGAGAGGTGTAAAAGGGGCGTGGCCTCTGTACACCTCTCTGCAAGGCAGCCCCCTGACGCATACTGGAGGTACCTGGTGGGCTAGTTGGCCCCAGGGACCCCCAGTATTCAAGGGGAATTGTTCCCCCTCTGCTAAACGCGCCAGGGGCGCGTTTGCAGAGTGGTGAAGGAAGGGGCGGGGCCTGCGGGCCCGATCGTTTTTTTTTTTTTTTTTCTACCTGAAGGGGGCTGTGTGGCCCCCTTCATTTTCTTTTTTGGGCCCTGGGGACCCCATCCCCCAGGGCCTTACAACTTTTTTAAAATTACCTTTAAAAAAAAAAAACGGGAAGGGGGCCGCATGGCTCCCTTCCCTGGGCCTGTATTGGCCCCGGGGACCCCATCCCCCGGGGCATGGCCTCTATATTTATTTTTTTGAGGGGGCAGCGTGGCCCCCTCCTCTGGCCATTTTAAGGCCCCGGGGACCCCATCTCCCGGGGCCGGCCTTTCCATTTTTTTATTTTTTATTTTTCCTCTTTTTTGGGGAGGGGGCCGCGTGGCCCCCCTCCCGGGCCACTACTTGCCCCGGGGACCCCATCCCCCGGGGCTGGCCCTCTCCGTTGGGGACTGTGGGGGGGTCCCCAATCCCCCACAGTCCCGCCGGCTCCCCACGTCCCTTGGGAGCCGGCATTGCTGCTCCCCATGTGGAAAAGCAATCGCTTTGGATATTGGAAGAGAGAGCAGGTTTCCCTGCTCTCTCTTCCAATATCCAAAGCAGTTAGCTATGGCAGGACGGGAGCCGCGAGGCTCCCGTCCTGCCATAGCAAACTACAGTGTCCCGGGGTAGGCACCCGGGACACTGCAGGAGCCGGCCCTGGGGGTGGTGGTCCCCAGGGCCATCAAGGGCTCCAGGAGAGGGCCGCGCGGCCCCCTCCCATTCAGTACACAGCCCCGGGAGGTGGTGGTCCCGGGGCTCTGGGGTCCGTAACGGACCCCCATATTAAAATGTTTAGTGCCCCGGGGAGGTGGTGGTCCCGGGCGTGTGGGGGGCTGGAGCCCCCACACAGGTTTAATAATGTATTTTAAAAAGCCCCGGGGAGGTGGTGGTCCCCGGGGCTGCGGGAGGGCTCAGAGCCCTCCCGCACCATTTTTAAAAAAGCCCGGGGGTGGCGGTCCCCGGGGCTTGGGGAGCCCTTGAGGCCCCCCACACATTAAATTATCCCCCACCATGCCCCCGGGACTTGGGCCACCCGGGGGCCAATTAACATCGAAGCGCGGGAGGCCGCGCTTCGATTTTTTTTTTTTCGGCAGGATTCGCGCACCCTGAGCGCATCCTGCCGATTTTTAAAAAATTTTTTTTTTTTTTGCCCAGGGGGTCCTTGTGGGACCCCTGAGCAAACCTAGGGGTCAGGGTGTTTCTACCCTGCCCCCTTTGTGCGCTTTGCGCACTTGTTTCTGTCCCTCGGTTCTACCGAGGGACAAAATGGCTGCCAACATTTCCTGAATCGGAATGTTGACAGCCAGCTGACAGCCAATTAACATGCAGCTCGTGATCGGGAGGGTACGCGGACCCTACTCGTCCCTAGATATCACTAACTTTTTACTTTTCATTTTCTCAGCAACTACTGAACGGATTTACTCCATTTAACAAAAAGGGTTCTTTCTGAACCAAGAACTACCTCTTTGCCAAATTTGGTGTAATTCCGTTCAGCAGTTCGGGCTGTAGCCGTGTCTAAAGTTTCCTATGGGAAAATGCATGGGGAAAACGCGTTTGGGACCCCCCTTTTTCTCGGCCCCCGCTTGACGTATCACCCCGAGACTTTCAGGGTAGGAGCGGACCGGAGCGCCCCACGAAGTTTGAAAATTTCGCGAAGATACGTCAACCGGCAAGAGAGTTATTTCAAATAGAATGTCGCGGATTTCCTATGGATAATAGGTTGTAACTATAACTATCTACTGGCGACCGCCAGTAGATAATATACATATATATACACATATATATACACATATATATACATGTATGTGTATATATATGTCTCTATATATTTGTATGTATCTATATATTTATATAAATGCATATATATCTATGCATATATGTATCTATATATGAGCGTGTGTGTGCGTGTATATATATATATATATATTTTATTTATATTTATTTATATTTATATGTTAGACCTGGCATATTTTAAGCTTGTTTCCCCTGTCTTTTTGCTTTCTGACCTCCTGGTTTTGACTCCGCTTTTGCTGGTTTAGTGTCTCTGCGCACTTTCTCACTGCTGTTCAGTGTTAAAGTGCAAGTGCTTCTACTGTAAATTATGTTATGTATTGGTGTTTCCATGATTGGTATGTTTGATTTACTGGTAAGTCCCTAGTAAAGTGCACTGAGAGTGCCAGGGCCTGTAAATCAGATGCTACTAGTGGGCCTGAAGCACTGATTGTGCCACCCACAAGAGTAGCCCTGTAAAAGTATCTCAGACCTGCCACTGCAGTGTCTGTGCACAGTTTGAACTGCCATGTTGACCTGGCAAGTGCACCCACTTGCCAGGCCCTTACCTTCCCTTTTATCACATGTAAGTCACCCCTAAGGTAGGCCCAAAGTTCCCCTATGGGGAGGGTGCAGTGTATGTGAAAGGTAGGACATGTACTGTGTGTGTGCCATGTCCTGATAGTGAAATACAGTGTAATTCGTTTTTAACTATTGAAAGGCTGTCTGTCCCATAGGATAGAATGGGGAATACTTTGTAACATCTTACAAGTATAACTTCCCATGGGGACAAGATGGAAAGATGGAGTTTAGTATACCTGAACTCAGAAGATAAAAATGCATCTTTTAGTAAAGAGGGTTTTTATATTGTGTGTTTGAAAATACCACTTTTAGAGAGTGGGTATTTTCTTGCTTAGCCATCCTTTGTGCCTCTACTGGGTTGTGGATTGACTGTCTGGCTTTGGAGTGACAGGGGCTGGGGATGTGCATTCTCTTCAGACAGACACGGGGGGGTTAATGTGTGTCCTGCCTTTCCGGGATGAGTCAGGACTGGGCTGAATAGACCTGGGCTGCATTTAGAGTAGTAGGAGGATATTTCCTTGCACCTGAATGGGCCTGGTCTGCCTTGGACAATGCTTTTTCCACCTCCTGCCAGGAAGCTGGATGAGAGAGGACAGAACTGGTTTGGACTGAGCACAGAGCCTTTCTGCCACAAGAGAACAAAGAGAAACTGAGTATAAATATTGGGGCCCAGAACCCAGATCATTCGAACTCACTGGGATCAAAGAACCTGCCAAGGAGAAGAGCTGGAAGAGCTGCGAGGAGGAGTACTGCCCATTTGTTATTTTGTTGGTTTGCTGGGTTGGCCTGCAGTTGCTGCTTCTGCCTTGGGCAGTGAAAGGACTGGACTGAACATTCTTCACTTGTTGCAGAGTATCTCCAAGGGCTTGAAATAGAGCTTGCCTCCTGGTCACAAAGTCTCATGGACAGCCAAGACTTCACTTACCTCTGGGTACCGCCTCTGGAAATGTGGGTTTCTGTTACCACAGAGGGGGAAAGCAGCCAACACCATCACCGACAGTGCTGCTGGCTCCGTGTCCTGAAGGCACCGCAGAAGGCACTGCCCCACTTCGCACCGCAACTTTGGTCTCACCGACGATGACCGCAGCCGCCACCGAGCCTCTGCTTGCACCGCGACCTGTGAGCACCGCACTCCGCACCGCCTCACTTCTTCCGCTGCCCTGGTCTCAACGACAACGTCGTTGCATGCTGACGTCGACACCCGTTTCTGCACCGTGAATTGGTGGCACCGCTCATAAGTCACACGACACACCACCCCGTCCCACACCGCAGTCTGGGCCAACCGACACCAGCTCCCATCAACCGGCAGCCACTTGTACCGTGACCTGTCAGTACTGCTACAAGCACCGCCCCACTTGGCACCGCATGCCACCCCGATTCACATCGCAACCGCGATGGTTGCCATGACCGGCATGCCCCGACGCGGTCGGCCGGAACCAAAGGTACTGTTTACGAGTCCTGATGCTGGTCCGCACCGACGCGGTCAGCCGGAACTGTTGGAGTCTGTTATTTTCAGCACCACAGTAGTCCTGGATGGACCTACCGGCTTTAAGGAACTGCATTTTAAAGGCATTCTTACAAAGTGCATATTTTTGATTACTGTATGTTGGTCTTTTATTGTTTTGATCTTGTTTGCACAGATAAATATTGGTTATTTTTCTAAAACTGATGTGGTGTCCTTTTTCCTTTTGTAGTGTTTTCACTGTATTGTTGTGTGTTATGTGCAATTGCTTTACACATTGCCTCTGAAATAAGCCAGACTGCTCGTGCCAAGCTACCATGGGGGTGAGCAGTGGTTATTTTAGAAGGGTACACCCCTTATCCTAACTAGAAGGAAGGGTCCCTATTTGGACAAAGGTGCAAACCACTGCCAACTAGAGACCCCCATTTCTAACAATATATATATATACATTCCTATATTCAATGAAACACCCAAAGTGCCTGCAGCCAGGCCGAGTGCTCAATACCCTGCCACTGAGCATGGCTGTCTATGTCATGTAACAATATAAAAGTGCTCCACAAACTATTATATTGTTTTGTTAATCTGCCCATAATCAATCCACAGTCAGTCTTTAAAACCTTGCATTCCTTATTGATAAACCTAGTATGGGGCTCCAGTGGGTGCTGGATTATTCTTTCTAAGTTACTGCTAGCAACAGAAATTGGGTGGCTGGGTGCACCCAATTTTCACTCTTATTGCTTTGCGGCCCAATTACAGTGGCTATCGTCTTGGTTATTGGGATTAAACTGGCAAGAAATAGGATATAATCTCTCTAAATTGCACACTGGGAGCCTTTACACCCTAATTCTACCCAGTAGGAGATGATCACCTCCGAACACAATGCCTCTACTCCTTCATAATGCTACTTCCTATTGGAATACTGCTCTTCATATCACATGAACTACAACCCCTTATGCACCAAACGTTCCTTTATGTGGCTTACCCACCCCAGTCGGTGCTCTCACGACCACTAATCTAGCACCATGGGAGGTGGTGGGTGTATCCACCATCAGTGACCTCTCTGAGATTAATCTCACACATGCCAATATCCTGCGTTATGTATGACAACACTGGTCACCAACGCGGCGGAGCCTGCCTCTCACACATTGGTACAAGCTACTTATGAAATGGGCATAGGTCAACACTCAATTAAGTAGCTATACAACGGTCTACCCTATCACTTATTTGTAGCTCTGACATCATTGTGGGAGCCTTGGGAGACAGACTTAGATCACCCACTTCATGAAAAAAAATGGCAATTACTCCTGGAATACCCTCCAACACACGATTCAAGTTTATCCAGTTCATGCTTTTGCACAGAGCATATTTAACACCCTGTACATTAGACAACTTTTTCCTGCAGTAGTATCTACTTGCCCTAGATGTCACACTGACGACACTAATGTCCTGTACATACTGTGGGTGTACCCCGCTCTGTCATCTTATTGGAAGGGGATAAGGACAGACACAGAGATCTCAGAGAAAACACATACTGGGCCACGGTAGAACACTGCATACTGGGCTTATATCCTAGATCTAAAACTTCCACAGTGGCTTCTCACTTTGTTGACTTGGCTCTCCTCCTGGCCAAGTGCCAGATAACTTGTTGTCAGAAGTCCCACACTCTGCCTACAGTACTGGGCTGGCGTGAAGAGGTCAGTAGGTGAGGCACCGCTGAAAGCTTATCATTACATAGAAAGGAGTACAGAGGCCCACACAAGCAGCCTATAGACATGCCTGGGACAATTTGCTGAAACGTTTCAAGGCACAATCAAAGGATAATGACTGATGACTGGTATACTAGCGGATTCTTCAGCCCGCAAGCTCTGGCATTTGGCATTCCCCTTTGGACATATGGGGTATGTGCATCACCAACCACATACATCTATAATAGGTTCGGGACACTTCACACTCCTATGATGGCAAGTTATTTTGTTTTTTTGCAGTCCGGGCTCTCTCTGTGGTAGGGTTGGGTGGGTGAAAAGTTGGGGTGGAACTAGTTATTTATTTACTGCATATATTTTCAAATGTATTGAAAGACAATATTCGCTTTATGTTGCACATAATATACTGATCTCATCAATGTTATTGTAACCAATACATTTATTCTTGAAACGCCATGTTGCATATTATGGCCTGTACCGAACTGCAATCCTTATGTATGAACATGCAATAAAGTAAGTTTGAAAGAAAAAAAATGTAACAGTATAAAAGATGTAATTTTAACTAAGGCAGACCTACTGGCATTGTCAAAGGCTCAAATAGAAAAATAGAAAAGTGGATGTGCCTATTGGCTTTATCGAGGTGTTAGCACATCATTGTATGTAAAGTAGGCCTACCGGCTTTGTCAAAAAGTCACTAATAACTACAATCAAATGTATTTTTCTTACATTCACACACTGCAATGTTTCATAATAGTGATTGTCTCAAGTTTTTTTTATAATAAAGCATTTTTGGGAAAAAACATTGAACATTTCTTTGAGTTTTTATACAGTTTTCAAACACAAAGTGCAGCCATACAAACAACTACAAGGGGGCTCTGCACTCCATTTGAAGAGCAAACAGTCCCAGCTCGTAGTGCTTAAAAAAATATGGTAATCTCTCCAGGGTCATCGATTCAATACTCCAGGGTATTTATTGCATTTTTAATGTTGTTGGGAGCCTGCGTGATCCCACCAGCCCCCCAGAACATTGCAAAAATAGTTGGTCGCGCCCATGCCCCTCCTACGGGCAACACCAAGATGTAAACATTTTTATTAAAAAGCTCTGGCAAGGCATTATGGGACAATTCTTTGCATGAGCAGTGAATAATAAATGGCAGCTGCTGCTCACTTATTATTCTTTTTGAATGTATTTATTTTTATGGGTGTCTAGTGCTCACCCAGTGCACCCACACATAGCATCCATTGTGGTGCCAGCAGGAGCAGGGCATTATTAATTTCTGTGGGTGCCCTGGTGCCCACCTGGGCCACCAACACATTTTTTATTAGTTGTGGGCAAAGTGAGAAGGCTCAAGGGTTCCACAGATGCTGCCGACTCTCCATCCAGCATCCATAGTGGGTGCCAGCAGGAGCCAGCAACTTTTTTTAAAGTGGGTGCCCTTGTGCCCACCCAGAGCACCCACAATAGCAGAAATTGTTTGAGGCCGCGGGGGATCCCCAATGCCACGTGGCCTTTGTCGGCTCCTCAGCCAGCTCCCATTGTATTAGTGGTTGGGGCCGTCTCTTTTGCATTGCTTCTGCTCAAGTGGGAGCAAAGTTCTGTTCCCTGCCCAGGACAATGCGAGCAGAAATTGGAATGTCCCTGAGGTTTGGGTCCCTGGGACACTCCTCACATTGGACCAGTAACTAGCTCAGGGGGGCCCAAGCCCCTCTCCCCAAAATGTAACTTTCTGCAGAGGCAATGGTGTCCCTGGGGCCTCTAAGAGGCTAGGGGGCTGCATGCCCCATTTCCCCTAATTAAGTATATGGTCCCTGGGACCTAATTCAGGCTCAGGAAGAGAGGCATGGCCCCCTCCCCCAAATAAATATAACCACCAAATGCCCAGGCCCTGGCCCAAATGAGGGAGCCAGGTTAAAAAAGGGCAGGAGCCCACCTTTTTTTTTATCGAAGCCCATGGATCCACCACAGATCTCCGGCACTGATAAAAAAATATGTTTTTGGTGATAGGAAGTGCCTCCAGAACCTCTCCCACCAGGCATAGATGGTAGGGCAGCCCCCCTACATATTTTTGTAACCTTGTTTTAGGACAGGAGACTGAGTCCCCAGGTCCTAAAATGGCTGCCATCACATCTTTGTTGATGTGGTGTCAGCTAATCAGATCATATCATTTTATCTGTTAGATTGGTGGATCCTCTGCCATGTGAAATATACATATATTTTGATCCTTAATGTATCAGAACCAACTGAATGGATTTGCACCAAATCACAAGAAGTGTATTTTCAGGACAAATCTCTAGCTTTCTGCTAAATTTAGTGTAATTCTTTTCAGCCATTTTGAATGTAGCTATGTCTAATTTGCCTATTGAAAAATGCATGGGGAAAATGCATTTTGTGACCCTGCTTTTTCTCGGCCCCCTACTTGACAGATCACCCAGAAACTTTCCAGAAAGGAGCTGAGGTGTATGAGACTTTTGGGAAAGTTTTGTGAAGATTTGTCAATTTTATAGTGTGGGTTACTAACAAGCTGACATGACCGAGACGTTTCGGTTGCTGCCTCCAACTGGACCAAAATATATAACTATATATATAAAACCAAAGTTAAAAACTAATATATGGAGTTATGGTTCTGGCTCAAACACATTAAACCACTGAAATCCTCCAGTTATGGCTTTCAACTTATGCCTTAACTTACCCACTATGTGGCTTTCTTGATGACTTTTTTTCAGTTTTCAAAATCGTGCTTTGATCTTGGTGGGTGGACCGGGCTGTGGCATGGCGCCTCTGCCATGAATTCCACACAAAGCGAGCCTCTGATATTTTACCAGTTTTTTGCCCAGACATGAATGATGAGCAGTCATGTGTGCTAATGTCTACTTAAGTTATGGTTTTTAGTACAGAACAGGCCTTCTTGGGGCTGATTTCTAGTCTACAAAACTTTAGATAAGGCCCAATAAAAGTACTTGTAGAACTCCAAAAACTCAGTCTGAATATAGTGCATAAGAAGGGGATTGAAACTCCAAGACATTATTTCAGTGGCTTTCACTGACTGGTGCTAGGCAACATTATGCAGGGCACTGCTGAAACATCTGCAGATGAAAATCCGTTTCCCAGGATGGTGAAGGGGAATCTAAGCCCACTATTATTTACCTGGTGTAGCGGATAATGTGCCTTGGATGAGGAGAATGCCTTGCTCCTGCCAGAGTGGCACTGGGGGTGTCACTGTGAAGGAAACATCCTGAGGAGAGCCCAGCAGTAGCCTATCCATAGAGGAGTTGCCCAGAGAAGAGTACATTTCCAGAAACTGAGAGCAACCTTGACACTGCAGTGTCCAGGAGGAGATTGGTGATACAAGTGATAATGGAGAACCCTTGGGCCCTGCCCAGCTTCCCTCTTCTAGGCCTTGATGTTGGCTCAGGCCTCCTCTCTGACCTGGGAGGGTCGGGGTTGCCAAAGAAGAACAGGTCTGGCTGACATTTGTTGAAGGAAACCCTGCCGCTGAGATACCTCCCCAGAGGGCTTCTCATTGCTCCTTGAAGTGATACGAGCTATTTTGAACTGAACCATGACAGGCAGTGCATCTGCTCTGTGTCACACCTGGTGGCTAAGACTCCTAGGGTTCCTGAAGTGCAGGCTTGAGAAACATCTGTTGTTCCCCATTAGACTCCCACTTCATGAATATTGAAGACTCTTAGGGTCAGCTGTCCTTATTTTGGGTTGCAGGTTTCTTTGCTTGTGTCACTCATGTGAGAAGAGCCACTGGCAAATGATTTGTATTGTGACTACAATCTGTTATAACCATTTATAGGTGTTCCTTTGTGTGGCTCTCAAAACCAGGCATTCAGTACAATGTATTTCAGCGAGGGTCACTCATGTCCCAAAGTCCTGTAATGGCTGCTACAACACGTCGTCCATGTTGTGGTCAGCCCCCCCCCACCCCCGCATGCCTCCTATGGTCAGGTTGTGCTTAGGCTCTCAGTCCTGAAAAAAAGTTTAAAAGGGCACAGAAGGAGGAGGTGTGAACACACCCTCTCCCCAAGGCCCATATGGGGAGGCCCAAAGGGACCCACCCTTAATGCAAAATGTTAAAAAATATATGTTTACAGGAAAGAAACATCATTATTTGTCGGGTAATGGCTAACTAACAGACATTCCATACTGCTTGGACAGCAGCCACACAAATAGCAAATAAACGGCATTATTTACCTGGCTGCTCATTACATAGCAGAAGCGATGTACTATTTGACAAATTGCAAAGACGCTTTATTATTTATCCAGCTGCGGGCTAAATAGCAGAAATGATGTACTGTATGTCTGGTGGCCTTGCAAATAGGAAATAATCTTCATTATTCACTTGGTGGCTGGTTAAATAGCAGATAGTATGCACAACTTGGGCAGTGGCCATGCAAATAGCAGAAAAACATCACTATATACCCAGATGCTGTCTAAACAGCTTACATTTTGTGTTATTATGCTGTATGCAGATTTCAACAGGTACTTACTACCAGGTAGACCTGCAAACACGGAGTGACCACAATTAGCATGTACCCTCCCATGCAAGTTAGGGTTCTGATGTATTTGTATTTCATTCACTAAAAATGGTAGCAAATTGCGCACATACTTATTGTGAATGGAAAACTATTTTGCAAACCAACCTATTTACTATTAGGTCAGTATGAAACAAATGAAATTGCAAGTGTTGCAGAAGGAATTTCCTAATTAATATTTATTTGCCAGGTGGCATATTGCGACCCGAGTAATTGGCTGTTATCATTGATATGGTGGCCTGCAACAGACAACACACCACCATCCATATGACTGCACTTCAAAACAGAAATCATTTTTTCTTTTGAAAGACCAGCCTGTGTTCTTTAAAGGATCTTGTGCTGCTTTATAAAAAGTAGTTTTCCTTTTTGGAAAACTTCAGGAGGAGAAGGCAGTGGTCATTTGAACTACTGTGCCTTCTCCTCTATGAAGTTGCCAACTTGATTCCCAAAGAGAAGCAGGTCTAAAGGGGGCCCCTTCCCCTTTACAAATTAGTTACCACCCCAACTCAGGGTCTGTAGCTTATCAATGGGTTGTAGCCTTTAGATGTACTGTTGCAAAGTTTTGTAATTCTCTCCCATTGGCCATTAGGTGTTTGGACTCTGAACTGCGTTTTCGCAAAGCCATTAAAACGTGGCTCTTTTAGTCTGACCTCCTAGGTGTTCTGATTCTATCAGATTGCTGTTTTTGCTGTGCATACCTCTCCTTCTAGAGTTAGGATGCATTTGGGTCACCATGGACTCTATAAATCCCATAGCAGAGTCTCAATTGCAGCTTTTAACTATCAAAAAATACCTTTCCGAGCTAGGTAAGGGAGAAAGAAAGAAAACCCCTTTCATGACCCATTCTATTTGTAATCCTGAAAAATTGCAAAAGTCCTTTTACTAGTCAAAAGAATTTTCCAACTCTTAAAAGGGCTTTTGTACATAATGATAAGCACTTTTAGGGTTGCATGCCTGTGATTTTGCGACATGAGGCCATTAGTGCTAAAAGTGGCTCACATGCAAGCAATAGCTCAAATGCCTAAAGATCCCAAATATTTGAATGTTTCCATGTTATTTTGACATATATGACACAGAATACCACTCCATTACACTTTGGGCAAGACACAGTGACTTGTGAGGGCCTTCATGGAGCTGCCTTGTGCTCCACAACTGCTCCTACTCTTTTACGTTTACCTGCAGAGGAGCCTAATGATAAAGATGATTGGAACCTTTGCAGAACTAGGTGGACCTGGTTTCTCTTCAACAGCTAGGTACTTGCTGTAACTCACAAAGTCACAGAGATATACCAGGGCCAGTTATAGGATCAACAAAAAGTTCCATGTTATAAGCACACCTTTATTGCTGCAGCAAATCAGTGCATTCTAGAATTATAAATTCTGGTTCTGTTCAATGAAACAAATGAGACTTTAAGACCTGAAAGCAATGATTTGTAAACACAAAGGACAGAAATGTGGTATCCCAGTGACATTGTGGCATCTCATATTTAGGGTAATCCTATCAAAAGATAAACATGCTTTTAATCCTCCTCACTCTGTTCATCCAAATTCTATTACACCAGCTCCTGTTGTCTCCTCAGTCCACCTGATCTCTCGTGTTCCAGTCTTCTTAAGCCTCGCTATTTTTAGCTCTTGTCTTCCTGGATTTGATTCATTTTGTCCTGCTGGGCCTGTGCTTTGTCCTCATATTCTTTCTGGCACTACACACATTGGGTTGTGGCTGCTTGGTCCTGGTTATGATCCTCCTGATCTTAATTACCTTGGTCCTGCTATCCCCAGGAGCTGATCTTTCTGCTCCACTTGGTAGTCTGGGCCCTTTTTCTAGCCCTGATCCTCTTAGTTCCCTTGGTAATGGCCCACCCCTCTTCCTTCCTTTTTTCTGGTCCCCTGTTCCTACTGATCATTACCATGCTCCTAATCTTCCTGGATCTGGGCCTGATCCTCCTGGCCCTGGTTCTCCTGATACTTGTCCTGGTATTTCTATGCCAATCAATCATGGTCCTACCTGTCCTGGTCCTCCGAGGCCTGGCCATCCTCTTCCCCATCTTCCAAGCCATCCTATTCCTAGCCTTGTGGCATGTTCCTCCGAGCTGTGGTCATTCTGGTTCTGATGTCCCTGGTCCTGATACTCCTCTTGCTCCTCACTTTGGTCCTCAAGTACTGATCTTCTTTGCCCTGATATTTGTGCCCTCCACCATGTCCTTTGCTTTGTGGTCCTCATAAAACTATTCCTTCCAGCTTGCTTGCCTGTGTCCCTAGGTTCACCTTCCTGGTCCTCGTGGCCATTGTCATCCTATTCTTGTTCTTTGTAGACCTTGATCTTCTTGAAAGTCTGAGTCTATTGTTTCTGATCCTATTGGTTCTGGTTCTTATCATTTGGATTCTCCTGGGCCTTGTTCTTCTGGAGCTAGGCCACCAGCCATCCTAGCCTTGTTCAACTTGGTCCTGGTCACCCTAGTCCTTCTTGTCCTGTTATACTGGTTATCATAAAAATTGTAATTTTACTGTATGGGCCTTTCTTTATTCTCTCAGGTTTTTACCATCTGGCCCTTTTACTTTCAGGTCCTCCTGACCCTGGTCACCTTGTCCTGGTTCTCCTCACCCTGATCCTCTTATCCCTGGTACCACAGGTCCTCGTCCTGCTGGTTCTCTCATTCCATCTGACCTTTTGTTTCCTGGCTGTTTTTGTCTTTATCCTTCTGGTTTGGTCTGTCCTTGTCCTCCTGGACCAGTTACTTGTTCTCTTAGTCCTACTGATACTGCAGCTACTGGTCCTAGCCCTCTTTATTTAGGTTCTCCTTGCTCTGGTCCTCCTGAGCCTGGCCTGTTTGGTCCTAGTTCTCCTGTCCACCATTGTCCAGTTCCCTTGGTTTTCCAGACTCATGTTGACCTTCTTACATTTGATTCTCCACACCCTGGTCCTGCTACCTATAATGATTGGTCTGTCTAACTTGTCAATCTGAGACCTGGTCACCTACATCCTGATCTCTTAGCTATGTTTCCAGTCTTCATGGGCATGATACTGTTAGTTCATCTAGTCCTCCTTGCTCCAGTCTTCTGGTGCCCTCAGTAATGGTCCTCCTATTCTTCCTTGTCTCTGTGCTGCTTATTCTTGTCTCCTGGTCCAACAGGTCATTGCGCTTCTGATTTGCATAGTCAGTCAATCAATAATCTTTATTCAATTTTAAGAGATATAATCATACAGATAAACAACCACAGCAGCATAGTTAAAGGTGTGTTATCCATGTTTTACATATGACATAAGTATATCTAGATTAAAACAGACAAAAAAGGACATTTATATCCACACACAGACACCCACCCTGATGTCATGAACTATAAACCCCTGTAAGAAACTTTGACACATAAAAACAAATTTTCGGCGTGGCTAAAAGTTGCAGATATAAAAGGGTAGGTCTAGCCTGATAAAAATCAGTGGTTAAAAGTCGGAGTTTTAAAAACTTATGACGAAGAGTTATATAAAAAGGGCAAATGAGTACAATGTGCAAAGTATTGCATGTTGAGAACTGATCACAGGAACATAAAGGCAGCCCCGAATTCTTGAACAATGATCTCTCGGAATAGAGCAATTGATGACACAAACCCAGCCTGAAACAATGATGCTGAAAATTTGGCAGTTTTCAAGGAGGAGATATGGCTCCATACCCGGTACTGTTTTCACCATGGCAAATTTCCTGTATGAATGTTTGGACAAGGCAGAGGCTTCCCTCTCAGCTGCCACTCTAAGAAGAAAGGTTTACCTCAACCAAACAGTATCTTGTTTAATGACACTCTGCAGGATAGAAAATAATTCAGGTTTCCCAAGGACTCTGAAGTTTTCCTTAATGGAAGCCAATCAGGGAAAATTATGCATGTTGTCCAACTTCATACAATCCAAGATAACTAGCCTATTGAGACTTAGTTCATCCATCAGCCAAATAGCACACAACAACAAAAGGGGTAGCACCCAAATACAATCAGTGCTGTAGCTCATCCCTAGCTTTTCATGTAAAATCTCGGTTGAAGTACTGAGCCCCACCCCTAAAAAGGCCCTGCAAAATGTGTTCTTCGCCACCGTGAGTAATCATAGGTTTGTGTAGTCCCAAATCTCACAGCCAAAAGTGGATATTGGAATACTCTTGCTTTGTAAATCTCCAGCATTGATTTAAGTGGCTTTTGGCCCAGACAAGCAGAAAAACCATACCCTCCAGCACACGCATTTTTTAAACTTTTTAGTGGTTGCCAATTGAGTCCTCAATCTATTAAAATTCATATATATTTAAAATGATCAACTTTACTCCAATTATGGCCCTACACAGAAAAAGTGGTGCTTTTTAATGTTTTTTTCGGAACCAGGACCATCAGATGTGATTTTTTTAAATTGATAAGCAAGTCCAGGCTGCCCATAATATCAACAACAAAGTCTAAAAGCTGCTACAAACTTCTGGCAGTGTGGGAAATCAAAACAGGAATGTCTGTGTATAAAAGAGCTGGGAGCAATCTGCCCCCAGTTCTTCGGACATCTATACAGTGTACTAATAGCACCATCTCCAGACGATTATTGTAAATAATAAAAAGAAAGGGAGCCACAATGCAGCCCTGTCTGACCCCCGTTCTGAGTGCAAAGTGCGTTGTGCATTCCTCATTGCTGCCATAACGAACTGAGGCTGTCAACCCGCTATGTAGGTCCCTGAGAAGATCCAACAGACTCGGTTCCACCGCCATGGACCTCAGCTTCGACCAAATCTTGTCCCTGTTAACCTTACCAAAGGCGGATCTGAGGTCCATGAAGGCATGGTAAACTAGAGTAGCTTGATCTGCCACCGCATCCCCCATAACAAAATGCATGGTTAACCACCTTCCAAAACAAGGTGCTTTCTTTCTGGGTATAGGTAAAAAGAAAATCTTCCCATAACTCATTCTTTAGTTCCAGCTTCCTATTTTTTACTGTGGCTTTATAATTGGCCCTACATTTTCTCACCTCCCCTCTGTCACTGGGATTCTTCCTTAGCGTAGCTAAAAGTACCTTACGTGCCTTAACGCAGTTATTATCAAAACACCGACAAGAAGCCTGGGACCCTGACCTCATGGGCCTTGCGAGGGCAGTATTAATGTAGGTGCATACCTTATCATATGCCAATAAGATCAAGTAGTTGGGGGCCTCCACATTCAGACACGTCTGTATCTCCAGGAAACAGAACGTGACTAAGTTAGTAGTAAAAGACTCAGGGATAGATTTTATCCCACTTCAATCTGCGCCCTAGTTTTGACTTGGGCTGTAAAGTGGGAGAGAGAATCTACTTGCTCCATATCCCAGCGAAGGCTGGCAGAGAGAGGGTTATGGTCACTGGAGATGTTCCAATCCACTGAGAATGAAATAAGGGAGAGAAATAAACCCATAGAGACATAAATGAAATCAATAGAAGATCCTCCTCCATGACCCTTGAAAGTAGGAGCTCTATTACCCAAGAGCAGGCTCTCAACATTTATGAGGTTCACCAAATTATATTCACCAGACAACACATTCATGAAGTCACACTGTGGATTATGCTTAAGGGGGATTTTTTCCTGAACCCCACCTTCATCCTTCTCACCTTCCTCATAGAAATAGCAACCTCCACAGGGGTGAAGATTAAAATCACCAAGAATCAATAATACTGTGCATTTACTATGGCGAGTGGTGCAAAACGAATGAAAGAAAGTGCTAAGTGACTTCTGCACATCCTCAGACTCCTTCTCATAAATTGCATTGTAGGTATTAATATACAAGATCCTCATGTTATTCCTAAAGGAGAGGAGAACTCCTAATATATGGGGGGAAATACCCACAATCTCTTCCATTTTATAGGACAGGTCAAGTTTAACAAACGTCATAAGGCCCCCACTAGTCCTCCCACTGGGTGAGGGTGTGATATTAAATGCAAAGTAAGCATAACCATCAAAATGAATCCCCCCCCATATCCCAGGTCTCCTGAAGACACATAATATCAAAAGGGGCAGGTGTCTTTGACCAGTCGGGTTCATTAAGTTTCTCCGGCTGTCCTGCTATATTCCAACTCATGACCTGATGGGCACCGGGTATGGGTGATCAAGGAGTGGAAGCTCTGGTATTAGGGACCCACCCCAATCAATCTTGATCATTCAGACCACTTAAAGGTTCATAACAATTGGAAAAAACAATATTCAACCCGGAGGTCTGAGCATGCCCTCCAACAGGGGCCTTGGAGGCATCTGAGAAGGAGACCCCTGGCCAAATGACCCTGTAATATCAGGTTTGTAGAAGTAGCCCAGGGGCAAGACTGTGATATGACAGGGAAATTCTGGGCCAGTTCCAAGGTTCGAAAGCATAGAACCAGCTCTATAGGTGTTACAAAAGTTGACAACAATGCAATGGCCCCCAAATGATTTACAGATACAGGCTATCCATACCACCCTACGAACCATAATTATTTCATCAAACACCATCTGTCTGACTTCCGAGGGAACCCTCCCAGCAACGCAGTGGACAGCTTTTTTCTTAAGTTGATGGTAATCTTCTTTGGCAGGGTACAATACAGGTAGGACATTAACAAGAAACAAGACATAAGGGGTGCAGGCAGGGGGGAGATTCAGAGTAACAGTGGAAGAAAAACCAACTTGTTGAGCCCCCGTTAAAGCTTTCTGCGACACCAAGGATCCCCCTGCACTAGGTTTGATGCACTTGGGGCTGCCCTGGGCCCTGCCTCGCAGCAGCTTTAACAATTTTCCCGGTGGGATGTCCTTGAGCTGTGGCAATAATACCTGCAGGATTACAGATAGTGTTTCATGTAACTGATTATTCATCCTCATTATTTGCCCCTGGAACAAATCCTGTAATAGTAGAAGAGGACTGACTCATACATTGAGGTATCTCTAAAAGAGGTGCATTTGCCTGGATGATGTTGGTCGGGGAATAAATATTATGAGTCATTCTACTCAAAACAGTTCCCATCTGTTCCCCAAGGCACTGAACAGAGCTTACTAAGGAGCCCATTGTGTCTTCTAAATCCTCAAATCTAAGAGTAAGATTTTCAAGGGCCAGAAGTAGTTTCAATTCCAGGGCACTGGTGGCATTTTGGGGTACTGTGCGACCAGGCAGAGGATAAGGCACACACGCGCCCCTCCCCCCGGGGACTCCGGAATGCCTAAAGCCTCAGCCACTTCCAACTTGTACGGAGCTGTGCGCTGCAGCCATCCTCTTCCCGACTGCTGCCCACATGGAACTCAGCCTGGGCTTGCATAGACCTTTTCAATCTGCTTCTGATCTCCTAGCCTCAGACCTTCTGTTCCTTGTCCTCCTTTTTGAGCAATAACTTGTCCTGGTCCACCACACATCATGGTAGTCTTTCCTAATTCTGGTGTTACTTTACCTCCAGTTAATGCTAGCCTTAGAATGTCCTGAACTTGCACTTCCTGGTCTTGGTCTTTCTGGCCATCATTCTCCTGTACTCCTTCCCCAGGACTTTGGATCTTGGGTCTCTTTTTTCACAGATTTCCCAGTCTTCATCCTCTTCATTTTAATTCTAGTCTATAAGTCTTCTTGGTCTCGCTTTCCTGGTTTATATTGTCCCCTGGTCCATTTGCTTCTGGAGCCTAAGTCCCCCTTCATCGATTCTCTGTAGTCTTGGTCCTCCTGACTCTGATCCTTCTTTCCATTGGTCTCCTGGTACTGGTCCTCTTTGGTTTATTCACCTGGATCGACTACTCCTTGCCCTGCTCATCCTCCTTCCACAGGCCCTTGTCTGTGCACTTGGGTCTTCCTAGCCCCCCTTGTCACTATGATCCAGGGCCTTCAGTTTCTTCTCCCCCTGGTCGTTCCGTTCCTTCAGGACCTTGCCCACTGGGTCCGGCTCTCCAAATTCCACATCCTCCTGATCCTTCTCATCCTGGCCCTGGTACTCCTAGTCCTGTTTTCCCATGTCTTGTGCCTTCTAGTCTATCTGACATGGTCCCCTGTAGCACTGGTAATCTTATTCCTCGTATATTAGGTCTCTTTTGACTTGGTTCTTCCTGCCATGACTCTAGTCATCCTTGCCTTCCTGGGGCACTACCTCCTGGTCATTATCTTCCTACTGGTCATCATCCTTCTGCTACTTTTCCTACTCCTTTCTTACCCAGGCCTCCTCCATGATAACTGTAGTCAGGTACAGACTCCAAGCCTGTCACTCAGCAATTTACAAAGTTTAAAGTGAGTTTATAGTTAGAGTTTCAAATGCGATTAAAACAAATGTTTGAAGATCAAAAACACTGAAATTCGCCAATTATAGTTTAGTGAATTAAATATAACTTGAACTCCCATCATGCACTGCTTATGACTTCACATATTACATCACTCATGATATGATAAAATTACATCATCAATGACATCACTGATAACATCTAAAATTACATCACTGATGACATTATCCAAAGAAGTGTCACTGTGCTACATGCTGTGTGTGCTGGGAATAATTCAACAAGTTAAAAATTAGACTAATCTTTTAAAAGTAATGGGCAAATAATGGATATTACTTTTACTGTTTTGCAATAGAGATTGCATATGTGTCAACTCACCCGCATTTAGTGGATGCCACCCTCTTTTTACTTGTATTCACTCACTTAAAAGACAAATCACCTCTATATATAATTAAATGGGTTCAAATGCAATTTGATGTTTGACCACCAACGAAAAAAGTGTTCAATATTAATTTCCTTTAATTGGAACATCCACCAAAACATAAGTCATAAGACTCACAATTTACAATCAAAAGATTCACATATGCTCATTAGTCAATGATAAGCTGCCTTTGGCAAAGTGCAATGAACAACACCCTGTAGGTTGGTAAAATACTGTACACACATTGCTGTGGTGATGAGGTTGGCATACAACTTTAGAAGTGTGCTTAAAATAACACTCTTGAGTTAAAGCATGTGCAAGTGGTCACCACTAAATGGTACTTTCTTGTACAATGTAGAATTAATCAAAAACCTGAAGGATTTCCTCATTGAAACATGAACACCTTATAAACCTCCACTTTACATATGATTTTTCTATCTCTCAGTGTGGCAACTATTTCACAAGAGCATGTTGTCAGACGCACAGATGGAAAATCTGAGCGTAATTTGTTTTTGCATAATCCTGTGAAATGTCATCAAAATTCTGCAAAATGATGTGGAACTGCTTGAAAGAAAAATCTATATTTTATAATAAAAATGCATCCTTGAGTCAATTCTTGATGTGAGGACACATTTTGCACTAAAAAAATTGTGCAAAAAAACAAAAGCACCATGCACAACAGCTGCACCTGTTCTGTTGTTCACGTGTGTTTGTGAATAGCACGTTCGCTGTAAATCTTTACCGTGATTGGCATGTAATTACATGAAGTGGCATAATGGCGTACCTTCAGGACTTTCTTGTAACAATCGTAACATGAAATTCCCAAAATTACACAAATTCTGCTGGTGTAATTTTAATTTCACCCAGGCCTAATCTTTTATGAAAACAGTCTTTGACTTTTCTCACTGATTTTTGGTGACAAGCTTTACTATTAAGGCAGAACCTACTTTCAAATGTGCCTTTGCAACCCACATTGGGTGTGTTGATACTTTACCTTGTGTAAGAAGCAGTAATGCTTGCACCATAATCTTTTCAGGTAGGTAAACCATGCACCATATGATATCCGCCATGCACAGCCAGACTTCGCTTCAGGGCATACTATATTTCGATTAACTGCACCAACACATATAATCACAGTAATCTTTGCCTGTACATGGCTGGAGGTACTTTACTAAAAATTGTCTTTTTTAAAAATGATCTAAGGGTTTATTGTGAAACGTTGATAAGTATTGTGGATGATGTCATCAGTGACATCATCAATAATGTAATTTAACATGTCATGAGTGATGTTATGTGTGAGATCATAAGCAGTGCATGACGGATACGAGTTATAGTTATTTCACAAAGCTCTAACAATTTAATTTTCTGTGTTTATTTCAGTTTTTAAAGGTAATTTATATTCTCATTTGAAAAACGAACTATATGGTAACTTTAATCTTTGTTTTTTTAGTTAATTTCTGCATTTTTAAACGCATGGTAAGAGTTTAACAAACAACCCAACTATAACATATTTTCCTTTATTTTGTCATTGAATAGATAGATAGATAGATAGATAGATAGATAGATAGATAGATAGATAGATAGATAGATAGATAGATTTAACTTGATGTCGGTATTTATTACCTCAATTTTCCTTACGTTCACTAATCTTAGCTAGGTCATGAAATATACATGTTCTTAATTATGTGATTGGCCAAGCCACTGTTTTTGTATTACACAGGAGTCATGTCATGACTCTGGAAATGGTTTACTGCATGAGCAGAAGTACATACACTAAGAGCACAATAAAGTTGTTGTAACAGCTACTATTGTAGCAAATGGTGGTTACAAATGATGGTTTCTTGATGTCTATATTTGTGCATTTTATAGTTCTAATGTAATGAGTTATCCCAAAGAGGACTGAAGTTCAAGTGTATCTGTAGTATATCCCGTGCATTAAGTGGGCTCAAAAAGTTTGAAGGGTTCTAAGCAGTTTGGGACCACGTAATTGTAACTAGGAATCTTTCCTAAGAGGTGTGGCCTATGTAATTAAGGGCATGGCTTAAAACATGTGAACTAAAAATCCGTACTTCACACAATTTGCCACCTGATCAGTATTTTTATGTCTCTCAATGAGTTGTGTGGTAATAAGGAATATGGAATGTTTAGTGGTCTGCGGAGTGTCTCAGTTATGCTGGTTCTTCCCTTCACATCACTCTTGTATGCAGTCGCCCACTCTGTTAGACACTTACCATCTTTTTTCTCCGCACATCCTTCTGAAATTCTCCCTCTGTATTTCTCTTACCTCACTGCACTGTCTTTCATTCTCTCCTTCTGTACCTGCTCCTTTTCTTCTCCTTCATTTCACCAAACCCCCTAAAATCCACCCACTCAGCTGTCGGCTCTACATTTTCTTTCCCATCAGCGCTGTCAATATTTTGACAGCAGTGTAACTTCGTCAGACACTATCTTTAAGAATCACAGTTACAATTAGCACTTATGAGAACATAGCTCTTTGCGTTTTGCACCGAGGCCAAAGATTAGACAAGCATGCAGCTGCAGCCCGTGCAGGTAAGAGTGGTGGAGCCAGGTGGGAGGAGGGGGGATTTCACGAGGGAAAATTAAATAAATATTTAATTTTCTCTCATCCTGGTCTATCGAAATCACCCCACCCACCGCTCTTATCTGCACGGGCCGCCGCTGAAAGCATGTAGTTTTAATTGCCTTAATAACCCAGGGGCATATTATCAAGGGCTGGCGATATAATTATCGCCGCTTTAGCGTCCGTTTTCGGGCGAAAAGCGGCGATAATTATATCGCAATATCATCAAGGACACGCTAGCGCGTGTTTCCTTGATGTAGAGCCCGTTTTCACAGCCTCGCCTTGCATCGCTAATGAGATGCAAAGAAGGCGTGGCTGTGAAAACAACACAAGTTAATATCGCGAAGGCAGCTTCGCGATATTAACAAGGAGGTGCAGCGATAAAAGAAATCGCGCTACCTCAGCTTTAACTCAGGAATTTAACGTCTGTTAAATTCCTGACTTAAGCATACTTTACATGGGAGATGGATTCTGCTGATACGACCACAGGGTCGTATCAGCAAGGTTATCGCCGTTTTCCATGGAACATCGCTGGAAAACCAGCGATGTTCCATGGAAAACAAGCTATCGCAGGAATAATTATCGCCATTGCGCTATGCGTTGTTAATACAGCGCTAGCATGGCGATAATTATCTGCGGTAGCCGGCGATAACTATTCTCACGCTGTGAACGGCCAGCGATAATTATCGCTGGCCGTTGATAATATGCCCCCCAGTGAGGGGCACTGCGTCACTTGCGCTGCCTTCAGTATCAGCACCAGGCCCACCATGAACATCCATCCAAACACCTAGAGTTGCCTTAGTTCATAGTATGCGCTAAAAAAATATATATATTTTGCAGGAAAAAAATACTGAAATGCCACATGTGGTTAAAGCAAATATTCTTAGAGAATGCAAGATAAAGTAAAACATGTTCAGTGTAACAGAAGCTGCTTCGATGACATGGATAATCGTAAGGGTCTTTAGTTATGGTTGAAAAATCGATCTGTGTTTTTGCCTGTGAAGTTAAGGAGATGCAGATAGGGCCTGGTTAGGACCTGTTTCTCAGTCAGTTTTTTATGGCGCTGAATCTAAGACCTAGCAGGACCTGTCTCACTTAAAGCCCTGATTACGTCATACATTGTATTGTACGCAAAACAGGTGTGTGCTCTCTGATAAGAGATTGAGACCCACTTTCATCTACTTGATGCATTCCGTATGTTGATGGGACACCACTTAGTGACTTAAAATAAAGTGCAGATGTCTGTCTAGTTAAGATATCACTGTGTCAGGATTTCAACTTAAGCCATGTTTGAAGCTTGAAAAGTGCATGTTACTGGTATGTGTGCCTCATAAAGTAAAAAGTCATAAGCACTTCAAGATGTTGGAGTGGGTGAGATCTGGTCTGAAGAAGAATAGAATTTAGATTCTTAATGTTTGTCTGTCTGGTTTTTTCCTCCTCTATGATGATTGTAGTTAGAGTGGTATTGATGTGATAAAGAGCACAAGTCCTATAAAAAGAAGTGGGGGACTGACCAAGTAAGACAGTATGCAAATAACGTCATGACGTCACGACGTAGCCCTATAAAAGAAATAAAATAGCGCTATTTAAATTATTTGTGGAAATACTGGGACAGACCAACCCTTCTGACATTTTTATAGTGTCTACATTTATATACAGGGCAGAACAAAGGCAAAAGCTGCCTCTCTTAAGTACCTGTGAAGAGAAGGCAAGCTGTGCGCCTTTGTTTCCCTCTGTGGCATTTCCATTTAAGTGTGAGGTTCCAGGCGTCCCCCAGTCAGCGTATACAAACAAAAGGAGGCCGGATGGCCCCTTAACTTTGGCCCAGCTGGAAGGGAAAAACGGCTCCCTCGCTGCCTGCACATTGCTGCTGGGATGGAAAGCAGACAACGTACAGGTGCTGCTGAATGTGTCCCGGTGTCTTACACCGGGACACGTTCAGCATATTTCTTTGGGGCCTGACTTCTTGGCAGGGGGGACCGTGTCCACCCTGTGAAAAGATTGGGTGGACGCCGTGTACCTGCATGTAGCCCCGACTCGTGTCCTGATGTGATATCAGTCTTTTAGAGATTTAATTTATAGTTTACTGTCCAATGAAACAGTTATACACTATATATGAACATCACTCATATGATTTCTGAAAATAAAAGCTTCCAATAGTGTTTCTTTGCTGGGGAAAGCAAATGTGCAAAGAGCATTTTTTGCTTGCCCCACCGAGATCGGTTCCGTTGTTCCTCTTATTATGTGTCCTTTTAACATACAGTTTCGTTACCATTTATTCACAATACCAACAGATTTGCTTTATAACTCTATGCTGCTTTGTCTAGCAATTCACATGCATTTGTATGAGCTTAGCTTCTTGCGTGCATCCCTGCAACCTATTTTAACCATAGTCAGAGCTCTAGACACAGGCCTGAACAGCCTAGGAAACTAATCATGGGCCTAACTGCTAGAGCTGTCGACCTTGAAGCTTGTGAACCGGGTTCGAGTCTCGGCAGGGACGCTCAACATCCTGTGATTCTGCGCAAATTACTTGATCCCAGCGGGCCTGACAAAATAAATGTATCCATCTGTAACGAAACTGGTGCTCATGTAAAGTGCTCTGGTACCTTCGGATCTTCGACCTTGGATTGACTGTGGTTGGCGAGGAGTGGTCACGTGAGTTGGGACGCTGGAACGCGAGGCGAGCGAGCGGAGAGTCAGGTAGCGCGGTGCGGAGCGGTCCTGGTCCCGGTCCGGGCCTGGGGAGGAGAGCCAAGAGCACCTACACTATACTGGTGAGCGATTGCTGGCGTTCGCTGGTGCGGGGGTGCAGCAGGGGTTGGTCAGTTGGAGCTATGTGGGAGGGGTTTCGGGATTGCCCCACGCTTGCCACATGCCTGTCCTACCTGTGCCTGTGCCTGTCCCTGCACCCGTGCTCGCGCTGATTCTGCTCGAGCCTCGGCACTTCCCCAGCCCAGCAATCAGGCCCGCTTCCGGCATTCCATGCGGTGTCAGTGCGGTGTCCACTCTGGCCGCCTTGCCTGCTTTACTTGTCTGTTCCGGAGGTCACGGCTTCTCATTGCCCTCCTTCCGACACACACTGCTTTCTTGCCACACAAACGCGGTGTGCCATGGATCCCCAGCCAACAAGCCTCAATAAGCACATAGGCACAGAGATACAGAGGAGAGGGGCCCTCCCCCGCAATAGCCGTGGCTTTGTCGGCAGAGCCCATATCCTGCGGAGTACTTGCAGTCCACCTATGGGTGGGAGCAGCTTGTAGCCAAGGCGGGCATTCGCTACCAGCTAGCTGCCAGGCCAACAGTCTGAAACAGTCGGCACAGCAACACAGCAGTACAGCCAAAACAGTGGCAACAGGGACTCAGAGGACGCCGGAAAACTAATACCGGAGAACCAACCCCCAGACTACCCGGACCCCATGCAAGCCTTTCATCTGAGCCTAATGAGCAACTTGGACGACCACCTGGAACGCCTGCAACGCCCCCCACGGAGATCACAGAGATCAACAGATGAAAGGAGAAGGAACTCAGGAGGCACTCACCGAAGAACAAAAAGAACAAAAAGGCCCAAACATAAGACCTTAGGCATTTCAACTGTCGGTAGGAAAATTGGCTGGAAAATTGACTGGAAAATTGCCCCCCCGAGCATCGCTGCTGAGCAGGGCGGGGATCATGGTAAAAGGGGGCAAAAGCCGTCAACCAGGAGGGAGGCGGGGAGCCCCAGAGAGCACCCAGAAGAGAGTAAAAACCTTGGACGACTACTACAGGAGAGTAGACACAACCACGGATGGCAACCTCGAAGCAACGCCTAAAAACAATCAAAGCGGAAAGGACGGCCAACCAGTGAGAAACGCACAACAACAGACTCCTCCGGCAGTAGGGACAGCGGGGACGCAACTCCAAAGCTCTGTCTAGAGGCCGGTCAGGGTGCCAATGATGGCACAGCGTGGGGCACACATAGAACACACAAAATGGACACAACCACTAAAAGGCCCATTTACAGCATATCACTACTGACAAGTGGGGAAGGGAACAGTGTGATTGAGCTCTCCTCAGAGCTGACAGCTACACCCTGTATCGAGCGGGACCTATCTAGGGAGTCACTCTGAAAGATCTTGAGTCCAAGCCCATCCCACATGACAACATACAGGGGCCTGAGGACAGACAAACAAGGCTTGTGAGCCAAAGTCGCTTTGGGGGTCAGCGACATGATAGAATTGGATCCTCCCCAAACTAGCACCCAGAACTCAATCGGGTGGGAAGACGCCGGCAGAGACAGCCCTAAGATACAGTTACCGGGGGGAAAGCAGCAACAAGTTACCGGGTCGGCGGCTAGGAGGGTCCTAACCGATAGGCCACCCGAATACAAGCAGGAGGAATGTACAGAGATCAGTGAGATTGACTCTAATGAACAAAGCAATTGGGTGTCTCGATTAATGATACACTCATGGCAGCCACGAATGCCCTCAACTGGCAGTCACACAAATTAGAGGCCCAAATGGACACTATGCAAACTATAGCCTTGGTCATTGCAAATATAAGCCTCAAGCTAGAAATACTAGAAAAACGTGCACACATCAAGGACTGCCACTGCGGAACCATCGTGGAAAAACTCTCAACTCTACCAGAAGTCTTGACAACACTAATTACGGACTTGAAAAAACTTAGCTTAAGTAACGGAGGAAATATCAACTCAAAAACAAAGGCTGAAATCACAGCCACAGCAGAAAGCACAGAGGTGCAAGGGATACAATCCAGCTCATTAACTCCAAGGAAAGAAGCTAGCCCAGAGGTGGCCCCAGCAATTGCCAACCCCCAACAGAGCCAAGGGAAGGCAACCATGAACAGGGCAAATCGAACCAACATGCCCAGCAATGACCTTACCGTCAACCTGAATCCCAAGAATGCTCACAATTTGCTAAAACAGAGTATTAGCAGACAGAATCAATGGGCGGATACATCAGAAGAGCTCCCTGGGACCAGATGCATTAATAGTCCAAGGTCCGACACCTCTGCCATAAAGGATAACAAGCCCCTGTCCAGACGAGAGAGAAAAAGACTAAAGAAGAGACAAAAAACGAACAGGCAAATTCAAGCTCAAAGGATCTGGGAGCATCCACCCATGGAGGGAAAGACAACTCCCACAAACGAAATACCTCCTAGCATGAAGCTTTTTCCGATTTTTGCAAAACAGAGAAGGACCTCTACGAGGAATATACAAATTCATGTCTCAACACCATCTGAGACTGATGAAGTAGGTAGGAATTCAACCCCCGAACAATCTCATGACAGCACAGAGTCAGGGCCAACCCAAGGGGCAGCGGGGAGCAGCCCGAAACCCGCTCACACGCCCAAGTTCGAGGAGAGCAGAGGAAGCCCGAGACAAACAAGACTTCAGGGCACAGACGTCGCCTGTCAGCCGTTGCAGGAAGAGCGAACGGAACGAAAGGAAATGATCATAGATGGGTATGGGTCTGAGAGAAACGGAACACCAACGGAGCAAACCCAAGTGCATCTAATAGAGAATAGAGCCCCAGGAGTACAGACAAACACTGAAGAGAACTACATGATGCATTCACCGACTTCACAGAAAGTCATGTTTGGCCCCAGTACATGTCATGTGGAAGGACAGACACCCTAAATAGGGGTAATATTCCGAAGCTGCTACATCACATCCCCTCGTTAGCACAAATAACGAACAAAGACCTCCTCAGTATACAATTCGAGGTTAATAAACAGCAACCTAATATGGAAAACACATTAACAGAATGGAGGTCATCAACCCATTCTGACATTGTTCTAAGAAAAAATACTAGTTTCGAAAAATGGGGCATAGTGGTCCGGACATTAGAAGAAGAAAAATACCCACATGTGCTAGCCACACAAGAGGGTGGCTTGACTAAACAACATAGAAATGATTCAAAGGCACCAAGCCTCCCAAAAGGGACCCAACCCATAGACACCCCGTTGAGCTTTCACAACTTTACAATTAAAATCAGCGAAAAAAAGGGTCATAGTGAGAGGAAAGTATTTGAAAGGAACACAGCTGACGGAGGCTGGCACAGACCTCAGATAAGAAGGACACCCAGCAAAGCTACCACACTGAACCGAGGCCACACCATGCAATACTCCTAGCCCCAAAGCACAAAATAAGTCACACGTTGCAATCCCACTACAAAAAAACTTCGAGGGTCTGGCAAAAAGAGACCACATGACAAGACTGAGGCTCATAACATGGAACGTGGCAGGAATCTTAAGCACAAAAAATAGTGCTTCTGCAATGGAAAAAATCAAAGAGGGGGACATTCTCTGCCTGCAGGAAACATTGGCCACTGAGGACGTCCACCTTCAAGGTTTTGCCGGTATTCATGTACCAGCCAGGAAATTACATGCCTACGGTAGGCCCTCGAGTGGCCTCTCATTCTATGCAAAACATGCAGTGGAGGTCTCAATTAAAGAGATTGGAAGATCAACGGACACTGCACAGTGCATTGTGATAAACGGCCTATGGGATGGTAAATCTTGGAAAGAACTCTTAATGATCAATGTATACCTTAACCACAACGGAACTTCTTAAATGGCAAACACCAAACGATTATTGCAACCCTTGAGGAAGTACTCTGTGAATTCACCCATTTGGATTCGATTATTACTGGGGATTTCAATCTCCACTACTTGAGTCCGGTCAACGGCCAAGGCTCACTGGTGGAAAGAGAATTCAATCATTTTCTAAGGTCACACGATCTAATCTCAGTTCAGACCTGGACTAAGCAACATAGTCCCAACGCCTCAAATCTCCTGACCTTAAACAATCAAACCACAATTGATTATATCTTCATAAGCTAAAATATGTGGAACAGAATTCTGGACTTCCAGATACATCAACACGATACCAGTTACCACGCAATGCTTATCGCAAAACTCAATCTCCAGGGCGATTGCCGCGAGGAACTGGTGCCCATAAGTAAAAAATGTGGGTAGGAGGAGTACAAATTAGTGAAGAGGATTAGATGGAACCACTTCACGGTCTCGAATTAGGAATTCTGGAAGCTGGGATTAGTACGAAAGGGACATAGCATGCTCCTCTGCCCTACCATCTGGAGTTGGGACACCTGGATCGAAGAACTGCAGGCAGCCCTCCTGAAAGGGGCAAGGAATACAACCCCCAAATCGGTGGGGCAACAAGAACGAACCAGGAAATACAACAAAAAGTTGAAGAACAGCACCCGCACCCTCAGACAGACCAGATGGGCATATCGAAAAACGGTACTCCGGCGGCAGAGAGAGCCTATAAAGATGCCCAGCGGAACCACAAACACTTAATATGGAATGAAAAATGCCAGACGATGGAGAAGGAATGGATCAAACTATTTGATTTATGCAAACCGAACAAACAGAAGCAATTCTGGGAGTATATAGCCAAGATGGAAAACACAAAAACGGACAGGTGGAATGCAGTCACAGCAGAAGCCTGGCTGGACAATACGGCAGAAATATACACAACGACACCAGTTGGCCAAAATGTCAGCTCTTACCCCGGATCAGATGGGGCTGAATCAGGGGAAGATGACCGGACAGACGAGGGGGGCCAAGCCCAGGAGCCAAAAGAATTTATAAAGGTTTTAACAAGGATAAGAAGGGATGGAGCCCCTGGTCCAAACGGTCTACCGGGCAGACTGTTCAAGCAGGATCCTAAGAAGTGGGCCGATTTGTTATCACCTCTGTACAGGGAATGCGGAGCCTTGGGAGACATGCCGGGCGCATGGCGTGGCTCGCTATTGCAGCCAATACATAAGAAGGGAGCTAAAACTGACCCAAAAAATTATAGACTTATTGCCTTGTTAGATATCGAAGATAAAGCATTTGCCAGCACTTTGCTACAGGAACTAGCAGCCTGGATAGAGGACAATGAAATACTACCTTTTTACCAGACTGGATTCCGAAAAGGCTGTTCCACTATAGACAACATTATGGCTCTTTCGTTCCTGGCACAACAGGCAAACTCCAGTAAAAACCTGCCAGTATTTTCTTGCTTCAGAGACTACTCGGCCGCCTTCGACGGGGTAAACCGAAGTAAGCTACGGCATAAATTGTCTCGCTGGAAGATCCCCGTTAAACTACTCAAGGCAATTATGTCACTGTATACCAATACCTGGGTGAGAATCAAACTGGCGTGGGATACGGTCACACACAAGATGTCAACTGACCGAGGCCTAAAGCAGGGCTGTGTTTTAGCACCTACACTCTTCAACCTTTACACGGCAGACCTGGAGAAAGCTAAACAAGGAGTAAGTTTGGCAACCCCAAAAATTGGACAGCAGCGATTAAACGTACTTCAGTATGCTGACGCTCTAGTAATCGTCGACCACACCAGAGTAGGCTTACAAAGAGGGTTGAATGCATTAAATTGCTACAACCAGGAAAACGAACTTGTGGCCAACCCCAGTAAAACGAAAATCATGGTGTTTGGTAAACATCAGAAGAAAACAGGCTTTAAGTGGAGACTGGGCAACAACAGCATAGCCACAGAAAGAGCATATCACTATCTAGAAGCGTGGCTGAATGACAAAGGCAAAGCGATACCAAAGGGGATAATGGACGGAGCGTTTGAGCTAATCAAACACTCACCCCCAATCAACTGATCTGGGTTTAATCCACCACCCCAGTTCAGACATGGCCATATGCAAATCAGTCTGACCCTGTGCCTCATGGGAACAGTCCAGCCCGAACTGCCAAGCCATGTCTTCCCTGGACCGGAAACAAGCATCCTAGGACCGGTTTCTGGCTATTCAGCCGTCATCAGCCAGGCTAGCTTGAATCCAGTGGCAAAGTGAGCAAGGGACCCACGTCTGGGCATACCCTGCCAACTTAGGGTGAACAAAGCGATACCAAAGGGGATGATGGACGGAGCATTTGAGCTAACCAAACACTCACCCCCAGTCAACTGATCTGGGTTTAATCCATCATCATTCTTTAGCTCACTCCACCACCCCAGTTCAGACATGGCCATATGCAAATCAGTCTGACCTTGTGCCTCATGGGAACAGTCCAGCCCGAACTGCCAAGCCATGTCTTCCCTGGACCGGAAACAAGCATCCTAGGCTGATGAAACAAGCAGCCTGGCTGATGAGGGTTTTGAACCCGAAACCGGTCCCAGGATGCTTGTTTCCGGTCCAGGGAAGACATGGCTTGGCAGTTCGGGCTGGACTGTTCCCATGAGGCACAGGGTCAGACTGATTTGCATATGGCCATGTCTGAACTGGGGTGGTGGAGTGAGCTAAAGAATGATGATGGATTAAACCCAGATCAGTTGACTGGGGGTGAGTGTTTGATTTGCTCTAACGCTCCTTCCATCATCCCCTTTGGTATCGCTTTGTTCGCCCTAAGTTGGCAGGGTATGCCCAGACGTGGGTCCCTTGCTCACTTTGCCACTGGATTCAAGATAGCCTGGCTGATGAGGGTTTTGAACCCGAAACCGGTCCCAGGATGCTTGTTTCTGGTCCAGGGAAGAAATGGCTTGGCAGTTCGGGCTGGACTGTTCCCATGAGGCACAGGGTCAGACTGATTTGCATATGGCCATGTCTGAACTGGGGTGGTGGAGTGAGCTAAAGAATGATGATGGATTAAACACAGATCAGTTGACTGGGGTGAGTGTTTGATTTGCTCTAACGCTCCGTCCATCATCCCCTTTGGTATCGCTTTGTTCGCCCTAAGTTGGCAGGGTATGCCCAGACGTGGGTCCCTTGCTCACTTTGCCACTGGATTCAAGATAGCCTGGCTGATGAGGGTTTTGAACCCGAAACCGGTCTCAGGATGCTTGTTTCCGGTCCAGGGAAGACATGGCATGGCAGTTCGGGCTGGACTGTTCCCATGAGGCACAGGGTCAGACTGATTTGCATATGGCCATGTCTGAACTGGGGTGGTGGAGTGAGCTAAAGAATGATGATGGATTAAACCCAGATCAGTTGACTGGGGGTGAGTGTTTGATTTGCTCTAACGCTCCGTCCATCATCCCCTTTAGTATCGCTTTGAACGACAAAGGCAAGGCAACCATGCACCAGGCTAAAACGAAAGCCAAAATACAAGCCACCATCTACGCCCTGTGCAAACTTCAAGGTAAATTACACAGCCCTACTACAAAACCCATTATGAGAGTGACAAAATCTAAACTTCTTGCGGTTGCTGGGTACGCATCACAGGCATTCTCAGGAAAGATGGAAAAAGCCCAGTGCCAGTGTTACAAAAAGCTTTTTAGGCTTCCCAAGTATACACGAAATGCTCTGAGTCGGCTCGAGTTTGACCTGGTACAACAAAAATACGAATGCAGGAGCACACTGGTTAAATTTTGGTTTAAGACGATAAAAGCCCAGAAAGGATCCCTTAAGGAGGTATTGAGAACTATATTAGAGGGGGCATCAAACCCATGTCAGAAATACTGTCTGGAGACAGTGGCAGAGTTGGACTTATCCATAGCATCCTGGTCCCAAGAAGAACTAAATTACTCTGCAATAAAGAGGACGCTAAATAACCACACCACCCAGATATCAAGGAGTGAAGATACAGCAAGACTGAAGGCAATCAAGGCCTGGCCGGCTTAATTACAGCATACGAGATGCATAAAATCCAGCCATATATGAACAATCCTCTGGGAAGGAAGTGTTTGAAAGAAATTCAATGGGTGCTCCTAGTCCCCCTGCCAATAAAAGAACTGAACTGGAAATCGTTGAACAATATAGTCAGCTGTAGGCTGTGCAATTATAGGGCAGAATCGTTGGTACACCTACTATGCTGCTGCCCCGCATTACTGCAACATCAACGCATACTGCTAAAACCAATGTTCCTAAGGCACAGGACCAGAAAATGTGCAAAAGCAGTGGCACTGCTCCAGTCCAGCACGGAGCCCTCGGGCCTGGCCAAATTTGGCAAGTTTATGGATACGACACGCAGGGCCCTAGTCGAAAACAGCACAGAGGAAAAGTGTGCGTTGCAACTGTCGAGTCTCCGGTAGCAAGGCACCCCCAACTTCAAATGGTACTAATTATATAGTGAAAAATTAGCCCTGCGATCACATACTTAGAACTAGTGCCGAAGTGACGACCAGTTTTGTGTTTTTATACAGGTACAGTGCACTTGGAGAGATGGCTTCTATGGCATTTAGGCCTTCAAGGAAAACTACCCGTGTTCCTCCTGGTAATGACCACTATTGTGGTCTCCAAGTCCGCCCATCAGTACAACATCTCAACAGAATCAGCCAGGTGATACTTAATTAATGTATCTCATGTGAACACATAAAATGCACAAACTCTGGATGTTGGAAACCGCAAAATCTTACACTCCTCAATCTTCATCAAAGGGGTCATCGGTTAGATGCACATGCAGACCAAAGATCCACCTGTCATTTCTGTGAGCCGCTTATGAAAGGAGCCGAACGCTGAAGAGGCCCTTCCAGGAACAAACTGCATGGCACTCATAAGTCCCACAATGAATTGTCAACTCCCCATGAACAGACAGGGAACAGGGATCTCTCTAATATGTACATTTTAAAACCAATGAATTTTAGAACAAGATCACATTTTAGAAATGGCCTGTCACTACAGACCAAATTATATTTCTAATTTTTATACACGTTCAGACATATGTATTATAATGACGTGAGATACGTATTTTAGTGCAATTTTTGATAATGTACCGCAACTTTGCAATGATTTTAAGTAATTATGCAAAATAAAAAATTCATTCATTCGGGTCGAGTTCGCGCTATATAAAACTCCCAAAAATAATAAAAAATAATAAATGTTGATGGGCGATGTGGCAGCAAAGAAAGTACCACTGGCAGGGGGTGAGTTTTCATAAGCGGCTCACAGAAATGACAGGTGGATCTTTGGTCTGCATGTGCATCTAACCGATGACCCCTTTGATGAAGATTGAGGAGTGTAAGATTTTGCGGTTTCCAACATCCAGAGTTTGTGCATTTTATGTGTTCACATGAGATACATTAATTAAGTATCACCTGGCTGATTCTGTTGAGATGTTGTACTGATGGGCGGACTTGGAGACCACAATAGTGGTCATTACCAGGAGGAACACGGGGGGGCAGATTTACAAGCCCCCTGCGCCACCAGTACGTCACTTTTCGTGACGTACTGGTGGCGCAGGGGCTCTCGATATTTACAAGGAGAGGAAAAGCCACCATGCGTGACTTTTCCTCTCCTTGTAAATACCGTCCCTTCACACGCAGCACTTTGCGTTGAAGGGGCGTTCCATGGGTGTTGCTGTGGGTGTTCCCACGCAACACCCATGGAACAAGACACATCTCCAGATTTACGAGTAATCGTAACTCTGGAGATGCGTGTAGAATGCTACGCCAACCTAGAGGTGGCGTAGCGAGACGCACCGAGGAGAAATGTTTTCATTTCTCCTCGTTTTCTCTTTCAATGCGTGCTGCATTCTGCAGCACGCATTGAAAGAGGAAAAGCCTGTACTGATTGTTTTTGTGCAGAAAGGTGCCCTTCCTGCACAAAAACAATCTCCCCATGGCGCAGGCATCCTTGCACCATGGTGCAAGGGTGCCTGCGCCGGCGCTTGGCAGCTGTTTGTGCGCCAGCGCAGGGGAGAGCACAGGAATGCGACATATTCTTGTAAATATGTCGCATTCCTGTGCTCTGAAAGTGCCGCAGCGTGGCGCAGCCAAAGGGCTTGCAGCGCCACGCTGCGGCACTTTCTTGTAGATCTGCCCCGGGTAGTTTTCCTTGAAGGCCTAAATGCCATAGAAGCCATCTCTCCAAGTGCACTGTACCTGTATAAAAACACAAAACTGGTCGTCACTTCGGCACTAGTTCTAAGTATGTGATCGCAGGGCTAATTTCTCACTATATAATTAGTACCATTTGAAGTTGGGGGTGCCTTGCGATCTGCTGTGTACAGTTAATTTGTATACAGTTGTTCTTTGTTTGATTGTAGCATAACATATGCATTCCAAAGCGAAATCAGATGCAGAAATATATATGCTTTTCTCAATTTGACAGTGATTTTTTTCCACTTGAAGTGATATCTCTTGAGCTAAGCCTGTGAAGTAAAACTAATGTACTTCCACTTTGTACTATGATAAATTAGGCTTACTTGAATTGGGGGTTTTCAGCATGCCTTTATAAGAAGATTTCTATCTGCTTTTAATTTCTCTGTGCTACTGGCCGGAACCTACAGTAGCTAGTTGGCTGCATCTTATATTGGTACGGTTGCCTTCTAAAAGCTGACACTATACGCGCAGTATTCGTTTACACTTCATTATTTTATGTTGATGCTTGTTTGCACCGTTTATTTTAGGGCCGAGAGGCGTTTTGTTATATTGTGTTATGTACTTGCTGAAAAGTAAGAAACTGTTACAGTAATTTAATAGAAAACAGTGCTTTAGACAACTTAGCATAAACAAACCTTACTGATGTGCAGAACCAATGTATCCCAGCGTGAATTTAAAGCTGCTGGTACCTAGCCCCCTGTGTTCTGCCTGTTTTTCCCGCGAAAAAGCAACCGCGCCCCACCTGGCGGCAGCGTTTTACATGAGTAGGCCACTCGCCCCTCTTGCATTTCCCCGCTGAGATTGTAGAAGAAAGGCAATATCAGCCTGAATTGTGATACACATCTTTTTCCCATCCCTGTAATTGGCTGCTGCCTCTTTAATAAAAGCGCACCTGGCTGCAGTCCCCTTCCACGCGGTTCACAGTTCTATAATGAGTCCTGAACATTGGGCTGAGAATGTGATCAGAACAATACAATTAATCAGCAGACGACGCACAATCTCAAAACCAGGAAAATTGCGCTCAGTTATACATCCCGCCTAAAACTAATTTTTCATTCCACGGAAAAGGCGAAGTAGCAGCGCATAACAAAGAAGAGAGTGTAAGATAAAAATACTGACAGTCAGCAGGGCCAGCTGAAGGTGAAAGCATAAATCAAACGCCTTGTAGCATCTGCTATGAAAAACTTAGTAGAAATTAGGCTCGGCGAGTGGTCTAAAAATATCTCTCTTAACAGTGCGCTGGCACACATCTCAAGACAGGAATATGCTAAAAAGAATCTTGAAATTTGACTTTAATTGGGCAAAGCTAGTATTCGAATTTCAACATAAGTCCTAGAAAGTCAACCTCTTTTCAAAAGGCGCACATTAATCAGTGCAGGGATTTAATTTGTACTGTCTCTGTACGGCACATATATCACGGATACTCTGAGCCCATGCCGGGGAACCAATATTTATAATCTGTTTTGACAGAATATTTTTTGCACAGTTGCCACGATTTCACATTTTTATATTCCACTCTAAGTGATATGTATTTTACATATTTCGCAGGCAACCAACAGATGATTAACAATGCACAAGACCGCCATTTTGGAAAAACACTTCTGCCTATTCAAAATGATCAAAAAGGTTTGCGGCAGGTAATCCAATATTCTATACATTTTCACGGCAATTCCTTAGACCTTGTTGCATTTCTCAGATTGCAGGAAATTTAGAGGATCTTTTCCTTTATTATTATGGGATCGCGAAGGAGATCTCTTTATGGCAATGATGATTTTGCAAGAATTATTCTCAACCCAGGTGCGCAACTCAGAACTATCCCTTGCCATGCCTCTTAAGCAATGATGATGTAGTAACGTACTGATTTAAAACGTTGTTGTTGCTATTGGTTATTGTACAACTCCACTGTATAATTCCATAGTGTGTTATGGTTCATAGGGAGGGAGGTTCAAGGTTCTATAGTGCACTGTTAAAGTTTGACTGCTCATCGTTATTGATGCAGCTGCAGTGCGTGGGTGCTTATTAAAGAGGACTTATAAATGAATAAAGGTGTCTTCTTTGCCTTACCACAGATGAGTCACTGTGCTCAGTAGCCATGTGTACCGGGAGAATCCTTGGAGGAACATTATTGGTTGGTATTTGATACAAAGCAATAAGAATTTGAAGTGACTAGACAGAAAACCTCCTACACAGGCCTCAATTATGATTTTGTTGGTAATTGGAGGAGATACCGGTCCCAAGAATGCCAAAACTAGCTGGTATCTTCACTCAAATTACCGACGATTCTAAGTTTTCGGGTCTAGAATGGGGAATAACATACTGGACCCAGGTCCAACACCACATGACATTCCCAGTTCCAGAGATGATCCTGGACACATTATCCTCCTGCTTTGAGCAGGAGGAAATTGTTGCAGAAATGGATTGTGGCACCGGAACGTCACTTTTTGACGCTCCGGTGGTGCAATGTGCCCTGGCATATTTACAAGGCCACGTAAAGCCACTTTTCGTGGCTTTTCATGTCCCTGTAAATGTGACCCTTTCACGCAGAACACTGCGTGAAAGGGGTGTTCCAGGCGAAGAGGAAATGCAGAATCAGGGCTTCATTTATGAAAAGTGGTGCATCGCTGGGGAAAAACAGTGATACAACACTTTTCATTGCACCATCCTTGCGACGTTTAGGCGGCCGATGCCTGGAAGCGCGGACAGTCCCCGGGGCCTGGAGGCCTTGCTGGGCCTGCGTCTGAGACCCGGAGTGTGAGGCACCGGTGCTGTGGAGGTACTGCGGCCTGACCGTGGAGGCGGGCTGTGTTGGGCCCTAGCCTGTGGGCTGCGGTGGTATACATAGAGGCGTCGGCGATCGCCCTTACCTGGTGGTGAAGTCTGTCAGGTCGAATTGAGACACATTGCTAACCTGTGTGAGAAGACCACCTGGTTCCTCTTGGAGCTGTGATCGGAAGAGGCGCTTCTGGGCACCGATGTGGGGAGGTCGTCATTGCATAACATGCGCCACCACTACACGGGTTGCACAGAGGACATTGCCGATGGTGGGCCACAGCTCTCTGCATCACAGGCCAGGGTAGGTGGCGCTGCCCGGACGCTGTGGAGGGTGAGGCCCCTTAGCCGGACCAAGGTTGTGTGGCGGGAGCGCCGTGACTTTGCGCCTAAGAGGGTCCTGTTGCATCACCTGCATCGGGAGATTCTCCAGCGGACTCAGCGGCGTCTGCTGTACCCAGGCTTGTGAAATCCGGCCTGGCTGAGGCTCCTGCTGGCTGAGTCACAGATTCAAGGAGAGCACAGCGGATTGCGCCCCGGTGTCGATGTCCAGGTGAGGAGAAGGTGGAACGGGGTGCGGAGGAGGCCCGGGGGTTGTGTTGGGCCCAGGCCTAGCACCTGTTGGTGGAGCACACCGTGCCCTGAGCAATCCCTACACTGCGGTGGACCCACATCACCAAGGACACCGCACAAGACTTGTGGGGGACTCCACTAACTGGCTCAAGCCACTGATATCGGCTGTTGGTGGCGGCGGGTGCCAGCGGCACGGGGTCGGTTCGGGTTCAGGCCTTTGGGGACGCAGCTTGATCCGCCATTACTCACTGGGGCACTGGGGAACACAGAATCTGGTTGCCACTGTTAGATCGGAAGAGGCGACTGGGTAGTGCTGCCTTTCCTTGCCCCCTGTTAGTGCACTTTGGGTGAACTAGGGATTTCTCTTGGTGCCGCCCGAACGAAGATTCCTTACTAGCATACACCTGACTGGAGGAGAGGGCGCCGGCTGGCCACAGTGCACTGCACCGCATGTCATACATAGTGCCTGGGCATCTGGCACAATGATGGGCCACCTACACACGCCGGAGGCATCGACATCTGGACTCTCCTCTGTGTTGGTGGCCTGAGCGGCTGGGGGTCACTGGCTGCTGGGGCAGGTGACAGTGGGCACCCTGGATTCCAAAGTAGACTCTGTACTCGCGGCTGTGGAGAAAACAGGTACCCCCCTCGAACAAACGTGCACTTTCCTTGTGGGCCGCATTGACAAAATCACTGTCAACTTCACACTGGAGAGAGCAGATCAGCACAAGCTGACTGACAAGGTACACAACATTGAGCAAGAACTAGCCAAAGTCCACCCTATTACCCGGACCGCTGCGTTGGAGGTACAGCAGCTAATGGCACGTGTGAAGTCACTAGAAAGAAGAGTGGAGGATGTGGAGTGCCGCTCCCGGCTGACCAACGTGCGGGTGGTGGGTCTGCCCAAGGAAGAAGAAGGAACTGTTGCAGTGGCATATACTGAGACATGGTTGCTTGACCTACTACCAGCAGGTACACTCTCCCCAGTCTTTGTTGTGGAGTGGGCCCATCGAGTACCGGCGAGCCGCCTGCCACCAGGGACAAGGTCCTAGACCTATTCTCTTCCGCCTCCTACAGGGATCATGAAGTTGTCCTGAGGGAGGTATGCAGGCTTGGGGAGGTGAAAGTGGATAACACCACAGTACTTTTACTTTTCTTCCCTGACTACGCCACGGGGTGAAGAGGCAGAGGGGGTCATTTCCAGTGGTTAAGCTATGCCTCCAAGAGTTGGGCATCAAATCATCCCTCCTCTTACCAGCAAGGCTGCGAGTGGTCTCAGATGGTAACACGTGATTATGTAACGCCTCTCAACAGGTCTGGACCTGGCTGGAATCTACTGGTCACCAGGTGTTGTGGACAGGGAGTGAAGGGTCTGCGCAACAAGCTGTCATTCACGGAGCCAGTCTTAGTGGGAGGTGTAGGAGGAGCAGGAGTCCCCCGCCACAACTTCAAGCCACCCCCAATCTGGAGCAGGTTATACAACAGAGGCGGAAGATGCTGCATGCGGCTGTGATGATGCCTGATTGCACACAGAGACAGGATCCCACCACTTCCCCTGTAAGTTCCCCCAGCGACTATGGCTCCACTGTGACGTGGCCATCTGGTGCCGAGTCCGGGCGTCCCCCAGAAGTGACTCCTCAGAAGGCAGATGACCTAATTTAAGGTTGATTGGTTGTGCGTCTCTCCTTCTTCCATTTTTACAGATGGCTCCGGAGAGTCTCTGGCTTTCTGCGGTTCCCGGTTTCCAGCTTCCTGTTGCTGACGTTCTAGTCTGCCAAGGTCAGCACTTAGAGGGGATCAGGTCCAGTCATCAGCCAAAGGGAACAGAGCAGTTGTTCAGGTGAGTGAAGCATGACAGTGGTGGTGGTCTCCATGGTGCTTTTAGCTGCAATGGCAGGAGGTCCATGGCGTCGTTGACCTTGCCCAGAAGGAATTGTGGGAGTTCCAGTGGCGCAATGTGTCACAGCATATTTACAAGGCCACGGAAAGCCACTTTATGTGGCTTTTCATGGCCTTGTAAATATATGTCCCTTTCACACATAAAACTGCGTGAAAGATGCGTTCCATGGATGTTGCTGTGGGCGTTCCCACCCAAAACCCATGGAATCTGAAGCATTCCCAGATTTATGAGAAACCGTAAACCTGGAAATGCATCAGAATCTCACACCACCCCAAGGGTGGCGTTTGGGAGGTGCAACAAGGATAAATGTTTTCATTTCTCCTCTTTTTTAATTTTTTCTGTGTGCAGCATTCTGCAGCACACATAGAAAGAGAAAATTACCTAGATTGATTGATTTTGTGCAGGAAGGTGCCCCCTCCTGCACAACATCAACCAGCTCCGCAACGCAGACACCCTTGCACCATGACGCGTTGGCGCATGGCAACCATTGTGCACCGTGCCTGCGTTGGCGAATGGCAGCCAATGTGCACCCATGTAGGGGAAAAAGACAGGAATGCACCGAATCTTATTGATAGAGCGCATTACTGCTCTCTTGTTCTGTCGCAGGGCAGCGCAGCAAGATTCCTTGCAGTGCTGTCCTGCACCAAAATTTCTTAAATGACGCCCCAAGTGTGTTTGCCCCATTTTTAAAACCAGCTAATTTCTGACTTTTAAAAACTGCCTCTAATGGGGCTTGGCAGCAGTTTTTCTTTTTTAGCGATGTACAAGGAAATCCTTGAAAATATCGCGTTGTGTGTTTTGCAGGAGTTTTTACGTGGCAATGCCTACCTTGTATTTCATTTTCGGTAAGTCACGCTAACAGAAGTGCCGCTATGAAGAAAATCACGTTAACACTGAAAAAATGCCGTTAACTGGACTTTTGGTCAACTTGTAAATATGGAGATAAAAAAAAAAGCTGCTGTAACGTCAAAAAATTGATGCTACGGCAGTGTTAAATCCTTGTAAATATGCCCCCTAGTGTGTCCATTCCCTTATAGATGCCTTTACTTGTTAGATACTCGAAGGTTAGACCCAAGCATGCCAATCCATGCAATGGGCTGCTGTGTAGACTGGTTCCAATTTTCATTAATGAAAAGATTGTTCCGAATTTTTCAGGACTTGCTGATAAAAGTTTCCTGAGTCTAAGTTTCATGTACGGAAGAGTCAGAACTTGTCCTCTGGTGTATTCCCAGGGTAAAACAATAAAAGAAGAAGAATATGAATAAAGAATTTTCTACAAAAACAATTTGATGGAGATTAAAATATGGTATTGGCAGGTAGAATAATGTTATACATTTAAAAAAATAAACAAAAACAGGAGTATCCTGCTAGAATTGGGAACTCTTGCCCACCATCCGACAGCAAGAGGATGAGAGACATGCCCATGCACTCCAAGACATTGTTGCAGGAGAAGCTTTTACTCAAATTTGACCTAGCTATCCCACTGGGTAGGATTTTTACTCAGATTCCATACTTGACTTCAGAGGCGATGGTCCTCTAATGGATCTTTCTTCGTCATAGTGAGGGGTGAGAAATCAAGATGTCTCACTGTAGAGCACCCAATGAGGACCATGAATTGGTAGCCAACTCACAAATGCAACCCCATTGCTCTGCTGTGGCTACACAGAACAAGAGCAAAAGAACCTGATGTTCTGAAAATAATCTATGACTCTATTATGCATTTAAAAATCAGATAATAGTAGGCACAGTTTCTGCGGCAAGGACATCAAGACACAATAAAAGACTAAGAGAAATTTAGATAGTTTGGGTATTGTATTAAAGATCCAAAATCAATGCATATAATTAACATTATAAGAAGCTCAGTCATGAATCTTACAGCTCGAAATATAAAATCACACATCTAGCCAAAGTAAATCAATTTCTAAATACAGACATTTAAAAGAAGATGGTTTTAATCGTTACAGATTCCTACCACCAACAAAGGCAGGAGGATGGTTCACAAGGGTTCTCTTAACATGGGCAAGGGGATCAAGTTAAAACCCGCTAGGGAAATGTCCATGGGCATGGGCAAGGTGAATGGAGCATAAATCAGGAAAGTTCAATTCTGGTTTCTCACCAACTGCTCCATATCATCCAACAGGCAAGTTCATCTGTATTGGCAAAAAGGCAAGAGGCATGATAGCGAAAGTCCAGCAGGCAGTCGACAACTGAGGAGAGGGAAATGAAGAAGAAGATGCACCCTCCTCCTAGGAAAGTCACTTTTTATAGTCCATATTGTCCATGGTGAAATAGATAGTCTCCCTACGATGGTCTGATCATCATGTGACCATTCTTCCATTCTCAAGGTACAAAATGATACTCCAGCATACTTTTCCATGCTCTTCATGAGAAACGACCGTCCACTTCATCCTCACAGATTAGTTGACAAAGAGCTTATTTACTTTGTTGCTCTCTGTGGATATAGTCCAATGGTCAGGTTCCCACCATTCATACACAAATAAATGCTGTAAGAAAGTCTCTTGTCACTTGAAGAATGTCACATGAACAAAAACAAATAAAGCAACATTTGAGGAAACATCAAAATCCATTTATATCAGGCTATGAAATAATGCAGCCTAAGGAGAAAATCAGTTCAAATGCTTTTTAAAGTTAACATTTCTCATTTAGTAAAATAAACTCCTAATTAAGTTCAATCATATCTAAATAAATCAAACATATCATATATGAACATTTTGTAAGGTTTTCAGTTTTTGTTACACAGAAATGTTCAAGTCTTATTGTGGCCTACTATTACAATTTCAAAAATGTAGCAACATGCAAACTATTTAAAAAAATCAATTAATTAAAATTGTTTCTATGATTAAAAGATCTAGATCTTTATAATTTTAGACACATAATGACAGTTTCAATCATATAGCACATTGAATGCATGAATTGCATCATTGTCGAGTTTGTTATGGCGCTCTACAATGAAGTCAATATAAATGCTAAGCTTCATCATTAATTTTCATCACACCTTTGTTAAGAATATAAGATAAACAGTTACTAAACATTTCAAATTCACTTTGTGATTATTCCTACTGTTTCTACCTAGTCAAGCATACTTTTTCGGTGCTGGTCCTGGGGAGAGAATGTGGCCTAATGGCTAGGGCGGTCGACCTCGGAGCCGGGGAACTGGGTTCGAGTCTCAGCAGGGACGCTCAACATTCTGTGGTTCTGGGCAAATCACTTAACCTCCCCGTGCCTAACAAAAATGAATATGTCTGTCTGTAACATAACTGGTGCTCATATAAAGCTCTCTGATACCTTCGGGTCTAGTTAGTGCTACATAAAACTCCACCAAAAAAAAAACTTGTTTCAGTGTCGTTTTCCTAGATGTGTGCAAAGTGCACATTTGTGTTTTCATTGTCAAAATCATTTTATGTGTTGCGTAAAGCATGATCAGCTTTTACGTTGCATCAAGCTCCCCTCTGATGGTGAATCAAGCCATCACAAAGATCCCACATCAGATCATCACAAATTACAGTTTTGTTGTCTCAAGCCTTTTTCTTCTAGACTCTTCCAGAAATTTCATTTCATCATAATATTTACATTGTTCATCTTCTAGTTCAAGATCAGATGTTATTCTTTTCACTCCTTGTTTATCATTTTCATATCAACAGAAGTTGATAAATAATATCATCAGCATTATGCAAAAAGAGATTTGCACTAATGGTCTCAAGATTGAAATCACTAGCCCATTACCTATGTTACTGAACCAGTTGCTAACAGTTGACTATCCCTTCCCTATTATTTCCTTGCACCATCAGATTTTAATCCTTTCAGGTCTTTGTTTAAGTCAGTAATGTTTTTAATATTTCTCTTTAAAGCTCTGCTCTTATTCGGTATGTTGGGGCAACATTGTTGGACTTTTAACACCGACAGCCTCTGCCCTCCTCCACGAGAAGGATGTCAATGGCAAGTCAATTTTTTATCACCATCAATCTTATTGATATCATTTCAATATCTACGACAGAAAATCCCCCAGCTGTACTGGTGGCTAATTTATCAACTATAGTAGAAAGTTTTCTAATTTTATGTGCGTTTAATGCTACTTCTTACGAAGGTATTAATGCTCCAAAAATATCACCTACTATTCCACTCGCACTCAAACCTCTCTTCATTCTCCAGTTCATCTTTTTTAACTCTCATTCAAGTTATTTCAAACAATACATTTTTGGAAAAACAATTTCCACGTTACAGCTTTCATACCATCTTTTCAGTAATTTATAAAAACGTTCTTTCCACAAATATAGTACACTTCAGGAAAGATAGGCTCAACTCCTCCTAAGTATCGTCCCCAGTTTTCATAAACATCAAAGGTATGTTCACGTTCACTAAAACCAAGACCAAGGCCCAAACAGTAAAACAACAACACAGTGAAAGGATTAGCAGATCTGTACAAATAGAAAAAAAACCCACAAGAAATGGAGAAAATGTATTTATAATCCCAGTCCTCCACCATCTCAAAAATATACAAACAATATCCCTAAAACAACTTAATCCCACAAGGCCCCCTACTCCTACCTATAGGCAATCCAACGACAAACAAAAAGAAAAAAATAAACAAAAAGAGTGGTGTCAGCCCCCCTCAAACAACTGTTTTGAAAAGTAATGCATTGAACTTACTTGATTTTTCCCCAGAATTGAAAAATCCAGTGGTGTGGATGCAGCAGAGTTTTGAGACAAACAGAGAGTGATGCTTTCCCTCCAGATTCCAAATCCAAAATGACTGAGGGTTGAATAATGCAGAGGGATGAGCCTTTAGTACAGGAAGAGTATTTTGCTACTGTATTTACAGTAGCCTCAGAGTCTCAATGGCACTTTCTTCAAGGTAAAAAAAAAAAAAAGAATGGTTTGTACTCAAAAACTTAACAGTAGGGTGTGTTTGGGTAAAAATTTAACTTGAGAATGTTATTTCATGTTGATTTTCCAATGCCTTCAGTTAAAACCTGCTGCTCGCATTCAGAATTGTAGTTTTGCACTCAAAAGGTAAGTGAACAGTGTGCTGAGTGAAAAAATCAACTTGAAATTGTTGACTGCTCATATTAAAGAAACACAGATGCTCGAGTTGTTTCTGTGCATTTTATGTCACCATTTTCGCCGAAGGTGATTTTTGTTATGCAACATGGTGTAGTGACATAATTTCAGTTATTACTAATAAATGTTGATACGAAGTACCAAAATTATGCCAATTAATCCAGCATAACTAAAAATGTGCCTAATTCTAATGGTGTCCCCATGATGTGGTGTGTTATGGCAAACCTTTTATTTTCAACAGTGTGGCTTCGGTGCTCTATTTCTAAAAAAAATCTGGGTGCCTCGAAATATGCAATCTCTGCTGCACCAATTAAACTTATTTGGCATTGCATCAGTCTATTTGTAGGTTTTTATAATGCGGAGCACTTTATAAATATTAACTTCAGCAAGTATCCCATCACCTGGGTGACTTACTCATGGTGTAAGATGTATTATTTGACACTTGGTGACATTATTTATGGCGGTGTTGCCAAGGAATGGTGTATAAGCATCCCCATCACTATATCATCTGCTGTTACTGTCATATGTCACAATAATAAACTAGACATAGAACACGGGTATCTGTGGAACATAAATTCACATTTTCTGTCTTCTCGACTATCAAGAGTCATAAGGTAGATTCAATTATGCTGACAAGCGGGCTGTTACCATCCTGAATCAGTGAATAATATGACTGGTAAAAGAAACCTGTTAGCCATAAACCTGAAAAATGGGCTCACGGTAAATTCCACTGGAAAAAATGTATAATTTCAGTCTTCCCTTATAATGTAGTTAAAATTGTATGTGTGAAAACACCCATATTAAGATGGACATTTGTATTGTGAACACAGCGGCGTCTTTTTGTTGTGAAAAGGGTGGCCCAGTCATCTGACAGGAACCTCTGTATGCATAGAGGGGGGCCTATGTAATCCTAGCACTGGAGTGACAGGAGATGTAATACCTTCAGTGCATTTGAAAGACAATGTCATAAACATTTACTTCACACTTTGCCTGGAGGTCTACGCATACTGAAAAACCAGAACACAAAAAGAGTCATTAAGAAAACCCTACTGACAGTATAAATCGTCAAACATTAATTTCAAGCGCACTCTCCACGAGCGACTTTTCCATTTTGGACTCAATATTTGATGCCTGCACATTGTTTTGTATAGCATGTTGTCCAGAACAGTGCAAGCACATGCGTCTGGTTTTGTATTCGCGTATCTGTGTGGTTAGAAACTGCATAGTGATCTTTAATGCTGGTGACGTCAAATAAATAAATAAATAGATACATAAATAAATAAATAAATAAAGAGCAAGATTTTTTTCCTGCTGCTTCAGAGGTCAAAAGCTGAACTACACCGCCACTCTGCAGCATCATCTACTATCTTCAATTCAGCAAGTAATTGATCACTGTGAAGCTAAACTTTGCCTCAGGTGATGACATAAAACTTAGGAGCTCATTTAAAAGGAGCTTGCACCGGCATTGCGTCATTTTTTTTGATGCACCGGTGGCGCTTTCTTTGGTCCATATCTACACAGTGGTGCATCTAGGCAGATGCGTCACGTTTCGGCGGCCTGTGTCGGTTCTAATTTTTGGCGGAATCGGCTGTGTCGCATTAAAATTAATATATGCAAGGTAGGCATTCCCACGTGCAATCCCCTGTAAAACTGATGCACTGGTATTTAAGACTTTTTGGAAAAGTGACGTATCGTAGGGAAGCAAGCTGCTGCGCTTGCAATACGTCAAAATTCCTACGCCTCTAAAACCCAGGCATAGGAATAATGCATTGGTTGCAGCACAGGAATCTGACCAGCTGAAGACATTTCCAACAATGTAATCTGCAAGGACATCACGTCTCTAAATAGGTAAGTGCACACATAAAGTAGGCAACAGACACATAGTAGTCAATATGTCACACATACGTAGGTATAGTGGTACATAGAAGTTTACTTTGCCCACTGCTATGCGAGACATACAGGACAAATGTAATAGAGTCCAAGGTGAGTTTTTCTTGTAAATAAGGCCCTTAATTCACATTTGCCAAGGTTGAAGCTTACTGATTTCAACCGACTTTGCAGGTGAAGTTTTCAGTTCAAGCTTACGCAATATTCACCCATGCTACAAGAAAATGTGAATAGATTCACAAATTTTTGTAGAGTTGATGGAGCAAGGACTCACAAATGAGACTTGCTCGAATGCAATCTCCTCACAGTATTAATTTATTAATTTTGTATTGTTCATATTAACTTGCATACACTACATGAATAGCAAGGAAGCTTGCCTATGTGTCTAACTAACAAATAACGCTTGTCTTTTTCTAAAATGGCCGCTAAAGCGCGGGAACTTCACTGCGCATGTCTCAACCATATCACGTGTTGTGACGTCTTTCTTTGCTTGGTGGGAGATTTCTGCTTCTGCGCAGTGTGTATTAAAATGGCTGCTTGATGTTTTCACATGCTTCAGCTTGCTCTTGTGTTATTATTAATTTGTCGTTTTCTTAACGCTACTAATGCGGGATAGATTTATAAGTAAATGGGAATAGAGTAGAAAGAGTGGGTATACAGTGAAACATTTTATTTGTGATTTTAATATTTCCTTCTTTGACTTTTATTAGTTCGTAAACTTGGGCCTGGGGTTGGTGATCTGAAACTCGAGAGACAATGAATCTGCGCATGTGCCCTGCTTGGCTGCCAAAGAATAAGAATGAAGTCAACCTGGACGTCGTCCAAGGCCATGACCTGATGGCCGAAGCTGCTGTGCTTTTGCCTTTTCCTGTTGGAAATTTAAACTTTGTATATGAAGAATATATAACATTTGTCGTGAGACGGGTGGGAAATAAAGCAAATGTATTAAATTGGATGGGCGGTAATTTAAAGACAATGGGCTTTAGAATTCGAACCAAATCAATATGGTGTGAGGATCAACCCCCTGTCCCTGTCCAATCAGAAGTAGTGGTCCCATATTTTAGCAACATTAATGGGAGGTACATGGGCGTAGAAGGGTATAATAGATATAGAATTAGTTAATTAGTTAGCTGAGACCGCAGAGTGCGCACAGGAGACTAGAGCTTACTCTCAGAACGCACAGAAGAGCTCCAGACCGCCAAGCTGATCGATTGCAGACTGAATCGCTGTCCAGAGAGGTCCTGAGGAGGGGGCGGCAGAGTCCATTAGAAGGAAGGCACGGGAGAATTGAGGAGAAGCCGAGTATCAGAGAGGGGAACGACGCAGGCGTCGTTGTAGAGAGGTCACCGGTCCTGTCCTGATCCTGGAGGAGGTCTTTGCTCTTCATCCTTCCGAGGGTCCTAATTCTTTCCAACTCCTTGGCCAAGGGGTTTGGTTCTCGCACTTAGGTAAATATAAATGCAACCTTTAGTTGCGCTGCTGTCTCTATTTTCTCCTTTCTGAGGGACCGTCATTAATCAATAATTATTATTCTATGCTTCATCCTTGAGATGCGATTAAGTACCATGTGGTTCTGTATTTTACTCTGCTAAATCTTTAGATGAACATTTTAAAACTTCCTGACTCAGTGGTTATTTCAGGATTATGTATTATAATGAATGTCACTCATTTTAAACTTCCCAATTAGCAAAGGATTCATTGGTAAGTCATTACTCTTCAATCGGAAGGTAATTGGTAGCAGGGATTTTGATAAAGAGTAACAACTGACAACCCCAGCGTAAGTATTAGCGTAGTATGAATGTATGGGCCCAAGTGAGTATTTAGTGTATGAATGCTGTTTGCTAATATCGCGCTGGATCAGTTTTCTGGTAATCAGAGGATGGTTGTACTTTGTTAATTGGGTAATGAGAATTTTATTTTTATGAACTAACATCCGTGTATTCAAAGTTTGTTTTATGTTGTCCAGAAATCCCCGGGGAAAATTGAATAGCGGTTGGTAAGTGGAACTCATACTGCAGTGAGGTTATCTGTCAGGCAGAAATAGTACTGAAAAGTTAAGCAGGACTATCAGTACTGGTTAGGGACTCTATACGTGTGAGTAATAGCAAAGGAGTACGCTGATAAAAATTTGATGTTATATCACCTAGAAAGGGTAACATTGAAGAAGTAACAGGTACTTCTGGAGCTTGTGTGAAGAGTAAACGGAAGGGTTTTACTCGTAGTGTATGTTTAGTAAACAGAAAGGTTATACTAAGTGTAAGAGAAACTATCTTTTCGAAATTTAGAGAAACTGGCACGATAGCGAATGTTTTATGTTGTTACTGAAATTCAATTAAGTTTTATAGAGAAAATAAGTTTGCGTACGAATTTGTAAAGGGAGGGTCAGTTGCCGGAGAGGGAGCTGATGTCACAAAACGCCGCGCTGGGATTGGTTGAAACAAAAAGAAAAAACAATGGTTCTGTCGGGTTGGCGTAGCTCATTTCTTATATACGTAAATCAATTATCTTATTTCTTATATAAAATCCTCATATGTAACATCAAAACCAATTAGATCATAAGGAACACACGAAAGGAAACAATTGGATGGGTAAACAGTTTATATAAATTACATCATTTATCAGTTACCCATACTTAGATAAAGAGCTGTCAACAAAGTGAAGTTGCAAGGTGAACAGTGATTAAGTGACATACGTGCTCAGTGATAGAGTTGAGTGTGCAATATATACAATGTGATTAAAATATATACAAGGGAAGGATGGCCAGACTGAAAACAATGACTCTGCTGCTTATCCAAATTTAATTTCTTGCGCAGAGCCTTGAACTGGACCGAGAAGTAGCGTTGACGTTTCAACCCAATGTAAGCACTATTAAGTGGTCATTGCGGGTCTTCATCAGGACAATAGGGATAGATGGGAATGACAGCCTGTGAATTTAGACAGAACGTGGATTTAAGCATATTCCAACGAGTGTGTTCCAAATACAAACCAAAACATATTTGGTCATAGCTCACCTGGTACAACCAGAGTGAATCCTGGGTGGTGGAACAGTAGGGCTCAGGTCAGCGTACACATGGGCCCTTCACATTTAGTCTAAGGAAAACAAGTAGATGTGGGCTTAAAAACCATTCAAGCAATAAGATAATTGAAATTGTAAAATCAACGGTGGTAAGGGAGAAGAACACTCACCCAAAAGAATAGCAAAAATGCGGGAAGCAATAAGTTAAAACAGCTATCCCGAACAAGAGGCCCGCAACGTCAGGCTGGAAGTGAAACGAATTTGAGACTCACTTCTATGGAAAGGGCGAAAAACGGGAGGGAAATATTAACATCCCGTATGCGCTACTCATAATTAAAATTAAAATTAAAACGTCCGTGTGCTTGGGGTGCTCACTCAGTAATGTCTGTAGCGATATCAGCAAATTCTACGGATGTAAGGGGCGATGGCAGGCAAACGTCCTGTCGTGCCGCTGCGATCTGTCAGCAAGGCCACTTGGTGAATGACTGATTTTAAATAGAAGCACGAGCCAGCGTTCGCGTGCACTCCGCGTTCGAGCGTACAGCAGCTAAATGCTAGCACACCTGTTACCTAGCAACAGAGACCAGCAATGACTAACGCAATGCTACTTCACATATTCAGAACGCGTGTTCTAGCACTAGAACATGATGGCCGCTAACGCGCTGCTCAATTAACCGCGGGGAAAGTATGTTTCATTACGTGTGCACCGTTAAAACAACCCAACTTATACACAGATGTATTACGTGTTCTGTGCTATATAGCACACAAAGACGTTTAAAATGACCACTAACATAATTACTTTAAAGTGATCTATTTAAACAACTCATAACGATTTAAATACATTCGGGATACCACACAGTAGTTAAACCCCACAATTTAAATAACAACACGATCTATTTAAACAACTCAAAGAAAATTCAGAAGTGAATGAATACGGCCAGGGATACCACACAGTTATTAATTACGAGGCATCTCATGCATATGACACATATCGGTAATGTGTTGACAAAATTACAAAAGGACAATTTGACAACCATAACATTCTATGTATTCATGATGTAAAGCCATCACCAAATTTCATGGTTACATCTACATAATGCAAATTCATTCATTTTATGCAATATACACATTGTAGGTATCTATTTAAGGAACAAATCCAAACAATTGAAGCAACAACAATTTTTCATGGCAAGATGTACGTTTCTGCCACCTATGTGAAACAGTTGAAGGTCAACCGTAAGGACTGACAGCAGTGCTCCTATCGGTTGCTGAAAATGACCATACAGCAACCGACCTACATAGTACAGGTCTGCATAGATGTGTGTGTGCTAGGTATATTTCCTGACTAGAGCTGGCCCATTTGTCTTGACGTTTCTTCAAACTCATTCAATCCCTCCATTACAGTATTGAGAGAATGGATCCACCTACATTCCTTGCGATTGAGGGTCACTGATAACAAACCCCCTCTAGGATGGGGACAGATTTTTTCGATAACCCACCATTTTATACTCTCTGGGGATGATTATGTGTAACAAAGTGATCAACTAGTGGGGCTCCCTGCACTTTGCACCTCACTCTGCTCATATGTTGTAGTATCCTAGCCTTGATTTTCTGAGTGGTCTGTCCCACATACAATAAATCACATGGACAGCGAATGGTGTATATCACATTATTGCTGTTGCAATTGGTGAACTGCGCCAACTTATGTGTTCTGTTATTATGTGTGAATGTAGATCCTTCAATGGTCAACGGGCAGGCTTTGCATTGGCCACATTTACAATGACCAATTATAGGTGGTAGGCCCAAATGGCTTCTAAGATTCATTGGTTTTGGAGGCTCAAGATATGCTTTTACGACATTATCTTTGATATTTCTGCCCCTCTTAAAGGCAAAAATGGGATCTGCAGTGGTATTTAGTTCGCTTGCAACAAGGTTCCAATATTTCTTCACGATCCTTTTTATGTTGTTACTTTTAGTGTTAAATGTTGTTACACACACAATATTTTCCATCTTTTCTGGTTTCTGTTTCGCCTGCAAAAGTTGGTCACGTGGACAGTACCAGGCACGTTTACGTGCTCGTTTCAACAGCCCTCTCGGATAACCTCTCTCCTTAAGACGATTAGTTAAGGTATCTGTTTCTTTGAAAAAGTCCGTCCGTCGTGTACAATTCCTCCTGAGTCTGAGATACTGGCCATACGGCAAGTTGTCCCGCAAACTGCGTGGGTGATGTGATTCATACTTGAGGAGTGTATTTCTTTCGGTTGGTTTTCGATATAGGTCACAAAACAAGAGACCTTCCTCTACTCGGAATGTGAGGTCCAGAAAATCAATAGATTCATTGCTGCTGATCATGGTGAACTGGATATCTCTTGTTCTAGAATTCAGCCAATCGCGGAAATCTTTGAGGTCATTTTCAGTGCCCGACCAGATCGTTATAACGTCATCTATATACCGCTTCCATGCAGCAATCTGGTTTATATAGGGATTATCAAAACTGTACAGATGCTCCTCCTCATAGTCATCCATAAAAATATTCGCCAGACTAGGTGCGTAGGTAGCACCCATCGCAACGCCCTTGCACTGGTAATAGAATTGGTTCCTAAAGATAAAATAATTCCGCTTCATCGCAATCTCCAACAACGCGATCACGAAATCAGTAGGCATCCAATGCGGTCTTTGGCGTTTGTCCAATGTAGCACTGTCTACGTCCAATGCCTTGCCTTGGGGAATGGAGGTGTACAAAGAGGACACGTCGAGTGTTACAAGTAGTTGATTTTCCGTGTCGTATGGTTGACCCTCCAACAATTGGATAATATGCATCGTATCTCTGACGAATGATTTGGTTTCTGGCACCCATGGTTGCAAGAAAAAATCAATAAACTGGTTGAGCGGCTCCAGGATGGACCCACATCCGGACACAATGGGCCTTCCAGGCGGCTTGTCCAGTCGCTTATGCACCTTTGGTAGAGTATATATAGTTGGAATTCTGGGCTCCTTTTTATTCAAAAAATAACTCTCTGTCTGGCTCAAAAATCCTTGTGCCAATCCATATTCAGTCAGCTTCACAATCAAGGATCTTATCTCAGTCATGGGATCCCTAGGTATAGGGTGGTAGCTATCCGTGACTCCCAACTGCAGCTCTATTTCTTCCACATAGTCTGTAGTGTTCTGTAAGACTACAGCGCCGCCTTTATCTACAGCCTTGATGACAATGGCATTATTGGCGCCCAATGATGCTAGCGCTGATCTTTCTTCCTTGCTGATGTTGTGTTTTATATAACCCCTTCCATCCAACAATTCCATTGTTTCTTGTAAGACAATCTTCTCATAGGCCAATATTTTCTCGCTCATCGGATATGAGCCCGGTGTAAATGTTGATGGAGGCCTAAATGGTGTGGCAGCAGGCGTTGGATTGTAAGTATTTTTGTTAAAATAATATTTGAGTCGAATTTTTCTAAAGAACCTTTGCAGTATAACAAAACTGGAATTGTTGGATGGAAGGGGTTATATAAAACACAACATCAGCAAGGAAGAAAGATCAGCGCTAGCATCATTGGGCGCCAATAATGCCATTGTCATCAAGGCTGCAGATAAAGGCAGCGCTGTAGTCTTACAGAACACTACAGACTATGTGGAAGAAATAGAGCTGCAGTTGGGAGTCACGGATAGCTACCACCCTATATCTAGGGATCCCACGACTGAGAGAAGATCCTTGATTGTGAAGCTGACTGAATATAGACTGGCACAAGGATTTTTGAGCCAGACAGAGAGTGATTTTTTGAATAAAAAGGAGCCCAGAATTCCAACTATATATACTCTACCAAAGGTGCATAAGCGACTGGACAAGCCGCCTGGAAGGCCCATTGTGTCCGGATGTGGGTCCATCCTGGAGCCGCTCAACCAGTTTATTGATTTTTTCTTGCAACCATGGGTGCCAGAAACCAAATCATTCGTCAGAGATACGATGCATATTATCCAATTGTTGGAGGGTCAACCATACGACACGGAAAATCAACTACTTGTAACACTCAACGTGTCCTCTTTGTACACCTCCATTCCCCAAGGCAAGGCATTGGACGTAGTCAGAGCTACATTGGACAAACGCCAAAGACCGCATTGGATGCCTACTGATTTCGTGATCGCGTTGTTGGAGATTGCGATGAAGCGGAATTATTTTATCTTTAGGAACCAATTCTATTACCAGTGCAAGGGCGTTGCGATGGGTGCTACCTACGCGCCTAGTCTGGCGAATATTTTTATGGATGACTATGAGGAGGAGCATCTGTACAGTTTTGATAATCCCTATATAAACCAGATTGCTGCATGGAAGCGGTATATAGATGACGTTATAATGATCTGGTCGGGCACTGAAAATGACCTCAAAGATTTCCGCGATTGGCTGAATTCTAGAACAAGAGATATCCAGTTCACCATGACCAGCAGCAATGAATCTATTGATTTTCTGGACCTCACAATACGAGTAGAGGAAGGTCTCTTGTTTTGTGACCTATATCGAAAACCAACCGAAAGAAATACACTCCTCAAGTATGAATCACATCACCCACGCAGTTTGCGGGACAACTTGCCGTATGGCCAGTATCTCAGACTCAGGAGGAATTGTACACGACGGACGGACTTTTTCAAAGAAACAGATACCTTAACCAATCGTCTTAAGGAGAGAGGTTATCCGAGAGGGCTGTTGAAACGAGCACGTAAACGTGCCTGGTACTGTCCACGTGACCAACTTTTGCAGGCGAAACAGAAACCAGAAAAGATGGAAAATATTGTGTGTGTAACAACATTTAACACTAAAAGTAACAACACAAAAAGGATCGTGAAGAAATATTGGAACCTTGTTGCAAGCGAACTAAATACCACTGCAGATCCCATTTTTGCCTTTAAGAGGGGCAGAAATATCAAAGATAATGTCGTAAAAGCATATCTTGAGCCTCCAAAACCAATGAATCTTAGAAGCCATTTGGGCCTACCACCTATAATTGGTCACCGTAAATGTGGCCAATGCAAAGCCTGCCCGTTGACCATTGAAGGATCTACATTCAGACATAATAACAGAACACATAAGTTGGCGCAGTTCACCAATTGCAACAGCAATAATGTGATATACACCATTCGCTGTCCATGTGATTTATTGTATGTGGGACAGACCACTCAGAAAATCAAGGCTAGGATACTACAACATATGAGCAGAGTGAGGTGCAAAGTGCAGGGAACCCCACTAGTTGATCACTTTGTTACACATAATCATCCCCCAGAGAGTATAAAATGGTGGGTTATCGAAAAAATCTGTCCCCATCCTAGAGGGGGTTTGTTATCAGTGACCCTCAATCGCAAGGAATGTAGGTGGATCCATTCTCTCAATACTGTAATGGAGGGATTGAACGAGTTTGAAGAAACGTCAAGACAAATGGGCCAGCTCTAGTCAGGAAATATTCCTAGCACACACACGTCTATGCAGACCTGTACTATGTAGGTCGGTTGCTGTATGGTCATTTTCAGCAACCGATAGGAGCACTGCTGTCAGTCCTTACGGTTGACCTTCAACTGTTTCACATAGGTGGCAGAAACGTACATCTTGCCATGAAAAATTGTTGTTGCTTCAATTGTTTGGATTTGTTCCTTAAATAGATACCTACAATGTGTATATTGCATAAAATGAATGAATTTGCATTATGTAGATGTAACCATGAAATTTGGTGATGGCTTTACATCATGAATACATAGAATGTTATGGTTGTCAAATTGTCCTTTTGTAATTTTGTCAACACATTACCGATATGTGTCATATGCATGAGATGCCTCGTAATTAATAACTGTGTGGTATCCCTGGCCGTATTCATTCACTTCTGAATTTTCTTTGAGTTGTTTAAATAGATCGTGTTGTTATTTAAATTGTGGGGTTTAACTACTGTGTGGTATCCCGAATGTATTTAAATCGTTATGAGTTGTTTAAATAGATCACTTTAAAGTAATTATGTTAGTGGTCATTTTAAACGTCTTTGTGTGCTATATAGCACAGAACACGTAATACATCTGTGTATAAGTTGGGTTGTTTTAACGGTGCACACGTAATGAAACATACTTTCCCCGCGGTTAATTGAGCAGCGCGTTAGCGGCCGTCATGTTCTAGTGCTAGAACACGAGTTCTGAATATGTGAAGTAGCATTGCGTTAGTCATTGCTGGTTTCTGTTGCTAGGTAACAGGTGTGCTAGCATTTAGCTGCTGTACGCTCGAACGCGGAGTGCACACGCACGCCGGCTCGTGCTTCTATTTAAAATCAGTCATTCACCAAGTGGCCTTGCTGACAGATCTCAGCGGCACGACAGGACGTTTGCCTGCCATCGCCCCTTACATCCATAGAATTTGCTGATATTGCTACCGACATTACTGAGTGAGTACCCCAAGCACACGGACATATTAATTTTAATTTTAATTATGAGTAGCGCATACGGGATGTTAATATTTCCCTCCCGTTTTTCGCCCTTTCCATAGAAGTGAGTCTCGAATTTGTTTCACTTCCAGCCTGACGTTGCGGGGCTCTTGTTCGGGATAGCTGTTTTAACTTATTGCTTCCCGCATTTTTGCTATTCTTTTGGGTGAGTGTTCTACTCCTTACCACCGTTGATTTTACAATTTCAATTATCTTATTGCTTGAATGGTTTTTAAGCCCACATCTACTTGTTTTCCGTAGACTAAATGTGAAGGGGCCATGTGTACGCTGACCTGAGCCCTACTGTTCCACCATCCAGGATTCACTCTGGTTGTACCAGGTGAGCTATGACCAAATATGTTTTAGTTTGTATTTGGAACACACTCGTTGGAATATGCTTAAATCCACGTTCTGTCTAAATTCACAGGCTGTCATTCCCATCTATCCCTATTGTCCTGATGAAGACCCGCAATGACCACTTAATAGTGCTTACATTGGGTTGAAACGTCGACGCTACTTCTCAGTCCAGTTCAAGGCTCTGTGCAAGAAATTAAATTTGGATAAGCAGCAGAGTCATTGTTTTCAGTCTGGCCATCCTTCCCTTGTATATATTTTAATCACATTGTATATATTGCACACTCAACTCTATCACTGAGCATGTATGTCACTTGATCACTGTTCACCTTGCAACTTCACTTTGTTGACAGCTCTTTATCTAAGTATGGGTAACTGATAAATGATGTAATTTATATAAACTGTTTACCCATCCAATTGTTTCCTTTCGTGTGTTCCTTATGATCTAATTGGTTTTGATGTTACATATGAAGATTTTATATAAGAAATAAGATAATTGATTTACGTATATAAGAAATAAGCTACGCCAACCCGACAGAACCATTGTTTTTTCTTTAATATATACCCAGGTTCTGAGGGACACAGGGTCACCCCATTGTTTTCTTGATGAGATTGGTTGAAACAGCGGGTGTGGAACGACTCTTGTAAAGGAGGGGTCAGTAGTCAGGAGCAGTACTGACGTCACAGGTGCCGCGCTGGGATTGGTTGAAATCAGCGAAGGACAGAGAAGCGCAGATTGTGAAGGAGGGGTTGACAGACTAATGTCACAGAAAGGCCGCGCTAGGATTGGTTCAGAAATAAAAGTTAGCAGACACTTGATTGGTTGATATTCTAGAAGCTAAAATCTTAGTGGATAGAGAGTGCATGTTAAAACGCGATCCAACTTTAATAGGAACTCGTCCGGATAGGAGATTCCTAGGTTTTGCAGAATATAACTTTATATAGATTAGATAGAATGTACGGAGAGAAGAGAAAAATGTCCTTTCTGCAAAATATTAAGAACTATTTTAAAAAGGATAAACCAATCAAAACTAGAGAAGGAATTACCATTCCACCAGCTAAAACGCCTGCTTCATTCATGATGATGGAGAGAGGTTATCATACTTATGTATGGATAGAGAATTGGATAGAATATACCAAAAATGATGGGATATTAGCATTTCCCGAGAATGGCACCTTCAATGGAAGAATTCTTCAAAATTTGAGATTGAGAATGAACGATTTAGAACCCAGACCTAGATTAACTCAATACGAAGCCTTAGAGGAATGGGAAACCGAGGCATTTGAGCGTGATCGATCCAGGAGTAATAGGGGTTATCGAAGATTTTTTCCCGGAAATCAACATGAGAATAGGGACGGTCAGATGAAACAGTGGAGGAGGGCAATGCTTACAGAGGGATTGTATCCATTGTTAATAGCAGAAGAAAAATTAGGAAGCAAATGCACAGAAAAGACAAAACATTTAATGAGAAATGGAGATTCCGAAGATGAATTTATAGAAGAAATATTAAGGAACCCCCCCCATATCAGGAAGGGACAAGTGGATGCACCCCAAGTGCACCCCCGTTGAGAACTCCATTAGTACCACAGGTAATGCATGATTTCACCCCTAGTAGGATCCTTCACGATAAAGAAAAAGAAGCCCTACAGAAGACCAGAGCAGAATTAATACAGAAAATAACACAGATAAAAGTGCATCCTGACTCTTTCACCATACCACTAACAATTGGTCCAGTAGTCCCATTATATGGTAATCAGGGAAACTGTCCTCCGCCACTAGCTATGCCTACTCCTGTGAATATTCCTAAACCTGAAGCAACAGTAATGGTTGAGGATAATTTTAGTGATTGTGAATCAACAATATCATTAATGGATTTACCAATTCGGGATTCTGTCAATAGTACTCCCAGGAGAACTACACCTGGGTGCTCGAAAGATATAAACCTAATAACTTCATCGGGAGCAAAAAGTGTCACTGTAGTAACACCCGAAGACTTAGAAAGGTGAGCACAAGGATCAGATCAGCAGTATACACATCCAAAAATTTTGTATATTTATAAATTAAAAGTTGAATTGGAAGAAATAATAGCAGGAAATGTGGGATTAGATCGCCTAAATGCTTACAATGAAGAAGAATTATTGTTCATATGCAGAAGTATCACCAGAAATGTAAAAATATTTCATGAAAAATTATCAGATTTGGCTCTGCAGATGGGAATTGAAATAGGGAGATCAAAGGTGTTGCAGAAACCCTATAGAGTAGATTTTTCAGACAAAGACTTAGAAAATATGAATGCCTCTGAAGAAAGTTACAAATAAAGGAGTTAATGACAGTCTTGCAAAATTGGGGAGATCTAGATAAATGGAGAACTAGATGGGCCAAGAAAAAGGAAGAAGCACGATCCAGTAGAACAGCCTCTGAATATGTAATGAAGGAAACAGGGAGGACCGATCAAATGTAGCCAATGCGAGAAGATCCAGGAGGGGGATATGTACATGTCCCATGGAGTAGACAGGATATTTTGTCATTTACGAATGATTTTCCAAAGTTGAGAGAAAAACCAATTGAATGGTACAAGCAGGTTGAGAGGTTTGTGAAAGTGTCAAAGGTATTGTTGAAAGATTTAGATGGCTTGTTTGACATAGTGGTACCTGCCGATTTGTGGACAGATTGTAAAATTACAGTTGATTGGCCAAGTGACGAGTATCCTAGAGATCCAAAGACAGGTGCCCCGTCAAATGATGTAATGAAAAAGTATCAGCAGGTGATAACTTACCTGAAAGGCAAAATACCACCGAAAGAAACAGATTAGGTGAAAATAGACCGAACCACCCAAGAAGCTAGTGAATCGGTACACGCCTATTATGAGCGTTTATTGCAGGTATTTAAGCAGTATAGTGGATTTGAGGACATTGGAGACAAGAACATGAGTCCGTTTGTTTATCGATTTGTCTATGGTCTAAAGCCAGAGATTTGTCAAATGATTAAGCAGCACATGTTGTGTTGGCAGGGCAAGCCCATAGACGAGATTTTGAAATATGCAAAATATTGTGGAGACGATATTGAGGATAGGCACAAGAAATTGCAGGAAAAGGTGATGTGGGCACAGGTGAAAATGGCTGAGAAACAGGGAATTAATTTGGATAATCCAAGTGAGAATCAAGGAAAGGATTCTGGAACGAATGGCGAAACTGGGAATGGTGGAAAAGTGAGAGGACGAATGAGTAGAGAAGAAGCTAAAAAGAAATTTCCTTGTCATGGATGCGGAAAATTGGGGCATTGGAAGGATGAATGTAAAAAGATTCGGAATAATAATGGCCCAAATCAAAATTTAAATCCACAGACGCAGAATGACTCACAGCAGGGTGTAAATCCTCAGAGTCAGTTGCCACCTGCACCTATTCAGGGTAATGTAAGCAGAGCAAACCACGGTACAGACGTCGGATATTAAGGAGGAAGTGGTAAGAATGATTATGTAACATCACAGTTTCTTTTACAGGACGATTTCTGTCAATACAGTTCATGACGGTGCCTAGGAGAGGGGGAGAAGGAGTGCGTACTTGGCGCATCCTTATCGGTAGATCAGTCAGGTCCATATGTTGAAGGGAATGTGAAAGGTAATGATATTACTTTCCTTTTGGACACTGGTGCTACCCGGTCTACTGTGAGAACAGAATATATTCCAGACCTTCCTCTCTCTGGAGAAGCTATCCAAGTAGTGGGAGTAGCTAATAGAAAGATTAGAACACCTCTTACCGAACCAATGGAAGTTAAAATTGGAAATTTCAGAGAAATGCATCAATTTGTAGTGTGTGATTCTAGTCCAGTAAATCTATTAGGTCGTGATTTACTATGCAAAATGAATTGCACAATTTTCTGCACCCCGGATGGTGTGGTAGTTCAGACCCCAGATGAAGATCATGTATATAAGTTTATGATTGCAAAACAAGGTACAGAAGTAGATGAGATGTTTTCTTTGATAACAAAAGATGAGCTACCAGAAGAATTAAAAACAACAGTAAACCCCATGGTATGGGATTTCACAGGAAAGGAAGTAGGACTTATGGCCAAAATAGACCCAGTTAAAATTACTGTAAAGGAAGGTGCGATTTTCCCAAATACTAGACAGTACAAAATGAGTGCAGAAGTAAAGACAGGAGTCATTGAAGAAATCAATCGAATGGTAGGACAAAACATACTAAAAGAAGTAATGAGTAGCCCATGTAATTCACCAATAATGGGTTTAAAGAAACCTAGCGGAAAATATAGGATTGTTCAAAACCTGCGGAAAATAAATAAGATTGTGGAACCATGTTGTCCTATAGTGCCAAATCCTGCAGTAATTCTATATCAGATTCCTTGGAGTGCAGAATGGTTCACAGTGATTGATTTATGCCAAGCGTTCTTTTCAATACCATTGCACCCAGACAGCCAGTATCTTTTTTCATTTAAATTTGAGAACAACGTCTATGTATGGAATCGTGTTCCTCAGGGGTACACGGAAAGTCCTTCCATCTTTAATCAGATATTGAAAAAGTGCCTTGAGAAACTAGTGATGCCAGGAAGCTCAGTCCTAGTGCAATATATCGACGACTTACTGGTGGCATCGAACACCAGAGAGGACTGTGTTGTTGATTCCATAGCACTATTAAATCATTTGGCTGAGGAAGGGCATAAAGTCTCACCAGAAAAATTGCAGTTCTGTACAACAGCAGTCAAATATCTGGGACACCAAATTGAGAGGGGAAAAAGAAGAATAACCTCGGAAAGAGTAAAATTGATTAAGAAAATGCAAATGCCCGTAACACAAAGAGAAGTTAGAATGTTCCTAGGAATAGTAGGTTACTGTCGACAATGGATACTAGGATTTTCCTTGCTAGCAAAGCCCCTAATTCAAATGACAAAAAAGAAAGCCAAAGACCCAGTTGAATGGGATGATGAGAGCGTAGGAGCCTTTGTAAAATTGAGAAATGCTCTGTGCTCAGCACCAGCCCTAGGCATGCCCGACTATAAGAAAAGTTTTGCATTATTCTGTCATGAGAGAGAAAATTGCGCACTCTTAGTTCTAACACAGAGACATGGTCTAGACAGACGTCCTATAGCATATTTTTCTGCTACATTGGATCCAGTGGCAGCCGCGTTGCCAGGCTGCTTAAAAGCAGTGGCGGCTACCTGTTTAAGTATTGAACAAAGTGAGTCAATTGTAATGGGACACCCAGTAAAGGTGTTTGTTCCACATGCAGATTCTGTTGACAAGAACTCAAACTCAGCATCTTACTCCTAGTCGGCTGACTAAATATGAGAGAATAATAATGGGTGCTGAAAATGTGAACATAGTGAGGTGCACAATAGTAAATCCCGCTACCTTACTACCAGACCCATATCATGAGGAAATCAAAGATGAAGAAGAAGAAGAACATGATTGTTTACAAGTCACAGAATTATGTACAAAACCACGACCTGACATTCAGGAAATGCCCCTAAAGAAGCCAGACAGGGAGCTGTTTGTTGATGGTTCATGCCAGAGGCATGAAGATGGTAAACTAACTGCTGCCTATGCGGTGTGTGAATTAACTGGAATAGTTGAAGCATCCTATTTACCAGGAGTAAAATCTGCACAAGTAGCTGAATTGATTGCATTGATAAAGGCTTGAAAAATTGGGAGGAATCAAAAAGTAACTATATTTACAGATAGCCAATATGGTTACGGGGTTGTGCATGACTTTGGCCAACTATGGATGCAGAGGGATTTCATGACTTCTTCAGGATCCCCCATTAAAAATGGACAGTTTGTAAGGGAATTGCTGGAAGCAATACAATCACCAAAAGAATTGGCTGTGGTGAAGTGTGCCGCACACCAGTCAGGAGATGACTGGGTGGTAATTGGCAACCGATATGCAGATCTTGTGGCTCAACATTGTGCCAAAAATAGATTGTAAGTCAATAAGAGGGTGGAAAGAATGGGAATGAGCTGCCAACTTATGCTGTATATGCCACCTGAAACTTGGAATGATGTTAAGAGATTGCAAGAGGATGCTGATGAAAGTGAGAAGAAAATATGGGTCAAGGTGGGTTGTTCCCAAAGGGGAGATGACGAGGTATGGATTTGTGCTGATGGCAGGCCAGTCATGCCTGACTGTCTACTCTCTCAAATGGCCCGGATGTATCATGGAGACACACACATAGGGAGAGATGCAATGATTAGGCTCTTCAGACAAAATTGGTACAATCCCAAATTCAGGGCTGTAGCAGAGAGTCTTTGCCAGAGATGTTTAACGTGTCAAATGCATAATCCAGGGAGAAAAACAATAATCGGGTTTGGAAAGATTGGAAAGGCAGAGGGTCCATTTATAAGACTCCAGTTCGACTTTATACAGTTACCACCATGCAGAGGGTTGAAATATGTACTGGTCATAGTATGCCTGTTTTCAAAGTGGGTGGAGGCTTACCCTACCAGGAGGAGTGACAGCATTACAGTCGCAAAGCTGTTACTACGAGAACTCATTCCTAGGTTTGGTTTCCCAGTAACTTTGGAATCAGATAGAGGAAAACATTTTAACAGTGAAGTGATTCAAATAATCTGCGAAGCATTCCAAATTGAACAAAAATTGCACTGTGCATATCGTCCAGAGGCTTCTGGAGTGGTTGAACAATTGAATGGCACTATAAAATCCAGACTGGGAAAAATGTGTGCATCAACATCATTGGAGTGGCCAGATGCATTGCCACTCGTCTTAATGGGACTCAGAAGCATTCCCGATAGAAATACGGGATTGAGCCCACACGAGATAATGATGGGAAGAGCAATGAGACAAGCACATGTTCCCATAAACAAACTGCTGAATATATCTGATGATATAGTTCTGGATTATTGCAAAGGATTGGCTGACCTAGTGCGTTCTGTCTCTCATCAGGTCGGAGAAGACGCAGTTTCGAGGCAGCCTGAACGAGAACATGATCTGAATCCTGGTGACTGGGTGGTAGTGAAGAATCACACCAGAGAGACGTGTCTATCACCTAGATGGGGAAAACCTTGTCAGGTCATACTGACTACCAATACAGCAGTGAAGTGTGCGGGATTTCCTAATTGGATTCATGTAAGCCACACCAAAAGAGTACCAGACCCTGAAGAAGAAAATCCTCAGTCAGCATCAATCACTGAGGAAGCTGGAGGCTGCCCAGCTGAAGAATCTCAGGCTCGAGATTCAAGAGAAGCTGCAGAAGAACAACCGAGCACAAGTCAGGACTGGATACCGGTGGTAGAAATTCCTGAAGTTTACCACAGAACAAGAAGTCAAACAAATTTGGAAGAAATTGAAGAAGATCAGATAGGTGAAGAAGAAGCAGCTCAGGGAAAAGAAGAACATACAATAAAAGAACCTGAGCAGGACCAGATAGGGAGAGGAAACTGGGCTCAAAGTAACGAAGAATCGACAAATTTTGAGCAGGGACAGACAGGTTTAGAAGAACCCGGTCAGGCTGCAGAAGTACAAAGTGCAACAAGCCCTGATCAGAACCAGTTAGAGCCAGAAAAGTACACAGAAGAAAAAGATCTCGAGAAACATGAACATGAAGAATTAAACAAAGAACAAGGTCAGTTATTGGAAACTCACAGAGGAGCTGCGGCAGAGAAACCAATAAGACCTGAAAAAGAACAAGAAAGAAAAACAGTAATTGCAGAAAACGAAAAGGTGTCAAACAGTGAAAATAAAGAGATTGCTGAAGACAAAAATAAAGAAACAGTGCAAGGAAAGAAAACAAGAAAAGGTGATCATTGGCCTAGTGTCATAAAAAGAGTAAAATACCACATAACAACCAGAAGTGAAGATCCAGATCAAGTAAATGAAGTAACAAGTCAAACCGAACGAGAAAATAAAACTGAGAAAAGAAGAAGTAAAAGACTGAAACTTGTGAATAACAAATTCAAAGGTCCTGATTGGACTTACATCATTCTTGAAGATTACGAAAGCTCAGAGTCAAGTGAAAGTGGTGACGAAGGAACAAGCACAGAACTAACGTATGAGAAAGAAACAAGACCACCTTGACCAAGCAAAATAACAAAATAAAGAAAAGCAAAAACAGATAAGAAGAGCAATCTTCCTTGTCGAAATGCCTGATGATAGAGTTGCTGGGAGAACAAAACAGAGATGTTGTAGAAGATGCTGTGCAATATGCATATGTAGTCTAGTGATGGTGATTGTAGTATGGTTAGTCCTGATCGTAGCAGTTCCTTACCTTATGATAATGGATAAAAAGATTAATAACGAAACTAAGGAAAGGACACCACACTTGAAGGATAATAGAGTAGAACTAATGGCAGAAAATGAACCAGAATTTCATCATGAAATAACTGATAACGACACTAGTCTAAATGTTTTCACAAAGTTATTGTTTCAATACGTAGACACCATGGAAGTTAGTAATTGTTATGTCTGTATGAAGTTACCTGAATCAGTAGCAGAAGGGTTAACATATCATCACTTACCATTGACATATGGCATCTCATGTAGTGTTTTATCTAGTTTATTTTATAGAACAGGGAGACTTCAATATTATTATTCAAACATAGATGTGATATTTTCTGAGGTTCCGATTCGAAAGAGTATGAACCCAGTGCTTAGTAGTCAAGACGCACAGTTTATGGGAGAATTTTTCTTAACAATGAAATCAATAGACATAACACATGCACATAGACACAATCTAACATGTTCTTTACATGAAGAAGAAAAGATATTTTTGAACTTAGTAGAAGATAGAAGACAAGATTTCCAAAAGAAAGCTTCTGAGCATAAGGCTCATTTGCCACCTTGGGCTGAGAAAGAAGGGAGTTACACACCTGGCAAGGCTCAAGCTGCTATGGCTCTGGATTTTGTAAAGACAGGGAAAATTTGTCTACATAGATTAAAGACTGATTATAACAATGTTTTCATCGGTACCAGTGAATGTGAACACAATTTCTTAATTCTTGGAGGTTGGGGAATCAAAGGAGGAACAGATTCAGTTTTTCCTGGAATCTATTATGTGTGGGAATAAGGCTTACTTTAGGCTTCCTGCACGGTGGTATAGAAGTTGTTATTTTGGAATAGTTTTTCCAAAAATATACCACATAAAAAGAAACACTGGGAGCAATGAAAATAATGGCGAATTAACACGTAGTAAAACAGCTAGTTTTTCTGAAATTGTAGGTGATATATTTGATACCTTCGGTGGGATTAATTCTGAATTCAAGGAAAATATGTAAATTGTCTACAGTGGTTGATCGATTATCAACGGATACTGCTGGTGGATTTCTAATGATTAATGCGGAGATGGTTGCGATTAGATCTATGGTTATGCAAAATCGACTTGCTCTTGATATTATATTGGCGAAAGAGGGCGGAGTCTGTAAATTGTTGAAGACGAAACATTGTTGCACTTATTTACCTGATAAAAGTGCAGAAATTGGAACATATTGTCAAGGATTAAACAAGCACTCTTACCTGTAGGATGCTTGCCAGTAGTGTTCGCAGAGACGCTATGAGCCAACCTCCCGATACCCTACCTTATAACCTGAGTTTTCAATAATTCACTGAGGCTACGGGGTGAGATTTAGGGAGGAGGGCCGGATACAGGACGCTGACGTCTTCTTGTTGTCGACCTGCGAGGCAACAAGATTAAATTTAGCACCCCTATCCTGTAATCTCTAGTTATACACTACACAAGTTTCACTACAAGCGTTGTTCACCTTTACGACAACCTTTTTCATATTATTCCCTACCTGCGATCTTTAAGAACGTAGCGTAGCGTCCTTGGAGTCTCGTGATGTCGTCCAGTTGTTGTGGAGGGTTGATAGGTGTGTAGGTGTTCATGTGTGATTCTTAGATGGTTTAATTCTGTGAGGCAAAAGAGTAAACATGAATAAGTTACTAAATTCCTTATACCTATTTACAGCTTGTTATCTTAACATTCATCTTAATGTTCACAAATCACTTACTTGGATTTCCACTGACTGTCTCTTCCATCACATGCTCTTGTTAACAAATTAAAAGGTACATATGCAAATATAACTCTTGCTCCTAATAGCACAAACAATTAAGTTCTGTAAGTTCTGTTTACACAGTTCTCTTTGTTTCAGTCTTTCTTCTTTAACAATGCTTCTTGCTAAAATGAAAGTATTCCAAAAATTGTCTCTAATTCTGAGATGCTCTCTTGCGATGGGCGCCTTAACTGTGAAATTACATCAAAAGGAATTATTCACTTAGCTTTCTTTTTCTTTCTTCTAGGAGCGACGAGATGACCTTTGCAGTTCCAGGATGTTGTTTTCCAGGAAACCGACCTCGCAGAAAACAGACCGGAGCCACGGCGCTTAGCAGGTAAACAGGAGTCTCTCCCAGATGTAGGCGGAAGGCCAAGCGCCTTCTAGAACTCGGGTGTGGCTATTTATAGCCTGGCCACACCCGAGTAAGTATGCACGTAGCACGCATTGAACGCATGCGTCCCTCAACGTGCAATGAAGCCAAGAGCAGCAGTTTCTTGTGCCAGTGAATGCAATGCTCGTATTCCTTAATCCTAAAGTGTCCCCAAAACCAATCTACAAACAAAGTTTTCATTAACGCGTGTGCTTTAGCACCTTCAATAATCTTTGACATTACATGTACATTTCTTCAAAGCATAAGATGTGAAAATAACACGCATTGATACTGAATTGCAAACACTTGAAACCATGATTATGCACATTACGGTAACCATGAACATATTATATATTATGGAGTGCAGGATGCACGGGACAGGGGTGGGTTTTATTGGGGACATGTTTAACCGTTACTATTGTAAGGGTCCCTACACTATGTTCTATGTCCTGTTTTTACGCTCGTGAGGGACAGGTGTAGCGGAATCATGACAGTACTCCCCTCTCAAAATCCCTACCAAGACCGCTGGTATAGGTTTGGGTTTATCGGGGTAGCGAGTATGGAAAGACTTTACCATCCGTGGAGCATTTTGTAAATTAGCAAGAGGTTGCCATGACCGTTCCTCTGGACCATAACCCTTCCAATCCACTAAATAAAACAATTTACCTCTAATCCGTTTTGAATCAAGAATGCTTTTTACTTCGAACTCTGGTTCACAATCTATCTCCACTGAGGGTGGAGTTTGTGTAAGACGAGTACTTGGATTGAATGGTTTTAATAGGGAGACATGAAACACTGGATGGAAACGATACTTAGCAGGCAATGCCAATCTCATACTTACAGGGTTGATGACCTTTTCTATGGGGAATGGACCAATGAATTTAGGACTGAATTTTTTATTGCTTTTTATATGTAAATTCTTTGTAGATAACCAAACCTTATTTCCTATTGAATAAGAAGGTTGTGTAGATCTGTATTCATCAGTGGTCTTTTTCTGAATCTCTTTGCTTTGGTTAAATGAAATTGAGCTTGTTGTTGAACGGAGACCAAATTTTTACATATTCATAGACTGATGGTGTTAATGATGGAATGATAGAAGGGCCTGGGATATTTTTGGGATGAAAACCAGTGGCACAAAAGAACGGGGACATGTCTATGGATGAATGATCCATGTTGTTATAAGCAAATTCTAGAACCCATAATACATCTGACCATTCCTTATCACAATTAGGTAATGTACAACGCAAATATTGTTCTATGGTTTGATTTGTGTGCTCAGTTAAACCATCTGTTTGAGGGTGATAACTAGAAGATGTACGGATTTCCATGTCCAGAGTTTTACCTAACTGTTGCCAAAAATGAGAAATGAATTGGGGACCTCTATCCGAAATCACTACGGACAGAATTCCATGTAATCGTATGATTTCTTTAGAAAATGTCCGGGCTAATTCTTGTGCAGATGGTACCTTTCGTAATGGTATGAAATGTGCCATTCTGGTGAAATGGTCAACCACAGTAAGAATCGTGGTGAATCCTTCTTTAGTAAAAGGTAATTCCACAATGAAATCAAGTGATATAGTATGCCATGGTTGTGGAGGTATGGGTAAAGGACGCAGAAGACCACTAGGGGCTTGATGTGTTGGTTTGTTTTGTATACAAGTAGTGCATGTTTGAACATAATGTTGCACATCCTTAAACATGGAAGGCCACCAGAATCGTCTTTTAATTAACTGATAGGTTTTAGTAATTCCAGGGTGAGCTGACATTGGTGTATCATGATGTAACTGCATTACCTGTTTTTGTAGAAGTGGTGAAGGAACAAACATTTGCTCATTCATAAATAATGCATTATTTTTCCATTGCAGCAAAGGATATTTTTCCTTCCACTCTTGTTCTTTTTTATTCAATAATTCTTTCTGAACTCCTTCAATAACATCTTTATAAGTCACTCCTAACTGAAAGCATTGGGGAGGCAAAATCTTCTGTGGTGATTCCTGTGAAGTATTCGTGTCTTCATTGAGCCCTATACTTGATAAAGCATCCGCTTTATTATTGTCCTTTCCGGGACGATAAGTGATGACAAAATTGTAATCATTAAAAAAGAGAGTCCAGCGAAGTTGGCGAGGAGACAGAGCCTTTACAGATCGTAAAGTTTGTAAATTTCGATGATCTGTATAAATGGTTACAGGGTGTCTTGCCCCTAACAAGTAGTGCCGCCATTCTTCAAACACAGCTTTTATGGCCAAAAGTTCTCGGTCAGCAATAGCATAATTCTGTTCTGCTGCTGATAATTTTCATGAGTAAAATGCTATAGGATGCATTTGTCCTGTGTCTTTATGTCTCTGTGATAGAATTCCCCCAATGGCGAATTGAGAGGCATCAGCTTCAACAATGAAAGGAATAGACGGGTCTGGATGCATCAAAATTGGGGCCGAAGTAAATTGTTTCTTTAGAGTTTGAAATGCTTGCTCAGCTGAGTCGTTCCATTCAAATTTAATGTTTTTACGTAATAATCTTGTGATTGGAGTTATTATTTGAGAGAAACTTTGAATAAATCGCCTATAAAAATTGGCGAACCCTAAGAAACTCTGAATTTGTTTTACCGACACGGGACTGGGCCAAGTTGTTATTGCCTGGATCTTTTTGGGGTCCATTTCAATACCAGAAGGACTGATTACATATCCCAAGAAATCTACTTTGGTGGTATGAAACATGCTTTTCTCTAACTTTACGTACAGGGAATTTTTTAAAAGCTGTTGAAGAATGGCTCGTACTTGTTGTACATGTTCTGTTGTAGATCGTGAATAAATAAGAATGTCATCAATATATACCACACAACAAATATCCAAGAAATCTCTTAAAACCTCATTGATAAAAAACTGGAATGCTGCTGGTGCATTGCAGAGTCCGAAGGGCATAACCTGATATTCATAAAGACCGAATTTAGTACGAAAAGCGGTCTTCCACTTGTCGCCCTCTCGAACTCTTACAAGATGATAAGCACCACGCAAATCCAGTTTTGTATAGATGATGGCATCTTTAATTTGATCAAGCAATGTGGGTATTAATGGAAGTGGGTATCTCTTCCAACAATAAAATGCTTTTTGAGTCTTTCGGGAAATCATAACCTTGCAGGATGTGCTCAAACACTTCATTATGAAGACATGTTGTTTTACAATAGACTGAATCGAACAAAATGGTTTTTTGCACCCAGTCTATTTTTGGGTTGTGTTGTACTAACCAGGGGATCCCCAAAATAAGGCGAAATTGTGGTGCGTTGATGATATCAAAAGTGATATGCTCTTGATGGTGTGTGGAACAAGTCATAATAAGAGTCTCGGTGTGATGCTGTATGAGTCCTGATGTCAACTCCTTACCATCTACTGCTCTTACTACTTCTGGTCTAAGCTTGAGAACCTGTTTCAAACCTAATGTATGCAAAAATTGTGTATCAATGAAATTGCCTGTAGCTCCAGAATCAATAAGAGCATCCACTGACCAGTATCGCTCTTTGTCATCTACAGATTGTAATAGTACTCTAATACTGAGATGGTGAAATGAAGTTTCCGGGGCTGTGGAGGCCAAACTGGTGTGTTTACTCGACAAACTGACCTCGTCGTTTATCGAGTCTTTTAGTTTTCCGATTGCTGAGTCATTGACACCTCGCTAGACTTAGTCTTTGGTTTATTGGGACGATTGGGACATTCCTTTACGAAATGACCGTTTTTCCCACAATAAAGGCACTGGTTTAGTTTTCTTCTTTTGTCCTTCTCTTCCTTAGTAAGAGGACCTCTGATTGTCCCAATTTGCATGGGTTCCCCCATGTCTACTTTGGGTGCGACTTCTACCTTGGAATTAGATTTTTCTTTAAACAGGAAAAGTTTATGCTCTGCCCGACCTCTCTCACTCCTTCGTTCGGATAATCTATGATTTAACTTAACGACTAGATCTATGAACTCTTCAATATCTTCTGGAGGATCCAAAATCTGAGTTATCATGTCTTTTAACTCTTCTTTAAGACCTTTATAAAACAGAGAAACACGCTTTTCTTCTGGCCATTCTGCTTCAATGACCAGTCTATTGAAATGGGAAATATAGTGCAATAAATCAGAAGAACCTTGTTTTAAATGAAGCAACTCATGGTCAGCGGATTGCACAAACACATGTTTGGCAAATAATTTCTTCATAGTGTTTTTAAATCGTCTTAAATCATATAAAACTGGATCATTTCGCTCGACTAATGGGACTGACCATAAGGCTGCATCTCCTCCTAAATAGGAGAGTATGAAGGCAATTTTAGAGGAATCATCAGGAAAGGCTGTGGGTTTGGCAATAAAATGTAAATGACACTGATTTAAAAAGATAGTATATTTATTACTATCCCCATAGAACCTTTCCGGAGCTGCCAGAGGCACAGTTACAGGGGTTACGACCTGAATTTGTGTAGAGGAAGTAGAAGGAGAAGAGCCGCTATGCAATGTTTGCAAATTGGGCTGGAATGTGGGCGGTTTTAAAAATGTTTTCCGAGTGTTAGAAAAACTCCACGTAGAAGCCTGAGAAGCAGATGTAGCTTGCATTGCTGTTTGCAGAGCCGAAACATCTCTTCGAAGTGCTGCATTATCAGCCTGAATGGTTGTTAACATAGTAGCTATATCCTGTAACGAAATGTCAGGAGATTGAGTCATAGCGTCTGGGCGAAGCAATTTCTCGTGGGCTTGGCCTTCTGTCAAGGATTAAACAAGCACTCTTACCTGTAGGATGCTTGCCAGTAGTGTTCGCAGAGACGCTATGAGCCAACCTCCCGATACCCTACCTTATAACCTGAGTTTTCAATAATTCACTGAGGCTACGGGGTGAGATTTAGGGAGGAGGGCCGGATACAGGACGCTGACGTCTTCTTGTTGTCGACCTGCGAGGCAACAAGATTAGTTTTAGCACCCCTATCCTGTAATCTCTAGTTATACACTACACAAGTTTCACTACAAGCGTTGTTCACCTTTACGACAACCTTTTTCATATTATTCCCTACCTGCGATCTTTAAGAACGTAGCGTAGCGTCCTTGGAGTCTCGTGATGTCGTCCAGTTGTTGTGGAGGGTTGATAGGTGTGTAGGTGTTGATGTGTGATTCTAAGATGGTTTAATTCTGTGAGGCAATAGAGTAAACATGAATAAGTTACTAAATTCCTTATACCTATTTACAGCTTGTTATCTTAACATTCATCTTAATGTTCACAAATCACTTACTTGGATTTCCACTGACTGTCTCTTCCATCACATGCTCTTGTTAACAAATTAAAAAGGTACATATGCAAATATAACTCTTGCTCCTAATAGCACAAACAATTAAGTTCTGTAAGTTCTGTTTACACAGTTCTCTTTGTTTCAGTCATTCTTCTTTAACAATGCTTCTTGCTAAAATGAAAGTATTCCAAAAATTGTCTCTAATTCTGAGATGCTCTCTTGCGATGGGCGCCTTAACTCTGAAATTACATCAAAAGGAATTATTCACTTAGCTTTCTTTTTCTTTCTTCTAGGAGCGACGAGATGACCTTTGCAGTTCCAGGATGTTGTTTTCCAGGAAACCGACCTCGCAGAAAACAGACCGGAGCCACGGCGCTTAGCAGGTAAACAGGAGTCTCTCCCAGATGTAGGCGGAAGGCCGAGCGCCTTCTAGAACTCGGGTGTGGCTATTTATAGCCTGGCCACACCCGAGTAAGTATGCACGTCGCACGCATTGAACGCATGCGTCCCTCAACGTGCAATGAAGCCAAGAGCAGCAGTTTCTTGTGCCAGTGAATGCAATGCTCGTATTCCTTAATCCTAAAGTGTCCCCGAAACCAATCTACAAACAAAGTTTTCATTAACGCGTGTGCTTTAGCACCTTCAATAATCTTTGGCATTACATGTACATTTCTTCAAAGCATAAGATGTGAAAATAACACGCATTGATACTGAATTGCGAACACTTGAAACCATGATTATGCACATTACGGTAACCATGAACATATTATATATTATGGAGTGCAGGATGCACGGGACAGGGGTGGGTTTTATTGGGGACATGTTTAACCGTTACTATTGTAAGGGTCCCTACACTATGTTCTATGTCCTGTTTTTACGCTCGTGAGGGACAGGTGTAGCGGAATCATGACACATATATACAGAATATAACGAAACTTGAGAAAGAACTAAAACCACTGGAAGTTGATAGTGTATGGGAAAGATTGACAAATAGTATCTCGTCAATTGGTACCTGGTTTGCTAACGTAGGAAAAGGACTTATAGGTCAAATATTAGTACCCCTAGCAGGGTTGGCAATAATAGTACTGACAATAATAATATGGTGCAAATGTTGTAGAAAGAATGGAACATATAATGTGACAGGAAAGGGGAAGAAGAGAAAGATTGACGAAATAGAACTTGAAGAGTGGAGAAGTGAATTATACAAGAAATTGAAAGGGGATGGTAAAAATAGAAAGTGTAAAAATGAAAATGAAACTATTTGCTAGAAGTTGGCATCTGATTATGGGTAGTATTTGATGGGTCTTAAACGCCATCAGAGAGGGATTGATGGAGCAAGGACTCACAAATGAGACTTGCTCGAATGCAATCTCCTCACAGTATTAATTTATTAATTTTGTATTGTTCGTATTAACTTGCATACACTACATGAATAGCAAGGAAGCTTGCCTATGTGTCTAACTAACAAATAACGCTTGTCTTTTTCTAAAATGGCCGCTAAAGCGCGGGAACTTCACTGCGCATGTCTCAACCATATCACGTGTTGTGACGTCTTTCTTTGCTTGGTGGGAGATTTCTGCTTCTGCGCAGTGTGTATTAAAATGGCTGCTTGATGTTTTCACATGCTTCAGCTTGCTCTTGTGTTATTATTAATTTGTCGTTTTCTTAACGCTACTAATGCGGGATAGATTTATAAATAAATGGGAATAGAGTAGAAAGAGTGGGTATACAGTGAAACATTTTATTTGTGATTTTAATATTTCCTTCTTTGACTTTTATTAGTTCGTAAACTTGGGCCTGGGGTTGGTGATCTGAAACTCGAGAGACAATGAATCTGCGCATGTGCCCTGCTTGGCTGCCAAAGAATAAGAATGAAGTCAACCTGGACGTCGTCCAAGGCCATGACCTGATGGCCGAAGCTGCTGTGCTTTTGCCTTTTCCTGTTGGAAATTGAAACTTTGTATATGAAGAATATATAACATTTGTTGTGAGACCGGTGGGAAATAAAGCAAATGTATTAAATTGGATGGGCGGTAGTTTAAAGACAATGGGCTTTAGAATTCGAACCAAATCAATATGGTGTGAGGATCAACCCCCTGTCCCTGTCCAATCAGAAGTAGTGGTCCCATATTTTAGCAACATTAATGGGAGGTACATGGGCGTAGAATGGTATAATAGATATAGAATTAGTTAATTAGTTAGCTGAGACCGCAGAGTGCGCACAGGAGACTAGAGCTTACTCTCAGAACGCACAGAAGAGCTCCAGACCGCCAAGCTGATCGATTGCAGACTGAATCGCTGTCCAGAGAGGTCCTGAGGAGGGGGCGGCAGAGTCCATTAGAAGGAAGGCACGGGAGAATTGAGGAGAAGCTGAGTATCAGAGAGGGGAACGACGCAGGCGTCGTTGTAGAGAGGTCACCGGTCCTGTCCTGATACTGGAGGAGGTCTTTGCTCTTCATCCTTCCGAGGGTCCTAATTCTTTCCAACTCCTTGGCCAAGGGGTTTGGTTCTCGCACTTAGGTAAATATAAATGCAACCTTTAGTTGCGCTGCTGTCTCTATCTTCTCCTTTCTGAGGGACCGTCATTAATCAATAATTACTATTCTATGCTTCATCCTTGAGATGCGATTAAGTACCATGTGGTTCTGTATTTTACTCTGCTAAATCTTTAGATAAACATTTTAAAACTTCCTGACTCAGTGGTTATTTCAGGATTATGTATTATAATGAATGTCACTCATTTTAAACTTCCCAATTAGCAAAGGATTCATTGGTAAGTCATTACTCTTCAATCGGAAGGTAATTGGTAGCAGGGATTTTGATAAAGAGTAACAACTGACAACCCCAGCGTAAGTATTAGCGTAGTATGAATGTATAGGCCCAAGTGAGTATTTAGTGTATGAATGCTGTTTGCTAATATCGCGCTGGATCAGAGTCACTAACCTTTATTGAAGAATTCCTGGAATTCAATAACAGTTTTAAGATTGCAGAGTGTCCCCCTACTTTAACATAGTTTTTCCCTGCGACTTTGTTTTCTCTATGTATACACATTTCTCTTTATAAAAGCCATTGCCATAAAGTCCTATCAAATTTGAATGTGTACCTCTTTTCATTCACACCCTTATGGCTATTAAGTAAATTGATTTACAAATCTTTCCAGGGTGAAAATCTGCCTGCAAAATGTAATTGAATAGGCTTGTGTGCATGGATCACCACTTTGCTTAGTGGCCAATCTAGAATGCCCCTGTTCCATCCCTACAAAATAAGTGTATTTCCTGTAGTCGTACATTTGATCAGTGGGCATGCTGCATACATGTTCGCCAATCCTGGCACTGTGAATCAAGATATCGGGATTTGTTTCTGTGATTATTTATGTATTTTATATGGAGGTCTTACAAAACTCCTTAATTAAATGAATTATAAAGTACATGGGTGAATTATTTTCCAGTGGTACAAATCTTTCCAATAGGGGGCAGCAGTGAACTGAATCCTTAACTTGCTTGAAGTCTGTTTCCCAGAAACCTACAAATTATTAACAAAAGTTTGACTTTTGAACTCAGTGGGCGTGAAGAATGTCCCAAGTTTACACGACATACACAAATGCTTGAAGAGCAAAGGGTAATGATCTACATGGGTAGCAAAACATATGTCGTGATTCCATAATGGAGACCATATGCCTGCAGCAAATTCCCTCAAAAGGCTACATAACACCAAGATTAACACTAAATTAGATTACTGGTGACGATATTAACAGCAGCAGGCTCCTTCTACAGCGAGCAGATAGAAGTACTTGTATCCTAGCTTTGACCGTGAACTTGGAAGATGTGAAAGGCTATTTCCAGCAATATTATGTAAGGTTGAAACAACTCTGAACATGCCTCAGAATTATTTAAAAAAAACTCTCAGTCAGCAGACGGAACCTCCTCCGTTCTTCCGGAAAGCGCCCGCGATTTTTTTTGCTCAATATTTAAATATGTTTCTGAAGGTTTAGAGCACAGAGACGTATTGATTTTGTCTCCAAAGCAGCTGCTCTGACAACACAATTTAATAGAATCTTCGGTAATTTTGATGTATGAGAGTAAAGCTGGTGATCACACAAAAACCCGAAACAATGACCTGTGTGTTAAAAGGTAATACGTGGTATTTCAGAGTGTGCATAGTTTAAGGCAGCACCCCACGGGGACTGTATTTATACATGCGCTTTTTCAAACAAACTTAATCTCGTCCTGTGTTAGTTACAAAAATAGGAGTGCGCGTTTTCTTCATTCTTTATCAGAGGAGCGTGCAGTCACTAACAGGAGAGATTCCATTTTGGAAAATAAATCGAGAATGTTTGGCAAGGGACACTGCAGCGCACTCAAAAACAAATGACATTATTCTGACTGCCAACGTTGTCTATATAGCCTGAAGTGTTTTCTGCTTGCCACCACAAAGAAAAGTCGGGCTTCTCCCGTGACACAATTTATTACGTATTTAAGCCGACACGCTTTCAAGTGAAATTATAATGACCATGCAAACGCTTTTTAATTTTATGCTCTGCAGTATATGAGAAAACACGTGGGACATATTTACTCGTTTTTCACTCAGTGCAGTACAACAACCAAGGAGGAACACAGCAGAGCTATATCTATTAACATTGGCCTGATCCTGCTCGGCTCCTGGAGGGAGTGCTGCGGGGCGGTGGGCGGTGGGGCGGCGGGGCGGCGGGGCAGGGTGGGGGGTAGTAAACACCGGGTTATGGCCGAACTGACTTAAGTACATAACTAAATAAATAAAACGAATTACATTGAGCGCGCAATGTAATTCGTTTTATTTATATTCGTGGGTCACCAACCGCCACTGATGTATGAACTGGATAAATATCTAGCAGTGTTGCTGCAAGGTGTTGAATTGGGACTCAAGAGATTTGCTTATCCACCAGAGTAGGGTATAGGCCAATATGATGTGAGTCACCAAGTACCCCATGAGGAAGTTGCAGCAAAAATCATCCTTCCACACGGATACAGGCAAGGTGGAAATGATGATGGTCATGCAGAGTGGCAGATACTAAGGCGGTTGGTCATTGGTAAAACTGGTACAGAGGTGTCTGGGGCAGACACAGAAAAAAACAACTTTTACAGAATACATTGTTGTGACATTTTTACTAAAAATGTAAGTTTGCCAATTAATTCGATTTTCTTTAATTTATAAAATGTCATGAAGAGGGAATATCGAGCTTGTCCCAAAGTCAGTTTACAAAATTGCAGATATCAATCTGTTACAATTTTAGTCTCTGCTACTGCCAAACATGCACATAACTTGTTTGCATGTTTCACATCCGAAAAATAGGCAACTGGACCTTGAGGCCTTTAAGTCACACTTAACTGAATTGTGACCTGAATTAGATAATGTTAGAGTTAGAATTAAACATGTGAGATTGGCTTTACTCTGACATTTCGGGTTATCCTGTAGTGGTGCATGACAGCTGAGTAGCTCTACTGCCATGTTGTTAAATTTTCCAATGTGGGTAGTGTAAGGCCACACTGCAGCCAACATGGGATTTTTGCCTTTTATACCATGTGCACATTCTTTGCCTATTTGTAACCAAGAAAAAAACGTACTTAAATGTCAAATATAGCAATTGGTGTTTGCCAAACAATTGTCATGTTTAGGGGTAGAGAACACATGCACTGGAAAGTGTTTTGTAGTGTCCTGCTCCATAAGGTTTAATTGCCAGCTACCTAGATCTATTAAAAAAAGAAAGAAAAACTTGAGGAGATCAAGTAAAAAAGCAGATTTCTACACAGGACTACACCTCCTAGAAGGCATTAGGAAATCTAATTCACAGGACTCCAACCAAGATAGGGTAGCCAGGCAAGTCCAAAATGTACTATGCACACCACAGGTCCACAAGTAGCTGGTAACTTTTGTATCAGCAGGAAGTTGTTTCAACAGTGGTCTTCATGAGTAGTTGCCAATTTGTGCCACTTGTATTAGAAATCCAGGAAATTCATGGGTTAGGGCAGACATACTAGCAATGGTAGAACACTTTTCTGTATGTTTTGGCAATTGCAATGCAGGGCATGCAGGAGAGGCTAAACAGACAGCACCTATATCATATCAAGAAAAACTGTTAACAGCCATGATCGACTAGGGAGATGCTACGGGTAACGTGAGTGTTTTTGGCACTATGAGGTAGTCCAGCAAGAGTAGAGACTGTCAGCATCATAAGGCAATAGTATGACATGCAGCAGCCCCCTTCTGATCTACAATCATATAAAGTGCTCACAGAAAGTCAGTCATGGCCCAAGAGCAGACTGGTAGAGGAGGACAACCTAAAGTATACAAAAAAGTGATGGATGGAATGTTTGAATTAATCTTAGCAACAGGTAATTACGCGGAGCCGCATAACAATCCATCATTATTTCGCATACCAGGTCTCATCAGTTTGGACCCATCTATATTCAAATCAGTCTTGATCCTGCTCCATTCGGGCCAGTCCAGCCCGAACTGCCAATCTAGGACCTCACTGAACCGGAACACCAACAACCCAGAGCCAGTTTCGCCGTTGTTATGGGCTCATCAACCAGGTACAGCTTGGTTCCAGTGACACAGTGTGCACCGGATCCATGTCTGGGCATACCTATCCCACTAAGTGCAACAAACTAAAGTTTACAAAAAATGATGGATGGAATGATTGAATCAATCTGAGTCACTGGAAATTGTGAGGGCCATATCCCAATCCATCATTATTTTGCACACCATGTCACCTCAGTTTGTACCCAGCTATATGCAAATCAGTCTTGACCCTGCTCCAATTCAGAACAGTACAGCCAGAACTGCCAAGCCAGGTCCTCCCTGAACCAGAACACAAGCAACTCAGAACCGTAACCAGACGGTACCTAAAAGAGAGTAAAGTACCCATTTAATCAAAACCGCAGCTCGAGGTGCAATTCCCAATTGGATCAGCACCTCTAGAATCAGCGATTTTATTCTGGGCTCTACTCAGGTAATCATAATTGCTGCTAACAATGTTCAAACCATGGCGTTAAATCAAATTGGGTTGCAGCATAGTATCAATTAGGTCCTTTGAGAACCTCTTCCCATTTGTAAATGCATTACCACCTCCTTCGAGGTGTCGCTAAAATATTTATGTTTTGCAATGGAATTCGGTCGCAAAACATTAATACATACCACTGCGATTCGGTATTTGAAAGGGATGCCCTAAACAAGCCCCTTCCAAATACTGAATCGCTGACACAAATTTCAAATCGGTAACATGTTACCTAATCACAATTTGTGCTTTTGTACATTTAAAAAGCTTTTTGCAGTTGGATTTGTCCCGATTCTGTGAACTGGGCAGTTTTAAACCACACAAATGATTTGTACATATGGCCCCAAATCTTTAGTTTATTTTTCTGAAAAGTTTGAAATCTTCATGCAAACAATAAAACATGAGCGGCTGATGCTCAATGTGCTTTTGTTAAATGCATACTGCAAAATATGATGCAAGGACGCATTTCTCAATAAAATATAGTACAAAATGACAGATGTGCATTTCGCCATGTAAGAAATTGGAGTATTAGTTAAGGGGAGTGAGAACCCATCTCAAATAATATTCACAATTCTTGTCAGGGTGGACCACTAAAGTCACTAAAAAAAACCTACATTTAACCATATGGTAGCTTGGCACAAAGCAGTCAGGTTTAACTTAGAGGCAGAGTGCAAACTTTTTGCACAGCACTCACACAGTAATACAGTCAAAACACAACTCAAGAAAAATCCCAAATCAATTTAAAATATAGAGAATATTTAAATAGATACAATGATACCAAAACAACAAAAATCCAAATAGTGGAACTGGAGATACGATTTTTAAATAAAAAAAATAAAAAATAGCTTCAAAAAGCACAAAGTGCCAACCACAATTATCTGGCCACGTTAGACCGGGTAAAAGTCAAGAGTTAAAGGTAACAGCAATGGAGCATTGAACGGATACAGGGACTAGGTTCATCCTGGTGGAAAGTCTACCTTCTGAATTAGAAACTTTTATAGAAGATAAGTGGTCATCAATAATTTGTTTCCAGGGCAAGCTGCAAGCTGGATCGGAAGCAGGGCTCGACGACAGTTGAGTGCAGAATAGCAGGGTCCCAATGTGTTCATCGATGAAGGCAGGAAAGCTCAGAGTGGGTGATGTCTGAGGTTCGTGCCGAGGAAGGCCCCGGATGTTGCTCTGCATCGGTCCCAGTGAAGCTCTCTAAGTTTGGACTTTAAAACTTTACTGGAAGTCAGCTCTCCTTCCGGCAGGGCAAACTGGCAAGTTAAGGTCAATGTGAAGCTGACAGTTGCGGCTTCGATGATGATCCTGGCCTCTGTCAGTTCTCTAGGCAGAAAGTTGGCAAAAAGCTTCTAAGTCCCACATCTTACAGTTTCAGGAAAGGAAGAATACACTTCAACACCAGCCAAGGGATCACAATCTGAGAGCCAAGACTTGGAGGATAGGGCTCACTCCAACATAGGACTACAGCAGGGTCCAGGGCAGGTCCAGATGGAACTAGTCAGCTGGGCCGTTGCAGAAAGAGAAGCCCCTCGAAGCTTGTTGTGTCTCTGAAGTTCATACAGGTGGTCAGTCAACTGACCCTTGCAGTCGCTTCTGGGGTCCTGGGTTCAAGGCAAGCAGGTCCAGTCTTCCTTCAGATTCTTTAGACAGCAGGGCAGTCCTTTTTCTGATTCTTAGCTGGTCCAGGGGTATTCTGAGGTGAGATAGTCTTCCTTTGAAGCTTAGGAAGGGGCTAGGCACAGTTTACTGGGCCATCCTGACAAGGGAAAAGTACCCCTCCCCAAACCCTGAGCCCTTTGTCCACTGTCTGGGAGCAATACACATCTCACCACAGGGGAGACGTCAGGGTTCTGGTGACAGCTGGACACTGGCAGAAAAAGCATTTTGGTTTTAGGTAGGAAAATGAAAACCTTCTAAAAGTATTATTTCCAAAATAGTAATATAAAATCCAACTTTACCATTAATTTTGATTTTAAATACTAATAAAATGAATCCTTGAATAATTTTTATAGATGATCCCAAACTGGATTTAATGTTAAACCTATCGGAGAGTCAGCCTTGGAACAGTGAAAAATGACTTTAGAGATTTTTCGCTACCAGGACTTATAAAACATTACATATAAATGTCCTGCTCTTTAAATTCCATGCACCTAGCCCAGTGGGCTTTTAAATCGTAAGTGAGAGGTGACTTAAAAGTATTAAAAAAGGTAAAAGGTTTATTTTGTAGACATGGCAATCTACAACTGCACACACAGGATATGGTGACAGGCCTGGAGACATGTTTTACAATATACTGCTATAGTGGGTAGCACTATGAGTGCTGCAGCCCATGGGTAGCATTCAATATAGAGACCCTGGGTATATGTAGTATCATATACTAGGGGCTTATAAGTAAATTAAATGTGAGCAAATCCCAAGTGACCCTGCAGGAAATTCCCATTTCCAACATGCTTAATTTGCTGAAATTTTGCAGAATGACAAAAATGCACATTACACAAATTTCACACAATGCTGATACAAAATGCCATGAAACTCATAATTTAAGAGTGCTGGAAGGGGATAGACATGAAAACTCCCAAACCAATTTAAAATAATAGAGTTGTTTCTAATAATAAAAATATTACCAAATCCTATCAGTAGAAGCAGAGATATTCTATTTTACATTTTTTAGTGAAAATAGCACCTAATATCACAAAGATCCACTGGCCAACTAGACCGGGAGAAAGCCACAAGTTCACGGATAAGATTCAGGGGCCAGGTTAGTCCCACTGGAAAGTTATCTTCTGAGTCTGGCATGAAGAGTTCAGCTCTTGTCGGAGGAGGTTGCGAGCAGGCATTGCTGTAGTGAGAAGGGCAGGTCTTGCATTGCCGGTCACCATAGACTGACGTTGTTGGAGTGAAGAGCAGGGTTCACTGGAGCTTCGCACTGGCGATTATCATGAACGGCAGAGTTTGAGAAGGAACGGGCCTGTTCACAGTTGTGAGGAACCCAAACTTCAGGATTTTCACCTATTCTTTTGGAGGAGTACCTTCTGATGCCAGCCAAGGGTCCAGGACCCAGGTAGGCCAGTGGCGGCTGGAGACATTTGAAAGTGGTGAGGCGTAAATACTGCAGTGTGGCGAGCGAGCGAAAATTTTGAAAAAAGAGTGGGCAAATGGTGCATTTTCAAGCAAATTTGAGAAGCAAGAAGGTTAATAAAGCAATTGTGAAAGAGCAGTTATTACATTAATAAAGAGATGTCATAGGAGGTGGCGGTCTCTTTCCCTCCCATTACAGAGTTCCCTTCGTCTGACACTGGAGGTGGCTGTCTCTTTCCCTCCCATCACAGAGCTCCCTCTGTCTGACACTGGAGGTGGCGGTCTCTTTTCTTCTCATCACAGAGCTCCCTCCGCCTAACACTGGAGGTGACGGTCTCAATCCCTCCCATCACAGAGCTCCCTTTGTCTACACTGAAGGTGGTGGTTTCTTTTCTTCCCATAGCAGAGCTCCCTGTGTCTGACACTGGAGGTAACTGGAGCTTTCCTTTCCGTCCCACAGCTGCATGTGTCTCGCAGTGAAGGCGACTGTTCGGGTCTCATAGCTCCTTTTGTCTCTCACTGGAGATGGAGGTTTCTTTACTTCTCTTCCCACCGCTCCCTTGTCTGCAACTGGAGGAAGTCGTACCCCTCTCAAACCAGGGCTGTCACTCCAGTGTAGTGCCTACACCTACCCAGAGGCAGGTTCATTCACAAAAATGTAGAAGTGAGTGGGAACTTACGGGACCTGACTTCCACACTTTTATTTTTGCTATTTACTTGTTAGACTTCTTCTGTTTTCAATATTCTGATGCCAATTTTTTGGGGAAACTGTTTTCGGAGCCTATAATTAGGGCGTTAACACCTGTAACTGTTGCCTCCTCTACTGCTATAGGCCCAAGGCGAAGGCAAGGGCATGTGAGGGGGGAGGGGTGAAGTTCCGTTAACCATAAACTTAAGTGGATGCTTAAGTTAAGGCCGGCTCTTCCCATAAGCTGGTCTCTGATGTGTTCACAAAAATCACGACCTGCGTCAGCCTTGGACAATCCGTCTTGCAGGTAATCCATTCCATGAGGCTGCCCTGTCAGCCTCCAGCGGTGAGAACAACCAGTGCTTCATTAGCTAAATATATACCTGCATAAATAAATAAGTGCAGGGGTCCAAAGTGTTTCTTCCAGGGCAGTGATTCATACTACAACACTTGCAGCTGTTGACTTAGTTGACTGCTAAAAAACTCTTTGGGTCCAAGCTACGTTCAGAAAATTGAACAGAGGAATTTACCAAATTAATATTGGGATACACTGGACAAAACAATTGCCCCTCACTTGAAAGTAGTAGGTTTTCCCCAAACTCAAAGGACAAATTACCTGATTTTCTTTAACTCTACCAGCATATCATGATGACTTTCCTCATCCTCTTTCAACATCTGATCGAAAGTCCAATGCAAGACCAAAGCTTGCCCTTTGTTCTTTGAAATTAATTTGCCTCCCTGATTTGGCCTTAGATTTGACAGTATTTTACCTAAGTCACACTAGATATTAGCCTTTGTTGTTAAAATAGATGCCCCAGAGGGAAATTTGTGCTTCTTCTCAAGGCCTCCACAGAGGTGTTCATCGCTTTGGTTGTATCCAGAGCGGGGTGGCTGGTTCTAAGTCATCTCCGCTCCCTATTGAAGGAGATGATAATGAAACAGAAACTCTAGAGTTTCAACAATGACACCAAGCACAGGTTAGGTAAGGAAAGGGAAACCTTCTGAACCCTCAGAGATGATCACTGAGCCTTTGGTGGTAAATGTCTACCCTCTTTCCTTTAATAGTATAATGCCAAGGGTAATTGTGAGAAGGTAAAGGCAAGTGAAGAAGTCACATGCCAGTGGCCCTGCACAAACTCAAAACCACCAAGCAGACACCTTTCAGACCAGCCTGTAAATAATCATGTTATTCTAATAAGTACCTAAAGGGTACCTAAATTGTGTTGGGGAGTTGCCTAATAACATTTAGAAACATAAATGTATGACACACTGATTGTATTATACAACAAAAATCTTTCCAATATTTGAAAACGTTAAATAATCCAAAACATTACAGTGAATAGGAACTATACATACAGGGATTGCAACAAACCCATATTGTGCACCTCAACAACAGCCATTGCAGGGTCTTGCCGATATTCAAAAACACTATTAAAATTACCACAGAGTTGCTGTACAAACAAGGTTTACAAGTTCCAATGTTTCCAAACGCCTCCATTAACCTTCACAAAAGTCAATAAATGTTTTGTGGTACCACATTAACACTTGTTTAAGACTGTCTATAGTTACAAAAAAACGAATTACAAACTACAAAACAGGAACTTAGTACAGAAATACAGGAACTAATTAAAAAAATAAGACATTTATCCTAGGGCTGAGTAAAAAAAAAGACTTCCATTATGCACGAAAGGCACTGACAGGTTGCAGGCAAAGGACCATATCCGTTTTAAGTAAGGATGTAGGATGTTTAAATATGTTAGTAATAAGCACCCCGTACCTAGCAAATGGGATCTTCTTATACCAGCTAACAAGAGAAATACTGAGGCAGCATAAAAGGCTGCAATACACCTACTGATTAAAACTTAAATCCAGAGGGGGAAAGGCTAATACATGCTTGTTTTTGGTGTATTGGGAATTAACCATACCTCTAATAGGGAGCAGCAATAAAGACTAGTGCCAAACACATTGCTAGAAACATTGTGAGGCAAATACCAATACAACACCATTGCTATTTTCACAAACGCGAGTACGACAGGCTGGCTCTATATGTGGACGGGGTAGCATCCTCACCTGGGGATAGGTCTTTACATACTGGTGCTTTTTATACACTGACCCGGAGTTGTTGCTTTCCATGCTAGGGCATTACCAATACCGGCCTAGTATGAGTGCAGTACATAAGGTTGTGTTCCTTAACATGCAGTGACATCGCAGATAGTAGGAAGGACATAATGCACAGAGCACTGACAACAACTCAGCCTAATCCAAAGGATGTAGCTAACTCTCCACATAGGCTGAGCCCCAGAAAGCCAGTGACTGAACACAGGTGAGACGGGCCAGTGAGGGGGGCAGCGGAGAGACAGCCGAGGAGAAGGGCACAGAGAGAAAGTGACAGGAGAGACGGCAGGACTGGGTGGGGTGCAGAGTATAAAGGGTGAGGGGGGGTGTAGACAACAGAGAGATAAAGTAACAGGACAAAATGTAAGCCGGGAAAAGAAAGAAAAGACCCAGGAGCTTCGGGTATAAAGATGAGCCGGAGAGAAATACTGGAGACGGCAGTGTGTGCCACAAGTGCCCGGGAAGTTGTTTGAGCGTGGAGAGGGCAGACCCCCAGAGAGAGCGCGCCGGGTGGGTGACCAGAGTGTAAGAGGTGGCAGCTAAAGACGAACTTTCGAGAAGCAGGGGAGAGTGAATGGGTAGGGTGAATCAATGAGGGTGGAGGGCAGAGACACTCGGAGAGAGGGACGGGGTCAGCCAGAGTAAGGGTCGGGAGGGGTCAGCAAGGAATCCGAGGCAGCAGACACAGCTCGAGCCCCTCCTCCTTGTTTGTGTGGGGGAGGGGAGAGCTAGGCTCAGGGTGAACTCTTGTGAATAGAGTTTTGGAAAGTGCGTGACTCCTGGTGAAAGTGATTTGGCCATGGACGCCCCTAAAGTCAGCGCACAGGGCAGGGGAGTGAGTCTCAGACACTAATGGAGGCATTGTGACCCCAGCCCTTCGAAAATAGCAGAGATCTGTCTGAGCGCCCCGGCCATGCCTGCCGGACAGTATCCGATCAGATACTGTACCTCAGTCTACCAGAAAGTGCCCCCCCAAGTTCCCACAGCCACGCTTTCTAGTAGCAGAATCATGTTCATGGAGGAGACAGGCGCGACCACTACGAGCCTCTGCAAAAAACTGACTAAGAGGTCGCAAAGTTGGAAGGGAACTTCAACAGCGTGCATTTTACACAATAACTACTTCCCAGCAAGGGCTTCATTTCAGAAACTGCTCTAAAACTCACCCTCCTTGTATGTGGACTGACTGACCCTTCAACCTCTGCCCGGGGAGTACGCGCGGGGGGCGTTTATTTTAATGAATACAAATAAATAAACTTACCAGGCATCTCCTCTGGTCCCGCGTCGCATCACGTCTCCAGTCTCCATACAGGTCGTGGAATTAACTTCTCCCGGCTCTTTTGCTTGACTGGCAGTGGCAAATGAGAAGACTGGGGGTGGCTACTCGGCTGTATCCTGGTATTTGACAGGGCATGGGGTGACTGTACGTCACCGCCCAGCAGGATCCTATCTACAGACGCCTGCACTACACTAGGCATGCGCAGCATACCTAATGTATTGTGAATGGCGTGGGGAGCTGAAATAAAGATCGCTCTTCTCGCAGATGCGCAGTCCATCTTCTGGACTCCTGCTCTGAGTGCTCTCGCCTGCGTGCGCTGTGCGTTCTGACATGCGCACTTTCACCTGTGAAGCAGCTGCCAGCACAGGCCGGAAATGTAAACAGACGAATTGACAAAGCTGTCAATTCGTCTGCTTACATTCTTGCTGCCCGAACTGCAGTGAGCAGTTTCTTTCGTGTTGATTTGCCTAGTGGGGCGCCGCCCAGGCGCCCCTATGGACCAGCCGCCCCTGAGGTAGGCACCTCTTGAGGATTAGGGACTCACTCCAGAAGAGGCCAGTAGGGCTCAGGCAGGTCTAGGTACGGGTCCAGGCAGGTCAAGTTGCAGCAGATTAGCTGGGAAGTTGCAGAGAGACCTCTGAAGCTTGTTGTGCCCCTGTAACGCACACAGGAGGTCAGCAAACATGCCATTGGAGTCACTCTGGTTAGCCTGGAATGAAGGCAAGCAGGTGCAGTCTTCCTTCTCAAACAGCAAGTCAGTCCTTCGAACAGCAGGGCAGTTCTCTGGCAGCAGGACTGTCCTTCTTCTGTAACTTCCACAAGTCCAGGAGTGTTCTGAAGAGTAGTCCTGGAGGGCCAATATTTATATTCGTGCCAGTAGAGGGGGCTCCCTGTCTTACCCCCACATCTGTTTCTGAAAAGCTCGTCCCCTTCTCCTGTCAAAGCTCCAAAAGGTCTGGGGGAGGCAAAAGGCAGAGCATAGGGGGGGAGGGAGCACACTGCCTCTCATCCCAGCACAGTTCACCCCATTGCATCCTGGTAAATGCAGTACGCTTACTTTCAAAGTTGCTGTAGTCTTTCACCAAAGTTGGTGCAGGTAGTGCTGTTATCTCTAGACACGTGTTTCTGGGTTTAGCCCGTCATCAGTAGAGAGCAAAAGTTAATAAGAAGCAGAGAAAATTCATCAGGGGTTGCTGAAATGGTGCCCAAGTCTTCACAGGTCACAGTACCTCTCCACAGGCACACAGGTGCATCCCAGGAGAGCTTGTCAGCTCGTTGGCTCAAGGGGCCTTTTAAACACAGGGGAGGAGCACACTGCCTCTCATCCCAGCACAGTTCACCCCATTGCATCCTGGTAAATGCAGTACGCTTACTTTCAAAGTTGCTGTAGTCTTTCACCAAAGTTGGTGCAGGTAGTGCTGTTATCTCTAGACACGTGTTTCTGGGTTTAGCCCATCATCAGTAGAGAGCAAAAGTTAATAAGAAGCAGAGAAAAGTCATCAGGGGTTGCTGAAATGGTGCCCAAGTCTTCACAGGTCACAGTACTGCATTTACCAGGATGCAATGGGGTGAACTGTGCTGGGATGAGAGGCAGTGTGCTCCCTCCCCCCCTGTGTTTAAAAGGCTCCCTTGAGCCAACGAGCTGACGAGCTCTCCTGGGATGCACCTGTGTGCCTGTGGAGAGGTACTGTGACCTGTGAAGACTTGGGCATTTCAGCAACCCCTGATGACTTTTCTCTGCTTTTTATTAACTTTTGCTCTCTACTGATGACGAGCTAAACCCAGAAACACGTGTCTAGAGATAACAGCACTACCTGCACCAACTTTGGTGAAAGACTTCAGCAACTTTGAAAGTAAGCGTACTGCATTTACCAGGATGCATTGGGGTGAACTGTGCTGGGATGAGAGGCAGTGTGCTCCCTCCCCCCCTGTATTTAAAAGGCTCCCTTGAGCCATCGAGCTGACGAGCTCTCCTGGGATGCACCTGTGTGCCTGTGGAGAGGTACTATGACCTGTGAAGACTTGGGCACCAATTCAGCAACCCCTGATGACTTTTCTCTGCTTCTTATTAACTTTTGCTCTCTACTGATGACGGGCTAAACCCAGAAACACGTGTCTAGAGATAACAGCACTACCTACACCAACTTTGGTGAAAGACTACAGCAACTTTGAAAGTAAGCGTACTGCATTTACCAGGATGCAATGGGGTGAACTGTGCTGGGATGAGAGGCAGTGTGCTCCCTCCCCCCCTGTGTTTAAAAGGCGGAGCATGCCTGGTGTAATATTCCTTTGAGTTTGCTGGAGGCAAAACCCTTTAAAGTGTAAGTGGGGCTGGGTTCGGTCCCTCACCAGTCATCCTGCCAGGATGTTCCATTCTGCCACTCCCAAGTTCCCTTTGTGTTACTGTCTCAAAGCAATACACAAACCTAAACAGCAGAACCATTCACAGTCATGTGACCCAAAACACTGGCAGAAGGCACAAATGATTGGGAGAAGAAAATGCCAACTTATAAATCTGACTTTACCATTAAAGAGGATTTCTAATTACAATTAATTTATGTGTAAACAGCATGCCTTTACCTGGAATAGCCCACGTATTCGTGCATGTGTTTACAACGCATGCCTTTACAACGCGGGCTATCAAACAAACGCGTCATTACCACGCTTTCCATTACAATGCAAGTCGTTACAACAACTTGCTTCAGGGAAGTGCTGGAGTTTGGAATATTATATTTTACTATTCCAACTCCAGTCTGTGCAATAGTAGAGAAGGTGGTGGGAGTTCCCTAAAGCAAGTCGTTGTAATGACTGTGTTGCAATGGAACGCGTGGTAACGACGTGTTCGTTGTAGTGCCTGCATTGTAATGGCACTGTGTGGTTCCGGCAGCGTTTCCCTTTATCTGCTTCCAATCTAAAGTTAGCACTAATCGTCTGTAACAAGGTAACAAAGTGTAAGTCAATGGTAGGGATAGGTCTTACAGGAGATACAAATGACTTTTGGAGTTTTTCACTGCTAAAATGTATAAATCGTAAGTGCACATGTCCTACTTTTTAAGTACAATGCAACATTTCCTATCAGCCTTTAGGGCTGAACTTAGGGGTGACATACATTCTAAAAAAAATGTTTAGGCATGGCAAAATGTTTATTTCGACAGGTTGTAGTGCAGTTTTAAACTGCACTACAGGCTGCAGTGGCCTGAGACATGTTTTAACAGGCTTCTTTAGTGGGTGGCACAATCAGTGCTGGAGGCTCTGCAGTAGCAAATTTATTTGCAGGTCCTAGGTACAGGTAGTACCATCTACTAGGGATTTACAAGTAAATAAAAAAAATTGCCAATTTGGTCTAGGCCAATTTTACCATGTTTATAGGAGAAAGCACAAGAACTCTAGCACTGGTTAGCAGTTAAAGTGCACAGAGCCTTAAAGCCAAATAAAACAGATTCAATAAAAGAAGAGGATTGAAGGCAATAAGTTTGGGGCAATACAATGCCAAGGGTGGTAAGGCTCCAGGGGCGGCTCCTCCACTAAGGTGGAGGAGCTTAGCACCACAAGAAAGATAAAATTATAATAACGCCAGGTTATTTTTATTTTATTTTTCCCTAGCCGATCTCCGAGTGCGGGGCTGGGCTGCCCAAAGAGCAGAGGAGGAGTGGTAGGCACTCCCCAAGTGCACATGACAGTTTGGCCAGCCATCTTGGGCCAGCCAAACAGTCATGCGCTCTTTGCATATTCCCCACCAGGCTGTATTGCACAGCCTGGTGAGGAATATGCACAGGCTCCTTGTTCCAATCTGAGCACTGAACCATGGCTCTCAGACCAATCATGACACTGCAATCAGCAGTGTCGTGATTGGCTAAAGGAGTCTGGAAGCCTAGGTGCTTCATGTTCCTGTGTCGTGGCAAAAAGGACGGAGGAGAGGTGGCTGCCGGTAAGGTAAGTTTAATTAATTTATTATCTTTCCGTTTTTCAATTTATTTTAACCGCCCCCTCTGCCCCACCAATGCTGTCCTGTAGCAGCCGCTACTGCAGGTCTCACATGTGTGTGGGAGAGCTACCCCCTCACGCTAAGGCGGAAGAACCTCAAAGACCATCAGAATTAGTGTGATCAGTTCCAGGGAATTGTTCCTCTGTTAAGACTATTCCCTATAGGGAGAACGACTACCTAAACAGTTTGGGATTCTCACCCCTCATTTGCATTAGCCATCTGAGGGGTCTGTGGTATTTCTGAACCTGGAAGTGGGTCCAAAACATGTATGGCTTCAACTTCTTCAGTGCTCATACCACTGCAAAGTCTTCCCTAATGATTTCCCTCCATCTCTGTTCCCCGGGAAGTAGCCTCTGACTGATGAAGGATACAGGTTGGACTGGGCCCTCTTCATTCACCTGTGAGAGCAAAGCTCATATTCTATGCTCTGAGATGCCCATGAGGTGAGGACAAGGAAATCCTTTGAGATGTCAGGGGCCTTGAGCACTGGTGCTGTGCACATGGTCTCCTTTAAGGTGTTAAAAGTGGCGTGGCATGACTCTGTCCACATCATCTTCCTGAGCTGATATTTTTAAAGTCAGCTCTGTCAAGGGAGAAACAATGGTGCCATAGCCCTTTGACAAATCTCCTGTAGTAAACTGTGATGCCTAAGATGGCTCTCACCTAAGTCTGGCCTTGGGTGTTCCCAAACCAGGATGTTTGAACTTTGGCTGCACTTTGCCCCCACTGACATAGTGGCCCAACTAAAACCACATATCCCTGCCCTATCTTCCACTTACTCGCCTTAATGATCAGGTTTGCCTTCTGCAGGGCCTGAAGCACTTCCTGAATGTGGAACAGGTAGCCTTACAAGGTGGAGCTGAAGACTGCAATGTCACCTAGATGGGAGTCACTGAAAGCCTCAAACGTAGCCAGGGCCTGGATGACCAACCTGTGTGAGTTGGCAGGGGCCTTTTTTTTTAACCCAAACAGCATCACTGGAAACTGGAAGTGGCCCTCTGGTGTGGAGAATACAAACCTTTCCTTAGCACCACCTCAGTTGAAAATGATCTGGAACTTGACAGCTCCTAACCAGTTGATTAGCTCATTAGCTCAGGGGAACGGGAACATATCAGTCTTAGTGATGGGGTGGGGCCCTCTGTATTCCACTCAGAACTTGGGCTCTGGTGTAGCACCAGTTGGGGCGGCCTTGGGTAACAGAACCACTGCACTGGACCAAGGGCTATTGGAGTGCTCAATCACCCTGAACACCATAAATATGAATACCTCATCCTTAATCTATCTCTCAATTAATCAGATAGACTGTAAATTTTGTTTTTGAAAGGCATGCTGTCCCTTTTGTCAAAGCCAAGGGTGTATAAGTGGTGAGCCTTGGAGTAAGATAGAAAAGTGAAGCAAACTGCCCCAGCAAGTGGTGACATTTCCTCTGTTGCTCACTGGCCAGGGTAGGTGCAAGGAAAACTCCTCCCACTAACCAGTCCTGCTCCTTGAAATATTGGAGGTCGGGGAGAGGTTCACTCCCCTCTTCCATCCCTTCATCAGTTACCAGGAGCATGGTTTTATTGGACCTCTCAAAGTGGGGTTCGAGGCGGTTGACATGGAGGACCCTCAGGGGGTTCCTTGGGCTCTTGAGATCTACCATGTAGGTGACCTTCCTCTTGTGCTCTTTCATCTTATAGAGCCTAGTGCACTGGTCCTGCATGGCCAGGATCCCACTGGCTTTATCACTCACACTTTATGACCAGACTGAAACTCAACTACAGTGGCCTTCTGATCAAACCAGAGTTTAATAACTTCCTGGCTGACTTCGAAGTGGTGGTTTTCCAAAATGTTTTAATCTGAGTCCTGAGAGCCAACATGTATATGACTACATTCTGGGGTGGTTTCGTGAGATCTTTCACCCATCCCTCCTTCACAAGGCCAAGATGCCCTCTAACAGGGACTGAACCTGTATCTTTCTGAGGCACTTCCCTAAAAGCAAACAACGGGCATGGCAAGAGGATGTCCCACTTCTGACAGGTCCATAATCATGCAGTTGAGGATCTTGTTGAACCTCTCAACAAGTCCATTGTTCTGGGGATGAAAGGGTGTGGAGAACTTGTAAGTTACTCCACACATATGGGCTTCATATACACTGACATGAAGTGGGCGCCCTTGTCAGAAACAACCTCAATGGGGAAAGCCACTCTGGTAAAGATTGCCATCAGTACCCTGGCCACTGCAGGCGCCATCACTGTTCTCAGAGGTATCGCCTCTGGGTACCTGTGGCATGTTCCACCGAGACCAGGATGAACCTATTGTCCAGGGCTGTCTTGTAGGCCTGGGGCCCCACAATATTGATGCCATCCACTCAAAAGGGTTACCTACAACGGGAAGTGGAAACAGGGGAAAGTTTACTTTCCCCCTGTCTTCCCAGTGGCCTTGCATGTAGATCAATCTAATCTGGGGCCAATAGAAGTTGGTGAAAAGTCTCACAAAGGACTTGTCTTGCCCTAGATGCTCTGCCAGGGATACATCATGATTTTAAAGACTACAAAAGGTTCTGTCGGGACCCAACAGAACTGTTTGTAGTCTTTAAAAATGTTATACTCAGGTTCTGAGGGACACTGGGCAACCCCATTATATTTAAAGGATACATTATGAGCCAGTCCCAGTAGTAAGGCCCTGTAGCATTAGAGCACCACCAGCACTCAGATTGCCCCATGCTCAGAAACCCTAGACTCACTATTTAGGAGATCATTCTCCCAGTAAATCAGGTGATCATCAGAGGTGTCACCAGCTGCCTCGGCGTCAGCCTGCAGCCGTAGGCTCTCAAGAGTGGGGCACTTTTTCTGCTCTTGGCAGAAAACCTCCAGGGATTGTCCCTATTTAGTAAGCCATCTGACCATCTCAGGTAGGTCCCCCAGAGCAGCAATGTCCAGGGTGTCACACTGATACTCCAGTACTGTGGGAGGTTTAAAGATAGGTTTCCCATGCCTCCTGCTTGTCCTCTTTTTGGTACATACCTGGACCATTTTTCCAGGTCCTTTGCGACTTCCCTCTCAGGCTGCCATGGACCATGTGGTCAGGCACAATCACTGGAGCTCCACCTCCTTCCAGATGGTGTTCTCCATGTTCTTACCAAGCAGACAATTCACAGGCATAGTGGGACTCACAGCAACGCTTAAGGAACCTGAGACCCCCCTCACTCCAAGGGAACCAGAGACCACTGCCTGCTCTTAAAAAGTATTTGTTTCAACATTCACAAAGAGGAAGGGGTTCCTTAGGGACCCCTTCCCATTTGCGAATGGTTACCACCTTCTTTGAGATGTCGGTAAAAAATACATTTTTGCTACTGTAATTCAGTCGCAAAACATTCATACAGACCCATGTGATTCTGCATTTGGATGGAAAGCTCTAAATACACCCCATCCAAATACCAAGCATGTTACCAAATCGCAATTTGTGCTTTGTACATATGAAAAATAATTTTTGTGGTCGGAAAGGGCCTGATTCTATGAAGCGGGCTGTTTCCAACTGCGAAAATGATTTGTACATATGGCCCTGAATTCTTTAACTGGGTAAGATGTGTGTCCAGTTCTCATTCAGCTTATATCCAGATGCCTTTCCAAATTCTAGGGCCTCATGCTTGATTATGGTGACATCGGTATTGACATTAACTAAATATAAAGCCTAATTATATGCATTGGCAGAAACATGCACCTTGACAGCAACTTATGGTTAAAAATGCAGGATAAAAATGGCTCCAAATAGATTTGGAACAGTAACGGTGAAAGATGGCTGCCCTGCTGGGTTCCTCATTGCTTCTGCACCACCTCAGATGCTTCTCCGCTAATAATTATCCTGGCACATGTTGTCTGATACATACTGTAGACATGGTGCAAGAATTTAGCACTGAATCCCATCCTTGTCACTACTGCCCAAAGATAGCCTGAGGAGACCATCTCAGCATCGAGAAGGATCATGCAGGCAGCTCTACACAGATTATTAGCTGCATCAAAAAAGCCTATAGCCATGTTAGTAAGAATAGTAGTATCCTTACCTGGGACAAAACTGTGCTGTTGCATATTAATAATAGGTTTCATCACCATGCCAACCTGATAGGCAGGACCTTGGAGCAGATTAAAGCAGCAGCGTTAATAAATGAGATCGACCAATATAAACCTTGCTTCATAGGAGGCTTCCCTTTTTTAAGGAAAACCACTATAATGGCGGAGTCCCATGATTCTGGGATTCCTTACCATTGATCGGCACCCTGAAATATTAGTGCAAGTAGAGGAACCAGGACATCAGCAAAAATGTTATAGACCCCAGAAGGAATCCAATCTTGGCATGCCCAATTATCAGGAGGAAGTGAGAGAACTGCTTCTTTAATTTATTGGGGTGCAATTCCATCCTCAAGCATTTCAAATTGTGAGTGGTCAAGGCATGGAACCTTAATGGACAATAGATACTTCATGCTTAGGACGCCTAGAGTATAGTCGTCAGGGCCATCCACTCTATATAAAGACTGATCAAACAAATGCAATTGTTCAAGAATGTCAAGCGGATGGCCAGTCTCCTGGCTTAAATCATCGTTAATGCAGTTGAAGCGGTTCTGATTTTGTTCCTCCTTGATTTTGAAAAGCTAGGATCTGACCAATAGATTCACCATACTCATAAAATTTCCTATTCTTTCTCATAAAAGTGCCCATGGCTTTTTCACGCAGTGCATGCCGAATCTTGCTTCAACACTCAACTGTTAGACCTGGCATGATTGGCGTGGGCCTCCCCTGCATTTTTTGCCTTAGCCTCCTGTGTTTTTGCTGTGTGTTGGACTCCATTTTGCTGGTCTAGATGCTTTAGGCACTTTGCACTGCTGTTCAGTGCCAAAGTGCAAGTGCTCCCTTTGTAAATTGTTGTTATGGATTGGTGTTTCCATGATTGGCTGATTTGATTTACTATTCTCTAACATAGAATCCACAACTATCCAGGAGATTAAACCTGTGACCTGGACTGATCATTCACTTATATTTTTTTCACTTGGCCTGCCGATAAAACCAACAAAAACCTATAAGCCCCCGCAGGTGGCCAAGAGAGCCTGGAAGCTAGTTACTCAAGAATCCTTCAAGTCCCATTTCACCCCTGATAACGTGAAGACCCTGGGTGCCCCCCCAGTGAACTCGGGAGCAGTTAATCTCGAAACAGAAATTATAAAAACACTAGATCTATATGTACCCATGCTAAAATATAAGCAGCCACAAAGATCCAACAATGAGAAATGGTACACACTCGAACTCAGGGCGCTTAAAAGAAAGTGTAAGACGACTGAACACCAATGGAGACTGTCCAAGCTTGAAATAGATAGACTGAAGTACAAATCTGAACTTAGGATTTATACTAATGCCATTAGAAAGGCAAAAAAGACCTACTTTGAGCAACAAATCCATGAGAATTGCAACTCAGCCAAAGAGCTGTTCAAAATAGTAAGGGAACTCAGCAAACCCGCGAGTATGTCCCAAACACTGCCCCCCTCAGAAGAAGCATGCGAAAAAATTAGTAATTTCTTCTTGGACAAAATAGGCAAAATATATGCTTCTTTTGGTCCGATTTCCAGTACAGACGCTATCAACTGGGAGCAATTGACCCCACATCCAGAGGCTTCATCCAGCCTGGGCAATTTCTATCCCCTAGCAGAAGCCGATGTCTTAAAAGCAATGGGGGAAGTTAAATCAGGATCCCCCCTAGACCCATGCCCCCACTTCATATTTGCGCGAATTGCAGCTGTGCTTTGCCCCTATGTCACGCAGCTTCTCAACAACTCTCTCAACACCGCCACCTTCCCCGAAATCTGGAAACAGGTGGTAGTGACCCCCCTGCTTAAGAAAGCAGGAACAGACGCCCACAACCCAGAAAACTACCGGCCGATTTCCCAACTGCCATACCTCTCCAAAGTTTTGGAGAGGCTGGTAAATAGACAATTATCTAATTACCTAGAGTCGAACGAACTGCTGGACCCCTCGCAGACCGGCTTCAGGGCTGCCAACAGCACTGAGGCAACGCTGCTGGCCGTCCTAGACAATATCAGAACTCGTACTGACCAGGGAGGAGCTGTAGTACTGATTTTGTTGGACCTGTCGGCAGCGTTCGACACGGTCTCACACAATAGGCTGCTGGGAATCCTGTACGATACAGGATTCCCAGCAGCCTATTCCAAAGCATTGGAATGGCTCAGCTCGTTCCTGAGTAACAGAACTCAAACGGTACAACTGGGTCATTCTCTTTCCAAGCCCAGTACCATTGGCTGTGGTGTCTCGCAGGGAGCATCTCTGAGTCCCACATTATTTAACGCATATGTGTCATCTTTGGCGACAATTTGCAATAAATGGGGCCTCGGTGTCTGCTCCTATGCGGATGACACACAGCTGATGGTAGCTCTGGACGAAAAACCTGATACCACCAAAGCAAAGCTGAACAACTGCCTTTTAGAAATGGCACAATGGATGTCAGACCACTGTCTGAAGCTAAATGCAGGGAAATCTGAAATCCTGCTCTTCGGAGGAGCCAACTTAATCTGGGATGCTACCTGGTGGCCACAAACCCTGGGAGATGCCCCAGCTCCTAAGCGATAAGCAAAAAACTTAGGCATCCTCATTGACGACGCCCTTTACATGAAGGACCTCTGTGGAAGGGGTTTTGCAACCCTGAAATTACTTAGAAGACTCTTTCCCTGGATCCCATTGGACTGCAGAAGAACGGTCACACAGGCCTTACTCATAAGTAAGCTCGACTATGGAAATGCCCTATTTGTTGGCATGGCTGAATACCTTTTTACACGCCTGCAAGTGCTTCAAAATGCTGCAGCCAAATTGGTGTGTAGTAAAGGCAGACTGAGCTCAGCATCTAAGTGCATGAAAGATCTACACTGGCTACCCATGCGACAAAGAGCAGTGTTCAAACTACTCAGTCACACACACAAAGCTCTGCATCAACGTGGCCCTAGAATTCTACAGAATAGAATTGAATTCTACGTTCCCACAAGGAGCCTACGTTCACTCCATCAAGCGCTGGCCTAGGACAAAGCGTATAAAGAGAGTGAGAGCAGGTGGACGCTCATTTTCATATCTGGCAGCCAAATATTGGAACGAACTCCCCCAAGACTTACGCCTCACAACTGACTATTTAGCTTTTAGGAAAAAACTTAAAACTCATCTGTTCCCTAAGGCCTAATCCCCAACAGACATGCGACTAGACTGGCAGCCCATCCACAACTCCTCGCTACATAGCGCTGTGATATCCTCTGGGATGAATGTCGCGCTTTACAAATAAAATAAATAAATACATTAATAGTCAGTCCCTAGTACAGTGAATTGTGTGTGCCCAGGGCCTGTAAATCAAATGCTGCAGCACTGATTGTGCCACCCACATAATCAGCCTGTAAATGTAACTCTGACCTGCCATTGCAGAGCCTGTGTGCAGTCTAGTACTGCCTTGTCAACTTGGCAAGTGTACCCACTTGCCAGGCCCTAACCTTCCCTTTCCTTACATGTTAGTCACCCCTGAGGAAGGCCCAAGGTACCCCTGTGGGCAGGGTGCAGTGTATGTGAAAGGTAGGACATTCCCTGCTGTGTGTGGCATGTCCTGATAGTGAATTACTGCCAATTTTGTTTTTCACTATTGCAAGGCTACCTGTTCCCATAGGACAGAATGGGGAGTTTGTTTATAGCATCTTCGGACAGTGACCTGCTCTCTCCCCCAGTAGCTACACCATTGTGCCTCCGCTGCTCTGGTAGGGTTCGAGCCTGCCCCTGCGACCTTTACCTCATTGTGCCCGTTTTTTATCCCTGTGTCACTCGTGTTGAATTGTGCCCGTTTTTTTCCCCTGTGTCACCTGTGTTGAATTGTGCCCGTTTTTTTATTCGTGTCACCCGTTTTTAATCTTGCACACTTTGTCTTTTTCTTACCCAAATTCGACTGTTGTTCCTATTATTTGTTGTGCTTCTCGATATTGTTTTCCGTTTGCCGTGACCCCTCCCCCCTGCCGCCCATGCTCCCGCCTCCTAGCTCAGCTTTCCCTCGCTCCTCCCCTACTTAATGGCAGCCGCTGCTGGGACGAGCGAGCAAGACCCCTGACCTCCGGTCAGTGACCTGCTCTCTCCCCCAGTAGCTACACCGTTGTGCCTCTGCAGCCGCTGGTAGAGTTCGAGCCTGCCCCTGCGACCTTTACCTCATTGTGCCCGTTTTTTTATCCCTGTGTTGAATTGTGCCCGTTTTTTATTCTTGTGTCACACGTGTTGAATTGTGCCCGTTTTTTATTCCTGTGTAACCCGTGTTTAATCTTGCACACTTTGTCTTTTTCTTGCCCAAATTCGACTGTTGTTCCTATTATTTGTTGTGCTTCTCGATATTGTTTTCCATTAGCCGAGACCCCTCTCCCCGCCGCCCACGCTCCTGCCTCCCAGCTCAGCTTTCCCTCCCTCCTCCCCTATTAAATGGCAGCCGTGCCGCTGGCGCGCCGAAGGTGTGCCTAAGGCAAGCCCGTCTGCGCCCGTCCGTGACCTGACCGCGACCAGTGCCAGGAACGCTGGATCTCCAACCATCCACCACTACGACTCAGCCACCCTCCTCGCACTCAACCCTGGGAGGAACAACAACTGCCAGCTATCCACACCAGGCACCACCCAAGGATATTCTCCTGCCTCCACTGCCACCAGACCTTCAAGACCATCAACACCATCAGCACACCCACAGCCACCACCCCCACACTGAACGCCGACACCTCTGAAACCCTAAGGTGCATCCTCCTCAACGTGTGCTCCCTGCACAGACACGCCGTCGAGATTTGGGACCTCCTCGACACCTTCTCACCAGAATTCGCCTTCTTCACGGAAACCTGGACCAACTCCACCTCTGCCCCCGACATCGCTACAGCCATCCCCGGCAGATACAATATCCAGGGGAAGGATCGCCCAAACCGCCCAGGAGGAGGACTTGCGATCGCGCACAAGAACTCTCTCCGACTCTCCACCTCGAATGACTCCCTCTCCACCGCTGAACACCTCCACTTCCAAATCCAGACTAGCCCGAGAACCACTCTCCACGGCACCCTCGCCTACAGACCCCCCGGACCTCACGCCACATTCACCGCAACTATCACCGACCTCATCGCACCCCACGCCATCGCCTCCATGGACTACATACTCATCGGAGACCTGAACTTCCACCTCGACAATGCCAGCGACCCCAACTCCGCCACCCTCCTGGACAACCTCGCCAACATCGGACTGAAACAGCTCGTCACCACCCCTACCCACAAGGCAGGACACACACTCGACCCCATCTTCGCAGGAGGCAACAACATCCATTTCAGCCACACCACGCAACCTCCCTGGACGGACCACCACTGCGTACACTTCAACATCAACAAAGCCACCGCCCCCAAACCTGCACCACGCCCCCCCAGAAGGAACTGGAGCAAAATCACGGAGGAGCAGCTCAACTCCACCCTCGACCGCAATGCCCCACCACCTCGACCGACGCCAGCCTCGCAGCCAAAGAACTCCACAGATGGATCTCCAACTGCTCAGATTAACTCGCTCCCCTACGCGGCTCTGACAGACAGCGCCCCAGAAAGGCCACCTGGTTCACCACCGACCTCCAAGAATCCAGACGCACCTACAGACGCCTCGAGAAAAACTGGAGAAACAGCAAAACGCCAGAAGACCTCACCACCTACAAGAACGCCATGACGGAATACCACCAGCGCATCAGATCCACCAAAAGGACCTTCATCCAGAACAAGATCCTTGCCAACACCAGCAACTCCAAGGAACTCTTCAGCGTCATCCAAGAATTCACCAAACCGACGAGCGAAGCCACGGACATCACCCCCTCCCAGGACCTATGTGACAAGCTCGGATCCTACTTCCATCTGAAAATCAAGGGCCTCTACGACAACTTCAATGACCAGACACCTCACTCCGAAACCCCCCCTCCTCCAACAATGCCAGACAGCCCACCGTCTTCTCCTGGACCCTAGTCAGCACCGAAGACACCACCTCGACCATGATAGGCACACACTCAGGAACCCCATGGACCCCTGCCCACCACACATCTTCCACAGGGCCGCCATCGCCCCTGAACTACGACGCACCATCAACACCAGCTTCAAGACCGGCACCTTCCCCAACGACTGGAAACGCGCAGAAGTCAGACCCCTGCTCAAAAAACCCTCAGCAGACCCCACGGATCTCAAGAATTACCGACCCATCTCCCTCCTCCCCTTCGAGGCCAAAGTCGCAGAGAAGATCGTCAATACCCAGTTAACAAAATTCATCAAAGAAAATTCCATTCTCGACCCCTCCCAATCCAGATTCCGCATCAACCACAGCACCGAGACCGCCCAACTCCCCGCCACAGACGACATCCGCACCCTCCTCGACCAAGGACACACTACAGCCCTGATCCTACTCGACCTCTCAGCAGCCTTCGACACCGTCTCCCACCACACACTCACTGTCAGACTCCACGAGGCCGGCATACAGAGAACCGCCCTCGACTGGACCCGCTCATTCCTCACCGGCAGAACCCAAAGGATCAGCCTACCACCCTTCCTCTCCGAACCCACGGACATCAACTGCAGAGTACCCCAAGGATCATTGCTCAGCCCCACGCTCTTCAACATCCACATGGCCCCCCTCACCGCCATCGTCAAACAGCACGGACTCAGCATAGTATCCTACACCGACGACACCCAGCTCATTCTCTCCCTCACCAAGGACCCAGTCACCACCAGACTCAACTTCCAGGCAGGAATGAAGGACGTTGCATCCTGGATTAGAAACAGCTGCCTGAAGCTCAACTCAGAGAAGACAGAGGTCCTCATCCTCGGACCCTCCCCCTCTGCATGGGACAACACCTGGTGGCCCACTGCCCTCGGCACCCCCCCACCCCCACCGACCACGCCCGAAACCTCAGCATCATTCTCGACTCCTCCCTCTCCATGACCCGACAGGTCAACGCTGTTACCTCCAGCTGCTTTCAAACCCTCTGCATCCTCCGAAAGACCTTCAAATGGATCCCCCCCAAATCAAGGAAGACCGTCACCCACACACTCATAACCAGCAGCATGGACACCGGAAATGCCCTCTACGCCGGGATCAACAAGCTCTGCTCCACAAGCTCCAAACCATACAGAACACCGCAGCCAGACTCGTCCTCGGCATCCCTCGACACAAACACATCACCCAACACCTGCGTAACCTACACTGGCTCCCTGTTAAAAAGAGACATTTAAAATGATCACCCACGCCTACAAATGCCTCCACACCACCGGACCCCGATACCTCAACAAGAGAATCTCCTTCCACGTACCCAAGAGAAACCTCCGATCTGCTAACCTCGCCCTCGCCGACCTCCCGCGCATACGCAGAGCCAGAGCAGGTGGAAGAGCCTTCTCCTACATCGCAGCCAAGACCTGGAACGGGCTACCGACTAACATCAGGTGCGCCCCCTCCCTGATCATCGTCAAGAAACCACTCAAGACTTGGCTTTTCAACTGAGCAGAGCTACTTCCCCCCCCAGCGCCTTGAGACCCTCACGGGTGAGTAGCACGCTTACAATTCCCTGATTGATTGATTGATTGATTGATTGATCTTATAAGCATAACTACCCCTGGGAACAAGGTAGGAAAGCAAAGTTTAGTATGCCTGAACTCTGAATGTTAAAATGCATCATTAAGTGAGGGTGCTTTTTACATTCTGTGTTTGAAAATACCACTTTTAGAAAGTAGGTATTTTCTTGCTTAGACATCGAGTTTGCCTCTGCTAGGTTTGTGTATTGCATGTCTGGCTTTTGGATGACAGGGGCTGGGGAGGTGCAGCGGCTCCAGAGAGCCTGATGAGTCAGGGCTGGGCTGAATAGACCTGGGTTGCATTTAGAGTAGGGGGAGGAGATTTCCTTTCACCTGAATGGGCCTGGTCTGCCAAGGACAATGCTGTCTCCACCTCCTGCCAGGAATATGCACCAGAGAGGACAGAACCGGTTTGGACTGTGCACAGGGCTTCTCTGCCACCAGAGAACAAAGGATTTTGTGATATAAATATTGGGGCCCAGACCCCAGAACTTTAGACCACTTCTGGGAAATCAAGAGGAACCTTTACCAAGGAGAAGAGCCGGGAAAGCTGAGGAGGAATACTGCCCCTGTGCTTTTTCTGTCTGGGGTTGGCCTGCAGTGGCTACTTGCTGCCAAGGAAAGGAGAAAAGGACTTTGCTGTTTGCTTTGTCACCTGCTTGAGAAAAGGATCTCCAAGAGCTTGAAACTGAGCGTGCCTCCTGTTCTGAAGTCTCAGGGACACAAAGACTTCACCACCAGCTCCCCCTGAACTGCCTTGCTGGGAGTTCTGATCTGTAAAGAGGTGCCTGCTGTTGTTGTGGGCCTTATAGAGAACTGTTTTCCACTGGGAGCTGGAAAATCAACGCAACTTCGAAGAAGCGAGACTTATCCGCACCTGTTTCCGACGCATCGCCAAAGAAACCATCACATCGCCCGCCACGGCTCGAGAAATCGCTGCACGCAGCATTGAGTGCACCGATCTCCGAAGTCCGAGATCATCGCATCGAGTTCGACACAAAGCCTGCTGTGCGGCTGCAAGAGTTCACGCTTTGTTCCGGATCGTCACATCGCATCGAAGAGCCCAGTTTGTCGCTTTGTTGGGGACACAGTAAGAAACCAACACATCACCTCACCACGCAGTAAGAAACCGACGCATCACCTCCTCTCCAGTAAGGAACCGATGCATCACCTCCACTGCGCTGCAGTAAGGAACTGACGCATCACCTCCCCCGGAGCAAGGAACCGACGCATCACCTTCCCTGAGTGTAAGGAACCGACGCATCAACTTCCCTGAGGCCCATTTTGTTTGTTTGCGTGACGCATCCCAGGTACTTTGTGAGAAAAGCGTTGCATCTGCAATTTGCTTTGAACTGAACTATTTCTACCATCTAAAAGTCATATTTTTATTACTGTAATGTGGATTCTTGTCATTTGGTCTTGTTTTGGTTTAGATAAAGATGACTTATTTTTCTAAACTGGTGTGGTGTCCGTTTGTAGTGTTTTAACTATATTACTGTGTGTTCACAAATGCTTTACACACTGCCTCTGAGATAAGCCTGTCTGCTCGTGCCAAGCTACCAAGGGGGTGAGCAGGGTTATTTTAGAAGTGTATCCCCCTACTTGGACAAAGGTACCTACCTCTGCCAACTAGAGTCACCATTTCTAAAATTGGTGGTCAGCGGTGAGGATCTGGACTTGCATTTGTGTCTTACATACAGTGATTGGTGTACACTACTAGTATAGTGCTGACTATTGCGCAACCACGTACATTTGGTAGAGTTTTTCCTGGGAATTTTTGCATCTTGAGAACTGCCAATTTTCACCATGAGTAAACCAGCATTACTTGCATCTGTGGATATTGAATTTTAAGAGGAGAGGGTTAATACCTACACTGTGCCACAACTTAAATCTGTCTGCAGAAAATTTAAACTCTCTGTGAGAGGCCTCACCAGAAAGGAGGAATACCAAAAGGCGCTGAGGTCCTGGTTGGAATCAAGGAATGCCAGTGAGCATACTGAGGAGCCTATGGTGGAGGGAGATAATTTAGATGGGCAGCAGGATGGGCTATTGGGCCTGACTGGAGGGAAGTTGCCTTCCAGGGGGGGCAGCAGTGTATCTTCAAATTGTCTGTCTCCAGAGGAGTTGGAGGACAGGGAGAGAAGCAGAGTGCATGAGATGGAGCTCGCGAAGCACAGGCTGGGGAAGGAGTGTGACATGGAGAGTAAGAAATTGGAGTTAGAGAGTAAGAAATTGGCCATGGAGGAGAAAAAGATGCTCATAGAGCATGAAAAAGGGTTGAGGGAGTTGGATCTGAAAGCAAAAAGTTTAGAGATCAATCCCAATGGTGGCAGCGCACAATCAGTGCCTGGAGAAGGGAAGGTATACATCCCCAAAGATGTTATTAAGGATTTCATGAAGCACGAGGACATTGGTCAGTGGTTCAAGGCCTATGAGGTAGTGATGAGGTCCCACAGAGTCCCTGAGAGAGATTGGGGAGCGGGGTTGTGGGGCTGCTTTGTCAGTGAAGGGAGGGAGACATTGCTGGCCTTGCCCACTGAGGATCAGAGGTCCTATGCCCCCATGAAGGAAGCCTTAGTAGCAAGGTATGGGTTGACCCCAGAGCTGTACAGGCAGCAATTTAGAAACTGCAAGAAGCTGGACTCAAGTACTTGGGTGGAGTATGTGTCCTATTTTTGCAGAGCACTGGATGGTTGGGTGAAGGGTAGCAAGGTAATTGATTTGCAGGGGCTCTATGATTTGGTTGCATGGGAGCACTTGTCAGATAATTGTTTTCCAGAGCTACACCAGCACTTGATTGACAGTAAGCTGGCTGACCCCAGGAAGCTTGCTGTGGAGGTGGACCGCTGAGTCAGTACCAGGGTCCAAAAAAGGGTTGTGTGGGAGACTCGGCCAAATGTTGGCAGGGTCCCCAGCAGAAGAGTGGGGGGGAAAGGGTAAACAGAAGGAGTTCCAAAAAGGGCCCCAAAGTAATCCACAAGGGAACCAAAGTAAGGGTTCCCAGCCACCCACTGAAAAGAAGCCATGGGTCCCGACAGGTAAGCCTGTTCATAGGGGTTCCAAGGCATGTTTTGGTTGTGGTCAGGTGGGCCACTTCCAAGGGGATCCTAGTTGTCCCAAGAAGGTTACCACCACACCCACTGGTGCACCGCCCCGGGAAATGGCTAGTGTAGCCTTGGGGGAGGAGTCGGGTGCCCAAGAGAGGTGGGGTCCTGCAGAGATGTCCCTGGTCTCTTTAGGAGACAGTGAGATGGTCCCAAGAGCTCATCTGCCTGATAACACTAAGAAGTACAGGCAGTGAGTGACCATCAATGGCCATAGTGTGGAGGCTGTGAGAGACACCGGAGCCAGTGTGACAGCTGTCAGTAGTCAGCTGGTGTCTGAAGAGCAGGTGGTCCCCAACACATTCTACCCAGTAGTTGCAGCTGACAACTCAGAGTGCTTCTGCAAAGTGGCACAGGTTCCCTTTGAGTGGGGGGTCTCAGGTACCTTAAAAGAAGCTGTGAGGCCAGCCATGCCTTTTGACTGTCTGCTAGGCAATGATTTGTAGAGCTCACCTTGGGCGAAGGTGGAGCAGAGGTCTCATATAGAGATGTTGGGACTGCCTGAGTGGGTGTTTGTGACCACTCGGTCAATGGCAGCCGGTAAGGGCATTCAAGAGGACCTGGAGCCTAAAAGAGTGGCCCAAGTGCCTGTCAGAAAGAGAAGAGGCAGGGGGCATGGGGCACGGGAAACCAGCCCCCGAAGTTCCCACAATCCAGGAGGAGGCAGACCCTGAGGGGGATGCCCTGGAGCCTACAGGGGAACAAGTGGCTGAATTGGGGGACCTGCCTGAGCTGACCCATTGGCAGCAGGAAGGGGGCCCCTCCAGGGAGGAATTCTGCCAGGAGCAGCAGAAGTGCCCTTCTCTTGTTGGTTTGCGGCAACAGGCTGCTAACCAGGCAGCAGGTGAACAGTCTGGATCACATTGGATTTACTGGGAGAATGGTCTCCTATATAGTGAGCCTAAGATTGCTGAGCCTGGGTCATCCCGTGTGCTGGTGGTACCCCAGTGCTTCAGAGCCTTCCTACTGGGTCTGGCTCATGATGTGCCTTTGGCAGAACATTTGGGGCAAGACAAGACCTTTGAAAGGCTTGTCACCCACTTTTACTGGCCCCAAATGCGTAAGCGTTCTGATACTCACTGTAGGTCTTGTCAGACTTGCCAGGCAAGTGGTAAGGGTGGGAGGAAGTGTAAGGCTCCTCTCCAACATTTCCCTGTGATCAGAGGGTGGGTATGGACATTGTGGGGCCTCTGGATCCAAAGACAGCCATAGGCAACAGGTTCATCCTGGTCTTGGTGTACCATGCCACCCGGTACCCAGAAGCCATCCCTCTCTGGACTGTGACAGCCCCTGTGGTGGGTCGTGCGTTGATGGGGATTTTCTCCTGAGTGGGGTTCCCCAGAGAGGTGGTGTCCGACCGTGGGACCAACTTCATATCTTAGTATATGAAGTCCCTGTGGCAGGAGTGCGGTGTTACCTACAAGTTCACCACTCCTTACCACCCCCAAGGAAATGGGCTGGTTGAGAGATTCAACCAGACCCTGAAGGGCATGATTATGGGTCTTGGTGAACCCATGAGGCGTAAGTGGGACGTCCTCTTACCATGCCTTCTGTCTGCTTACAGAGAGGTACCGCAGAAGTAATTAGGGTTCAAACCCTTTGAACTGTTGTATGGGCATCCTGTAAGAGGACCTCTAAGTCTAGTTAAAGAAGGCTGGGAGAAAGCTCCCAGTAAACCTCCCCAGGATGTATATAGCTACATGCTGGCCTTCAGGAACCAGACTAAGTGCTTCAGGCAACTCGCTCAGGCGAATCTGGAAGCCAGCCAGGAGGAGATGAAACGGTGGTATGATCAGAATGCCACTCAAATATAGCCCTTTCCATCGCATGCGTTTACAACGCATGCAATTACAACGGGGTCGTTAGAATGACTGCGTTGTTACATCGCAGAACCATTACAACGCAAGTCGTTACGACGACTTGCTCTAGGGGGCACGCTGGACTTAGGAATAGTATAATTTACTATTCGAACTCCAGTGTGTGCAACAGTAGGGAAGGTGTTGGAATAGTAAATTATACTATTCCTTAGTTTAGAGCGCCCCCTAGAGCAAGTCGTTGTAATGACTTGCGTTGCAATGGTACTGTGATGTAACAACGCGGTCGTTGTAACGACCACGTTGTAATTGCATGCGTTGTAACGCATGCGATGTGATGGCTGTTTCCCATGCCACTCTGATCGAGTTTCAGCCTGGACAGAAAGTGTGGGTCATGGCCCCAGTGGAGCCTTGTGCGCTCCAAGATAAGTGGACTGGACCCTTTGAGGTGGTGGAGCACAAGAGTAAAGTCACCTACTTGGTTGACTTGCAGTCTCCAAGGAACCCTTTGCGGGTCCTGCATGTGAACCGCCTTAAGCCCCATTTGGAGAGGTCCGAAGTGGGCATGCTCCTAGCAACAGATGCTGGAATGGAGGAGGAGACTGAGCCTCTTCCTGACCTCCTGTCTGCGAAGGAACACGATGGGTCAGTGGACGGTGTAACACTCTCCCCCGCCCTGACTCCTGAACAGCAGAGTGACTGTCGCCAACTGTTGGGACAGTTTGCTGCTCTGTTCTCCCTGACACCTGGTGTCACTCAGTGGTGTGTCCATGATGTTGACACTGGGGACAGTCCTCCTGTGAAACATAAAATTTACAGAGTGACTGACAGGGTCAAGGTTTGCTTCAAGGAGGAGGTCTCTAGGGGTGATTGAGCCCTCAAACAGCCCTCGGGCCAGCCCAGTGGTCTTGGTCCCAAAGGCTGCCGCACCCGGTGCCACGCCAGAACTCCGGTTCTGTGTGGATTACCGAGGGCTCAATTTGGTCACCACAACTGATGCGCACCCCATCCCCAGAGCTGATGAGCTCATAGACCGGTTGGGAGCTGCCCGGTACCTCAGTATGTTTGATTTAACATCTGGGTCCTGGCAGATTGCCTTAACTGATGGGGCAAAGGAGAGGTCAGCCTTCTCAATGCCAGAGGGGCACTACCAATTCCGGGTGATGCCCTTTGGGTTGAAGAATGCCCCTGCCACCTTTCAGAGGTTGGTCAACCAGGTGTTGGCTGGACTGGAGGATTTCAGTGCCGCCGACCTGGATGAAATTGCAGTGTTCAATGCTACTTGGGAGGAACATCTGTACCACCTCTGGGAAGTGTTGAAGGCTCTGCAGAGGGCAGGCCTCACGATCAAGGTGAGTAAGTGCCAGATCGGGCAGGGTTCTGTGGTGTACTTGGGACACCAGGTGGGGAACGGCCAGGTGGCGCCCCTACAGCCCAAGATTGATACCATTCTGGCTTTAGAACCCCCCCAAAACCCAGACAGAGTTGAGAGCCTTCTTAGGACTCACCGGGTATTACAGGAGATTTGTCAAGGTGTATGGCACCATTGTTGCCCCCTTGACAGAGCTGACTTCCAGGAAGCAGCCCAGGAAGGTGAACTGGACTGACGCCTGCCAGAAGGCTTTTGATGCCCTGAAATCTGCCATGTGCACGGCGCCCACGCTTCAGGCGCCCAACTTCTCAAGGGAATTCATTGTGCAGACAGATGCTTCAGAGTATGGTGTGGGGGCTGTGCTCTCACAGCTGAATGGGGAGGGCCTAGACCAACATGTAGCCTTCATTAGTAGGAGGTCTTTTGGATGACAGGGGCTGGGGAGGAGCAGCGGCTCCAGGGAGCCTGATGAGTCAGGGCTGGGCTGAATAGACCTGGGTTGCATTTAGAGTAGGGGAGGAGATTTCCTTTCACCTGAATGGGCCTGGTCTGCCAAGGACAATGCAGTCTCCACCTCCTGCCAGAAAGCTGCACCAGAGAGGACATAACTGGTTTGGACTGAGCACAGGGCTTCTCTGCCACCAGAGAACAAAAGATTTTGTGATATAAATATTGGGGCCCAGACCCCCGAACTTTAGATCACTTCTGGGAAATCAATAGGAACCTTTGCCAAGGAGAAGAGCTGGAGAAGCTCAGGCCGAACACTGCCCCTGTGCTGTTTGCTGTCTGGGGTTGGCCTACAGTGGCTACTTGCTGCCAAGGAAAGGAGAAATGGACTTTGCTGTTTGCTTTGTCACCTGCTTGAGGAAAAGATCTCCAAGGGCTTGAAACTGAGCTTGCCTCCTGTTCTGAAGTCTCAGGAACACAAAGACTTCACCACTAGCTCCCCCTGAACTGCCTTGCTGGGAGTTCTGATCTGCAAAGAGGTGCCTGCTGTTGTTTTGGGCCTGTAGAGAACTGTTTTCCGCTGGGAGCTAGAAAATCAACGCAACTTCGATCAAGCGAGACTCAGCCGCACCTGTTTCCAATGCATCGCCGAAGAAACTGTCGCAGCGCCTGCCGCGGCTTGAGAAATCGCCGCACGCCGCATCTAGTGCACCGAAGTCGAGATAATCGCACCAAATTTGACGCAAGGCCTGCTGTGCGGCTGCAAGAGTTCACGCATCGTTCCGGATCGTCGCTTCGCATGGAGGCGCCAAATTTGTTGCATTGTTGGGGGACGCAGTAAGAAACCGACGCATCACCTCCTCACACAGTAAGAAACCGACTCATCACCTCCTCTCCCGTAAGGAACCGACACATCACCTCCCCTGCGCTGCAGTAAGGAACCAATGCATCACCTCCCCCGGAGCAAGGAACCGACTCATCACCTTCCCTGAGTGTACAGAACCGACGCATCACCTTCCCTGCGGCCCGTTTTGTTTGTTTGTGCGACGCATCCCAGGTACTTTGTGAGAAAAGAGTCGAATCTGCAATTTGCTTTGAACTGAACTATTTGTACCATCTGAAAGTCATATTTTTGTTACTGGATTGTGGATTTTTTTTCGTTTGGTCTTGTTTTGGTTTAGATAAAGATTACTTATTTTTCTAAACTGGTGTGGTGTCCATTTGTAGTGTTTTCACTGTATTACTGTATGTGTTCACAAATGCTTTACACACTGCCTCTGAGATAAGCCTGTCTGCTCGTGCCAAGCTGCCAAGGGGGTGAGCAAGGGTTATTTTAGAAGTGTATCCCCCTTACCCTGACTAGGAAGAAGGGTCCCTACTTGGACAAAGGTACCTGCCTCTGCCAACTAGAGACTCCCATTTCTAACATGAACCATCTGAAAAAAGCATGCCCTTTCGGATGGATTTTTGGAGTGAATCGCAACAGCATGCGTCCTTTCTAGCCATGCTAATTTTGTTATAACTTGCACCTCTCTATCCCACAATCTTTGATTATGATTGGCCACATTCCTAATTTTAGTTCTCCATAATATATGCTTTCAGGGCATCCCATTCCACTGTAATAAAGGCAGAGCCCATATTGTGGCCAATATATTCAACCAGATGTTGCCGTGTAGTTCCTAAAAATACATAGGATCTGCACATTTGTAGGTAATATAAACTAGGGGATTGGTGTCTAGACTGATTCCCGACACCCCCAAAGGATATGTCAGCCTATTGACCAGCTAGCTCAGAGTGCCACCATAAGCCCCCTAGCCTTACCAAGGAGCGAATAGTTTCTGGAAACCACTGAACATGACAAACCTTGACCCTTCAGGGATCATGGAAACAGTACAGTCCTTTTTGCTCAGTCAATCATACTCACTTAGTCTCAGAGAGATACACAGAATAAATGTTGGGTATGTTTTCAATAAGCATTTATTGAACCAGCGTCATTCTAGCATAAAACATGTTTGCTGCGACAATCATTAGACAGAAACAAATGTAAAAGATTACAAGCACCAACAGAGTAAATAGAAGGTAGAATTCTACCATGGTGCTAAACAGTAAATATCTGAAGGCATATACATATGATAGTAATCAGGCATACTCCTACGATGCGGACCCTACCTAAGTGTACCTAATTGTACCTAACATGTATGTGGGTGCAAAGCCAAGAATCCCCTAGGAAAGAGTCAGCCTCATTACCTGATGGGAGAGAATGAAGGACCGAATCTTGGTCTCGAGTTGGACATCTCGCCAGGGATGTCAGACAACTGCGTGTTAAAGCTTCAGCATGCAGGACCCCAGTGCCAGCGTGGAGCGTCTCCTCTCCTTATCTGGTGAAGGTATGATTCTTTTATACCATAAAGATAGCCTTGGGGTTCCTACCACAATCGATATGTTGTGAGCATGATTATATAAATGAGCCTAAATCAATACTTGCAATTATGCAAAGTAGTTCCATCGCCCTAGGATGAAGATGGCCATGACTTTTATACAGAATATGTTAATCCTGTTATGTACGTCATGTGCAGGGGACTTTTATAAGAAACCACTCGAAGGCCCCACTCGGAGTCAAGGTGGGAACAATTCTGCCTGGGTCCTGTATGAAGATGGGTGTAGCTTGTGGATCCATGCTTTCTGCCTGACTCGGATGCACACTCGTACTGATGATATCGACCTTACTTCCTCCAACAGCCCCCTTTTTCGAAGTAGCTGTGGAAACATACAATATGGGTGGCCTCTCAGTGTACAATTCACTGATAGAGGTCACTGCTGCAACACCCCCAGAATCGGGTCTGAGCATTCAGGTAGGTATCTCAACAGGGGGACAAACAAGAGTCTGAGCTGCTGGCGGTAAGGACAACCTTGTACTAGGGAGCAGTCGTGCCAGTCACGCGCACCTCTTCCTGTACCGCAGAGGAATTTGCCATCCTCACCGGGGACCCATCTCCTTTAGAGTGAGCCTGACTGTTCTTATGGGCTCTCCAGCCCTCGCTTGGATTCTGCTATTCAGAGCGACTGCGGCGCCTGCAGCGTCCTCCTTAGGAATGTCTGCTACCCTCCACTTACAAGCTGGTGAACAAGCAGGGGCATAAGCAGCAGCAACAAGTTCGGGGATAAGTGCAGACTTTGAGTTAAACACATGTCTGCTCACATAAAGTTCAGTTGCCTGCTCTGCAAATCCCAACTCCTCCGCTCCCAGGGGAACCACCGGAATATCCTTTGTTGCGCCCGTGAGTGATGTTGGCAATTCCGAGTACTCGACATGCTTCCTTGATTCTTGGCCCACCAGACGGCTTGTGCTGGCTCTGCCTTCCTCCCAGAGTCAATCATCATCTCGCTGGAGCAGGGTGTGGGGGTAGTGGCAGATATTTCCAAAAACAATTCTGCCATGGAGAATACAAGAGGCCAGCTTCATCCAACGAACATGCACTCAGGTCAGCAATACTCCCAGCCACACCACAGTCACCAACCCCGTCATCCTCTCAAAGCTGCCTTGCTGCCCGCCATGCCTCTGCCTATTCTCTGCCCACGTGCCTGGCAGATAAGCTGCTTCGAGACAGCAACAGATCCTCTCATGGAGCCTCGCACAGAGCTCCCAAGCACTACTTACTGGAAATCCTTCACCTGGCTACCACGTGGTAAGGCCATTGCATCACCATTTGGACCAATCTTTAAGGTAGCAGCTCGAGGACCAGGTGTGCAGCGTGTCATCATCATGACCCTGCCAAGCCTGCGCTTGTGTGGCTCTTGGGTGTTGGATGGTCTGAGAAAGACAAAGAAGATATGAATGGCTTGGCAGTGGGGTGCAGCCATTCCAGGGGTAGAGAATGCAGAGTTTCTCTGCCGAAATATTAATGCTTTGCTACAGTGACAGTAAGCAGCTCATGAACGAGCTGCCATCTTCCCCGGTGTGTGAGTCCTGAATTATCCTAATACCACTAACAACGCTCACATCACTTGTTTAGCCCCCTATCTTGGCATTGAAATTTCATAACATATGCAGGATGTTCTTAAACCTAATTACGATGCTTTTATAGCTAAATCCATTGTTTCATTGAGACTCTGGCACCAACTACCTATTTCTATTATGGGAGGTGCAATATTATTAAAATGAATGTCCTTCCGAAGTACTTATATTTGTTTCTTGCTATACCACTCCACGTTCCTAATTGTTTCTTTAAGCAGTTAGATTCCACTATAAGTAGCTTTCTTTGGGGATACCAGAGAGCCCGACATGCCATTAAATGGTTGAAAGTGTCACAAGAAGAGGGTGGATGATCTCTACAGGATTACAAAGTGTACCTTTGGGCAGCCTTTGAGGAACTTATTTGCTGTCTGGTCTCTGAGGCCGGTGACCCCAAAATCCTATACATTCTGGAAATCGGCTTAGGGATAGAAGTTTGCACTTGTTTCTCCAGATTTGATCCCAGCTATTTTAAGAGGGTTCGATTTAAGGTGATATAGGATGCTTGATCTATTTGGAAAAATTGAGTAAAAATACACCTTTGGGCAAATTCACTCATATGGATTGGTTTATAAAAGCACTATCTTTCCGTCTTTATTTAACGACTCCGCCTATTGGCAATGACATAAACTAGGTGTAAAAACTATTGGTCAGTTTTTTTCAGCTGACACAATCCACTCTTTTTCTGATTTGCATGGTGAATTCTCACTCCTGGCTAAAAGCTTTTTTTAATACCTCCATATAGGAGATTTTCTAAATTGGAAGGCTTTCTGTATCCCCCGGGAGAATAATTTATTGGATTTAATCTGCAAAGCGGTAGATCCAATCAGTACCAAGAGATTATGCACCTGTTTTAAACAATCAAGGCAGCACAATTTGTAGATATTGCCTACAAAATGGTCCAGTTTGCTGGGGCAAGTGGTAGATAACCCCATGATCACTCAGACTTTTGCAATATCTTCTACTCATTTAACATCTGCCAGGCTGAAGCTACAGCAATATAAGACTATTGCACCGCTTTATTACACATCTGAGCAAGTGCAAAATGAGGGGGGATGCAGGCGGGGGTATTAGCACTCCTAGGTGGGGGAAGCTGGCTGCAAATATTGTCCATATGTTTGCAGTATGCCCTCGAATCCAATGCTATTGGGAGGACATTTGCAGGTGGCATTCTAATAAACTCAGGATTCAGGTGGAATTTGATACCTTGAATATTATGGTTTCTGTAGAGTTCAAGACGTCCTGGAGAAATGTGCTGGCTCTTCTCTTTTCTCTCGTAATTGCCAGGATTTGTCTGACACGTGAACTGAGAAAGAAGCTTCTACCCACTTTTTACTCCTGGCTAGTTACAATGAGGCATTATATTGATCTAAAGTCTGCTACATTAAAAACGAAAGGGAATAGGGGATACTTGAGGCTGCTTAATATCTGATAACACTTATTTCAATGTGACTAGTCCACCTATTCAGGCCCTCTTGGGTGGTGGTCACTGATTATTGTGTTTTTCCCCTCTTCTTCCATCTCCTTCTTTCTTTCTTTCTTTTTTTTCTTTTTCTTTCTTTCTTTCATTCTTTCTTTCTTTCTTTCTTTCTTTCCTTCTTTCTTTCTTTTTTTCTTTTCTTTCCTTTCCTTCTCTACTCTTTTCTTTTCTTCCTTCTTCTTTTGGTTAAATAAATTCAATGTTTTGTTTTCATTTAGAAGTGAATCACATTGTTATGCGCGGATACATGCAATTTATTTACTTACTTTTTTTGTGTCGATCGTTCCTTAAAAAAATCATTTAAAAAACTGTTCTGAGAAAAAAAATCTTTACTTGGGTAAGTTTTAACTTCAATCAAGCAGTGTCCTCCTGGGTGCAGTCACATTGTGCTACTGAGACCTCTGGTAGTGCGACATGGAGATGTTCTCTTTTTAAAGGATTTTCACTTTTTCCCTTGACTCACACCGAGAGACCACACCTGCAAAGTTATCATCATTCTGGGCAGCAAACTCACCAATGAACGCCAGATCAACGCAGTCACCTCCACCTGCTTCCACACCCTGTGCATGCTCTGAAAGATCTTCAGATGGCTCCCCGTCAACACCAGGAAAGCCATCACTCAAGCCCTAGTCACCAGCCGGCTGGACTACGGCAACACACTTTATGCAGGACTCACCACCCAACTTCTAAAGAGACTCCAGACAATACAGATCTCAGCTGCCAGACTCATCCTCGACCTCCTCAAATGGACCCACATCACCCCCCACATCTGGAACCTCCACTGGGTCCCCATCCAGAAAGATGCCAATTCAAGATGCTGATACATGCATACAAGGCTCTCCAGGACTAACGACCAGCATACATCAAACGAAGCCTGAACTTCAACCAACCTTCCAGACACCTGTGCTCCTGCTCCCTCACCCACACTCCCTGCATTGGCCGAAACAACAGCGGAGGGGACATTCCTTCTCCTATCTTCCCACCAAGGCCTGGTACAACCTTCCCCTGCACATCCGAACAGCATCCTCTCTTCCGGATTTCAGAAAGGAACTCAAGACCTGGCGTTTCGAATGACCACAGCAAGAACCCACAGCCTAGATACTCTCACAGGTGATTAGCCGGACTCTACAAATTGAAGTTGATTGATTGATTGACTTGAGGTAAAATTGCCATTGTGTACGGAGCAGTTTGTTTTTTCTCAAATGATGTTTGAGCCCCTAAACTCTTTACTTTTTTGGAGGGCTTCCGTCATTAAAAGTGTATTCAAATCTTGTTTTTTTGCTTCCTTGCGTTATTACACCACATATACAAATACATCTCAGAAAGTTACCCTTGATGGCCATGCCAGTCTATAAAAAGTGAGCGGCGCATACCTTAAAGCAGCCGCTTTGCCTTGTAGTGTGCGTGTACTGTGCTTGTAGCTCCAGCTCCATCCCATCAAGAATGTGGTCTTTGCTCTTCATTACCTGCCAGCCAGGCCCAAGCCTGTGCTAGAGTGAGACCGTTCTGCAAAGTGTCCCTCCAGCAAGACAATGCCAGAATGGGAGGAGCTTACGCCCCAGTGACGGAATGACACACTGAGCTTCTCTGCATGATACTGCCTTGGTCCATTGCACCTCCAGGCCACGAGAAGCATATAATTAATAGAGGAACCCCTCATACCACCAAGCTGGATGTCTCCAAAACACAGACGGCACGTGCTATGGGTCTGCCAGCCAGTCTCCAGGTAAATCCAATTCTGCATCAATAACGCAGTTTGAATTCATCCCGCAGAGAAAGGTATCAATTACCTGTCTCTCCTATGCGCAGCTCTCTGCAGGCACCCTAATTATACTTTTTCGGATTTTCAGGTCTTACCATAGCCTTTTCCATTTGGCGTTTTAATTCGATGTAACTTTGCAATTGCATGATTCATGGTGTTGGAAAAAGATGAATAAGGGAAGAATTCCGTTTCCCTGTTAACTTTCTCCAAAAGGACATATTCAGATATTCATGTATGCTCTGTGCTTCTGCTAACATGCTGACGTTTGAACTACCTTGATCTGGTCCCGCGAGAAGGGGAAGCTCCGCTTCTGCTCTACAACTGAAAGGGCAATTGTTATCTTTGTTCCTGGTATGAAAAATGGATGCAGTGTCCATCCCATCCATACTTCATATACGAGTGACTATTCTGGTGCGAACGGGGAGTGTACGCGGCTGTATCCTGGGCTGAAGTGTACAGAGGCCTCAAGCATGTCATTTGCCAAGTCAAAAAACACCTGCAAGGAGGGACTACGCCAATGAATCACCCCTACCTGTGCTTTCCAGGGGGAGGGACGAGGGAGAACGGAAAGGAGAGAGACCATGAGAATATCGAATTCTGTCCTGCGCAATAACTTTCATTTTGATTCACTGCTCTGTAGACAGGATATTAATGTGCTAGATTGTACATTTTTTTTACAGTTCTCAGTTCTGTTTTCAATGTGGCATCCGAAAATATTTTATCTTGCAGCTTAAAATGTGCACAGCAAATTATTCGATTTTTTATTTTTCTGCCGTGGTGATTTTTATTTCATTATATAATAACATCGCATGCATCTCAGCATACACACATACTAAAATATACGTGTGCTAAAATTGTAGCTTTTTATTGACATACCAATTCCACTCCTTTGCAGATTATACTCTGCATGGTTTGAAATGGGAGACGAGTTCCGATCTTAAACCTATTAAAAATTTAGAATTATAAAATGAGGAATGGGAAAAGAATTCTGATTTGCTTGTAGATAGGTCCCCGGTCCACCACGGTCTTTGCGGGCCGCTTGAGTGGAGGGACGTAGCTCCTCCCCCTGCCAATCTTATTTCCGGGGGAAACGGCATTTAAGTCACATGGTTTGCTGGCCGCGCAGAGATAGACACTGCTCTCCGGACGGATAGCTTTTGATTATTTTAATCTGTGTTTGGGCAACCTTTTAACTTGTTTAAAATATTAATTGACATTTTTAAATTTGCACTGTACCTGTTGGCAATCGCACACCGCACTTTAGGGATTAGACGGTCCCCGGTCCACCACAGTCTTTACGGGCCGCTTGAGTGGAGGGACGTAGCTCCTCCCCCTGCCAATCTTATTTCCGGGGGAAACGGCATTTAAGTCACATGGTTTGCTGGCCACGCAGAGATAGACGCTGCGCACCGGACGGATAGCTTTTGATTATTTTAATCTGTGTTTGGGCAACCTTTTAACTTGTTTAAAATATTAATTGACATTTTTAAATTTGCACTGTACCTGTTGGCAATCGCACACCGCACTTTAGGGATTAGACGGTCCCCGGTCCACCACGGTCTTTACGGGCCACTTGAGTGGAGGGACGTAGCTCCTCCCCCTGCCAATCTTATTTCCGGGGGAAACAGCATTTAAGTCACATGGTTTGCTGGCCGTGCAGCGGACGCGCGCAGCGGGCGCGCCAAAGGCAAGCCCGTCTGAGCCCGTCCGCGCCTGGACGCCGCCAGACACCAGACACTCTGCCCGATCTGCTAAAGATACACGCCATTATTCACGAGCTGAGCTTCTGTCACTTAACATTAATTGCTCTACTTGTATAAAGTATGCTTGGTCCCCACCGGTCGGCTCTTTCAAATGCAAACAATGCTCATTTCAATTCAGGCCTTACGGGATGGACATACCGCCCCCCAACTCCATAGAGTTCAGGTTTCTCAGCCTGAACTGCCGGTCTTTGATGAAGCATCATGCTGAGATTTTCGATTTATTAACCGATGAGTCTCCGGATGTATTATTCCTGACCGAGACCTGGCTAACGCAGGATTCCTTTGCGGAATCTTGGCTCGCACTCCCCCAAGGCTATACTATGAAACAACTTAACAGAACCGGAATTAGAGGTGGAGGGATTGCATTAATCCATAAGGAGCTATATTCCTGCAGCTTCATTAGGGAGAACATCCCGGAGTGCGAAAGCGCACTTTTTTAAATCACCCTTAACCACAATCTTACGGTTTCTGGACTACTTATTTATCGGCCACCAGGTCCATCTAAAGTCTTTAGGGAAGAATTAGTAAATAAAGTTGTCCTGCTGGCTAGTAAGGCAGCTAACTTTACCATCATAGGAGACCTCAATTTACATCTAGAAGTTAGCGGCAAGACGGGCATTGCCAATTTCTTAGCAGATCTAGAGGCATGTCAGTTAGCACAATGGGTCTCCAATACTACACATGCAGCAGGTCACTTGTTGGACCCCATATTCTCCAACCTAGGCTCTTTAAAAACTGAGCCTCCGATCCCCATGGCCTGGACGGACCATTTTCTTGTCCCTTTTTCCTTTTATTGGCAAGGCAAGCCAGAGCCGAACCGTCCACTATTGGTGTCCAAACGACCTTGGCATAAATTAGAGGTTAATAAATTCTCTGACTTATTGTCAAACCACACTCCACAGCTGTCATCAGATATAGAGTTAGCTGAGACACGCTTTCAGGATTGGCTGAATCAAGCTCTGGACAGTTGTATTCCTGCTAAAGTTAGCTTTAAACAAAAAAGAGGACAGTCGAACCCCTGGTTCAACGAATCCCTGATTGACGCTAAGAAAAAATGTAAACAACTTGAGCGGGCCTGGAGGCGCACGTATGATATAGAAGCAAAAAATAAATACTGCGAATCCATTAAAGCATACCATAAGCTGGTCCGGAGAGCCAGAGCGGAGTATATCGCTGGCAAAGTTTCGGAGAGTAACAACTCCTCCAAAACGATCTTCTCCCTTCTTAAAGTTATGAAATGTGCAAACTTGAAAGCCGACTCACCTGTCACCTCTAATAATCAGTGCGATGAGTTGGCCGAATATTTTGTATATAAGGTAGATAAAATTTATAAAAGCTTTCCACAGGTCACTACTAATATTGATCAGAGGATAGGGCATAAGTACGGGGGACCCATGACGGATAAAACACTGTGTTCCTTTCCTCAAATATCCCTTATTGAGACAGAGTCTCTTTGCCTGAAAATCAAATCAGGCTCTCCAGCTGATTCCTTGAGACCAGCCCAATTCTTCCAATTTCGCAACCTCATTTTACCAGTGGCCAGGGAACTGATTAATCTATCCCTGACCTCAGCGCGTATACCATCAGCTTGGAAGCACGCTAAAGTGACACCTCTCTTGAAGAAATCATCGTTAGACCCTTCTGAACCGGGTAACTATCGCCCCATTTCCCAGCTCCCTTTTCTAGCCAAGGTGGCTGAATCCCATGTCAATACTATTCTGACAGAGTTTATAGAGGAAAATGCCATCCTGGACTCCTCGCAAAATGGCTTCAGAGCCCGCCACAGTACTGAGTCGGCTCTGTTGGCAGTGACTGAGGAAATTCGCAGTAGCCTGGACGACGGAAATTCCGTGGCCTTAATTCTTTTGGATTTAAGTGCCGCGTTCGACACTGTCTCGCATGAAATATTACTGTGCAGGCTACAGGAGATAGGGATTGGGGGTTCGGCCTTGGCCTGGTTTCATTCTTTCTTAGAGGGCGGAACCTTCCAGGTCATAGTGCCACCCTACCACTCCCAGGAGTTGGCAATTAGACATGGGGTTCCGCAAGGATCGATACTGAGCCCCGTGCTCTTTAACATCTATGTACAACCCTTGGCAGTGGTGGCAAAAAGCAGAGGGTTGTCGTAGGTTTCTTATGCCGACGACACCCAATTAGTCATCGCCTTTTCTAAGAAATGTAAAAATAATCTCATCAAATTTAAGGAGGATATGCTGGCAATCGCCAATTGGCTGACAACAAATTGCTTGCAGCTAAATGCCAGTAAGTCAGAAATTCTGCTGTTCGGGAGAGACAGCGATATGTGGTCAGAGCAATGGTGGCCAGACCAATTAAAACCAGCACCTCTGCCGAAGGAGGCGGTCAAGAACCTGGGCTTTTGGATCGATAGAGGTCTCTCTTTTGACGCTCAATCCAAATTAGTCGCAGGGACCTGCTTCGAACTCCTGAGAGGGTTAAAACCTCTACTTGGCTTTTTCGAACCCAAAGTCCGGCAGACTATTTTACAGGCTACTATTTTATCCAGACTGGATTATGGCAATTCCCTTTATTTAGGTGCCAACAAATCCTGTATTCAGCGCCTTCAAAGAATACAAAACGCAGCAGCCCGTACTCTACAGGCGCTTCCGCAATCATGTTCAGTGTCTAAGTTTCTACCTAAACTACACTGGCTGCCGGTAGGGAAAAGAATCCAGTTCAAGACACTTTGCCTTGCTCATAAAATCTTGACTCAACAAGCTCCTCCGGTCTTAGCAGAACTGCTAACAACGTACGTCCCGAGCCGTCCCTTGCGGTCAGCTGACCAAGGGTTGGCATGCACCCCGAGAGTTTTAAGAGCCAGAGCTGGTGGTCGTTCTTTCAAAGTTTTGGAGGCCAAACTCTGGAACTCCCTTCCGACTGCTATTAGAGGGCTCCAAGATCACTTAGCTTTTCGGAAAGCCATAAAGACCTGGCTTTTCCCGGCGTAACTTTCTCTCCTTTTCCCGGGCTGTCACTACTTACGGGCATTCTTGGTAGCGCTGGGACGCCCCGTAGCTGGGGCAGCTATGCGCTGTATAAATCTGCAAAATAATAATAATAGTTGCTTATGCAACATGTTGAAAGTTGCTTACTTATTTTACTTGAAAATGTTTTTAGCTTCTCGAGTTTGAAAATGCAGTGTGGCGTTTCTGAAGACGTCACTTATTATAATCATTTTTAAAAATGTAACTGAGCTATCATTGCAGTTAGCTGTGTGCTAGCATATTGTTGGTCCAACAAGAGCTCTTCCTCTCAGCCAGGTGTTCCCCCGTCCTCCATCAGCCAAAGATTTATTTTATTTATTTATTTATTTGAGTTTTATATAGCGCTGGCTAGACCCGGAGGTATCAGAGCGCTTTACATAAGGTTCCACAAAATTACAGCAATTACAAGTTACATCAGTTACAAGAGAACATTTCAAGAGCTTAGAAGGGTAAGGGGGTGGGGTAAGGTGTAGGAGGGAGAAAGGATAGAGATAGGATGGATGGAGAGACTAAGGAGAGTCTGCCCAAAGTCCGGCTGGGTAGGTGACGGCCGAGGGGGAAGTCGTTAGTTTCAGGTGTGGGACTGTTCTGCGCTCTCACGCTCAAATGCAGAAAGCGTACTTTGCTATTTTTAAACATATTTGCGCTGCCTTTGTTTTACCGTAAATTCTTTACTGTGCTCGGTTCTTAAAACATTTTATACTGTATGTTGCTCGGATTTTAAAACATTTACAATCACATGCTGCACCTTACCTCATTTTCAGTCCTTTGCCTCATTGCCTGGCGTTTTCCTCTCGCGACCTGCGATGCCCATAAATAAGAGCGGGCCAGCCCATTGAAAGATCAGCGTGCGAGTTGTTCAGCACAAGGGGATAAAACCAGCATGCAGACGCGACCGCGCAGCTGACGGGCGCAGCCAAAGGCAAGGCCATCTGTGCCCGTAAGCGCCCGGAATACGCCATGCGCCAGGACCCCTGCCCGTTTTTCCCGCATAACCTATTCCTCAACACAGCTACAAGCCTACAATAATGGTACGCGCTTCAATTCAGCTAGGTGGGCCGGGGAGAAGGGTAATTGTCATAAACTAGTTCTTGTCTCTTCCCTACTGCTCAGCTGGAATGTGTGATGACCTCATAGAATGTTTGGGTGCCTGTGTGTGTGGAGCGTCAGTTGGTGAACAGAGGCTGAGCAGCAGGGAGGCTGCTCCTGGTGGGGCTACGATTCATCTATCCTTTACCTTCTACTCATCTATCCTGGAACTAAGCTACAATAAAGATATCCTGTTTATACACCCGGCCTGTGTATCTTCCATTTGCGACATTTTGGCGACGAACTTGAAGAACCTACGCTAAGGAAGACCCTCCACAAAGGAGATATGTAACAGAGGACTTTGCACAAGACAAAGGATCTATGAAACAGAGGACTCTACTCAAGCCTAAGGAACTAAGGAACCAAGACATTGAAACTTTGAAGAAACGCCCTGGTCAGCCCCACCAGTGTCCTTTTCTATCTGGACAGCCTTCAGCCTGGGCGTTTGTCATCCCACTACTGAGGACCCCGCTGTCACCTGGAAGACTTCTGGGTTACTACCTACAGTGTGGGCAACCTGTTGTGTTCAAAGAGATTTTCTAACAGCCTACCTGCCTATACTCTTATGCACGTGGTGCCAGGAAATGTGTTTCAAAAACACCCTTCATCTTGCTGGTAATCTTGCACTTCAGGAAGCGTCCACAGTGCATCAAGAAGTTAAGTATACAGTGACGGATGCAGCCTCAGTGCGTGGTGAAGTGTTATTGTTGAGCGACGTGCTGCTTGAGTACATGCCCCACTTGCGTGTATTTCAACAGGTTACAATCTCGTATATGCGTGGGTGTTTCCAGCTCTGCGTGCCTCTGTCAGCGCAAGACTTGTGAACCTCAACGTGTGCCAGTGCCTATTCTATTTGTTGCATTTCTGGCGTGAGACGGCTGAATTGGACATATGGATAGTCTTGTCTCCCCGCCTGCCTCAAGAGTGTATCGTCTGGGAGAAAAGATGAATTTGTTTTAGTTTGTTTCTACACGTGAGTTGTCTTGCCTATAGTGCGGTTAAAAGAGAAAACTGCCACGCAGCCATTCAAAATTTCAAACTCGGCACGCACTCCTCACCTCTTCATGCGGATCAGCTGGAGAGTCTTGTGTGACGTTTCCCTTCGTTGCTAGGCAGTCTTCATTGATGCCTTTAGACGTTTTCCAGCAGGAGCGTGCCTGGAGCCACTCGGCGTGCGTCTCCAGTGCGTGCCGCCATCTTATGTTTGGAGTCTCCTGGAGTCATATGCAGCTTCCAGCTTGGTAAACTTTATGCCAACCACGTTTTGTTCATTGCGGGACAATAAAGTTTATTCGAACGTCGTCGTCATGTCACATTGAGACTTTCTGGTGCTTTCGTCAGTTTCTCTTCATCAAGCTCTGGCCTTGTGCGGTGCCCTGAGGCGGCGTACTCCTTCAATCAAGAGCCATAGCATGGGGCATTTCTGCTTGAGCGGTTGGTGATTTTCTTGCTCCGCTGCATCTACAGTTTTTCTTCTTGGTGAACTGTCGGTTTCCCTCTTCACCACGTGCAAAGGGTCAATAACTGCGCTCATGAAGTTTACTGCTTAAATAGCTGGAGGACTGGTTGGCGACATCTTCACCGAACTTTTTAACAAGGACTTCACGTCGGGCTGAAGACCTCGGGTGAGAGACCGCTCACCGGAGCTCGAGTCTTTCTTTTCATTATATTGCTGGCCATTATAATGCATATCTCGTTTTAGTGTGTGTGCCCTTAAGGTCGTAGTTTGTGCATAGGGTCCATATCAGTTGTAGGGCAGCCCTCCTCCCAGTTTATACTGCACTGTGTACCCATCTTTGGGGAGGTCATGGGGGGTGGTGTACCCTGTCCTGAGGAGGTTTAGTGGGTGGTCGCTGCCTCCTATTCAGTCTATGGTGCCCTTTGTACCAATTTTTACACCGGTTATAAATGTGGTGAGGTTGTGGGGGCAGTCAGTGACTTAATTCTGTTCTCTAGGGTGACGGATACCTTGCATAGTACCCTGGCATGGGGAGGTTGAGGGGGCGGTCAGTACCCAAACTCTGTTTTTCAGTGTCTCAAGTTCACTTTTAGATGTATAGAGTGTACCCATCCATGGGGAGGTTGTCGGAGCCAGTCAAATGCTCCAATTTTAGTTTTTTGTGGTGAGGTTGTTGGGCCAGTCAATGCCCGATTCTGTTTTCTAGGGTGATGTTTTACCCTACGGTGTACTCTTCATTGGGGAGGTTGTGGACCCAGTCAGATGCTCCAATTTTGTTTTCTAGAGTGATGTTTACTCTACGATGTATCCGTTAATGGATGGTTAATGTTCCTTTTCTTTAGGTTGTGGGGGCACTTAGCGCCCCAGGTATTCTCCCTAGCATAAGAGTGTACCCTTTTACGGGGAGGTTGTGGGGACATCCCAAAGTCATGCCCTCGCTATTTTGTTCTTCCCCAAGGGAGGGGGATGGGGCATGCCTGGTTATTCTTCCGAGTAGTTATTCTTGGAAGTACTTATTCTTATATTTTTCATGATGTTTTACACTTATTGTCATATGCTCTTTGAAGTGTTTCTTTCCATGCTTATGTTATTTCTGATGTATCGTTTATAATGACCTTTCCTCTATTGCACTTCTTTGCTGTTTTATTCCCTAAGGAAAGAGGATGTGTCATAAACTAGTTCTTGTCTCTTCCCTACTGCTCAGCTGGAATGTGTGATGACCTCATAGAATAATTGGGTGCCTGTGTGTGTGTGGAGCGTCAGTTGGTGAACAGAGGCTGAGCAGCAGGGAGGCTGCTCCTGGTGGGGCTACGATTCATCTATCCTTTACCTTCTACTCATCTATCCTGGAACTAAGCTACAATAAAGATATCCTGTTTATACACCCGGCCTGTGTATCTTCCATTTGCGACAGTAATCATGGCTATGGGTGCACTTCGTGCGGCACAAATATGCGAAAGAAAAATAAATAACACTTTCATATTACTCAAAAATTGGTTCAACTTACACAACTGGAGCAGCTAGAAGACAACTGCAACATTACAGTGACCATTACATGACCATGACATAAGTAGTGTATGTTTGGATAACCCGCTGTGTTTTTTCTTTCAGATGGGCTGTTCTGTCCACTGGCAGCTGTGACTTCGGAAATTGATGAGTGTAGGTGGCACTTTCCCACAGTTTTTCGTAGGCTTCCCCTTCCTTGCCATGTACCATCCTCACACATAAACACACACACATAAACACGCAATTAGCCAAATAGCCAAAGACCTCCACCTCACATACTTCCTGGGGACTTGGCACCTCCTGGTCTGCTTCCTCCTGGCCAATGTTGTCATCTAATGCAGGCAGCAGCAGCAGCGCATGGTCTAATGAAGGGACAGCAGCTGCTCAGTGCTAGGACTCAGCAGGTTTCAGGAGACAAAGACTTGCTGTTTTTAGCTTTCTGCCTCCTGACCCCTACTGAGACTGTCTTCCACCATGGCACAACCTTAGGTGTGCACAGCAGAGACCAAGGGACGGTAGTCACGAAGGGAGAGGGTGGAAATAGACAGCAACAGCAGCCAGGTAGGAAGCTCTTTGCAATGTCAACAAGGGAGAAGAGGAGGCGGAATCTGAATGGATAGCTTTACCACACATTGTGGGGCATGGCAAGAGCACTGCTCGTCCTGGCAGCACCTTTCTTACCTCAATGGTACCTCATAGACACACATTGCACAAGTAAGGTTTTAGCGTTATTGACATCACCAATCTGGCATGCCAAGTGTGTTTGACTTCACTGCTCTGCTCCCTTTCCACTGTCAGGCTAAGCAGTGAGGGTAAAGCGTGCCAGGCTGTCACTCCTCCTTTCTCCAAATCTAATGCCCATATTGAGAAGCTGCTAGTTGTTCTGTTTCCCATTGTTATAAAAACTTGTTAATCTGATATTACCTGGCCACAGAGCACAGGGCAGTGTTAAGCTGGGAGCAGGTTATAAGAATTGATGGTCACTCAGGGAGAAAGAACAGCAGAAATTGTAGATCCAAATGAAAGGTGCAAGAGAAGATGTTGTGTCCTGAATCGACCTAAATAGTAGCAGAAACCTTTGGGCTCAGGTTCACGCAAACCAGCAGAAGCCGTTCAGCAGGGAGCATGGCACAAAAGTGTAAGGTGGTTCTCTGCTGCTTTTCCCTCCATAAGACATAGGACAATGCTCATATATATTTTACTTCTTAGACACCACCTCATAGTCCCTGCATTCGACTAGGAAATAGCTAAAAGAAAGATCCAGCTGCTTCTTGGGGATGTCATGTTCTTCTGGAGTGGTGTCACTTGAACTCTGAACAAGCCTCACTTAAAAGACAGTATAAATGGGAGTGACCTAAGACTTTCGGTAAATGAGGCTCCAGCTACAAAGTTCATAACAACTTTAAAACTACCAGTGGAGAGCTGTGCCATGCCTGAAAGTGAGCACATTACACCACACCTTTGTCAGAAGCATTTCAAGCCCTGAAAGCATATTACAACCACTTACCCAATACAGTGGTGGCTCTGGGTTTTTGATGAAAGTGTTTCCTTTACTTTACCTGCTTATACTCGTACTCGTCTGTACTTTGTTCACTTGTAAAAATGTCTCCATTTCTATGTGACTGAGATTGTATTAGGCAATTGCAACATTGAAGTACCCGCCATCTCTGTCTTAAAAAGCTTAAAGAACTGCGGGGCAGGACATCTAACCTGGGCTTCTATTGGAATTCCATAACGCATATTAGCAAGCCCATTATCGCCGGTCTTGCTAATATGCCCCTGCATCCTATCCCCATCCTGCACTACAGGACATGCGCATGCGCTGCCTCACCTGCTGCTTCAGACTCCATCCTGACTCATATGCTTCACTATCCTGCACCATCTCACTGTGCACATTGTGCATGGCTTCATATCCCCACTGTCACGTATTAGATTTTTTCTTGCAAATGTGCGCATTTGTCATCATTATCATCATAATTATCATTTATTTTGTAAAGTTCTGGCTTACTGGGGGTGGACTCTGGCCGCCACATGACATGGCCACCTCAGAGCGAAGCTTGACCAGACCGTGAGGAGAAACCTTGCACTGATGCCAGCTTCAGTGTGTCCACTCATCTGTCCTGGATACTCCTGCCAATAGTGAAGTGGGGGCTATGGATCCTGCTTTTGGCAGGTTGTGGAGCTCCTCTCCTACTGGCCAAACAGGAGAACATGGAGAAAGTGCCAACCGGGACCCAGGGATGGCCAGATGCTTTACTACTCACTCCATCCGGGGGGCCTTTCGCATCTTACTGATTCACCTTAGTTGATGCCTGGCTGCCCTTAAGCTCAACGCTCAATCCCAGAGGATGATACCTGCAGACAGAGGGTGTGCTCTTCATGCCCCATACTTCCACCCCCCGAAGTACCTGGGGAATGGGATGCGAGGCCGGGTCTGATAACCTCCCCACCCACTGCTATTTCTTTGGGCTCTGCTTTTAGGGAGTGCCTTGCCTCACCTCACTGAGAATACTGGAGAGCACCATATACGGTGACACTGGTGCACACCTACTGGTACTGCACCCCAAAAGGCTACAGCAAGTTTCCCTGTATTGCTGAGCCCCCAAGGAACCTTGACTGGCTAACTCTGGGATCGCTGCCAACCCATCAGCTCAGCAGCACATTTTATCAGCGCCCATGAGAACTTCTTTCTGTTCTAGTTCTCCTTGCCTGGTAGGCACCTATTCGCACCAACTAGGTGCCGGCATGAACTATGAGCAGCGACCATTAATCTTTATTGTCTCTTTTCCCAGTATGTATAACAGCCAGGGCAACTGAGTTTTCTGATCCACTAACTGTGGAACAGAACAGAGACTATAGCCAGTGGCAAAGTGACACACCAATTACTCTTCACAGTGATGGTGGAAGACTCCAGGCCGCGGCCGGGGGCTGCGTCCACCGGAGGCCTCCATGGAACTTATTCTAAAAGAGAACTTGGTCGTGGATGCACAACTCGGGTCCATGGACGCAAAGATCTCATACCTCACTGCAGAAATGAAAGCTTTGCGAGCAGATGTGGGGTCTTTCCATTCTAATGGGGACGTCATGAACAATTGGATGACTTTCCTAGACGAATGACTGGACAGCGCCGACTCCTGTGGTCAGGACATCTGGCATATTAAGCAAAAATTGATTAATTTGAAGGACAGGAGAAAGTGGATTAACATCCAGTTCTATGGCATCCCAGAAAAAAATGGAAACTAATAATGATATCAGGAGCTTACTGATGGATATGCTGCTGCACCTGCTCGGCATGACCTTCATCGATCCACTAGAAATATAGAGGACTCCTAGAATCCGCTCGAAGGCCACACTCAAAGATAACTTGGTGAGGCCGCTCCTGATCACAGCCCACTTTCTCCACCGTGAACAGGTCTGCCTGATCTTGTCATCTGCTAGGAGTCATGGCCCTTACGTCCTGGACGGTTACAAAGTGCAGATCATTGCAGACTTCTCCACAGAAACCAACACTAAATGGAAAGCCTTACTACAACTCAGGCCAAGACTTTGTAAATGAGATAACAAATATGGCCCTCTGGAATCAGCTACAATTTTGATAACAATGGATAGTAAATCAAGGGACTCTATTGAGCCGACGACCTGGCCCGCTTTCTGGATTGCTTGGAAGACCAACACATGGAACTCATTCCACTCCCATCCCCACCTTCGACCGATGACCGCTTGCCACAGGAGAGACAGATAATGCAAAGCACTGGAAGACTATTCGAAAGGATCTTCAAAACGCCAGCAAATAGGGAAAGGGCTGACTGGTGTTTGGAAGAACGCATGCAAGACAACACCAGAGACAAGTCAAGATCAGTCTGGAAGCCATCGTAGCTAGTAGGCAACGGGTCTGATGACCACACTTCTGGGCAAACTGATGGACACAGATGAGTACCCCCAGAGGAAGCCTCAATATTCAGACTACCTTTGAACGTTCATTCTGCTTTTATATATAGGGATTTGTACTGCTCCCCTGTGTTCCATTTCAGTGTAGCCGTACAGCCCCTATGTGGGATCCCAGATTCTCCAGTGTGGTTGCCCCCACCACCAAGGGAGCTTTCTTCCCATTTCAACCCTCCCTTTGCCCATTGGTGCCTGCCCACTTGCAGTGTCCTTGGCTCTGCCATATTCAATCACCCCCTTCCAATCCACACCAGGCCCAGCTCCATTACACACCTTCTATGTCAACTGCACATCAGTGTTTTTCTCCCTCTCCCTGCGGTGCCTGGCCCTGAGCTAGAGGTTTAGACCCACTGATGAAATATCCCCATTGTATACTTCAGTCTAAGATTACTGAGTGTACGAGGCATGTCCAATATTATAGCCTTCCCCTCACTCCCACTACCCCAGGGGGAACGTCCTTTCTTCATCTCCCCTTTCCTCAGTTTTAAGGGTGGGACTGATATTCCCTTTTCCATTCCCTACTACCTCCTATATCCAACAACTGATGTCAAGCACCTACCGCACCACATTTTGTCATTCCCACTTTAACAACCCAACCTTTACAGAATTGTCTCTTTCAATGTAAACGGTTTGACGCGCTGTCACGAGAGAGAAAATCCCTTCCTATTTGGCCTCCAAATGGTCAGATATTGCTCTTCTTCAGGAGACTCACCTGTCGCTAACAGAATTCCCAAAACTTGAGAGAGAATGGGTGAGGCAGGTTTTGTTCAGCTGCCGACCCCTGCCACAGCTAGAGTAGGAGATGACTGATCACTCAAGCTCTTGGCAGTGCAGGGTGGCCATACTGGTGAAGAAGTCAATTCCATGTCAGGTTTTGCACTACTGGATGGATGATTATGGTCGCTCTGTGGTGGCCAAGCTTAGGATTGGTGGTAGTGTTTGCGGGGTGGGCTCAATTTATGCACCCAGAGGGAACAAATAACTTTTCCTCCTCTGTCTCAATCGAATACTGACAGAATTTGGAATCACTCAGGTGATCAGAGTGGGTGACTGAACCTTACCCCCTGAAGTGATTCTGAATAGGACAGGCCCAATGGAAATGACACAGGGCAAAGATTGGGCTACACTACAAGATCTACAAGACAGTCATGGCCTTACTGATGTATGGTGATTGCTACACAAAATGAATAGGGATTTTCCATGTCACTCTCAGGTACAAGACACCCAGTCCAGAATAGACTATTTCCTGGTGACACAGGTGGTAGTTCCATACGTGCAAGATAGCACCATACTTGAACTCCCCCTCTCCACTCAGACTCCTATAGGCATTAGCTTCAATTGGTATTTGCGCCACAGGAAGCCATGTCATCTTAAGAATGCTCGGTTTAAGATGCCTGCAGAACGGGCATAGCTGAAATTGCACATGTCCACTTACTTGACCGATAATAGATGCTCTGTTGCATCACCCCAAATACTTTGGGCCACTGAGAAAATCACCAATAGGGGTCACATAATGAGGGGCTCTGCTATCTCTGCTATGCCTAACAGATGCAGTGCACAGCAACAGGTGGCCTTGGAGAGTGATATTGCGTCTATGATGCGAAACACCACTGCTCACACTACAGAGAACTCCAGGCGATGTTTAGAAAAATAAAAAGTGGAATTGAACTCACTGTTCATCAATAAGGCATAATACATGCAACATCGCCTACGAGCCCACCATTATGAACAGGGTGAAAAAGCGGGACACCTGCTGGCCACTCATTTGTGACAAAGGGAGGTCATGATGGCCATACAAGGGCACAAAGGCCTATTGATTGTGAACCCGTAGGAGAGAACTGCCACTTTTGAGGACAATTGTACATAACTCTACAACTGGGGATGATGTCTATAGCGAGAACAGATTATTTGGAGGCCTGAATCTCCCATGCCTTTATGACAAGATTTGAGCTCTCCTAGTGGGTGAAATCATTAAAAAGGAAATAGCCCAGGGAATCTCCAATCTCCCTCACAATAAAGCACTAGGGGAAGATGGTTTTCAAGGGAATTTCTATAGATGAGTAAAATCGGACATGGTGGACTCCCTTAATGATGTCTACAAAGACACTAGGGAACTTAGTAGCTTGGCCACCTTGTCTAACTGAGCACTCATCAAGGTCCTCCCCAAACCTTGGAAAGACCCGCTCCTCTGCAGTAGTTACCATCCACAGTCCTTACTGAAAATGGACATAAAAGATACTGGCAGTGATTCTGGCCACCGGCTCAAGTGGTGATTCCTGCATTAGTTCATAGCTCTCAGGGAGGTTTTATACTGGGAAGGACATCCCACAATCACCTCCGGACTCTGTCCCACATACTGTGGATTTTCTTGGACTCTCAGGAGGACAGGGTCGCCCTCTCCTTGGATGTCGAAAATACATTCGATCAGATCCAATGGCCTTCTATGTTTTGAAATTAATTGTTCACAGATGGGGTGGAGGAATGAGCCTTCCGTGCGTGGTGCATTACTAAACAGTGTTTCACTTATTCCAACTTGTTTACCTCTGGCCAACTGGAGACCAAGTCCATCTCTGGGTCCAAATCAAGGGTGTCGGTTGGGCCTCCATATGCTGTATAATCTCAGCCTGTCATCCTTACGCACCACTAACTGTATTATCCACACCGTGTCCAATGTATGATCTCATGCACTTGGACTCCTCAAAAGCAGTGCTTGGATCCACAGGCGAGCACCCCGATGGCATAATATCAGCATATGTGTGACAGAATTACTTATCTTGTGGGACCTCTGTAAATGGGCTGTTATCCTTACTATTGACCACTTAATGGCCGATAAACAGTTTAAATCCTTTGCGAACTTACAAGAGGAATCCCATTTACCCATTCCCAGAAATATTTGCAACTGAAACACTCCCTCTCCAACCACCTTGGCTCCTCCTCATGGGAGCTAGAGGAATCTCGATACTGCAATATTTGACCCACTAATGGCAGTTCAAAGGGGTAGTCTCTGGATTCTATTATCTCATGGCACCCCATCTCCATTCCCAACCTCTCCCACCTCAGTTGCGAGCCACTTGGCAATGCTTGCTTAACGCTGAATACTCTGAAGATGATTGGACTGAAGTACTTGAACAATTGGACAGGGGTTTTAGACAATCTAGGATAAAATTGACCTTTTCAAGGCACTCCAGGACTGGTACTGTTCTCCCATAAACTTTGAAAATGCTGGGTAATTACACCGCATGTCCTGCTGGAGATATGCCCATGACCGGTGTGACATGCACCATACACTTTTTCAATGCTCTGAGTTGTTTGAGTACTGATTCTACATACAATCTTCTCTTGGTGAGGCCTTTTAAACACCTAGTACAAAGATGGGAATGTTAGTCCTACTCCATGATATGACTAACCCAGGTGAGGCTCCTCCGTTAGATCGGAGGAGCGTCGCCCGCCAAGTAAAATGCCCCCAAAAGCCTGAGATGAAAAATAAAATGGAAATAAAGTTAATTTATTACCATTTTATTTTTTCATCCTCCCTGTTCTGAACCGAATGTCAGCATGGGGCGGGACTTGTTGCATGGTAGCAGCAGGGAGGAGGGTGGGCTGCCTGGATACTTTTCAAAGTGCGCAAGTCCCTTTGGTTGGCCGCCTTCCAATGGCCAGCCAGACATGCACACTTTGAAAGCTCTAACCCAGCTGTCTTAAGACAGCTGGGTTAGAGCAAGTGCAGGGCTCTATTGTCCACGGGAGCGGCAAGAGAGGCCACTCCTTCTAATCCTGGACTTCTTTCATGCTGGTGAGAGTAGTGCCTGGATTGGTTAAGGCAGTTGGCTGGGGCCGGCGCTGAACATCGGACTGCAGGAGGAGGAGGACATGCTGCGACGTGAGACTGTGTCGTTCGAGTAAGGTAAGTGGATTTCAGTTTTTATTATTTTATTTGTGGCACATGCGTGATAGTGCACAACTACCAACAACCCATTTGCCCACCACACCACTCCCATAGATGCCAGCTGCTACTGGGCTGACCTCCTGGCCTTAACCTATACAAAACACTGACCACAGGCCTCACCATGGTGAAAATCAGCATTTTGCAGAACTTGAGGGCACAGCACAAACTGACAATGATGAATGGTTGTCCAAGATGCATAAGATGGCCATGTATGAACAATTTATATACAGGGTACAAGACAAAGTGAAAACCTTTGCACACATTTGGGAACCCTTTCTGACTGACTCAGCTCCTGATCCATAGCTGCATGGGAGGCCCTTGTAGGTACGTCATAGATCCTTTTCTTTTTATGCCTTCCCCACACATTTATTGTGGTTGTATAGGAGAAGGATGGCGCCATATGGGTCATCTACTGACACTCTTGCTATCATGGCTAAGCAGAGCAGGAACATTGGATGGACGGAGAAAGCCACGCCTTTCTCTTCTAAGGCTCTCCTTGCCCGATCCCCTAACGATGGAACCCTCCGTTTACTACTTTAAATATTATCATCATCACTATTACTATTGTTCTTAGTACTGTTATTATCGGCACCTCTATTGTCTTCCATTACAATTTACCTCTCAGTTTCCTTATGGAGCCCCCGTCACACGCATCACACGTTGGTGCTCTATAGTGCTCTTGGGTAAGCCATTATCTCTTATCACCCTGTTCTCCCCCCCAGCCCCAACTTACAAGACTACAAGGCGGGTGTTAGAAGGAAGGTGATCTGGTGCTACTTTAGCTCGCTACTGATGGTGATAACTATTTCTATGCATTAGATAGGATGAAAAACCACTGTTCTGTCCTTCTCCACACCCTCCCTCCACCCCATCACTGCTCTGAGCTAGTGAAAGTGACCAAGGGATTCTTGGTGGCACCCCTTGTTGTTGATGTTGTCTTTGTTACCGACAAACTTCTGCCACACTATACTTAAATACTGTAGTTTTGACAGGGTAGAAGTGTTGCTAATCCAGCTTCTAGATCCTGTTTCCCTTTTCTTGCCTAAGTATTCTACTATTGTGATGCTAATGGAAAATGCACCTTCATTCCTTGTAATGGTAATGCTACTAATTGTACCCTGTATTCCACATGGCAGAGGAGTTTGTATTATCAAGGTGTGTCTCAATAAACAACTAAAACAAAAGTTCTGGCTTACAATGGCTATACACACATGCTACAGTGGCACTCGAGGGGATAATGAGACCAAAGAAGCAAAGTATTAATCTGTAACATTAACAAGAGAATGTGCTTCACATTTTAAAAAGTTTCTGTCTCGAGTTCCACAACTTCCAGCCTGTTTTTCAAAGGGCCTGCTTCCTATTTGTGTCCTATTTATTTTAGGCGTTACTAGAAGTAGCACATTTTGAGTCAGAGATTTCAGACAGAACTACACAATTGTAATATTTCTTACAGAAGAAGTGATCCCTTTTATGTACACCATAGCCATACACAACCAAGTCTCATACTCTCCCCTGAACAACGCTCCATACTGTCTTGGATTTTGCATCTGTCTTGTGTCCTTCAACCCATACTATATAGCTATCTATGAACTATGCTATGTAAATCAAAATAGTGGAAGTTCACATTTGGAATTATAATCACGAGTCAAGTGTATCAGCCACTTGGATTGGCAGGAGAACTAGTTGGTCTTGATGCTCACTGCAAACTGGCTAAAATGTTCTGTAAATTTTGTTATGTTAAATAATTAAGTAAGCTGCATGAGTCAGTCATAAACTTTCCTTCCTTTTCTCCTCAAGGCTTCTTACAGAAAGCCTCATCTCCATCCAACAGAATGCACTTGTACATGCTTGAAAATCAAATGGAGATCTTTATTTTTGTGTCTACTTAGTGGTTTGAGGAATGGGCTCTGAACACCTACTGGGTCAGAGGATGACTGGTGGGGATGTGATGAGGGAAATAGACTAGGCACAGCCCATCATTAAGGGTGGAGGGGCATCGCCCCCCACCCTTTTGCCAAGCATGAAGAATGTCTGTCAGGCTGAGCAAAGGTCAGCCTGAGAGACACTCATTAGGCTCGTGTCAAGCAGCTAGGCAATATTCATGCTCAAAATGCACAGGCTGAGACAAACTTTGCTAGGCTGAAGATTTCACAGTCCTTAGATTGTGACCTCCTCAGCCAAGCAGAGCCAGTGAGGGCCACCCTCTTATGATGAGGGGGCACGTCTCCAAAAGACATTGACCTGGACTGACTGTGAGTCACTGACTCCTCATCACAGATTGGGATAGGGTCAGCAACTCTCACTGACCCCATTCCACTCTGTGACGAGTTGGGGAAGGTTCTCCTCATCTTGGCTGACCCACGACAAGGACAGTCAATGAAAAGAGGTGACAGAATCCTCTGGTCTGGAAACGTGCAGCTCCTATTCGTGCTTTCTGCCTTCTCTCCAAGTGGGCTTACCTTCACCACTGTGCCCCAGTAAGTACCTTTTGTAATGTTTGGGTGCATGTGTTCACATATGAATGCATGTGTATCTGCGAGTGCGTACTCTGAATGGGTCTGTGAGTGTGTATGTGCTTGTGAATGGTGGGTGTATGTGTGTGCACTTGTGAATGGATGGGTGTGACTGAGGGTGAATGTGGGATGGATGTGTGTGAGTGTATGTGTGCGTGTGGCCTGTCCCACTGCTCAGTCACATTACAGGCCACCACTGGAATCAACCTATTTATCTTCAGCGTGAGGGGCCAACTCTTAGAAGCCTTCTTACAAAGGCACTTTAGACTATGTAAAAACATACTCCTGTACTACTCTTTTACTTACATTCACATGACTTTTTGAAATAGCCACATAATGTTTAATGATCATACAAAGGGACCATTCAGGGAATAATCATATAGAATTAGTATAAATAGTAAGGGCTATGCCCTCTTTGCACTTTTACTGAAAGGGAGTTGGACCTTTTGAGATGGATTCATAAACACTAGTAAGAGTATGCAAAATACTACTACAGCAATACGTTTTATGACTTAGTGAACAGGCTCTAAAGTCTTATATTCCGAGGGTAAATTCTAATACTTGTAGTCCTGGACTTACATTTGACAAGCAACATTACAAACACCTTAATGCAAAGTGTAGCAGGTTGTCTATGAAGGCGTTCACAACTCACCCTGCCATACATATACAGTTTGACATTGGTTAACGTGCTTGCACTGTGCTTTACATTTGACTTCTCAAACAAAATGCACAGAGCCACCAAACCATTTTCTAGGTCCACCACATGTCACCACTTCATCTAGCTGTCTGTTGGAGGCCATAATACCATTTCCTTATGTGAAGTGTTTCATATTGGTATTTTTTTCTGAAATAGTTTTTAATAGATATACCTTAATTACATTTCCTAACAGACTGTCAGTTGCATAGGTTCAATATATAGTGAAAAAGAGCGTAACAGGGTCAGTTGTATTGCGTGACTTGTAGGGTATATTAGAACAGATATAGATAAGCTGCAAAAAGATTAACACATGATATGATGGATGTGCATATAGTATTTGGTAACATTAAAACATACATTCTTTGCACAAATTTAACCAGCACAAGTAAGTAAATGTTTAAAGAAACGAAAGTTGATTGGTGGAATGATTGCCAAATCTTAGCAACTTGCAGTGAAATAGTTTTTTGTCCATTGTACTACTTCAGACAGGAAGAAACCATATGCGAATCACTCTTGATCCCACTCAATTCGTAATGGTCCAGGGTTCTCTTCCATGCTCTTACCTCTATCAATGGGAACACAATGCCACTTTAGACCACCTTTTTAGAAAACGTGCAAATTAGTCACGGGTGATTGGAGAGAAACGTCAAATGAACCCAAAGAGCTAAATTGTGGGGTTAAATCCAGGAATTCTAGCTACGGAAATATTGGTGAGGACGTAATCTGTTCATGCTGTTCATGTGTGGAATTTGTGGGTGTTCTATAAGGTGATCTGGACATTAAATTAAAATGGGGAATTTCACAGAGACATAATTAATTACTGTTATTGTTTCAAAGTAATTCTGTGGCCTGGGCATCCCCATTTTTTGCTGACTGGCACTGGTGGTAGCTGACTTTGACTGTCCCTTGGCTCTGACAGACCAGGCCCAGGGCCACTGCTATGCGGAAAACAAACTAGAACACAGTGAAAACACCTGCATACACTAGGGTACACTATGGGTTAGGGTACCCCAATGATTGGTATGACCTCCCCTATAAGGTCCTAGTACATAATAGGGTAGCAGGATCAAATCTACCTTTAAGTCCCTAGTATATAATGGGGCATGTCAGTTTAGAGGCCAGCAGCACTTGCATGTATGTTCTGCTGAGTCCTGAGGTCAGTTTAAAAGCAGCCCTGTGGTGCAGGACTGCTTTTAGCATGTACATTGTGCCCAAATTCGACTTTGGTGTTTGTGCCTCTTAAAAATTATTAACCTCCAATATTTTGGCATATTAGGTACCCCCAGGGTCTCCCTTTTGTTTCCCAGTGGTGGAGGGTCAAGTACTTATGAGGAGGACCCTTATAAAATAGGTTGTATATGCCTTGTGGATAGTGAACTGGCACATTTCACTTCCCTCGTTTAGTAAAGTGCTTCCTAAAATTGACTTTTGTGCTAGGAGCACTGTGGAGTGAGTATCTGCAAAACCTTCACATATTCAGAACCCCTAATGTCTCCCCTGGGTGTTCCAGGGATGGAGGGTCCTGTAGATGTAGGCAGGGTCCTTATAAATGATGTTCTATAGGCCCTGGTATTGGACATAGGTTAACATGGCAAGAAATTATTAATTAATTACTTCCGCCAGGAAATATGGAAAATATAATGACTTAGTAGAATGGCATTGATAAATCCAACAATATGCTGTTGTTGAATTTATCCTAGGATGCACCGACAAGTCATTATAAGACTTTCTTGTCTGTAAGCCAAAATTCAGCCTTCCAGTGATCTGCCCTGATTAGTCGGAGTTAAGTGGATTAGCCAGGCTGCTTTGATGAGGTGATAAAAGCCCTGGGGCGAAGAGCTATTCTGGGAGGAGAGGGCTCTGCTGTATAGGAATGTCAGAGCAATGGGGAGGAGTTGTAAACCATGATCTTCAAAAGAAGGAGGCTACAGGCAGAAGAAATCAGTTTCATTTACACCCGACCCTCCGACTTCCAGAGTTTGACCAAGAGCTGGTCGAAACCTAAGCCGGTGAACCTTCACCGAATCTGGCCTGGTGAAGAACATTAAGGGACCCCAGGAGAAAAAGCTCCGTAAAAGTTTCTAAGTCCGAACATAGAAAAGGTGACCAGGACCAACCGCGAGAGTCAAGCCGCCCACCTTCAACAGAGAGCTGGCCTGGATCTCTAGTTCTTCCCGCTGGAAAGCTCCAAAGGTCTGACTTCCATAGGTTTGAGTGGGAGCTCGTCGCAAGGCCAGCCGGCGAACCCTCACCGAATCCGGACTGGTTGAGAGCTTTGAGGGACCGCAGGAAGAAAACCTCTAGAAACGTTTCTAAGTCAGAAGGTAAAAACTTTGCCTGAGACCTACAGCGAGGGGTACCGTCGCAGGGCTCCATCCCGGTCGGCCTGAAACTTTGACTTTGTCCCAGTCTAGCACGACCATATATCCTAATAGGCGCTATAGGTTTTTATGTGCTATATAGTGCTAAAACTTTAAAAATTCATATCTCCGGTTCCCTACATTGGATTTTTTTTTTTTTGGGTGTCATTTGAAAGATAAAATATTTTCTATTTTTATAAAGTGATGTTGGATTTTTATTGTGTGTTGTGTTTTAATTATTTACTGAATTGGTGTTTTTACATACCTGTCTCTGAAGTTAAGCCTGTTTGCTCGCAGCCTAGCTACCAAGGGTTAAGCATGTGAATAATTTTCTGAGACCTATTCTGAGCCCTATATTGTGTTAGTCACCTTATTGCCAGTGGTAGATGCATATTAACCACTACTAATAATCCACTTTCCAACAAATATTTTCCTAAATTAAACGTGTTTATAAAGTTAATGTTTGTCTGTTGAAACAAATGTATTTTTCAGCCTCTGTGTTTTTACCAGTGTAAACTTCTATAGCTTAAGAAGGAAGCAATATTGATTTTCAACTAAATTATGTTTTGATGATCTGAGTAGCTGAAATTCCCCAAAAATTATCCATCAAAGGAAATTTGAAAGGTCCAAACCATTGCCTTGAGTAATATCAAGTTTTTTTTCATTCTTGGCTTGCTAGAGTTATGAACTCCTGAAATATGGAGAAGCCTACTTAGATGTTGATTGATTTTATAAATGTTAATGCTTTGCTAGCACATATGTAATGAAATGTATTTCTTTGGGGCAATGCCTAAATAGTTTAGAGTTAAATATGCCCAACTGATATCCAGCCCTAGATCGTCCTGTGAGCTTTATAGGAAAAATCCAAAGAGAACAGCCTTAAAGAACATTTTATAAGGTTTGGATTTAATTAGATTTGTTGTAATGAATGTGCTAGAATAAATGCATTTTATTAACCAAGGTTCGATATCTGAATTTTTGATAACTAAGGAGGTCATTACGATGACGGGCGGACAAAGTCCGCCCGCCACCGTAACGGAATGCGGGACCGTCCGCAAGGGGTGCGGCGGTCCCGCACCTGACATTAGGATGCCACCGCCACCGTGGCGGTGGGACACCCTATTCCCAGCATTGTGGCGGGCGGTGCTCACCGCACCGCCCGCCACAATGCTGTGAATGCACGTTGTGCATTTGCATGCACAACGTGACAGGCACCGCGCGGTGCCTGCCACCTTGTGCATACAAATGCAGGGGGGTACCACAGGTACCCCCCATGTGCACCCCCCACCCCTCCAACATCCTGGGGGCCCGCTACGGGCCCCCAACAGTGAAGACCGCATGCCTTTCCATGGCGGCAACGCCGGCATGGAAAGGCTGATCTCCGCAGGCATTGTAATATGGATGGCGGTGTCTTGCAGACACCGCCACCATATTAACCTTGTTTTCCGCCGGTCAACGAGTCGACCGGCGGAAAAGCGGCGGACGGTCTTTCCGGCGGCGGTGACTACCGCCGGCCCGGCGGGGGCAATCCGCCCGCCATCGTAATGAACCCCTAACTTTGCAAAAAAGAACATGTATTTATATATCCATACTAAAGTGTTCATATAAAAGTATTTCAATTTCAACAAATAAAACATTAAGAGCATATGCAGATTTTGTCTGGTAACTGCTATGGTTTTTTGTGCTTCCAAAGTCCAAATACTAATTTCAAAATGTTGAACCATGGTTTTGTGTCATATTATGCATGCTAGATCTAGAACAGTTTTAAATAACCGAAGGAGGAGGAACCCCTGTAAGACAAATATAAATCACATAAAAAAAAAACCCAAACGATATTCCATCCTGACCGCATATTTAACAGGTACCCATAGACGTCCAGGAGAAACCAAATTAGGACTGGATCATTATGGTTGGGAATGTTTTACATTGTTTCCTATTTGGCTCCGACATAAACATGCAGAACTTTTCTACTTTCCTTTTCTATCCTCGCTCCTTTATTTGCTGTCTTTCCCTCTATTTTTATGCTTTCAATATCTTGCCCTGTGTGGGACCCATTTTGGGACCCTTTCTGTCTTCGGTCCCACTGCTTTTCCTGCTCTATCCTCAAACTTTGCTGATCTGTTACTGATCTGTCCTATCAATCTTCCAGCTTACCCTCCATCTAATGCCTCTAACATCCGGAACCAATATGAAGACATGATAAATACACTTTACGCTGCATAATACGTATGGTTCACTGGGGCAGCTCCTCCGCTTAGGGGGAGGAGCGTCGCCCCACTGCTCTGTGAGCAGTTGAGAAAGGAAAAATAAAATGATATTAACAAACGTTATCATTTTATTTTTCTGTCCTGGCTCAGCTGGTTAGGGGCAGGGCTGGACGTCACAGGAGCAGTGGGAGGAGTGTTGGCATTCTCTTCAGTGTGCATGATGGTTTGGCCGGCCGTCTTGGGCCGGCCAAACAGTCATGCTCATCGAGCATGTTCTCCATTGGCTGTAATGCACAGCCTGGGTGGAGAAAATGCTGAGGCACCTAGTCTCTGTCTGAGCAACGAACCACGGTGCTCAGACCAATCACAATGCTGCTGTAGTGCAGCGTCGTGATTGGCCAGGGGAGTCTGGGTGCTTCCTGGTTCCTTTCTGCTCCTTGAGTGACAAAGAGGGCCGAGAGGTGTGTAGGTAAGTGGTATTTTTTTCATTTACCCCGCCACAAACTCCCTCCCCACCCCCCTACCACCCTTGTTAAGTAGCGGCTGCCACTGATGGTTCAGCTGCTTTCTCTTATCTGGCAGCAGGAGTCATGAAAAGCTAATCCAGACATTGGGGAACAGCTGCAATGTAACAAGGTTCGAGCTCCTCCCCACAACCCACTAATATCAGCACATAGACAAATGTATGATGTCTGCAGAATGCAGCACACATAGAAAGAGGAAGCCACAAGGAGAAATAAAGATATTTCTCATCGTTACGCCTCACCTGGGGCGTAGCATTTTCACACATCCCGTAGGTCTACCAGTAATTGTAGATCTGGGAATGCACCAAAATCCATGGGTAGATGCCTGGGAACACCCACGCTCCACCCATGGAACGCCTCCTAGCGGCCAAGCAATGCAACACATCTATTTGAGCTGCGTTGCTTTACTCTAGAGTTATCAAACCAAGCAAGGTGGCCTTTCATGGCTTGATAAATATAACTTAAGAGTTGTGTTAGTGTTGCGCCCCATTGCGTGGTGCATGTCAGATCTGTCAGATGGCCACTAAGATCAGCGTGGGAGCAGAATGTTGAGAATTTTCCCAATGCCCACCTCCGAACAACCGCCACCAGATTTATACACTTGGTAGACGACTTGGTCCAAAAGGGGGGGAAAGGGGAATGGGATTGAAAGAAGAGACAGCCGAATTCTCCTGCCACCTTGTCTGCTTCAGATGTTGAACCTTGTTTGGTCTAGGAAGGCTTCTTCAGGAGCTTTCTTTCTGTAAAAAACGGTTATCAAAAATCATATAATGCTTCTCTAGATTCCTTCTACCTATTTCTTATTGTATTACTGCCTTAACCTTACCTATTAGCTTTCGGCTGAGTGCCCCTCTTCCTTCTATCTTGTATTCGATATCAATTTTACTTGCTTCAGTAATGTGGTACTTGTTAAGTAATTACATTTATATATATACAGTCATTTTCCATATTCTTCACTTCAATTAACTAACCTTGTAAAACAGTCTTTATGTTTTCTTGTCTTTAACAGGTACTTGCATGACCCAGGAATACATGAAGAACTGCTGCCTCGCTCGGGAGTCAGGTAAGAGATGATTACTTCATCAGGTTCCTTCTTAACCGCTGCCTTACTCAGTAGTTCAGGTAAGAATTGATTGCCTCGTCATATTCTTTCTTAATATTCTGTGAAGCACTGCGGGAAACACACGAGGAGTTTTACACAGAATTCGAGAATGAATTTCCCACATGTGCTGGCTCTGCCAATTGATTTTTTGGGACGCTATTCAAATTATTAGTCATGTGAATAACTCCGCCCAGAGTTTTTGAGGGAAAGATTCCCTGACTGAACTTGCCGCTACCCAGGAGAATTACAAGAGGTACGCGACGAGAACTAAACCTCGAAGAAAAAACCTGCGACGCAACTACCCTGACTAGCTTTCTCGACACGACTTGGGAAACGCTGCTTGTCCGTGAATCACCTCAGGTGAAGTGCGAAGAGGCTAGGGTTAGTGCGCTGATTATACTCTCTCTGTCTCGCGCTCTGTAGAACTAGAGCACTGATTCGAGAGTGGTATTCCGGTGGCCATCTTGGAATTTGCAGAATTCCAACTTTTGAACCAACTGACCTTTGTTAGTCTATTCTTGGCCGATTTCTTACTCCTATGTAGAATTACATTTAAGTTTAAACCCCGTGACCTTCCAGAATTCAGTTGAGCTCTGACAGTACCCCCCCCCCCCGCAAGGAAGGCTCTCCGGGTCATGGCTCTTTTGGGAATTTCTTAAGGAAGGCTTTTACCAAACGAGGTGCATGAACATCTGAACTCAGTTCCCAAGACCTTTCTTCAGGTCCATAACCCTTCCAATCAATTAAATAATAAATTTGACCTTTAGTTACTTTTGAGTCTAGAATCTGTTTCACCTCAAACTCCGGACCTGCTTCCGTTTGAATAGATTTTGGAGGTAGAGTTGTTCTCAACCCCCCAGGTACCTTTTTAAAAAGTGAGACATGAAATCTTTAGGTTTTTTGGTAACTTCAGTTTGTAGGTTACTGGATTAATCTTCTCTATCTCGAAAGGTCCAATGAATTGGGGTTGAAATTTTCTGTTACCTTTTAGTCTGAGGTGTTTTGAGTTTAACCAAACTCTATCTCCACCTTTAAAATCTGGTTCCTTCCTTCTCTTCTTATCAGCATAATGCTTGTACTGCACTTTGGCCTTACTTAAGTTTTCTGTGGCTGCCTGATGTATTGACACCAAATTCTTTAATGGTGTGTGTAACTGCTGGTACAGTTAATTCTTGAAAATTCAAAGTCGCATTTGGATGTCTACCATAGTTCATATAAAAAGGGGGAAACCCTTTGGATACATTCTTAGCATTCTTATGAGTGAATTCAGCGGCCCAAAGGTATTCTGGCCAATCTCCTTCCTGTTCTAATAACAATAATCTCAAATACTGTTCTAATTCTTGATTTACCCTTTCAGTTTGGACATCGGTTTCTGGATGATAGCTAGTGGAGTACCTAGTCTCGATGTTTAATTCTTTGGTAAAGGCTCTCCAGAAATGGGATACAAACTGAGAACCCCTATCAGAAACTAACACCTTTGGCAGACCATTAATTGGGACTATTTGTTCATCAAATACCTGTGCTAACTTCTGGGCAGTCGGGATTCCTTTAAAAGTACAAAATGGGCCATTTTAGTAAAGGTGTCCACACAAACTAGAATTGTATCAAAGCCCTGACTAGAGGGTAAATCTATTATCAAATCCATGGTTAGGGTGTACCAAGGATAGGGTGAATTTGGTAATGGTTGTAACAACCCAACTGGAGAGTGCCTGTCAGCCTTTCCCCGAGCATAGATCTCGCAAGTGGCTACATACTGATGGATGTCCTTTGTCATTTGAGGCCACCAAAATCTTCTTCTCACCAAATCTTCAGTCTTTTGCATTCCCTTGTGACCAGCCAATTTGCTATCATGACACTCCTGTAGCGCCTTCTTTTGCAACTCAGAATTTGGTAGGAATAGAGCTCCATCATGAAATGGTAAATTGTTTTGAATCTCTCTTTTTGTGTCTTGATTGACCCACTCTTCCATTTCTGCTAGGGTCATGGTACCTTGGGAATCCTCTTCAATAGATGTCACATGGGTAGCTCCCACAATTCTTTTCTCAGGAATAAGGTTTTGAACCTCCATCATCCATTGTGACATTGCAGTATCTATCCGAGACAGAGCATCTGCTTTCCCATTCTTCGTTCCTGGTCTATAGGTGATAATGAAGTCGAAGTCTGCAAAGTAGAGAGACCAGCGAAGCTGTCGTGGAGTGACAGTTTTTGCTGATCTTAAAAATTTCAAAGTTCGATGATCTGTATACACTGTTACAGTATGTTGGGCTCCCATTAAATAATGCCTCCACTCTTTAAAGGCATCCTTAATAGCTAGTAATTCTTTTTCTGTTATGGAATAATTTACCTCAGCAGAAGTTAGTTTTCTAGATCGATATGCCACTGGATGTAGCTGTCCTGTCTCCTTATGTCGCGGTGACAACACCCCTCCAATTGCCAAGTCAGTTGCATCTGTCTCAACAAAAAACGGCTCTTGAGGATCAGCATGGAGAAGGACTGGTGCAGTTGTAAAATCTTCGTTCAAAGATTCAAAGGCCTTTTGTGCAACTTCCAACCATTCGAAAGGTACTTTTTCTTTAATAAGCGAGTAAGTGGGATTAGCTTTTTTGAAAAATCTTGGATAAATCTTGTGTAGAAGTTTGCAAAACCTATGAAGCTTTGGACTTCTTTGACTGACCTTGGAGGGTTCCACTCCATGACAGCTCTGATTTTCTGTTTGTCCATGGTGGCTCCGTCTGGAGTGAGCACAAATCCAAGAAATTCTTCAGATTTCACCCTAAAGGCACACTTTTCCAGTTTTACGTACAAGCTATTTTCCCTCAGTTTCTGCAAAACTCCTCTTACGTGTCGGTCATGATCCTCCACAGCATTCGAGTATATCAATATGTTGTCAGTATACACGATTGCGCATTGGTCGATGAAATCTTTTAAAACATCATTAATGAAATGCTGGAAAGCTGCTGGGGCATTGCACAAACCATAGGGCATTACTTGGTACTCGAACAGCCCAAATTTTGTTCTAAATGCCGTCTTCCATTTGTCTCCTTCACGTACACGAATGAGGTGATAGGCTCCTCACAGGTCTAGTTTCGTGTATACTTGTGCTCCTTTAACCTGGTCTAACAGCACCGAAATCAAAGGCAGAGGATAGCGATTTTTTACTGTGATGCGATTAATTGCCCGGTAATCAATGCAGGTTCTCAGTTCTCCTTCTTTCTTCAGTACGAAGAAGAGTGGTGACGATACCGGAGATTGGGACGGCCGAATAAATCCATTCTTTAAGTATTTCTGAATGTAATCCTTCAAATGCTGATTCTGTTTTTCTGTTAGGGCATACACTCTACTACAAGGCAGATTAGCACCTGGTTCAAGTTCTATTTTACAATCATAGGCCCTATGGGGTGGAAGCTTGTCTGCCTCAGTTTCGTTAAAAACATCGTGAAATTCTTCATATTCAGCTGGAACTTCAGTTGACTGGATAACACAAACAGTTGCACTTCCTTCACACAGGAACTTTGATGGACTCTTCTCCCTAAGCGGGTCATCTTTTTTGAAACAATTCTCTTGACAAAATTTTGAATCCATCTTGATTGTTCGAACACTCCAGTCAATTGTGGGTTTGTATTCAGTGAGCCATGGAAGACCTAGTATGAACTGAAATTGGGGTGCATCATCTCAAATTAAACTGTAATGTTTCACAATGTCCCTCTTGGAAGATTAGTTCCACCGGCTCAGTGTGGCTCACAATGGGGCCCGTAGACAAGTTTGTCCCATCAACTGCTCTCACTGCTTCGCTCTTTGTCTTGGGTAAGGCTCTTAGACCAATGGTTTCTGCGAATTTCAAGTCGCAAAAATCTCCTGTTGCCCCTGAATCAATCATTACGGAGACTTTTTTTAGTTCTTTTTCCCTAAAGTGTAGAGTTACAGATTTTGTTAGACGAGGGGACGAAGAATGTAGAGTATTTGCCAATTGATGACCTTTTGGAGTTGTTATAGATTCTGCACCCACCAGTTCAACTCCGCTCACTGGTGGTGCTGCAAGTTTTCCTTCGGTGTTATCTTTGGTCTTCTTTGACAGTTCCTCAAAAATGTCCACTTGCACCACAATATAAACACAATTTGCTCTGTCTCCTCTTCTCTCTCTCTTCCTTCGATAAGGGCCCTCGAATAGTTCCAACCAGCATGGGCTCTACTCCAGATTGACCTTCCGTCATCCTTGTGGTCTCTGTTTTTGCTCGATGAAATCGTGGTGCACTCGGGCGAAAATCTCTTCTTTTTTCCCCTCTCCTTTCGTACTGACGAAGGTCTATTTCAAAAACCAGATCTATCAAGGCTGATATCTAGGTGGGCCTGTTGGGTACTTGTGCCAGAGCATCTTTCAATTCGTGCTTCAAGCCTCTGTAGAAGACTGCTGCTCTTTTCTCTTCTTGCCACTCTGTTTCGACCACAAACTTATTAAATTGAGCTAAATAAGCTATTAAGTCTCGGTTACCCTGTTTTAATTTCAATAATTCATTATCCGTTGCATGCAATGCTTTTATTCTGTCAAATATCCTGAAAAATTCTTTCTTAAACTCATCAAAATTGTACAAGATTGGGTCGTTCCTTGTGACTTAGGGCATTGACCATGCCGCCGCATCGCCACTAAGATAGGAGAGAATGAAGGCTACTCGAGACTGTGCGTCGGGAAAAATTGCTGGGCGGCACATGAAATGGAGGGTGCATTGGGTTAAAAATATTTGGGCCTTTTGTCGATCTCCATGGAATCATTCTGGGGAAGCTAAAGGAATCACAGGAGATAAGGAATGAATTACTTCAGTAGTGATTTTAGGGATTGGGTTCTGAGTGGTAGTAGATTCCTCCCCTCTTCCAGATAATGGAAAACCGTAACTAATTCCTGTAATTAAGCTATTTAATTTCAAGCCCAAGTCTAATCTCAAGTTCCTATTTTCCTCTCTTACTCCAACTAATTCATTCTGTATGCCTTCCAACACTTCACTTAACTTGCTGAAATCAAGGCCCTCCGCCATTCTACTCAGACACTGAATTTTCACGTGGGCACTTCACTCTGTCAGATCTGTCAGATGGCCACTAAGATCAGCGAGGGAGCAGAATGTTGGGAATTTTCCCAATGCCCACCTCCGAACCACCGCCACTAGATTTATACACTTGGTAGACGACTTGGTCCAAAAGGGGGGAAAGGGGAATGGGATTGAAAGACGAGACAGTCAAATTCTCCTGCCACCTCGTCTGCTTCAGATGTTGAACCTTGCTTGGTCTTGGAAGGCCTCTTCAGGAGCTTTCTTTCTGCAAAAACGTTTATCAAACATCATATAATGCTTCTCTAGATTCCTTCCACCTATTTCTTATTTTATTACTGCCTTAACCTTACCTATTAGCTTTTGGCTGAGCGCCCCTCTTCCTTCTATTATGTATTTGATATCAATTTTACTAGCTTCAGTAATGTGGTACTTGTTAAGTAATTAAATGTATATATACAGTCATTTGCCATATTCTTCACTTCAATAAACTAAACTTGTAAAACAGTCTTTATGTTTTCTTGTCTTTAACAGGTACTTGCGCGACCCAGGAATACGTGAAGAACTGCTGCCTCTCTCGGGAGTCAGGTAAGAGATGATTACTCCGTCAGGTTCCTTCTTAACCGCTGCCTTACTCAGTAGTTCAGGTAAGAATTGATTGCCTCGTCATATTCTTTCTTAATATTCTGTGAAGCACTGCGGGAAACACATGAGGAGTTTTAAACAGAATTCGAGAATGAATTTCCCACATGTGCTGGCTCTGCCAATTGATTTTTCGGGATGCTATTCAAATTATTAGTCACGTGAATAACTCCGCCCAGAGTTTTTGAGGGAAAGATTCCCTAACTGAACTTGCTGCTACCCAGGAGAATTACAACAGGTATGCGACGAGAACTAAACCTCGAAGAAAACACACGGCACAACAACCCTGACTAGCTTTCTCGACGCGACTTGGGAAACGCTGCTTGTCTGTGAATCACCTCAGGTGAAGTGCGAAGAGGCTAGGGTTAGCGCGCTGATTATACTCTCTCTGTCTCGCGCTCTGTAGAACTAGAGCGCTGCCTCGAGAGTGGTATTCCGGCGGCCATCTTGGAATTTCGAGAATTCCAACTTTTGAACCAATTGACCTTTGTTAGCCCATTCTTGGCCGATTTCTTACTCCTGTGTAGAATTATATTTAAGTTTAAACCCTGTGACCTTCCAGAATTCAGTTGAGTTCTAACAGTGCACGGGCGACACAAGTCTTTGATCAATTTGGCCATACATTAACCAGTAGCAATCGTATAAGAATGCATCAGATACCCCTAGTTTTATGGTACCTGCCTCTGCCTGGCCTTAATTTGCTTATGCCTGTTCCTCAATGCTGAATTGCTATTTTTGTCCTACCATGGCCTGAACCTGACTTGCTTGTTGATGGTGTCTGATCTGAGACTTGACTAGACTGGTTGTTTTCCTGCCTTTGATCCCGCATATTTTGGATTACGAATTAATCTGATGAGACTTCCTCCTTGGATTAAATCTATATCAGTTGAAAAATTGCTACTGCTTAATATCTGTCCTCTTCTATTGTCATTAGAGCTCACATTAATAGCCCTTTCAACATAGTGAACTATTGACTAATATGTGAATTCTTATTGGGGCATGGAAACTTTCCGATTCACATAAGACATTCTGAACCTCTGCATTGTTTCCTTAGGTATATCATGGTCTCTAGAGGAAGCATTTTAGTAAAAGTAACTCTCCTCCTAATTTACCATCTATATGCGAGTTGTGATATCCAAGCTGTCCACTGCTTGCCTATCTCTTTCAGCATCAGGATCTTTTAGGTTCTTGATTCCACCCTCCGTCTTTTCAGTTGGAGCTTCCACTGGTCTCATCTGTTAATGTCCAGTTACCTCTTTTGTTGGATGGTGAGTGGTTATTGCTTGTAGGACCAGCAGACCTGATACGTATGTATCAATGGCAGGCTCCCTTCTAGCTGAACAATTCAAAGCAAAAGTTGACAAAAACTTCTATTGCATTTTTTCTCGGCATTTGCACTTATAATAGGCAAAGAAATGTTCCCAATGTTGGTCATTCATGTGTATGTGTTCATTGAACCTTGAACATTTTGGGCATGAACTCTTTTTAGTCAATATTTACTTGAAGAACTACTAATTTTATATGGCTGCAGTTTGAAGGATTCCAGGGCAAAATTGCTATGCTTCTTTTCATGTTTTTCGTACTTCAGCAGTATATAAATGAAAAAAGCTATTGGTAATTCATTCAACAGAACCACCACTTCCAAAGGCATATGCGATATTCACAATAAATCCCATCTGTGTTCATTATAGTAGTATCCATTGGTTTCTTGATCACCATTGTCAATTCTCCTTTGACATAATAATCTAGGCTTTAACCCTGTGTTTTATTTAAAAATGGAAGCTGTGTCTATTGTCATTTAGCTTCTTGGCCCAATAATTGTCCTGTTCAAATGCTTTAGACTTGTTTGGGTTATAGTATCAATGAGGTTTTAAAGTGTACATTTCTTTGTCCTGGTCAGAGAGAATTCAAGTCTTTATGTTGATTATGACTGAGATCCCTCACTAAGTAAAAAGGAGTATGCTCAGAGGTAAACATGATTTATCAGTGCATTTGGTCACCTATTGTCACACTCAGCAACATTAATGTCATCAGTACAACAATTGGATTGGTTTCTTCACAAGGGGACATTGAACTTGCTTAATCCTATTGAGCATCATTGTAGCATGAGCATGTGAGCTCTTGAAAAGTAGGTGACCATTTTGGACAGGGAAGCTTTATAAACCGTACCACCCAGCCATGACTTGCTGGGCAATTCGATTCATGCCTACAACTGGCATACTTCAGGAAGGAAACTCTCTTCGGCAAAATTCTTCTTGAAAATGATGTTAGACTTTGCGGAACAATGAACCAGACTTCAGTTTATCAACATCGTTCCAGGAAAACTGAAACATTAGTGATTCTTCATACACAGCTGCCTCACCTGTCTTCAGTCTTCATGAGTACCTAAGGAAACACAATCATCAAAAGTGACACACTTGCTTGAGAACATAATTCAGTCGATTTGTAGAAATAATTCTTGCAACCGTACATTAGACTCTATATATATATTTTTTTAAAAATAAGATCAGAGAACACCACAGGTGTGACAGGTGTTGAAACATCAACATTTTAAAAAATTGGGAAAAAAGGTATTATAAAGGAGTGACTTGTGCAAAAAACTGATCAAAGTAAAAATCTTAGTTCAACAGACTGTACAATCAAGTGTGTGGTAAGATCAACTTGTGAACATTTCAGCAGTCATCCTAGTACTTTTAACAAATGTGTTTCACCAAAGTTTTATGCTAAGATTTGTAACAGGAAAGCAATGTCTTTTGCTGCACTTTTGATTTAGTGCCTATTGTCTGTCTATCCTTTTAGTATCCTATTAACACTTGAACACCTTTCACCTCAAACATATCACAGTAATGTTTTGATTGTGTCTCCATGAAGACATCACCTTGGAAGCCAAGACGTTGAGTGCACCTCTGCCAGGTTGATAGGAGTAGTTACTGTAAACATGGCCCCTCCAACTGCTTGGGCCTCAAAAGCATTCTCTTTCTATTTTCAGATCAAGGAAAAATCAGAGCACATCAAGAAAAATACTTATCACCATTGAAAGAAATGTTTCATGTTGGATAATAATACATTACTACTGTAGCAAGACATGAAAGGATAAAAAACGAATGTGGCTAATCTAAATGCCTATCTGATTGCCACATGCTGCTGTACCTGGTTGCATCTATATTGTGGCCACACAAGCACTGTTCCTGTTTCTGTTGTTAAATAGATGCTGGTCATACTTGCAGCCTGACAGATTCTTCGAGACAAATTAGCAATAACATGTCTCTTCACAAATTGTCTGCTACTTTACAAAAAATAAATACCTTCCGTCACTCCAGGGTCCATGAGGCTCCTTTGGGAGTTGGAGGTAGGCAGGCAAAAAACAAATTGGTTATATAAGTTAAAAACAACAACTATATACTACAAACTACTGTACTTTGCCACAAGCACGAATTAACATAACAGGGAACATATTAAAGAAAGAAAAACTAAAACATAAAATGAACTACTAAAGAACCATGACAATATCTCCTAGCATTCAACATTTAAAAGTGGCATAAATGGTAAATAATCAGGCACACACATTGGCCCCACAAAATGGTTGTCTCCCGCATAGCAAGCAAAGAAGGAGACATGGAGAACAAAGACACATTGTTCTGCATATGACTCACACACAAAAAATACTGACTGATCAATCACAAGGTAAGCAAAGAAGGAAGCATAGAGAACAAAGGCAAATGCCTATGACACACATAGGCGCACACTGGCTCTATAAAAAGATGGCACATGGCAAGCAAAAAGGGAGACATGGAAAAGAAAGAAAACATGGCTGTCCTACCCTAGCTCGAGCCTCTCCCTTCTTAAAAAGAAAAACTTACAGCTCTGCAGAGAAAGGATTTCAATAAGATATTTATACCCAAAATGTGAGTGATTTCAACTGTGTATTTTGGCACACCACAAGTAAACAAGAAACAATATGGAAAAAAAAATATAACAGCACAGCAAAATGAAAACAGTCAGAAAGTATTAAAATTTACTTTAAAATGTCCCAAACACAAACAGCCCTAGTTAACAGTTACCCACGCAGAATCAAGTTACAGAAAACATATTAATCCAGCATCTCACACATACACAATGACACACACACTCAATGGGGAGAAAGGACATGAGGAAGAAGGTGGCTGAGAACAAAGGAAAATGTTTGGCTCTATGGACCTGTACTTCTGCCCCCCCCAACCCTCATTACAAACAGGTATATACAGACAAAAAAATAACTACAATTGCACACACACGCTGTTAAAATAATATAAAGGAACCACTAATTCAAAATAAAATAAAAATACATTCAAGGCCTATGGCTGATTAGACCCTAAACAGAAAAACATTTTACTGTAATGAGACATCTGGAAGGAATTTACATAAACACAAGAAAAAGGAGGAAACATATATGATTCAACACCTTCACCATCCCAAAATGTGAATTTATTTACGTGCTTTATCTAATTCCATATGGGCCTGTCTGTATCCTCTACTCCACACTCCAGGCGACCCGGAAACAAAGAAAATTATACAAATAAAAAAGGAACGAAAGTAGTGGGGCCTGCCTTCACTCAAACAACATATTTTGCAAAGTACTGCACTGAACATGCTTGACTTTCTAAAAAAAAAGGTGATAATTCCAAGGCTGGATGACACAGCAGAGATTGGAAACAAAGGATGAGCAAACTTTTCCCTTCAGAATCCAGATTCAAGTAGACCAATGGCTGAACAAAGAGCATGGAGGAGCCTTCAGGACAGGAAGATGCAGAAAGAGGAAGTTGATACTTAATGTGCAGTAGCCTCACTCTGTATGGGTGGCACATCATCTGATAAACAAAGTACACATACATAAAACAAGTTACTGGAATGGGCAGCTCGAGTAAAAAAATCTACTTACTCTGATTTTCAAGTTAGTTTTATTGGTTACTACATTAAACAACTTCTGTTCACCATCTGGTCGATCATGCTGTTCCAGTGATCCTACTATAGTATTTTACCTGATCTGCAATATCAATTATGTTATGTTGCATAATGGTGTAATCTCAGGTATTGTGTGTTGCTTCCATTATGTGAAATACCAAAGGTTATGCAGGATTACACCAGTAATCTACAAATTAAACCAAGGCCTATTTTTTTACTCGCAAAACCCATGGGATAGTATTGCTGTTCAAATGTCCCAAAAATAATGGTGTATACATGCTTTTATGTACGCATAAATTTCGATTGAAACCTCCTTAATTTAGCTCCCAAGCCACCCTGAGCCCTCCTCTCTCAACTGCCCAGGCCCCTTAAGGTTTGTTGGGTAAATCCCAAGACATTCGCCTACATTTCGTGAGCTGCAGCTTCTCGGTGCCCAACATTGCAGTGAACGAAGGGCAAGAAGGTAATAAGAAGACAGACTTTGTGCTGTCTATTTACTGAAACTTTAAAAGCGATTTTCCTCTACCCTTGACTGCCTCTTTTTCACCTGTTTTATTTGTGGGCTTTATAGTTTAAAAATTGAAGTTTTACCTGCCTGTGATTGTCTCAATTTAACTGTTGCATTGTGGGCTTTGTAGTTCAAAATCTGTTGCTTTGCTCCTGCCCATGACTGCTAATCCTTGTGCAATTACTTTACTGAAAGTTCCTGGTGCTTATTGGAACTTCCATGTGCTTTTACTTTAATGGAAGTTCCTTGTGCATATTGGAACTTCCTTATGCTTCACGTTCTTCTTGTGAACTTTCTAGTGCTGTTCCCGTGTGCTGTGCTTTACTACTAGCTCTGTGTGCTTTCCTTCATGGGGAGGCTCCCTTGTGCTTCCCTGTGAGCAACCTGCCTGGGGCGCCACTCGTTACACCGCCGTGGGCCCGAGGTCTGGGCTGAGCCCACCACCGCTTTTCACAAGCCTGAAAGATTGCAGTGTCTGTGAGGGCGCTTGTCAGAAAAGCGAGCACCACAGAAGTACTAGGTGTTGCCTTGCATCCAGCCACCAAAGTCAGAGACGTGGCCCAAAGAAGGAACAATGCTTATCACAGCCCTGCCCTGAGCAAGGCGTCATGCTGAGGGCCCCAGCATATCCTTAGTGAAGGCCGACTGCAGCGGAGAGCGGGAATGCTCGCAGAAGAAAGGAGGAGCAGGAGTCTCAGAGAAACACAGGGATGGCGCACTTCAGCCAGCAGAGGGGAAAACTATGGCACCTCCCGCTCCGTGCAGCCGGAGAGGCCTCACTGCAAGTTGCCAGCTGGTCCCGACTGGGGACCGAGTAAGTGCCCTCTCCCACCTCTGTCTTGAAGCCACTCACAGCTGCGCCGCCCAAGCATGGGCAGCTGTGATTTTACCTACTGTGGGGAGGCATTTCTTTGTGTATTACCACACTACTGGTGGTAGTGCGCAGATGTTCCTGCGGCCTGGGCTACCTTATAAAATCGATTTGCTTAGCGTCAATGTCCGCATTTTTAAGGTCGGCCTATTTCCTAACTTTTTATGAAATAGATGACCTATGAGTATTCATGCAATCTAGAAACGTGGTTACTGCCTTGCCCTAAATGGTATGTTGATGACAATTGCCTAGTGGCAAAGTGATTTAGATGATTGTGATCTATTTGTTTTATATACAATATATGAGATATCTTTATATAACCTTGTGTGGAATCTCTTTTTGTGGTATATTTTGTGTCACTGGTGTGTGTGTGTGTTGCACAAATGCTTTACACATTGCCTCTGGGATAAGCCTGACTGCTCTGCCATGCTACAAAGTGGGTGAGCAGGGGTTATCTTTGGTGTGTAACTCCCTTATCCAGACTAGATTTTGGGGTTTTGCCTGGCTGCGGTGCAGACAATAGCAAACCAGAAACCCAATTTCTAACATTGCAGAACCTGCAGAGCTCCAGAGTGTGGATTAAGCCTGTCTATCTCCAAGGAGAGTCTGAATTGAGGGGAAGCTCCCAACTCCCTGCCCAGCAGCCTGAGCTTGCTGGTTGGCTCTTTAGCTCCCAAGCAACCCTGAGCCCACCTCTCACACCTGCCCAGGCCCCTTAAGGTTTGTTGGGTGAACTCCAAGAAATTCACCTCCATTTTGTGAGCTGCAGCTTTCCTGTGCCCAACATTAGTGAACCAAGGACCAGAAGGTGGTAAGAAGACAGACATTGTCCTGTCTATTTCCTGAAGCTTTAAAAGGCTTTATAGCTTAAAAATTGAAGCTTTACCTGCCCGTGACTGCCTTAATTTATCTGTTGCATTGTGGGTTTTGTAGTTCAAAATCTGTTGTTTTCCACCTGCCCGTGACTGCTTCAATTTCACTTGTGTGGGGACTCTTAGTTCAAAATTCGTTGTTTTTTACCTAGCTGTGACTACCTGATTTTCCCTCAAAGCTTCTCCCCTAATCTGTGCTCAGACCTGTGTGTAAGCAATCCACCCCAGCTCCCTTTTGTCTTAGCAAGTGAGTGAAACAAGATTAACCCCTCCCTGTAGCACTCATTTTTTTGGCTAGGAGAGTCAGTTGCTTAAGTGTAGAAAAGCAGTATTGTTAGATGCCTAGTTTAGGCCCTTACCTGCAGAACTCCAGAGTCTGGATTGAGCCTGTCTGTCTCCAAGGAGATTATGAATTGAGGAGCAGCTCCCAGCCCCCTGCCCAGCAGCCTGTGCTTGTAGTAACACACATCTTATATATGCTGATATTGGACATTACATCTGTGCGCTGATTGGTGGCTGTATCTTGTGTTTCTATTGGGCTTAGGGTTAGTGTTCTGATTGGATGATAAGTCTAGGTTTCTGATTGGTTCCTGGCTCACTGATTCTACTGGACGTAGGGTTTAGGGTAAGAGGTCTGATTGATGAATAGGTTTAGGGTTTTTTTTGTTTGGCTTCTGGAGCTAGGGTTTCTATTCGCCCTAGAAATTAGGGTTTGATTTCTGATTGGCTTTTAGGACTAGGGATGTGATTGGCTGTAAAGTCCTGGTCTCCTATTGGTTCTAGGGCTTAGAGCTAGTGGTGTGATTGGCTAGGGTTAGGGCTAGGGTTCCCATTGGCCTAGGGGTCACCTTACCACTAGGGCTATTTGAGGTCAGGGTTCAGGGCGTCTCAGCTCGGGTGTTGAGGCTAAGGGCAGAGAGGACAAAGGCAGCTGTCTGTTTGGGACTGGTTGGCCCTAGGTCCAGAGATGCTGCCCATTAACACATTCACCAGCACCCACCCTACCCCATCCACATACAAAACCAGATTAACACACTCACAGCAAATGTACTCTACTCATTTACTACAAACTAACCCTACACAAATTTCAATGTGTCAGCACCCACTACAAAACCCCACAAAGCACACCTTTCTACCCCAACTACCACACATTTGCATCTTCACTTACACACAACACATCACTCTATCCTACACCAGTTACCAACCCACTCATCATGAACACAACCCAAATCCACACCATACCTAACTATATCCCATCCAGACACACACTCCCTGCTCTAATTACTCCTCAGAGATCACTTTTTGTCACCAACAAACCTATAGTTAGCCTTCCATCTTTTCATCCACCAACACCCTCCTCTTCTTTTTACCTCAATAACACAACCACACAACAGTGACACTCTGATGCACCACACATATTACTTCTTTTAGCAATCAAATCTAACACAAACACTCTAAACACTTGTTGATCCCCTCTCACACACCACAAACACTCTTTTACCCACTAATCCTGTTTGGGTTCCGGAGTAGCATGCTACCCACAGAAAAGTGCTTCAACACCTCAGGGGTAGCAAGCACTATATAAATGCAAACTCTTCTATCCCTCCACTATCCTTTTCAATCCAAATAACAGACTAACATGTCCACCGCTCAAATTAATTTTCATATTTCACTATACTGAATCACCACTAATCCTTTTTGGGTTCAGAGGAAGCGCGCTACTCACCGAAAAAGCACTTTGACGCCTCATCAAGGGTAGTAAACACTATATCAATGCAATTACAATTACAATCAGAATTAATTTTTTAGCCCACTTGTTTATGTTCCCATTAAGCAAAGAGTGCTTGTTTAGCAGTTTGTTGAACTAATCATCGATGTAACTAACCATAAATGATTCACATATTATTATACAAGGGAGTTCAACAGACGTAGAGGATGGGACAAGTTATGTTTGTAAAATTAAAATGCAACACAAAAATTAGCTAGTAAATACTTTCATATCCTATACAATAAAGGTAATGCGATTAAGATGAAGACACTACTTTGCAAACTCAAAATCACATGCTGTCCTGCGCATTTCCTCGCACCCGATGTCATTAAAACTGGGTTTTCGTTTTGGGAGATTGCGAGAAACACTAGAAAGGCGGAAATTTGTTTATTTTGGCTGGCAGGTTTCAAAATTATGTTTGGTGCTTAGCACATGTTGCTCTTTTTTCAAACATTCATCTGTGGTATTTACAATCTATGATGCACACATGTTTGCAAATGCCAGGTACAATATGCAGTTAAAACATTGAAAGATTTTAAATGTATCCATTCATTACAATTGATAGTTTTTACCTTACTGTGAAAGTTAGCCCCATTCATATCAATGTGTGGCCTATTGAGAAACGTACACACAGCGTGGCATGACTATGGGAAACATCCTTTACCACGATCTGCCTTTACAACAAACACAAACTGCGACTTTAACAACCTTTCCTTTGCCACGCAAATTGTTACAACAACTTGCTTTAGGGGGCGCGTTGTTGGACTGGTGTTGAATTTTAAGTCCAACACCTTCCCTACTGCCTTCCCTACTGTTGCGTATATTGGAGTTGGAATAATTAGTTACACTGTTTCAATGTCCTGCACACCCCACCCCCCAAGGCAAGTCATTGTAACAACTTACTTGGTAAAGGAACGCGTGGCAATATTGCAATCTGGGTAGAGACTGCCTAGTAAAGGCATGCGTCGTAAATGCATGCAAGGTTCCTTCATGCATTCATCATGGGTATATAAATAATAATGGAAAAAAGTCATCTTGTTAGGCTTGTCTACATACATTCGAACACAGAGATGGATGCGAAGCAAAGAAACCAAACACCAATGAGCTACAAATGTAGCTTCCATCTAACATTCTGGAAACACCTTTAGTCTGCCAAATGTGTAAACTAGTTGTCGTATGTACAGTACAAATGTGTAAATCTCTACTGAAAATTATTTTGATGTGCATTGTTCGTAACAAAAATAGGGATATTTTTCAACCACTACAGAAGGAGTTTCATTAACATTTCATTGCTATGCCTGCTCCTCCCAGGATAAAAATGCAGCTCATATCGGTGCAGACCATGGAATGCTATAAACAGAGGAATCTCAGAGGTGCCAAAATAGAGCAAATATTAGTATCCATCAGAAGAAAACATACAGGCACACCAACAAAGGCTTCTACAACAAGGGTATACCTAACTGCACTATTTCAAAACCAAAGCCTGTAAAATATATCTTAAAAGATTCCTAACTAGGAAAAATAAAAAGACGTATGGGCATGATGTACTTACTACTCCATTTGCAAAACTGTCTTTTTGCGACTGAAACAGTATTTTGCATACCAACCTATATCCTAAAATGTCATTTCCCAAACTACTGAATCACAGGGGGTTTCAGATTGACCTGTGTGATTGTCTTTGTTCACAAGGATGGTGGTTGACAAGGAACAGAAACGCACCATTTATAAGACTGCATTCCAAAATGGAAAAGATTTTTAAAGTTTTTTTTAAATCAAACCGTCTTCCTTAAAGGAACCAGTGCTGCTTTTTTTTTTTTTTAAGAAATCTGTTTTGCAAAATATATGGGGGAGCAGGCAGAGGTCCACTGGACCACTGCCTTCTCCCCTGTGGCCCTGAGGCTGTCAAAACGATTCCCAAAGAGCAAGGGACCCTTTCCCCTTTTACGAATAAGTTACCACTCAACTCAGGGATATGTAACCCATCAATGGTTTGCAACTGCAATTACACTGCAATGTAATTTATTGATACATTCCATTGCATATAGTAAATAGGAGATATAGGCCCTCTTCACCCCCCCCCCCTCTTATTTGGGCATAGAAACTAGTTTTTGTTCTTAGGGAAAAGCCCTTGGCAGTTACTAACCCTGTGGTTTTGCGAACTGCAGTGTTTACAATTGCAAAAGGAGTTTGTAAATGAGGCCCTATGTACCTTTGGTGTCTGTATGTTGGAAAGAGTTGTTTTTTGGTCAAGTAGGGCTTAACATTTAATGCATGTATTTACTTCCCAAATGAAACATAAATAACAATATAACAATAACAGGGGACTTCTACGCTGCCTTCTTTATAAATGTAACATAGTTCTGTCCACCGTAGTCTTGGATGCAGTATCAATGTAACATGCCAGTGTTGTCTCCCACCTTATGTGTTTCCAATTCCCATGTTCTTTCAGACCTGCAAGAACTGTTAGACCTGGCATTCTTGGTGTGCTTTCCCATGTATTTTAGCCTCTACCTCCTGTCTTTTTAATGTTATGCTGGACTTCGTTTTTGCTAGTTTTGGCACTCTGGGCACTTTACCACTGCTGATCAGCGCTAAAGTGCAAGTGCTCCCTCTGTAAATCATGATTCTGATTGGTTCTCCGTGATTCGCATATTTGATTTACTAGTAAGTCCCTAGTAAAGTGCTCTTGGTATGCCCGGGTCCTGTACATTAAATGCTACTAGTGGGCCTACAGCACTGGTTGTGCCACCCATGAGTAGCCCTGTAAGATTGTCACAGGCCTGCCATTGCAGTGTCTGTGAGTGCAGTTTTAAACTGCCATGTCGACCTGGCAAGTGCATCAATGGAAAGAAATAGGGAGCCCCTGAAAAAAGATCACGGTTGCAAGGGTAGGGAACAATAGAACAATGCAATGAAAACCCCTTTGAAGAAAAAAAGAAAAACCCTTTGGCAACCAATAGAATATTATAAAATTACACAAATACAGGCCATGTGTGAACAAATTATTTGTGGTATTTGTGGTTATTTTTTATAGATAAATATTTGTTTTATTTATTATTGTCGATTAAATATTTTTATCAACAAAAAGAAAAAAAGAGGAAAAGAACATAACCCATTAAATATAACAGATACATTTGCAACAAGCTCATTATGCTGAAATTTCAACTTTACAGCAAGAACAACGACGACAATAGAAACACAAATACATACATGTAATACATCACCAATCTAGTGCAAACATGTACCATATCGTATAGTACATATAAAATTCAAACAATATATATACAAGTTAAAATCGTGATATGTAATAACTCTAATAATTTTTTGCTTTCTAAATATTGCAATTCATCTGTTGAATAATGCAACAAAAACTGAAGAACGATTACAGTTTTTGGTCACCGCTCCCTGGGTGAGCGCAGCACCAACCTCGATGACACTGCAGCCCTGATCTCACCAACGCAACCGCTTCTCGCTGACATCAATGCCGCTGCATACACCATGGACGAGGACACCGACTTCGACAACACTGCAGCCCTGGTCTCACCGACAACAACGCTTCTCGCTGACATCAGCGCCGCAGCCTGCACAGTGGCTGTGGACACTGACTTTGAGAACACCACATTCCTGGTCCCACCGATGCCGCTTCTCGCTGACATTGATGCCGCTGCTTGCACCATGGCTGTGGACACTGACTTCGCCAACACTGCAGCCCTGGTCTCACCAATGATGACACTTCGTGCCGACCCCATCTCCACGACCTGCACTGTAGCCGTGGTCATCGCCCTCAATGACACCGCAGCCCCTTGTCTGCTGATGGCAGTGCCATTAACTCTAATGACAGTGATCCACACCGATGCCATGGTGCTGACTGCACTGAGGCCACAGACACCGCCTCGTGAAGTGCACAACGCACAGCCCGTGACAACACCACAGCCCTGGCACTGCCGACGTTAGCGCTCCTGACTTGAATCTCATGGAGTTTGATCTGCAACGCATGTGACTTCAAGGTCTCCCAAATTCTGCACCGACGTGCAGCACTGACGCCTTGTGACTCCAGTGATGCCTAACTGCTGCACTTCCCTGCAAGGTCCTCGAGGTCCCTTCAACTCCAAGGTACTGTTTGCGGGTCTTCCCCGACACCATAGCCAGCCCTCGACTCCATCAAGGTTGGACTGATCTGTTGAATTTGTTGGTCATGATGCTGTGATAGCTCTGGTTGACCCTATTGACATCAAGGAACTGTATTTTTGCTTTATTTTAAAAAAAATCATATCTTCGCTTGTGTATGGTGTTTTTTTTTTCGTTTTGGTCTTGTTGTGAGTAGATAAATATTGGCTATTTCTTTGAACTGGTGTGGTGTCCATTTTCTAGTGTTTTCACTGTGTTACTATGTGTGTTTTGTACAAACACTTTATACATTGCGTCTGAGATAAGCCTGACTGCTTGTGCCAAGCTACACCGGGGGTGAGCAGGGGTTATCATAGCTGTATATTCCCCTTACCCTGCCTAGAAGGAAGGGTCCCTACTTGGACAGGGTGTATACCACTGCCAACTAGAGACCCCCATTTCTAGCAAGAACAATTAGGCCAGTGCTCAATAATCCCCTCATGTACCTCTTGTGGACATTATCACATAACATAAAACTCAAAATATGAGCGCTACATAAAACTCAAAATAATAATAATAATAATAATCCTCAATGTTTTGCCCTTGTTCAACTTCTTTCAGGCAGATTTGAAAAATAGAAGATTTGATTTCTTTTGTATTAATTTGGACACATGTATTCTGCAAACTAAATTATATATGTTTTAGTTTAAAATGTTTACAAATTGATAAAGTTAGGTGCAGTTGTATGACCAGAAGCCACAGTTTTATGATTCTGAAGTATATAATTATTGAACAAGAACTTAGGGCCTGATTTAGAGTTTGGTGGATGAGTTACTCCATTGCAAAGGAGATAGACATCCTGTCTACCGTATCAGAAGTGCATTATATTCAATGGCACTTATAATACAGCGGATGGGATTTCCAGCATGTCTGTGACAGAGTAGCCCATCTGACAAAACTATTAATCAAGCCCTAAATCCAAAACTTTGTATTTATCCCTGCCTTTGCTTGAAATAATAGTTTACATATTGGTTGAAGTAGCAGATTTACAGAGTGTTAACACATTGGTTTACAAGCATATTCTTTATTTGGAAGGGGATGGACCAAAATGGCTGACGGGTAAGGAGCTCCGGCCGGGAGCTCCCGGGCTAGGGATCGCCTCTTTGGCGAAATATCCCAGAAAATGGCCCTTCTCGACTCCACCACCCCTCGGGATCGGTTGATATCAACACCGCGATTCTCCAGTGCCGCTTAGCATCTGTCCCCGACTGTGACAAAGCTAAGTGATGAATTGAAGAGCCGCTACCACCACAACCCTAATAGGCGCCCTGCTGGAAGAAAGCGGCTTCGCCAAGGCGGCGCACCTAAGTCGAACCCGCTGCACCGAGAGCAATTTTAACCCTGCAGCTGGTTAGGGAGAGCGACTGATATTGGAGAATGGATATCCCCACTAAAAACAACCAGAACGGCGGCCACTGTCCGTGATGCGAGGAGAGAACACTGAGTAATGGGTGTCCTCTCTTCTTGCGGCTTGATCAGAACAGGAGAGCCTACCCCCTTTTCTGGAGCTGCCGGTCCTGGGCAGGAGCTCTGTGAATGCTTACAGCTGAGAACGGAGGTGAGCGGTTGATGTTCCGCCGCAGATATGCAATGGTGATCTTGCCATTGTCAGCGAGCATTGTTTGGGCGGCCTGACCCTAAGATGGCGCCCATTTGTGAGGTATGAGGAGCGCCTCACCTTTCCCCTGCGGGGCTGCACAATGGAGTCTTGTAGCCTGGACAAGTGTTTCAGATGCGGTGCCTGTTGTTTATTGTTTATTGGGATTGATCTGTTGCTGGGCCATTCTCGCTAACACCGCTTTTTCTCATGGGTGCTGAGCCTGTCCCCAAGATGGCGCCTGTGTTTTAATAACTTGGAGTGTTTTACGAGTGATATGTTCGTCCGTAACTGTTTCACGGCAGGCACTGGCCATTGCGGATGCTTTGACTGCTGATGGGGAGGTGCGCTTGGTTGGAATGACTGATTTCTCCTCCACGGTGATCTTTGTGGGAGGGATGCCTGTCCCTAAGATGGCGCCTGTGACTCTGTACTTGGCGCTTTCAAGCAGGGCTGTGACCTTCTGGTGGTGCTGTGGTATTGATACCGAGGGTTTTCACTTCTCTGTTGCTCCAGGCTGGGAAACTCTTTCATCTACACTGCCAGTTTCTTGGTAGACTAGCCTGCAGAGTTTTTGACATACCCCTGAAATGGGGGCCGGAGTCTGTGTGCTCCTCACGCCGAGTGAGCTTCATCCAGCTGGGGAGAGATGAGTACCAGATAGCTGGAGGTTGAGGCGGGCGGCGTTCCCCAATACCAACTGAGCCTGGTATGGCTGATGGAACTTTGACGATGCCCTCTGGCAGAAACCTTATATGTTATACTGACCGCGGTGCCCGAGCAACATGGCCGATGCCCGGTGGAGCTGTATTGGCAGCTATAGGGGAGATTGACTTTGGTTTCACCGCCTTAGCCATCACCTACCCAGCCGGACATTGGACATTGTTTTTCCTCGTCTCTCCGCTGTGTCTCCTTTCCCTCCCCCGCCCTCCCCCGCCCTCTCCCTCCGTGATCCTGTGGATGACTCCCCTTTCCAGCCCTACATAACCTTGTTTGTTTTTCTCCTACACCCCTGTCGTGTACCCTCACCCCCCACCCTCCCTCATGCTCCAGATAACTCGTATATGTTTTTATTCTATGCTTTGGTAACAAATGTAACTTTGTGTAACTTGTTCTCATGTAAAGCGCTCTGATACCTCCGGGTCTAGCCAGCGCTATATAAAACTGTTCAAATAAATCAAATAAATAAACACTCTCGTTGCTGTTATATTTATGTTTCTATAGCACACGTGTCGGTATGACTCTTTGTCACTTTATTGCCCTCGTAATTCCCCTCTTTAAAGATTTGACCCCAATAGGGAGCACAAATGCTGGGGTGATGAGCAGATTGAAACCTTTGCAAGATAGTATCCAGTGCTGCCCACAGTGCATATCATTCTACACCTTTAACAGGCAAGGTGAATCAAACCAATCACCCAATTTAGAGTTCTCTTATGGTTTAGCTGTTCTTTGACCGAGTACTACTCTAGTCTGACAGTGAATGCTTGTGTATCCTCCCAGTTGCGCTACCTCAAGTACTTAACCACTTGACTTGAGTCTGCATTGACTTTAAATCTCATGGAAAGAGATAAAAACATACATCCAGGTATGCAATGTTTCACTAATCATATGTATCCTCAGGAACATTGAGGGCCCTTCCCAAAAGTATGTTGGGGTATATAAAACATACACCTGCAGTACTCTTTTAAGCACCCTTATATGCGTTTGTGAATCAGCCAGGAAAAGTCCAACTCCCAATTAGTAAAAGTGCAAAGAGGGCAGAGTGTGTTTTATGTGTGCAATTTGGATATGAATAGTCCCTGAATATTACCATTTTATTCCAGATGTTCTCAAGCTATTACCACAGAAGAATGTTTTTCCATGCTCCAAACATTTTGCCTGTTTCCTCCATTTTGTTTTTAAAGGTATTTTTGTTGGCCTTAGGACTCTGTGCACTTAACCACTGCTAACCAGTGCTAACATCGAGTGGTGTACCATAGACCCAGGGCCTGTAAATTAAATGTTACTAGTGGGCCTGCAGCACTTACTGCGGCACCCACTTTAGCAGCACCTTAAAACATGCCCCAGACCTTCCATTGCAGCCTGAATGCAGTTTTAAACTGCCAATTTGACTTGTCAATATAACCCCCTTGCCAAGCCTTAAACTCCCCTTTTATTGCATATAGGTCACCCCTAAGGCAGGCCCTATATAGCCCATAGGCCAGGGTGCATTGTAATTAAAGGTTAGATATATACATTTAAAATGTTACATGTCCTGGTAATGAATAACTCCTACATTTGTTTTTCACTACCGTGAGGCCTTCCTGTTCCATAGGATAACATTGGGTTGGCTTATTACATTTAATAAGTGCTAGCATTTGATGGGGACAGATAAGTATTTCATGTTTGGTATCTATGAAATTGTAATTGGAAATCCTCTTCAATGGTAAAGTCGGGTTTTTTAAATTACAATTTAGGAAATGCCATTTTTAGAAAGTTTGCATTTTTCTGCCCTTTGGAGCCTCCAGTCTGTCCTGGGTGATGTGACTTGGTGTATATGGCCGTTAGACTTTGTGAATTCCTCTCAGACAATCACACAATAGAGGGCTTAGGTGTGCCTGAATAGGCATCTGCTGGCAGGATGGATAGGGGTCAGAGCTGGGACAACTCCATTTGCAAGTGAATAGCCTGTGCTCTGCCTTCACACAAAGGGTTTGTTACCACTGCATTGTTCATGCAGACAGTTTGGAGCCAGGGTAGGGGAGTCAAGAAATTCCAAACTCTTCAAAGAGAAACCTCTAGAAACTTTTCCTAACTTCAAAGAAGGCATCAGATATAAAAATAGGACTCTCAGACCTACTCTTCAGTTCATTTTCTGGACCTGCGTAAGGAGTCTCAAAGAACTGCCTGCTGCTGCGGCCTGCTGTGTACTCCACAAGACTGCTTTGCTGTACCTGAAAGGACTGCCTTGAACCCTCAGAGGCCTGCCAAGCAGCTTGAGTCCTACTTCAATACCTGAACCCAAGACTATCAGACTGACTCCAAGGGCTAGTTTTCTGGCCTCCTGTTCAGAGTAACAGAAACATAACAGGCTCCCCCCACCTTGAACCCACACCTGGACCCAGCCTGAGTGAGCCCTAACCCCCCCAAGAGGTGACCCTCTAGTCCTGGACCCCTGCGGGTGGTGCTAAATGTGCCCAGAAAGCCCCAATCTGAAACTTGGGACTTTGAAAATGTTTGGCTAACTATTGCTCTGAGACCTGAGGGAAGACCATGACCTACCTGCTTGCCTATCTGCCCAAAGCGCATCGCCGGCCAGCCTGACTTCCTGGTAGCTCTAGCTATGTTTTTCTCCACAGCAGCAACTACTGTTCAGTGGTCCTTTGCTGAAAGGTTATCGCCCTCCTGGAACACTCGTTGGCTACAGCCTCCTGCCTCATCCCGCTGCAGATTTTCAACTTCCAAAAAGTGACTAAGTCTGAATGCAGAAATCTTCACTGGTCCTTCCTCCAGCGGATCGATGACGCTCCTTCCTCAGACACTGCCTGCAGCCTTTCTCCGCTGAACTTTTACCTTACTACTTTTACCCGGTCTCGCCCAACCAGATACCCGAGGTTGGCACCTTGATCTTTTAGGCCAGTAGTTCCCAAACTGTGCGCCGCGGCACCCCGGTGCGCCGTCAGAAGTCACGAGGGGTGCCGGGCATTTCTTGGGAACGTGGGAAAGGTTCTGCTCTATTACTGTAATTTTAACTAACCTAATGCTTTTCTTTCATTGGTGATGCGACTGCCTTTCTTTTTCATACTATAGCTCCCTTATAAAGTCATGCACTTACCTTTTTTGTAATGTGCATTTGCAGGCCCCGAGTAACCTATGTGTGAATGCCAGGTGGGGGAGTTACGGAAGTCACTCCGGTCAGCGTGTGGATTGGTTTCAATGAGTGTGACGTGTGACAAAAAGCGTGCGCGCTTAGGCGGGGCCAGGCACAATCAGGACAGTGATGCTGAGCAAGTCTTATTACTGCCGTCAGCCACTGTTATAATTGGAAAATCGGGTGAACATGACATGTGAAGCGAAGGGGTCAAATTACGACCAGCTGCAAGTGTTTCTGGTGTTTTGGGGGTGTGTTTGAGATTTCTGCCTAACTGCTATGTACGTTGTATGCTTTCCTGCCACTGAAAATACCATGTTCTCAGTTGGCTTGCCTTATTTTTCAAAGTTAAGAATCCAAACTGCTTACGCTCTATTCTTTCAAAATCTTCACCTTTCTGTGTGTACTGTAAAACAAAGCATTGCAATGCAGTGGCACACGCATGTTTGAAAACACCCACACATCTGTTGAAATGGGCTTATCTAAGCAGATGGATTTTTTAATGTAATTTCGGAGTAGTTGAAAAACTATTGAATGATGGGCTGCGGCTATTATACTTGAATCTTGTTTACTACAGCCCGGTGCTACTGTTATACACATACAGTGCTTTATTTGAATTGAACGCAAGGTGGATGCAGTGACATCTTGAGCGTTACGTGCAACTGGCTGCATGTTAATTAAGTGAGAACACAGACATCTCCTGCTGCAGTCCAATTTACCCACTGAGCTACCTGCAAGGAAATGAATAGGAAAGTTCAAAGTAGCAATTATTATTTTGAAATATGATGCCTCTTATCTAACCACACACAGTTCTAATACCAGCACCAAACTACTGCAGCTCATGGTAATGAAGGTTATTATAGGTCAGTCAGGAGGTTTGCAGGGCATCGTGAACGAGGACACGATAGGTAGGAGAACGTATTAATTTCCCCCGGCTGTGATGGAGCAGGCAAGATGTTTTGTGGCATTCACAGGAAGAGCCACCAGTGAATAATAATCAAATTATTGGTGCTGATATTCAGTAAAAAACTACCGTCTTGTTCAGTACACTACATTGGATCAAAACTGCTTAGTAAAGCATACACAATAATTAGATGGCTTTCTTAGCAAGGAGCAGAATGAAGTCCATTGAATATTGATATTAGGGTCATATTTTGTTCATGCTGCTATACCAGTGTATGCCTATGTCTGACACACCAATCTGCACGAATCCATTCAGAGGTGAACGCACAGCGCTGGTGATTTCACTGTTCACACTTTGGGAATGTTTGATCTAAACATGACATGTCCTGCCAAAATTACTTCAATCATTAAAAAGGACTGATTTCGTACATAGCACAGGTACAGATTCACAGCGACATATCTACCTTCCAAGAATGAGCCTTTCCATGACAATAACAAAGTGCACTCTTTGTACATGGTAAAATAAAAAAGGCTGTTTTCTTGATCATAGGCTATTGATCGTGGTAGTAGTCACAGTGGGTTTACCCTTTCAGTGCTTTCAGTGTTTAAACAAAATGAGCAAAAAATATGCGGCGTGAGAGGAAAATGGGGTACTCCTTGGCAGCAAGTACCACTACTATGCTTTGAAAACCTGTATTGACAACATATCCAGGAATATTGTGTAATGCCCCAAAAAGATATGTCAGGTTTTACCCAGTAACGTTGGTATAGATTCCCTGCTGCCGGTAATGAAACAGAAACCACAGGTTAAAATAAATAATTTTGCAAATCTGGACACCACATTTTCTTGGTTGGACAGAACTGTGCTGTCTAAACGAAAATAGATTGCCATCTTGCTATAAAAAAAAACTAAAGAGTACTTGTAGTGACAAAGCCTTGAGCTGCGCAGAGACCTCAGCAGTAAAGGAAAGAGTGAGTAGGTCTTCGAACCTTGACTCGCGCACTGAAAGGTTTACTGAAGAAAGTTGCTAGTCTCCGCTGATGTCAAGCAGTTAGCCCAGAAAACTTACCCTGAGATCAGCACTGCAGAAGCCACTGGGCCGATTTTTTTTCATTTCACTTATCTTTTCTTTCCCTGATTACACATTAGTTTACCTTACAATTCACGTCAATGGTATGTGTTTGCCCACAACACCAATAAGCCTCCATACCAAAAGTAGTTATGTGACATAGCATTTTCTCATTTATTACATCTCCTTCTTAATCACTGTACATTCCAGCGCCTGTGGTCAGGCTTACATCACCCCACCTGAAAAGAAATTGACATGATGGGGAGCCGCGGCAAATGGGCAAATATGTCAAGGGAGCCGCGGGTCGAAAAAGTTTGGGAACCACTGTTTTAGGCACTAGATTTCGCCTAAAACCTTTTAAAAAATCATACCTTCGGTTCTACTGATTGGAATTTTCTCATTTTGTTGCCAAATAATCAATTAAAATGTACTCTATTTTCCTAATTTGGTGTGGGATTTTTCTTGTGCCGTGTTTTTACTTTATTGGTATTTGTGTGATGCATAAATATTTACACAGGTTAAGCCTGACTGCTTTTTTGTGCCGAACTACCCAGGGTTAAGCACAGTTAATTTAGTGACTTTTGGTGAACTGCCCTGACAGTGATTGTGGCTGTTGCTTGACCAAGGCTCACAACCCAGGCAACCAACAACCCAATTTTTCAGAGCAACCATAAAAATCTCTAGATATAATTGGGTCTTAAGTGAAGACTTAATGCAGAGTCAGAATTCCTGACAAAGAAGTTGAGGCCACTGCCATTAAAGTATAGTTGGAGGGGGGTTAGTAGTGTTTAAAACAACAGGCACCTTAAAGTGTAGGTGAGGTGGCTGCTGGTAAATAAGCCTTTAGAACCCTTGCATGTAGAACCATTCTTCCCGATTGTGTGATGCATTTAATGTAGAATGCTACAGGACAATTTCATGGTGTTGTCTCTTTTTGTATATATTCTGTGTGTAACATGGGATGCTCTGGTTTTAACTACTCTAGTTTAACTTTCATGGGACCATATTTAGAAGTATAACATGCCTTTTCTATAGGCCAGTGTATACATTGTTTAATACATGTAGCCACAGCCTTTTACACTTCAGTTTTACTTTTGTTTATATCTGATGGATATGCCATACCCCATTCACTATCAAATGATTTAGAGCAGGACTGCAATTATATATTTTTTTTTCATTGTATTGTACAGCATGTACAGTTTAAATGTCTCAGTATTCTTTCTTTGTATCTCATCACAGTTCCAAGGTTTTGACTTTTGTTGTTAGGCGATGACTGCAAAACATATTTTTGTGAGATATCGACATCCATCAAGCTGGCATTAAGATTAAGCTCCTCATTTGGGAATTTGTGTGGGCTCAGGAAATAAAGCAATGTTGCAGAAGCTCATATCTGCAGATGAATTCAAGAACTAATTTAAGATGTCATTTCTTCCTTTGCCCCTTTGTGCTGCAAATGACAATCTAAGTTGTGACTTTCTCATATTTTTGAAGTTGTTCGTTTCCTTTTATTATTATATCTTAATGAATCATACCAAATAAATTAATTTCACAATCTTCTGGCCTGGAGGGTACTTTATACAGGTCATGTCATTATTTAACTTATATTGGCGAGGTCACTCAAAGTTTCATGTACACTGAACACGATTATGACTGTCAAATTTCTTTTCAGATTGTGATGGCTCTGCAACATGTTTGTAGTGCTTTATTAGTTTATAAAAGGCTGTGTCAAGCGTTCAGATAACTTAATTTTGGCTCTGGCTGGAGCCTGTATGTCTAATGCACTGACTCCTTGGCTCCCACCCAGACAATTACTGGCATCGTGCAGAAAATGAAGACTGTTCATAGATCCTTACTGCACCTTAAAAGTTACATTTATCCTGAAAACTACCTCCTAATGGAAAAAACAAGTGCTAAGAAAAAAGTGTTTTATGAAGTGGCTGACTACATTTGGTATTGTTCCCTATTGCTTTGATTTGATGTCGTGGCTAGCTAAACGCCAGCTTAGGTTGAATTTGGAGAAGATGTGAAAAACGGCCAAGAAAATAAATGTGTTTCCGTCCTGCTCCCCGAATAACAGCTTTCATTTAAACCTTTCATTTCAGGCACTGTTCCAAAGTTTAGGGTCGATTTTTGAAATCAGCGAACTTCCACATCGGAATATAATATCTGTAAAGTCATGTTACGTTATGTTAAATTAAATGATAATGTGCATGAATCACCCCCAAAGGGGTATCTCAAAGCAGCAGAGACCAACAAGCAGGCAGCCATAGTATTAGAATAGTTGAGAAGTTTTCTGAAAATACTGTGATCAGTGCACTCTTGTATTTGACTAGGAAGTTTGTTCCAGTAGCGAGGGGCCAGATACGAGAAGGCTCTGTCCCCAGAACGAGTTTTCTTGATTTGTGGTACCGTAAGTAGTGACTAGTTCATTGATCTTAGAGTCCTGCCTGGCAGGTAAAGAATGAGTTTCTCCCCTAGGTATCTGGGTTCCTTGCCATTTAGCGCTTTATGTACTATACAGAACATTTTAAAAGTAATTCTTTTACGCACCAGACTCATTGCATGAAAGCAGGTGCCAGTGGTAGCCACTACCTGATCTTTCATAGCAAGAGGCTGGTCCAAGCGAACGCCCACGTTTTTCACTGAGGATTTGGGGGAAGGTGCAGCTCCCAGTCCTGAAGGCCACTAGTCAGGTGACCAGAGCTGCTGTGCAGTACCAAAGAGCATAATCTCAGTTTTGCTGGTATTTAGCTCGTGGTGGTAGGTAGTAAATTGTAGAACATGATGCCAAGTAATGTCTTAATGGAACGATCAGAAGGCTAGTGTATGTCTGAGAAAACTAGGGGGCATATGTACAAGGGAAGTGGCGGAGTGAGTTTTTTGGCCTTCCTGACTTAACGCCTCACTCCGCCACTTCAGAAACTCAGGGCTACACCATATTTACAAGAATATGGTGCAGCCCTGCGTTTCCCCCTGCTCTGGCACTACACTTAGCAGCCTAGCGTCAACACTGGCACCCTTGCACTATCTTGCAAGGTTGTCTGCAAGCAGGGGAAGATTGTTTATGTGCAGGAAGGTCCCCCTTTCTGCACATAAACAATCTTTAAATGCCGTTTTGTAACTTCTGTGTGTGCTGCTTAATGCAGCACACACAGAAGTTGCAAAACTGCATTTTTTAAAAATGATTGTTTATGTGCAGGAAGGGGGAACCTTCCTCTACATAAACAATCATTGGCCTTTTCCTGTTTTCAAGGGTGCTGCACAATGCAGCGCACATGAAAACAGCAAAAACAAGGAGAAATGAAACATTTCTCCTCGTTGCGCCAGGGTAACACCAGGTTTTCCCTGGTCTTAATTCTGGCGCTGCCTCCTATTTATGCCTCCCTTGTAAATAGGGGGCAGCGTCAGAATCAATGGGTTTTGCGGTGTATCGCCCACAGCAACACCCATTGCTCTCCCTTTTCCCGCTAAGCATAGCGTGAAAGGGGGCCTTATATACAAGGCAGCAGTAAGCCACGTTAAATGGCTTAATGCTGTCTTGTAAATAAGGTGAAGCCCCTATTGCCACAGGAACGTCGTAAAAAGTGATGTTCCCGTGGCGATAGGGGCTTGTAAATATGCCCCTAGTTTTCCAGTTTCACTGACATGTCTTTTGACCTTGCCTAGTTTTATCCACCCCACTGAAAACATTTCTCTACACACTCTAAAAGAATTTAGCTCATGTGCCGCTTTCCAAAATGTTTTGCAACAGTATCTCTGCTTGGGTTAGAAGTATGTAAAGAAGTTCATGCGTGAGCAAAAGTCATTGGCAATGTATGCTAATATCTACAACGTTTTTGCTCTGTTCCCCAAAATTGCAATTCCACCTCCCATGGCACTCCCAAAGGAGCTCCCATATCCCTCATGTAACCAACACATGTAACTGTAGATAATCTGGGCAAAGAACAGAGTGTCCAGAGCTGTGTCATCTTCCCCTGTACAACTCAGCAGAGGTTGATCCAGTGAGTCAAGATTCGTCATTTGCAGGTACAGGTGAAACTCTGCGCATATTTATGCTTTAAGAATTTTCCCCGATATGCCCAGCAGTTAAAAATAATGACGACTATACTGGCTAAATACAAATGATAACTTAAACCAATAAGCACCACTGGACAACAATGATTTGCTAAAGGATGCAATTGAACTTAAACAGATTTCTTTACAAAGTATTTGTTAGACTTGGCTTTTTCAGCGGGTTCACCACCAGGCTTTTCGCTTCTTGGCCTCCTGTTTTTGGCCTTATTTTGTTGGTTTTAGGACTCTGTGCACTTAACCACTGCTATTCAGTGCTAAAATGCATATGCTTTCCATGTAAATTGTGTTTATGGATTGATGTTTCCACAATTGGCTTATTTGATTTACTACTAAGTCCCTAGAATAGTGCACTATGTGTGCCCAGGGCCTGTAAATCAAATGCTGCTAGTGGGCCTGCTGGACTGATTCTGCTACCCACACAAGTAGCCTTTCAAAGGGGTCTCAGACCTGCCACTGCAGTGTCTGCACATAGTTTTCCTACCATGTCAACCTGGCAAGAGGACCTACTTGCCAGGCCCAAACCTTCCATTTACTGTCATGTAAGGCACCCCTCAGGTAGGCCCAAGGCAGGATGCAGTGTATGTGAAAGGTAGGACATGTACTGGTGCATTTTACATGTCCTGATAGTGAAAGACTGTGTATTTCGTTTTTCACTACTGCAAGGCTATCTGTCCCACACGTGACATGGGAGTTGCTTTGTAACACCTTACAAGCATAGCTTTCTATTGGGACAATATAGAGAAATGGAGTTTAGGTTTCCTGAACTCAGGAATTAAAAATACATTTTTAGTAAAGATGATTTTGATATTGTGTGTTTGGAAATACCACTTTTAGAAAGTGGGTATTTTTTTGTCTAACCATCTATGTGCCTCTGCCTGTTGTATATTCGCTGTCTGGGTTTTAGACTGACAGGGGCTGGTTTGGCTTGAGAATCACTCGTTAGTTTCAGGTGTGGGACTGTTCTGCGCTCTCACGCTCTAATGCAGAAAGCGTACTTTGCTATTTTTAAACATATTTGCGCTGCCTTTGTTTTACCGTAAATACTTTACTGTGCTCGGATCTTAAAACATTTTATACTGTACGTTGCTCGGTTTTTAAAACATTTAATATTGCATGCTGCACCTTACCTAATTTTCAGTCCTTTGCCTGATTGCCTGGCGCTTTCCTCCCGCGACCTGCGATGCCCATAAGTAAGAGCGGGCCAGCCCATTGCAAGGTCGGCGTGCGAGTTGTTCAGCACAAGGGGGATAAAACCAGCATGCTGACGCGACCGCGCAGCTGATGGGCGCAGCCAAAGGCAAGCCCACCTGCGCCCGGAAGCGCCCGGAATATGCCATGCGCCAGGACCCCTGCCCGTTTTTCCTGCATAACCTATTCCTCAACACAGCTAGCTACAAGCCTACAATAATGGTACGCGCTGCAATTCAGCTAGGTGGGCCGGGGAGAAGGGTAATCATGGCTATGGGTGCACTTTGTGCGGCTTTTCATTAAGTGACACCATTGCCCATAACTTTGCTTCAGCACCCACCCGTTGAAAAGAGATAAGAACTCACCAGACCCAGGGAAGGAAAGTGACAAGGCTACCTCAGCTCGGCACTCCCCACACAAGCTTGTAAAAAGTAACAATAATAATCACGAAGCTGATGTTGGCTGTCTAAATGCTATACTGTTAAACACGAGATTGGTCATCAAGCACAAATACGAATTTGAACACTTACTACAGACCTCAAACCCAGATTTGGTTTTCCTTACTGAAACCTGGGCTACTGACTCTTCGAAGCCTGACTGGGCTATTGCTATACCAGCAGGTTACTCCCTGGCCAGTGTAGAAAGATCAGGGCAAAAAGGGGGTGTCATAGCAATCATTTATCGATCCACCTTTAAGGCCACTTTCGCGACATGCCAATTGCCAGGAGCGGAAGCTATGGACTTTAATATTAAATTCCTTTCCTGGCATGCTCCTATACCGGCCACCGGGTCCAAAAATGCTGTTCTTACAAGGTTTACAGACATTTATAGAATCATGCTTAAATTCTCTAACATTCACAATATTGGGGGATTTTACCTTCCACTTAGAAGCGGACAAGAACTCAGACACAGCCATATTGGTGGATAATTTAGAAGGTTTCGGTCTTAGACAACTAGTTTCGGAACCTACACACAAGGCCCAACATTCTCTTGATGGTATCTTTACCAACAACCCTAATATCTCAGTTGGGAAAATACTACCATTAACATGGTCGGATCACAATGCCATCTTCTTCAAACTCACTTATCAGGCGAGTGATAGGTTCCAGCCAAAGAACCTACCTCCTGTTAAATCTAGGCCATGGCATAAAATCAGGAGAGAAGAGCTAACAGAGTTGTTGGATATAAGTCCACCGCTGCTAGGGCCAGATGTTAATGAGGCAGCTGATAACATGGAAGGATGGATTAGATCAGCCATTGATCAGTTGGCCCCGTTAAGACTAAATAAACAACGGCGAAAAAGGGCTTCTGCCCCTTGGTACAATCCAGACCTTAACGCCATAAAAGTCAGGTGTAGGAACTTAGAGAGGGTCTGGAGGGTAGATTACAGCAAACTATAAACTTGCCTTAGAAGGTATCAAAAATGCGAAAAGGAAGTACTTTACTAGTAAAATTGAGTGGGCTAAAAACTCCTCAAGAGAGCTTTTCAAGACGGTCACGGAGTCGGAGCTATCCAAACTAAACCAAGAAAATCAATTTGTTCCGGACCAAAGTTTTTGCGACAAGATGGCAAGCTTCTTCCAGACTAAAGTACAACTGATCTACGACTAACTGGTAGAGAAATTCCCGACCTCCTGCAATACCAGTACACCTGAGCCAGCTGACTTAAACAGGCCGACCACTGCAAGTCAGTTCAGCCCCTCTACCTACGGACTGAACAAATGATCTGTTACTAGCAGCAAAATCCGGGTCTCCAACAGACCCTTGCCCGCCGGCTATAATACATTTGGTCTCGAATAAGATCAGTAACCAACTCGCCCTACTTCTAAATAACATCATGAGATCAGGAATCTTCCCCACTTATTGGAAGAAGGCATGTATTAGGCCAATCTTAAAGAAACCCATATCTTGTCTACCATTAGCGGCAAAAATATTGGAAATATCTATGAATCAAGATTTAATGGGCTACCTGGAGCTTAATAACATACTAGACCATTCTCAACATGGCTTCAGACAACAGCACTCCACTGAATCAGCCCTAATTATGGCTACCAAGGAAATACGTAGACAACTGGATGGCGCAGGGAAGCCCATTCTGATCCTACTGGACCTCTCAGCTGCATTAGATACCGTGAACCATCAGGTACTAATTCAAAGGCTGAAGGCAATAGGAATCAATGAGGTGGCTCTTAGCCTTCTGGCCTTGTTCCTCGTGGCAAGGGAACAGAGGGTGTGCGGGGACAACTATCAATCAGAGAGATTATCCCTCCCCTGTGGAGTCCCCCAGGGGGTCAGCTTTGTCCCCAACACTCTTCAACATTTATATGACACTTCTGGCTGAGCTAACCAGGGGGCATGGGTTCTCATGGATGTCGTACGCTGAAGACACTCAACCTGTCATTTCCATCTCTTCAAGTTCGGATACCGTTGCTGCAAAATTCCATGGCTGTCTAAAACATATTATGGATTGGATGCACCAGAATTACCTTAAACTAATTACGGGAAAAACAGAGGTGATGGAGTTTGGGACTGGGGCACCGCTCTGGAACCATGAGTGGTGGCCGGCGGATGCCGGTCAATGCCCAGTACCCGCAGGAAAGGTCAGGAACTTGGGAATCTTGCTGGACGATCAACTAAGTTTCATTGGCCAAATTATCAACTTACATCAGCCTGCTTTTTTCAACTAAAAGTCCTACGGAAAATGTTTCCCTTTATCCCCCCGGAACTATGGATATCGGTTGTAGTCGCTTTGATTCTTTCACGGATTGACTACTGTAATGCCCTCTTTATGGGCATTAACAAGCGCCAACTGTCCAAACTACAATCTTTGCAAAATGCTGCAGCTAGAATGCTGCTAAACATTCCAAAGTTCCATCACATCTCCAGCAGCATTAAAACACTTCACTGACTGCAGGTGCAACAGCGAACTGAATTTAAGGCTTTGTGCCTGGTACACAAAGCCCAGTTTGGTGGAGGAGCAGCAGACCTACAGAAACTATTCCAGGAGTATATTCCTGAGCGTAGTCTTAGATCTGCTAACAAAGGTCTAGTCCAGGTACCTAGAATACAAAGGGCTAGATGGGGAGGTAGAAGCCTGACATATCGTGCGTCCAAGTTATGGAATTAATTACCAGACAACATCAGACTAAAACCCTCCAGACTTCGGTTCAGGAATTTGCCGAAGGCATGGCTATTCACCAGGCAGAAGTAAGGCACTCCTCCTGTGCTAAACCAGCTTCCTGCTATAGCACCAAATCACCTCGGCATTTGTGCGCTCTATAAGCCTATTACTCACTTACTTACACTAAACAGACACCAGGGGGGATTGAGGTGTGTCCTGCCTTTCCTGGTTGACTCATAACCAGGCTGAATAGACCTGGCTGCATTTAGAGTAGTGGGAGGAGTTGTTGCTTGCACCTGAATGGACTGTGTCTTTCTTCCACATTGCTGTCTCCATCCCCTGGAGTGAGACTGGCGTGAGCCAGACAGAACTGGATTATGCATGCCAGTGGAACTTTGTTTGTGCCAACTTCAAAGGGAAATGTGGTATAAATATTGGGACCCTGACCCCAGAACTAAGGAACCTGCCAGGAAGAAGAGCTGGAAGAGCTGTGAGAATAGACTACCACTTCACTGCATGCTTTGCTGGGTTGGCCTGCAGTTGCTGCTTCTGTCTTGGGCAGGGAAATGACTGGACTATTCTTTCTGCATTCTAAGTATCTCCAAGGGCTTGATGTAGAACTTGCCTCCTGGCAGTCTCAGGGAAATCAAAGACTTCAACATCCTCTGGGTACCGTCTTCTGGAATTGGATGCTTAAGCTGCCACAGAGAAAAAGGTAACCACTGCTGGCTCAGTGACCTGAAGGCACTGCAGAGGGCACTACGCACTTCACACCACAACCCTGGTCTCAGTGACGACGACATTCGCCGCCGCCACCGAGACGCTGCTTGCCCTGTGACCTGTGGGCACGGCACTCTGCACAGCCTCACTTCATACCACTGCCTGCCCCGTGACCTGTAAACACTGCTCATGGAGAACACAGAGTGCTGTCTCGCTTCGCACCGCAGCCCTGGTCTCACTGATGACGATGCTCAAAGCTGAATTCGACACCGCTGCTTCCACCGTGGTTTAAAGAAACCGCTCGTAAGTGACACGATGCACTGCCCCGTCCCACACTGCAGCTTTGGTCCACTGACGCCAGCGCCATCGACTCCAGTTCGCCATCCAATGCCGCTGCGTGCACTGTGACCTGGGGGCCCCACACAACACATTGCCCCGTCTCGCACCGCAGCCTTGGACCTACCGGTGATAGCGCTTCAGCAACAACCACACAGCTACTTGCTTTGTGACCTGTCAGCACTGCAATGAGAACCGCCCTACTTTGCACCGCAGCCCTCATCTCACCGATGTCGATCGACGACCGTCGCCGAGCTGCTGCCTGCACCAGGTCCTGAGGGCACCGCACGTCGCACCACTCCACTTCACACTGCAGCCTGACTCCTGCCGATACTATCGCTCCTGACTTCAAACTCACTGTATTATTGTTTGTTATGTGCAGATGCTTTACACATTGTCTCTGGGATAAGCCTGACTGCTCGTACCAAGCTACCAAGAGGTGAGCAGGGGTTATTTTAGATGTGTAATCCCCTTAACCTGACTAGAGTGATGGATTCTGCCTGGCTTAGGTGCAAACCCTGGCCAACCAAAAAACCCATTTCTAACAGTATTTCTGTAGATGCTTAAAGACCCATGTGCTAGCAATTACATCCAAGATGGACGAATTATAACTAGTCGGCTACTGTAGAATTTTCTTCCAGTCACGGGCACAAAAACTGCTGCCCATGTGCCCATTGTTAAATGAAACTAAGCTTAAGGCAATCCAGTTGTATGTGAAAGCGTCTTCTGTTGCTAACATTTATAAATATGACCCAGGAAGATCCTGCACATTTACAGGAGTTCTGCGCTCCTACGTTTCTTACACTTTGACACAAAAAATAACACACTTGTTAATTTTGTGTCTGGGTGCAGCAAATGGCTTGCCAGTTCGCATTGCCAAGACAAAGAATGGTACAATGGTGCAAGTGAGAATGCAGCGCATATAGTCCCCTGTTTCTAACAGACAACAAAAATACTGTTGCATCATTAACACAAGGGCTTCAGTGTTTATACAGCACAATACAGTAAGGACTTGCAGAATTCTTAGCAAGTATTAAAGTGTTGAAGTGGAGTTTTAAGCATTTGCCATGACTAATGTGAATAGATCTGAACATCAATTATACAAATACGGGGCTCGAAACGCATACATTTGCACTATCAGGAAGGTCTTATGGACATATATTAAAATCGCAGAAATATCTAAAAGTGTTCAACAAGGCTTTAACAAGGGAAAATGTGCTTACTTCTCAAAAAAATATCACATTGCCTGTGTGAACTCATCAAATGTGTTGGATCTTGTGAGTTTCTCTAGGCATAGGATTTTGTGCTGGAAGGATAGGCTTCCCATACACATCTTATGCTAGACAGCGCATACTCAAGTCTGTATGATGGTATAAGGCTGTATGTCACGTAAGGTAACCTGCTTGTGTGCAAGTGGTGAAGATGACACTGGCTGCAGGTCAATTATAATAGATATTGCTGCTCTATTTTCCTACTGGTGCAGCTCAGAGTAACACAGTTAATGCCAAATTTATCAAGAAGTTGCGCAATGCAGGACAGCAAGTAAAGTTGTTGCACTGAGGTGAGTGGAACAGCACCATATCTGCTCTCCCTACAATGGTGCACTTTAGGCAGACATGCACCAATGCAGACACATTTGCGCCCTAGTGCAAGGGTCTTTGTATTGACTGAAGCATGTGATTTGTACTGAAAGATGTCCCATACCTATGCTATAAGGTGTTTCCCTCTTTGTATGCATGCAGCACACATGAAAAGTGGAAAAAATGCAGAGAAATAAAACTATTCTCCTCATTGGCCTGCATTAAGGAAACATAGGATTTTGCCGCAAATCCCTGTCTACTATTCTTTGTAGGTAGGGATGTGTGTCACAACTCATGGGTGGTTACACGGTAATGCCCTCCATGCACCACCCATGGAACACCCCTTTGCAAAGTAGCACAAGTCAGAGCATTGCTCAAATTTGCATTTCTCAGATTTACAATAGTTTATTTTCTACATTCTGTTGAATTAAATATTAGTACATCTGGCTTACAGTTTCCATATAAAAGAGCTACATTTCTTGCACAAGAAACAGATTCCCAATACTTGCTAAACCCCACAATCTTGCTGAAAAAAGGTAATTCTGTTTGAAACTCAGTTAAGATGAAAGCTGTCATGAGGAGTGTTCACATGATGTGTGATATCAAAAGACATTGTAATGATTTTAGGCAAAGAAAAATCAAGCAAGAGACTGTGCCGGTAATTTGTATCAGTGTTAGGCCCAGGAAAAATGCAGCCCATCTTAGTCATGTAGATGATTGCTGAGGAACCCTGGCATGTGAACTAATGAGGGGTAAAGGATGTACAATAACATCTGACCATAGTAGTTAGGGTGTAGGTAATATTTTTAACATCTATGGATTTGAAATTTCAACTGGGATAATGCTCTTGACAATGTCTTTGTGATGCACCCAAATTTATCTTTTAGCTTCTTAATTGTTTGGTGTGTAGAATCTCAGAGCTGAAATCTGTGTTTGAACCTTTATCTGCTAAATTAGGAGTAGGTCAACTACAGAATGAGAAAGGAAGAGCATATCCATATCAGGTTGTGATATAATAGATCAGGTGGCTCCAACCTATTTATCGTGAGCTACCAGTATAGCTTGGGCAAAATCCAGGTAGCCCTTGCCCTGCAGCTAGGAAAAAAGTTAGGAAAAGAAAAGATGCTTGGACATTAGAAAAAAAAAAACAGTGTGTGCTCTTGACCTACACCCTGTGCTGTTGAGCTGGCTATACTTCCCAGCTGGTTCTCCTTACAGTGGGTTATACAAGGTCATCTAGTGAGGGGTGGGTCATGCTGCCTGGGCCTGGTGTGAGAGGTGCCATACCAGACTCTGCCCTTCCATTTTGCAAAAGTACAACACCAGCTCTTCCAACTTCATCTTTTCTTGCTCTTACTGCTAGAGTCAATAAGGAGAGAGCAGACACATAGCAACACCTTAGGTTGGCTCTGGCTAGCGCCTAGCACAGTGAGTTGTGGTGGGCTGCTTTTAAACAGTCTTTCCTACTCACTTTTAGCACTTCAGGCCTTTACACCTAATCTACTCACCAGTACTCTAGGACCATGTTGTATGTTGGATCAGTTAGCATGGAACTGTAATGTGGTGACCACTCCAGGATTAGAATGTGTTGACTCAACAGGACAGGACCTGGAGCTGAGAAGCTGGAGTGGTCAGACGTCTGATGGACGGGGTCTCTAGATTTGAGCTTAAAATAAAGAGGATAACTACTCAACCCCTGTGTGAGTCACCTTCATCTTCACATTGGCAACGACTGAAGATGGGAACCTACGTATGAGACCCCATCATCTGCCTTTGAGGTCCGACGACGTGAGAAGTGGCTAAGAAGGGCGGGGAACACTATGTGGATTTCATTCATACAATGCACAGCTCCTTACTTGGAAGTACTGTGGGTAAAAAGTACTTGTGGGTGAGCTAATTTTCTTAATTTGCTTCAGCTGTGTGACGGTTCTGGCGTACACGTGACTACAGCAGGAGCAGTGCAAGCACATGCTAGTTGTGAGCGAGTTCTTGCCTGGAGACGCTGCATGAGGATTCCAGGTCTCACACGTACAGCACGATTATACCTGTAGGTGTGAGTGAGTAATTACCTGGAGGTACTGCACAAGGATTCCAAGCGCACTTGCAGCCACGAGCGAGTGAATGTCTGGAGACTCTGCACACACAGTGAAGCCGTTCTCTGCCACACTGCTCTGTCGGCCTGTGTTCCTGCCAGCTTCGTGGGTTGGCGTGCTGACGTAAGCATGTTGTTACGTTAACGTCGGCGGCCATCTTTGAAAAATTTGGCCTACATTGTAGAATACTCTGAGTTTTAGTAAAAGTGGCGGCCATCTTAAGATGGAACTTTACAGAACACAGAGGATTTGTTTTTATAGCATTTGTTTCGTGTTACGCTCACACATTGAACACTGAGTCATCACTTGTGATACGAACAGTTTAAGCACTGCTTGTCATTGCCTTTGATACGCACACAGTTCAGCAAACAACTTCATGCTCTTGCGTTATGCAACCTGTGACACGCACACATGTCACTTTTGTCGGCACAGTGTGTTATGAATTATCATCTGTTATGTGCACACACTTTGGCTAATAAGTGGATACCGTTTAAGCATATTGCAATCTGTGACACATTCACAAGTAACTATTATTGCCTTGGTGTGCCATTACCTTTAACTTTTCATACTTATCATATAAGTTTACATCTATAGTAGCGTTTTACTTTGAATTGCTCATCAGTTTGCAGGTTAGACTGGGTGTAGTAATTATATGAATGACATAAGGGCGTCTTTGGTTTTGCTGTAGTTCTTTTTTGAGGCAAACATGCAAAACGTCAGTGCTCGTCCGTTTTTTCTTTCCTCTCCTGTTGAACCAGCAATACCTTGGCAGAGATGGAAGAAAGTCTTCACTCATTATGCCAGAGTATGAGGTGCCTCTATTGGAGCTGAGAGGAAGATGTCTTTACTTGTGCGTTGTTTGGGGGTGGAGGGGCAAGAAGCTTTCGAACACTTGCCCTAGATGTCTGTGGAGGATGCAAATGGGCTTAATGAATATGAAATTTGTCTCAAGAAACTTGGGGGCATATCTACAAGGGCTTTATCTCCGCTTTTCTGGCTTAAAAAGCCAAACAAGCGGGAGATAAAACTAACGCCCTATCAACAAGAGGGTGCTAACATGCATAATCGCATGTTAGCACCCTTTTTCCAACGTCTCCCTTTGCATCTCTAATGAGATGCAAAGTGGACGCTACTGGGCGTACCCGGATGGACTACGTTGTAAATATCGCCGATGTTCACATCGCGATATTTACAAGGCAGCCCACAGGATATAGCAGACGTTAAACTTTGGCGGAAACGGCCGTTTTCGCCAAAATCTAACGTCTGCTACAATTCTGACTTACCTATGTTAGACATAGGAGGTGGATTATGCTGATACGACCACAGGGTCAGTATCAGCAAGGTTATCGCTGCTTTGCAGGGAACATCGCTGGAAAACCAGCGATGTTCCCTGCAAACCGGCGATAACCTCGCTATCTCTGGAATTTTTATCGCCCTGGAGAAACGCGTTGTTAATAACGCGCTACCAGGGCGATAAATTCCAGAGATAGCCTGCGTTAGGAAATACGTTGCTAATCACGGCCAGCGATAATTATCGCTGGCCGTTGATAATATGCCCCTTGATCTACAGTATTTACTGAAGTTAAGCCCTGTTTTAGAGCAATATCATTTTAGAAGAAGAATGCAGCATGTTGGGGAGTCAGTGAAAGCATACATTAATGCTCTTGGAAAACTAGCTTCCATATGTAATTTTGGTGCCACTATAGATGAGAGGTTGCGTGATCAGTTTATGTTGAGATGCGTCTTGGGATGTGTCTTGGACAAAGCAAGGGAGGCTTTGTGGTTAAAGGATAATTCTACGCTTAATGAAGTAATGAGCACTGCGAAGTCATGTGAAAATTCACAAGCAGGTTATTGCAAAAGGTCAGTGATGAAAAAAAGGAAACTATACATGTAGTAAAATCTAAAGGGCAAGCAGTTGCTATGGGTAAACAAGATGTAAGAGCAACCAAGAAATCTCAAATTAAATGCTTTAGGGGTGGTAATGTGGTTCACATGGCAAATGTAAAAATTTAAAAGAGTGTCCTGGGTGGAAGCTACATGCAAAATCTGTGGGAGAAAAAGACATTTCACATCTTGCTTTAGATCTGGGAAAAATATGAAAAAAGTGAGTGAAGTATTGTATGACCCTGATGATGAGTGTGAAGAAATGGTTTTAAAAATTGAAAGTCAAGAGGCAGAAGGACCATTTGAAGTGATGAGAATTGATGACTCTCCGGTGCGAATGTTATTTGATACTGGTGCAAAGATAACATTGGGTACCAGAAAGTTAATTTGAGGAAAATATAATGGGTTCTGTAAAATTAATGAAACTGGACATCAACCCTAAGGGTTATGGAGGGCAGCCTATCAAGTTAATGGTCTATTTCTGGGCCACTGATGTTGCTCGGATATGAATTTACCTTACAGAAATGACAAGACAAGAGGCATTTGGCAAAATAGGAACAAGTTGGTTTAATTAAATGCAGTGGCCGGGAGAGTCTTGACAGAGTGCGCTTGAAGAAAGTCTCTCATTGTACAACGTTTTGGCTGACAATATACACATCTCATGAGGTACAATAAAACAATTTCTGCATTCTTGAAAACGCATCTCAGTTGTAAGTTAACAAGTTTGGGCATCTGATAGGAACACAGGTGGCTCTCAACCTTAGGGAGAGCTAGTGTGGGCCAGTGTGTATGTGTCCAGATGTCTGGTGTGGGAAGCATGTGTGGTGTGCATGTCACATCCTGATTTGCTGAGTGTTTCTATCTACATGTGGCATCTAGCTTTGTGGCATTTTTTGGGAATGTGCGCCTTTGGTGAAACGTGTTTTATTGAGGCCAATTTCCTCTGACCTGTTTGTGGTGCAACTATCTATCTGTTTGATAGATCAGGGTTTTCCCTGGGTGTGCATTTATCTTTGGGATAAGTGAGGCCCTACCTGTGATCTGTCACTCGATAGGTGTGGGTTGGGGCCATAGGGCCTGTCAGACCACGTATCTCTGACACTGGGTTGATGGGGCGTTACATTGCGTGAATCAGACAGCAATGATACAAGTTCATTAGATCTTCTGAAAATAATATGGCAGTCATTTTTACCGAAATTCTCAACATTGTGCATGCAGTTGTCACGGCGTACAGCAACATTGTCTTTACTGATATTGACATAGTTATGGATGTCTAGATCAATGCATTCATCAGTATTGTTTCTAGTGGTAAAAACATTGTTATGTGTGCATGGATTATGGCATACATTGACATTGTTACAGCTGGTATAGACACTGTTGTGCGGGCATAGAGTATGGCATACATTGACATTGCATTTATGGGTGTAGAAATTGTTATGCGGGCACAGGTTATGGCATACGTTGACATTGTATTTATTGGTGTTTCCATTTTCATGGTATTCATTGACATTGTACTCACCCATTTTAAACTCCCCCCTCTAGTTGAATTTTCAACTCCTCCTCCTCATATGTCATGACTGTTATATTATTCAAAATTTTGTGTGTGAGTGTGTGTATGTTACTTTTTCCCTAGCAATGTGCATGCTACCTAATTTGAGGACTGCGTTTTTACAGAAGGAAACCCTTACTTGTAGGAAACCACACAACAGAAGTACAACATTGAAAACTGGGGTTAGTGATTTGAATAGTTTAGACACCCATAGGGGGATCCACAAAAAGATACTATGCAACCAGTCTTGCTCCAGACGACCTCCCTCCTTCTTCATGTCGGCTTGCAGACAATGCAGTTCTTGGATGGTAAGAGCTAATGTCCCATTGTCCATATCATTTCTGGGGAAAAAGTACAACAGAAAGCACCAATCTTGGCACACACCCCACCCTCCATCATGGTCATCAAGCCCAACACGTACCGATGTTGAATCACCATAAAGCGGCTGGCTGTCACTTCTTCCTTGATAGCCTTTAACCCCTTCGATGCTCATGACGAGCTCAGCTCGTCATGCTGCGCGGTCGGCCTGTGCGCATGACGAGCTGAGCTCGTCACGACGACACCCGCGATCGGAATGTCCAGCACCTGGGCGGAATTCCGATCGCGGCGAAGCGGTTAAGCTGAGCTCAGTATCATTGATCATCTTCAGCAACTCCCACCTGGTTATTTGTAACCAGCGGGCATTTGCCCTTGTTTGCATGAGGAAGATGGGTATTGATCCTCAGGCATTCACTTGAGTCTCTGTGAACAGTCTAAATTCTTCTGGAATGTCCTTATACTAAGCCCAGCCAAAATAATCAGGAGTTCTTCTCCTTTGAGCCTGAGTTATTTTCTTCTGTATAATACAACTCAGATAGGTATTCTCCAGGGATGACCAGCGTTGGGGTGTGCATGGTCACGATGGTGCAGAGGCCCCGCCATCCGGGTGCATGCTGGGTGTAGGCCAGGTCACGGCATTGCCAGTATATATCCATCAACGTGGAGTTATCCCATTGCAGATCCAGTATGTGCAGTATCACATCACATGTTTCGTTACTGCCCAAAGGTATGGTTCCTTTGCCTCTGAAACACAGAGAATACAGTATAGGTTTCCATATAATTACGGGTTGTCCCTTCCCCTCCAACCATTTGTACCTATTAATCTTGGTACCTATGCTAGCGTTGGACCCCCTCCCATGGGCCTAATTTCCCCCAATGTGATCAAGGTGAGCCGCCCTGCACTGGAATTCCATGTCTTGGTCCACTTTTCATTAAAGAAGGTCATCCCAAATATGTTAAGGGCCAGCCTGGGTCCGCAGACGGAGGCAGGAGCAGATGTATTTGTGCACTGGCGCTGTGGTCTTGCTACCTCTGGGAACCTCTTTTCTACCTATAGTGCCCCTTCTGCACATCCTATCTAGCTTGGTTTGGATGTCGCTAAGTTCGGTGAAAAGATACAGTGCTGTGGGGTTGGTCCTATACCGGGTGATGTTTACTATTGACTTACAGGGTTCTACTCTATTGGGTTGAATCTTAGCCCTGATCCTACACAGGTACAGATGGATGAGGCATTTTGGTCTTTCAGGGGCTATCTCCTGAGATAAGTAAAGCATGTCTGCACCTACGCGTGGGATAACAGTGAACACATGTAGCAAGACCTGTTCATAGTTTGAGTGCATACGATGTTCATATGTTCGTGCCAGCTGTTGTTTAGGAATGCGCTGTGTAATGCGTGAGGAATGCTAGCGTTTGGTTCAGTAGAAATGTACGTGAGTTGAGAGAGGTCCCTGCGCATGCTTTGTAAGAATGTAGAAGTAGAGTTTATGAGATGAGGCATACGTCTAGCTCTGGAGGGGCTCAAGGGCACCCTGGCTAAATAGAGCGTGTACAGAAATTCAGAAATACGTAACTTAAAATGCATTTGTAGGCTGTAGGATCATCTACGGTGAGATGTCTGTTATCCGGGTGCCCAGATGTGTCTTGTCTTAGTGCAGTGCAGTTCAATAAATTTCTCTTAAAAGGTGGTTGCAAAAGTCAATTTGTGGTCTGTGCTACTTGAGCAATTGGCCTTGTGAAATTCCTTTTGAAAGTTTTGATTGAAAGGATGGCGGACCGTTGCAGTGTTCGATCTCAGACTTTTAGTATAGCTTGGAAAAAACACATCATTAGGCAGTTTTTTAGAATACCTGCTTTTACATTTTGCCGATGCACTCAGTGGTTTTACTGTGAGCTAATTTTTTTCTAGTGTGGTGCTTGAAGGAGGTGCTAGAATTGTAAGGGAATGGTAATTTTTAAACTGTTTTAGAAGGTGCGAGGATTTTAGGGAAATGGTAAGTTTCAAACCGTTTTAATGCTGTTTATATTTTGGGCTCCTCCCTCTGTTTGCCGCAGTGGGGTCAGTTCTCTTGTGGGCTGCTCTTTATAAAGGTGTGATGTTTTGATTGTTGCAGGGGTGTCCTTTTGACCTACATGTTCTGCGTGCAATTGTGAGGGGAAGTGGATGTTTGCATTTTAGGCCAATGTTTCAGTTGACACGTGCGCGTTCCTTGTGTCTCTGCACTTGGCATGGAACAAAGTTTACCTCTAATTAGGCTGAGTTGTTGGGTTATGCCCTTCTTCTAGAAGGGTTGAAAATCTTTGGGCTGTTTTTAGACTGCTTTGTGTCGGTCCCGGTGGACGTTTACCTGTGTTTTTGTGTGTTGCTAGTTTTAACAAAGGATACTTGAGGTGGTAGTAAGGTTGTGTGTGGACCCTGTAGGGCCCTACAGGGAAATGGCTGAAATTGTTTTGTTTGCTTTGTTTTTTGACGAGAGTCAGGGGGTCTCATTGGGACTTCATGTGCTTGACCTGATCGAGGTGATGCTAATGAACTCAATGGGTTTTCCTATGTACTAGGGGTGTGTGACTTGGGTTTCTTTGGAGTTTTGAGAACATTGCTTCCATCCCTGCCCTCCGTGTGTTGAGGAACCTGGCTCCCGACTCCGATGCCGGGGCATTTGCCTCATTTCGGATCTAAAAGGAGAGCCTCCATTTGGTGGTAAACCCTGAGGCGGTTGAGACTTATATAGCCCGCTCAAAGTTGGATTTGGGTGAATGGTCCTGGGTGCCTGTTTTTATGCACCAGCGGGGGGCCCACCCTCCATCAGCCAACTCATCCCCGGGGATCAACAGCAGTAGGGGCACGGGCCCTGGCAGGTACATGGATGGCAAACTCTAGGGTGGATTCCCGGTCAACATAGTATGGCCATCCTGAATACTGGCTGTGATGACAGGTAAGGAAATGTGACTTGGAGTGGTATGAAGGGGATAGGTCATTTCGGGGATGGTTTTGAACTTACAGCGTGTTTGTATCCTGTGATTGTGCTAGGGCATTGCCACCCAAGACTGTTATCCCACCTTGCCGTGGCTGTGGGCCCGGTCTCCCCTGGACTGTGCCCCCTGTCTGTCGCAGCAGTTGCCCTGTGCTTGGCCAACTACCTTGCCCCTGTTGCGGTGGGGTGGCTGCAGCCTGAGTTCCTTGAAGCTGATTGTGCAATGAATGTGCGTTCTTCTGAGCTTGGTTTTGGGGTGGATGCTCTGTGAGGGCTGTACACCTCCGGTACTATTCCATTCTGATCATAGTACATTTGTAGGCGGCATCGGTTAGTCATGTGGCCCATTCTCTGACAATAGTGGCACTCTATCAGATTCGTTTTGGCCCGGCCTCCCTGACCTCGGACACTAGGACTGGATGGATACCCTGTGGGGTCCATAGAGGAGCTCTCCCTGAGACGGGTGCCATCTGGATGTTCGTGGCTAACGTGGCCCCCTCAAGGGAGGTCTTTTTCAACTTATATTGTTTTGCCGTGCCTCTCTGGGCCTGTTCCTGCTTTTCCCTGTGCTGCTCCTGTCTCTTCCGGTAATAGTGTAGTATGTGTGCCTGTATTTCCCACCAATGTTTCGTGTCTATCCCTACTATACTAGCTAATCTGGTCTGGATATCAGTGGGTAGCCCTCTCTTGAGGATTTTGTAGAAGAATGCAACCTAGGGACCTGTGTCAGTCCAGGGCTGTCCTATCTCCAGTCCCCATCGTTCTCTTATTCTGTCTAGGAATTCATTCACGATCTCCCCAGCTTCGTGCTCTCTGCCATCACTCCTCCTACATCTGTGTGGTCAGGGAATATCTCCTTCAGGGATGTCTAGATCTGGTGTCATTTAAATGTAGCCCCGTCATGCTCGGTGTTGATAAGCGTGTCTGTGGGGATGCGGGCTCGGCAGAACACTGTGTTGGTCTGCTCCCCAATGAGGTTGCTGAGCATACTTTTGATGTCACTTATAGCTAAGTTTATACCTGCGGTGTTCTTTTCAAAGCATGAGATCCATTTTCATGACCCGCCCAGTTTATTCCTGAGCCCTTCATTGTCCATCTGTGCCCAAGGCACATAGATGGTTCCTGCTGCACCTTTCTGCAGTAGTGGACAAATCCTGGTTCGAGTCGGCTCTGTTGGTTTCTCTCCAACTTGGCGCTCCCCTCGTCTCAGGCATTCCTGCCTGTAGGAGTAGTTTTATTTCGTGTCCCCCCCCATGCCCAATGCAGTCCTCCGCAATGGCCATGTCCTCTGGTCCCAAGGATCCCTCCTCCGGCTACGGACGTCCATAGTAGTAGCCCTTCCTTTCGTTCCAGAGTCAGTAGATGACAAAAAGGCTGCATGAAGGCCTCACCCTCTTCTCTGGATAGTATTTCTCTAGGGATTGGTTTAACTGACCATCGCATTACGGGGGAGCGGCAGACGTCCTCATCATCGGTCTCCTCATGCATGTGTAAAGGTGCCATGCTGCTCCTTCTGTGTCTCAATTGCATCCCGGTCAGGCTTTCCTGACTACTTATTTCCTGGTCAGCCCCTCTCCTACGCCGACGGGCAGGCAATGTGTGTGTTTCTGTTAGGGGTCTTCCTTCTGACTCATCCCTGGGCTCATTTCTATGTAGGGCCCAAGGCCTAGTTTTGGTTCCTTCCGGGAAAAGGGGAGCTGTTTCCCCTCCTTGCTGGGCTTCCCAGGCAAGAGCTGTTGCTCTCTTTCTATCCTTAACTCTTGCCTTTCCTCTAACTCCCACCTGTGTTGCCACCTCCTCTCAGTGCTACGTGCTGTTCTTCTAGGCAATATCTTGGCCTCAAACTCACTTCAAGATGCTTCTTCTGTGTCACAGGCCTGCCTTGGTGGAGTTTAGTCCACGGCTTCCCCTTCAGAATTGGATTTTGCAGGACTTGCACCCCTTTCTTCCCCTCCACAGGTAGAATCACCTTCCAGGAGGGCCACAAACCTCCCTTCGACCTTATGGCACCCGATAGAGCATTCAGGAGCATGTACTCCCCTTCAGACTTGTGCTTGATAGGCCGTGACCGATGGGTGGGGTTCAAACACTGAGGGGGCTTGCACTGGACCGAGCTGGGGCTTACTGCGTCCGGGCTGAAGGAGCATGTGATGGCTGGCATCAGTGAGAGCACATTCCTGCAGGTGTTTGGTCGGGGAGGGGCAGATGCCTTGCTTACGGACTCTAGGATAGTCTTGTTGACTGGGACCACCTCGAAGATGGCCCACTGTGCTAGTAGTACTCTTGCTAAGCCTTCTTATGTCCTGTTTACTAGTTCTGTGTGTGAGTATTTGCATGGTCTATGGTGTTGGTGTAGAACGTTCCCCCCTCAGGCCAGGGAAATTCTTGGGCCTTGGTATGGGCATGCCACTCACGGTAGTGTTTCTCTAGCTTTCAAGCCTGGGTGAGGAGCCTCGCTTGCATGTGGCTTAATGGAGTCTCTATGATGGATTGGGGAATATGTTTTATGAATTTTGTACATTTTATTTTGTCTCGAGATTCTTTAAATAATTACAAGTTCTAGAGGAACAGTGTACACAGGGTGGTATCAAAAACAATTTACTGTTTTACGAGCTCTATAAAATTTGATGCATCGGAAAAAGAACATTTAACAATGACATAGACAAATTCAATGAAATAGTAACAACCTATAACAAAATTAAATTGTTAGTTAAGAGCACTACGAGTTGATTTATACCAGTAAACTAGGAAATGTAAAATTCTGATCTGGGAAAAATGGTTATTATTTCATAAAGCATAGACTTACAAACATGACATAACATTTAAACATGTAGCATATTGCAACATTTAACATCACCACAACATCAATAAATGCATACAATTGAAAATCTAAAAGAGACTAAAAGATAAAAAGGTTGACATCAAAAATGATGACTTTATCCCAAAAACCTTAGCCCCCTCCTAGTGCCTATTGCCTGAGGAGCGGAGATACTCCCTGAAATAAGCAGAGCTAAGTGAGCCTGATAGTTTGTCACTATCATCTCGGTGGACAAAAATAGCAACGCTTTGTGCAGAGAAAAAGGTATAGCCTGACAATTATCGTCTCTCTGTGACCAGACACAAGCTACACCTTATTCACCAAAGTCCGAATTCTTCCCTAACGTTCCAAATTACACCCTATATCACACCCAGTGGTAGTGCATACCAGCTGCCTGATGCCCAGTGGTCCAAACGCAAAACATTTACCTTCTCACTTCTTTTAGATCCTGCGAGTGTTAAGAAACTGGCAGTCCCTAAGAAAAACAATTTGACTAAAAAAGTAATATCAAGTTGGTGACCCTGTATAACACATAAGGGGTGTACAGTTGTGTCACGCCCAACAGTTTAAGTGAAATAAATAAGTAACCCTATATAACACACCAAGGTTCAGGGGTGTACCGCTGTGTCACACCCAATGGTTCAAGTTGAAAAACATAGCTACCCTCACCTTTCTCTAGAGTGCTTAGAAGGAAAAAAATCACCTGTGCACTTGTCCTAGTTTGCCATATGCCACATGCTGGGACTAAGGATCAGATGTAGTCTTTTACGCTGTGACGGCAGACTCCGGACAGACCTCCACCCTGCGGATTCAGAAGAACTTCTAAGCAATTATGGCGTCTGCTCACCGGTCTTATTTGCACAGATATGAATCCATTCGGGCAGGGCTCCTTGTCCTTCAGCAGCAGTCAGGCTCGATAAACCAAGCTCTCCTGGCTGGCACCAAAATGTTGCTCGAAGAAGAATTTACCTTTAAGAAATGAAAAGACAAGAGGCTTTTGGCAAAACAGGAACAAGTTGTTTTAATTAAACTCAGTGGCCGGGAGAGTCTTGACAGAATGCGTCTGAAGAAAGTCTCTCGTTGTACAAAGTTTCGGCTGACAATATATACATCTTATGAGGTACAATAAAACAATTTCTGCATTCTTGAAAAAGCATCTCAGTCATAAAGTAACAAGTTTGGGCATCTGATAAGGACACAGATGACTCTCGACCTCGGGGACAGCTAGTGTGGGCCAGTGTATATGTGTCCAGATATCTGGTGCAGGGTGCATGTGATCACTATGTGAGGCAGGCATATTGTGTCCTGATTGATTAAGTGTTCCTATCTACATGTGGCATCTAGCTTTGTGGTATTTTTGGGGAATGCATGCCTTTGGCCAAACATGTTTTATTGGGACAAAGTTCCTCGGCCTGCTTGTTGTGCAACTATCTATCTGTGGGATTGATCAGGGTTTTCCCTGGGTGCGCATTTGTCTTTGAGCTCTGTGAGACACCACCTGTGACCTGTCACTTGATAGGCGTGTGTTGGGGGTCACAGGTTATCTGACCACGTATCTCTGACTCGAGGTTGATGGGGCGGTCACCTTGGGTGAATCCAACAGAAATTATACGAGTTCATTAGAACTTCTGAATATAATACGGCAGTCATTGATTTCAATTTTACCAACAATCTCAACAATGTGTGTAGAGTTGTCATAGCAGACGTTGTCTTTGCTGATATTGACATAGTTATGGGTGCCTAGATCATGGTGTACATCGAGATTGTTTCTTCTGGTAACAACATTGTTTTGCGTTTAATGATTATGGTAAACATTGACATTGTTACTGCCGATATCAACACTGTTGTGCTGCCATGGATTATGACATACATTGACATTGCACTCATGGGTATTGACATTGTTATACGGTCATAGGTTATGGCATATGACAGAGAAATTGCATGACAATGAGGAAATTCAGACCATAAAAAGGAAAAGTTTACGAGTGAGCGAATATGCTGACTTATGCATATTAATTGTTTAAGTAATTTATATACTGCTGATTTAACATGAGTTGCATTGTATCATCTTGTGAGCATAATTTATATGATTTAACTTGTTTGATTACTATTATGGGGAAGGAGTGTGGTATGTTGGAATACTTAGCATGGAACTGTAATGTGTTGACCTCTCCAAGATTAGAATGTGTTGATTCTAAGTACAGGAGTTGGAGCTGAGAAGCTGGAGGGGTCAGACCTCTAATGAATGGGATCTCTAGATTGGAGCTTAAAATAAAGGGGATAACTCATCAACCATTGTGTGAGTCACCTTCATCTCCACAGACCACCTTGATTTAATTGCATAGCTCTTGCTTAACGGGAAATAATAGATTTTGTTTCTGAATCAGATGCATGTAACCGTTGCATGTTTTATTTGCGTAGAACTTCAGAATAATGGTTGAAATAACAAATTATTATTATTACCTAATTTTTAGGGCTCAGCTTACTGACCTTCTTGAGGATGAAAAGCGTAGTCTGAAAGGGGACTTAAACTTGTGCCTCACAACTTTATTTAATTGACAAATCTTTAATTAATTGAGCCATCTGTCCCATGTTGAGGGAGAGTTTCACAGCTGCTACTAAGGGTTACAACGTATGGCAGAAACACTTTGGGGACCTCTTTCTACATACCACAGAACCTCTGGTGTCTTGCAAAGATGATGACAATGGTGTGGATGGTTTTCACTGTGGCTAAGAAAAAGCATAAAGCTCTGGTTCTATATGTACAACATTTATAGATTTTGAGTGCACTTAGTGATACATTTCCATGTTTTCACTGCGCTTATTAGTGAAATTCCAATACATCACATTTCACTTAAAAGGACTATTTATTGATGATCAGCAATGTCAGAAATTCTATTCTTTTTGTTTGGACACGGATTTGAAGTGGCTACAATGACACCAAAGCATTTCTCTGAATGCACACACACTGATTGATGGGGACGGTGCTAGGGGCTTAGTTGTCAGTACTGCAGCAGATGTGGAGACACCAGGGACCACAGTTTCAATTTTTTGCATATTTTTTAAATGAGCTGCAATGTAAGCATTATTTAAGTAACTGTTTTGGGCTTATTGCAAATTAGTGCTTGAAATGTATTAGTGATCTTGATGGGCTGGGGTTTCCTGAACAGTTCGTACATTTCTCGACCTTTGGTAATTCACAACGATCTTCATTGATCAGAAGTAGCTCTCAGTACTGTAAAGGTTTCAGATTGGTGTAGTAGATAGAGTTCGAAAAAAGTTGGATGTTCAAATGCAGATTTCTGCATATTTTATGTAAGCAAATATAAATGTATAGAGAGGCAACTATCAACAGGAAAAACACGTGATTCAGCACATTGCTGTATCAAAGCAAAAAGATGATACAAGAGGTCTTTTCTTTGCTTGTAATGGTTCTTTTATTCAATATCTTCTTATTTATGACCGACAGTTCAGCACAGCCAATGGGTTTCGCCCACACATTCGGGCTTCCTCAGGGCCAAAAACAAGTAAAGTATGTTTTTTCTAGAGAGCCATTAACTTCTCCCATTAGATTCTACGTCCGCGGTGGTACCTTACTTCAAATTCAGACTTTGTCATCAAAATCTCCAAATAAGTAAATCGAGTATGCTGTCCGAAGTCAAAACCTCTTTTTACTCGATCCACATGCCCATGTGTGGCATATAACGCGACACAGACAAGCAATGTGTTTTAAAGTTCATATGAACTTTGAAACACATTGCTTGTCTGATGTGGATCGAGTAAAAAGGCCACAGATTGCCAGGAATAATTTGGTGATTCTTTCTCAATTCCCAAAAGATGAAGTTTACCCAAACATAGGAAAAATCCTATAGAAATTGATGTCTACCATGTCCAATCTTGTCTCTGTGAACCGAGCCACCTGTAAGTGGCCTGAATCTGGCAGTACTCTGGGCCATTAACCATTGCACAGGGAACAGAACCTCAAATTTGATTCAAGCATCTGCAGGGATCCAGGAAAGTGTTTTTAGGGTGTCTACTGTAATGAAATATTTTTAGATTACAAGTGTGAAATAACCATAATTCTCATTGTTCCACTCAAAGATTATCCTGAGCTAGTTTATCTTTTTTCAAATGTAAGGGTGATCAAAGGATTTCACAATGGCCCTCTGACACCCTGCTAAAATATCAAAGAGTAGGCAGTGGGTGTCCTTTGTGTACACCTGAAATTGAAGTATATGCTGTTCTATTAACTGGCTAATGCATGCATATATGTTGTGACCTTTTAGCATGCTTCCATCCAGGAGTCAGGAACACTTTCCTATCTAGTTGGTGTCAGTGACATTTTTCTTCATTTTATTGTAATTTGCAAGATTTGTAAAGCGCATAAATGACACTAGGGCATCAAAGCGCTTGCCACCAAACAGTTGCAGTTTATTTTGTACTCTGATTTGAACTCAAAACTTGACAAAATATTTAAGCAGAAATATTATATCCTTTTTCACTCAACTAGAATACTCACATACATCAGTAACAGAGCGCTTCATTTGGAAATTGCAGGCTTCATTTCCCCCGCACTGAAGTTAAAGACTGTGCAAAATATAAAGGAAAAGAATCACATCCCTTTGCTCTGTGCAAGTTTGTCAATCTCGTATTTCAGAACAGAGTGCAAAAAGTTGTTCCTGGTTGGTCCTCTCGAACAGGGTAGCCAACCACAGGCAGAGTTGTAGAAGATCTAAAATTAGTTACATAGTTGTTACTTTTCAGTGTTGAGGTTTACATTGATTCGTGGTTTTTATGATAATATGTTAACAAAGATTGTTCCCTTAGCTGGGTTGGTGTGTAACTTTTGTGGTAGCAAGTTCCAACTTCTAGGTGCGCACCCGGAGAATGATCGAGCAAGTGATCTTTCTTTCCAGTGCTTGGGTGTTATTGGAAGCAGTGAGTTAGTGCTTCTAAGGTTTCGTTTTGTTCAGCCATTGAATGTTTTTTGGCTTAGCATTTCGGAATCTCAGTGTGAAGGGTTTTGCGTGTGTTGCATACTGTCTTGAAAATACTTCCTGCTTCAATTGGCATCCACTTCAGCCTCTTCAGCGAGGATGTGAAGTGATCAAAGTGTCTTTCTCCAGTAACAAGCCTTGCTGCAGCATTTAACATGGTCCTCAAAGGATTAGGTGTGTTTTTGGAGTGCCTGTGAGGCATGCATTGCTGTAGTCCAATCTGAAAATTGCCATAAATTGCCCTGCATGTTTGAGGTAATCAGGTGGGATGAAGGGTCGCTATTTATTTAGGAGTTTTAGGTTGTAGAATGCCTTTTTTTGCTGTAATGTTGATGTGTGCATTCATACTCCTGTTTTTGTCAAGGGTGATCCCCAGAGAATTCGCACAGTCGGTAAGTGGCAGATTGAGGTTAAGGGCATCCCCGTTATTCAGCTACTCCTGAATTGGTAGGGTATTTCCTTGCAGAGAGAAATTAGGAGGTCAGTCAGCTGCGGCTCCTCCGCTAAGGTGGAGGAGCGTCGCCCCACAAGAAAAATAGAATTATAATAACACAATGTTATTATCATTTAATTTTTCCCTAGCAGCTCTGTAGGTGCGGGTGGGGTGGGGCTTGGCTGCCTACAGAGAAAGGAAGGAGTTGTAGGCACTCTCCAAGTGCGCATGACGGCTTGGCCTGTCTAAGACAGTCATGTGCACTTTGCATGTTCTCCACCGGTTGTAATGCAAAGCCTGGGTGAAAAACATGTACAGGCCCCCGGTCCCTGTCTGAGCACCGAACCACAGCACTCAGACAAATCAAGATGCTGCTCAGCGTGATTGGCTAAGGAAGTCTGGGAGCTTGTGTGATTCCTGTTTCCTGCATCGTGGCAAGAAGGATGGAGGAGAGGTGACCGCCGGCAAGGAAAGTTTAATTTTCTTTTTTTTCTTTAAACCCCCCCACCCCACCACTGCTGCCCCATAGCAGCTGCTACTGAGTTCAGTATTGTTTGATGGGACTGCATATCAAATGATTTCTGGACAGCCACATTTGGACCATTACTAGAGTGTCATTTAGGTGTTGTATATTGCTGAGTGACATCATTTTTAGATATAGTTGTGTGTCGTCTGCATATAGATGCTATACAACTTTTGCCTATTTTAGTATCTCAGTTGGAAGACTGTGAGTGAGAGAATTTGAACCTTGGGGGATTTCTTTTTGTATGAGTGCTGGGCTGGAAAGGGAGTTGTTTAGCTTTATTAGCTGGGACTGGTGGTTAGGTATGAGGTGAACCATGTTAGGACTGTGCCTCTGACACCTATGAGTTACACTTGGGAATTTAGAAGTGTTCTGTGGCTGACCATGTCAAAGGCCGCTGAAAGGTCAAGGAGAATAGGAAGGGGTGAATTGCCTCTATCTAGTGTCTTAAAGATATCATCAGCCTTGTTTAGGATGCCTGTTACAGTTCTGCAACCTTTCCTGAAACCTGACTGGAGAGAGTCAAGAAGACTGTGGACTTCAATGTGATGGTAAAGTTGTGTCAGCACACATTTTTCAAGATTTTAACTAAGTGAGGTAAATTGGCTACTGGCCTTCTGGATGTTCTGGAGTCTGTGTAGGATTTGTTTGGTGATTCCGGCGTAGAGAGTGTTGCCGTAGTCCAGCCTGCTGGTGATGAGTGCTTGTGTGACAGTCCTTCTGGTGTTCTGAGGCAACCATTGGAAGATCTTTAGCAGCATGTGCAGGATGTGGAAGGAGAAGGTGCACACTGCGTTGATTTGAGCTATCATGTTCAGCTTATTATCTAGGATGATCCCTAGGTTTTTTCTGTGGTCTATGGGTGTGGGTGTTGGTCCTAGCTCCAACTGCCACCAGATGGAATCCCACAGAGAGGTCTTGTTGCCAACGACCAGTACTTCCATCTTGTAGGAACTGACCATAAGTATTTGTTGCACAAGAAACAGAATCACAATACTTGCTAAACCCCACAATGTAGCAGAATCAAAGGAAATTCTACATGAAAATCAATAAAGATTTAAGCTGTGGTGAGAGGTGTTCACATGATTTGTGTAATGATTTTAGGCAAAGAAAAGTCAAAACAGACTTTGCAAGTGCCAGTAATTTGTATCAGGATTAGACCCCCAAAAAATGCAGCCTATCTTAGTCATGGAGGTGATTGCTGAGGAACCCTTGCATGTGAAATAATGAGGGGTGAAGGTTGTAGCATAACATCTGTTCATAGTAATTAGCGTGGGGAAAATATTTTGAACATCTATGGATTTTGAAGTTTTAACAGGGTTTTTGCTCTTGACAGTGTCTGTGGGATGCACCCAAATTTATCTTTTAGCTTCTGAATCGTTTGGTGAGTAGAATCTCAGAGCTGAAGCAAATGTAAACCTTTACCTGCTAAAGCAGGAGCAGGGGATTTGCAGAAAGAGAAAGAAAAAAGAATATCCTTCTTCTGTTGTGATATAATAGATCAGGTGTCTCCAACCCATTTATCGTGAGCTACCAATTCATCTTGGGCACAATTCAGGTAGCCCTTGCCCTACTGCTAGATAGAAAGATTGAGAAATAAACACAGTGTGTGCTCTCAACCTTCACACTGTGCCTTTGATCTGCCTATACATCCCAGCGGGTTCTCCTTACAGTGGGAGATACAAGGTCAGCTAATGAGGGGTGAGTTGTGCTGCCTGGGCCTGGTTTGTGATGTGCCATGCAAGGCTCTGACCTGCCATTTTACAAAGCACAACACCAACTCTTCCAGCTTCATCCTTTCTTGCTCTTACTGATAGTCAATCAGGCGAGAACTGGCACTTAGCAACTCCTTAGGCTGGCTTAGGCTACGGCCTAGCACAATGAGTGGTGGTGGGCTTCCTTTGAACACCACAGCTCCACCAGGGATTTTGACAACATTTCTCTTACTCACTGTTAGTACTTCAGGCCTTCACATCTAATTTACTCACCAGTTTGGTGGGACTGCTGTCACAGTAAACTAAGGTGAACAAAAATAAAGGTAAGCAATAGCTTTGAACCATACGCATGTAACAGAAATTGCATGCTCTTGCTTAGCTGAAAATAACAGATTATTGGTCTGAACAGATACCCATAAGAGTTACATGCTTTATTAGCATAGCACTTCAGAATAATAGTTGAAATAAGTTATTAATATTACCTACTTTATAGGGCTAAAACTACTGACCTTCTTGATGACGAAAGTAAAGGGGACTTATTGTGCCTCCCAACTTTACTTAAGTGATAAATCTTCAGTTAATTGAGCTATCTGTCCCATTTTGAAGGAGAGTTTCAGAGCTTTTACCAAAGTTTGAGATGCACGGCAGAAGCACTTTGGGTGCCTTATCTACATACCACACAACCTCTGTTGTCTTGGAAAGATGTAGACAATGGTGGAGATGGTTTTCACTGCGGATAAAAAAAGAGAATGAAGCTGTTTTTCTTATGTGCTTCATTTACAGATGTTTAGTGCACTTAGTGACACATTTACATGTTTTCACTGCGCTTTTGTGTGCCATTTCAATACATTACACTTAAAAAAATAATTTCATGATGATCGGTAAAGTCAGAAATTCTATTCTTATTGTTTGGAAATTGTTTTAAAATAGCTGCAATGCCACCAAAGTATTTCTCTGAATACATGCATACTGATTGATGGGGACTGGTGTTAGTGGCTTAGTTGTCAGTAGTGTAGCAGATGCAGTAACACCAGGGCCCAAAGTCACAATTTTTTTAATATATTTTCAAAATGAGCAGCAATTTAAGGCTCATTTAAGTAACTTGTTTGGAATGGGTTTCCTGGTTGGCTGAGGTGTGCATGATGGGCAAGCAGGAACCACCATTCTAGTTAGGGTAAAGTAGATACACACTAAAAGATAACCTGGCTCACCCTCTGGTAGTTTGCCACAGAGCAGTCAGGATTAGCTAAAGAGGCAATGCGTAAACTATTTGTGCAACACACGCACACACACAGTAACACAATGAACACAGCACAAAAAGACTCCACACATGTTTAGAAAATAGAGCATTATATTCTGAACAAACACGACCAAATTGAGAAAAATTCAATGTATAGAAATTGAGATATTGAATTGTAAATGATTAAATGCAGAAAAGCGCTCAGAAGCAAGTAGCGCTAAAAGGGTTACTTTAGGTTGCGCTGAACCGGCACAAATTCAAAGATCGGGCTGACTTCATGAAAGAGCAGGCTGGCTACAGGACCCGGTGAGCAGCTTCCCTTTCCTGGTTGCAAACAGCGAGATGCGTCAATTTTCTGCACACAGTGAAGGTAGTATGTCAGTTCCGAAGACACGGACCGGAGTCGAGAGGTGTCAAGCGATGCACCAAATTCTGTCACGCAGTCAAGTGGATGAACAACTACGAGGGTAGAAGAGCTCAGTAACCTGAAGTGTTAACATCTGACCTCAACAGAGTGCTACAAATCTCAAGCATGTATCCTACACTCATAATAGAAACTAGTTTTGAACATGAGACAACATAACCATTTTATTCTCATAAAAATAAAAGCTTTTCACGTCCTTTTTTTTCTTTTTTCTTTTTATTCATATGTCTTCATATTACTGAACAAAAGACACAATACATCCAAGACACAGCCTACGAGTTTCGTCCCAATATCACAGGACTTCTTCAGGGCAGTATTCCAAACTTGGATAGTCCAAGCCCCCAAAAAGAATTAAGCGTCAATCGCTCCAAAGTTTATCTAGTTCAAGTACTTGCGCATTCCCACCGCACATTCATAATATAATAAATCCAACTGAGCAATTGATTCACTTCACGTTCTCTTATGTAATCTTCCCCGCAATCCTTCATCACATATTGATTGAATGCCACACTTGCATTTCACGTGTTCCTCTCTCTCAGGCCTCGAGTTTCATGACCCCTTACTGCACAACTGTGCGCCTAAAAAGGCGTTCAGTGCTCCCTGGTCCGAGCACAAATGGGCCGTCCGATACGACGAAGTTGAATCAGACGTAATCTGTCCTTTGTGTGGGGACAGGACTCTGCCTGTTCAAGTGAAGTGTTAGCCCCTCCCTTCCATCCTGCCCAGGCAGGGCCATCAGAATGCAGATGTATGTAGATTGGCGCTCAGACACACCTATCCTTCCTGTGTTGCGGCTGTCTAGAAGGAACCCACAAAGTGTAGCTTTCACCCAGCCCAGACATGTATTGGAGACAGACAGGCTGTCAGACACACAGAGCAGTAAGTGCAAAAAGATGTCCACTTTCTAAAAGTGAGAGATGCCGGGTGAGAGTTAATCCAGTTTGTTCAATGAAGTCGATACAAAATCAATTCCAGTGAATGCGAGCACGCTCGCTTTTGAGCAGAAGAAAAGCCTGCCTTTTGCAGAGTCTAATATCGGACGAACTCATTTAAAAATTGTGAGTCCCAATCCGAATAGCTCCTGCCCATGCTCTGCAGCCTTTGCGCAAGAATTATACACAGTTTAAAGTGTGCACGTGGTGCTTTAAAGCTACAGTAGAACGAGTCAACTGACATATAGATAAAAACGCGTGGAATCAACGAACTGGAGCGGCTGCTCCTACTTCAAGAATCAGAATATCCCGATCATTTGTTTGAAGCCCTGACGAGAGTCCCAGTACTATCCAGCCTGGGTCTTGAAACGCATTGGCATTTTCAAGAGGCATTTTGAGAGGCATTTAGTTAAATCTAAATGTGTTGAGTGTCGGATGTATTAAAGATTAATTCATTATTTCCAACACTTTTGTGATATTCTTGCTGAAACAATAAGTTTAGTCCATGAAATTGGAAATTTTTCGCAATCACCGTTGTGTTTTTTCACAGATGATGCAAGCTTTAAATGTTTTTTGCAATTGATTCATGTTTGTTTTCATTTAGTGATTTTGTCGCTTGTTGTAATTTGTTGCAAATAATTCTCACTTTGGTGTATGTCCAAATTGTTTTTGATTGTGCATTGTGTTATTTATATGTGAAGGTTTCTGTGTCAAGGTGTGTCAAACTGCAATGGAAGGCCTGAGACAGGTTTGAAAGGTTACTCATGTGGGTGGCACAATCAGTGCTGCAGGCCCATAAGTAACATTTTCGACTTACAGGCCCTGGGTATATGTTATACCACTTTACAAGGACCTTACTAGTAAATCAAATATGCTAATTAGGTATACACTAATGTCATCATGTTAAGGGGAGAAGCACATGAATTTTAGCACTGGTTAGCAGTGGTAAAGTGCTCAGAGTCCTAAGGCCAACAAAAAGAATCAGCAACAACAGGAGGGAAAAGGTCTAGGGAAAGACTACCCTAATGATGACGGGTCTAACATAACTGTTTTGGGCTTATTGGAAATCATTGTTAAAAATGTCTTAATGATCTTGATGGGCTGGGGTTCCCTGAACAGTCAGCTAGTTGCTCGTCCTTTAGCAACTCAAAATGATCTTTATTGATCAGAAAAAGCTCTCAATACTGAAAATGCTTGAGACTGGTGTACTAGATAGCGTTTGAAAACGTTAGGTGTCCATAATTTACACCTTGGTCCACCTGCTGTAATAAATTTTCAGAAATATGTGTGACAATGGAGATCTATTGCTGTCAGCAGATTGCCAGGAATAATTCAGTTATTCTTTCTCAATTACCAAAAGATTAAGTTTACCCCAAACATAGGAGAAATCCTATAGAAATAGATGACTACTATGTTCAATCTTGTCTCCGTGAATCGGGCCACCTGTAGGTGGCATGCATTTGTGAGTACTATGGGTCATAAACCATTGCACAGGGAACAGCCCATAAGTTTGATTCTAGCATCTGTTGGGATTCAGGAAAGTACTTTTAGATTATTTACTGTAATGTTTTTTTTTTAGATTAAAAGTGTACAGTAACCTGGATTCTCCTTGTTCCACTCAAAGATTAGCCTGAGCTAGTTTATCTTTATTCAAATGTAAGGGTGATCAAAGGATTTCACAATGGCCCTCTGACATCCTGCTAAATTATCAAAGACTGAGTGGGTGTCCTTTGTGTACACCTGAAATTGAAGTGAAGTATATGCTGCTTTATTAACTAGCTAATGCATGCATATATATGTTGATCTGTAGCAAGCTTGATTCCAGGAATCATGGACACCTTCCTGTTTATTTGGTGTCACTGGCATTTTTCTTTCTTTTTTTTTAATTTGCATGATTTGTACAGCGTGTACAGGACCCAAGGGTATCAAGTGCTTTCCCTCAAACAGTCACAGTTTATGTCATTCTGTACCCCGATTAGAATTAAAGACTTGACAATTAAAAACTTGCCAATTGTAATGGGGACTACATAAATGGGGCCGCGGCGCAGAGAATGTAAGGCTGCCGATTCCTGATCCTAAATTTGCTTCAGCACTATTGCACTTTAAAATTGAGCATCACGCTTTGAAATTTTAAAATAGAACTGTTTTATTGAATTTGAATTTGAAATCTTACTGAATCGTATTGAATCTGAATTTTTAAAGTTAGCAAAACTAGAGAGCTTGCTACACTAACTTGCACTAGAGTGAACTAGGGAGGGTGGGAAGCCGCCATTCCGCAAGTGAGGTGTTGCGCAACAGGAAGTCACCGGAAGCAGCGCAGTAGGAGGGGCAGCGCTCTAGCTTCTTGGTAATGGGTGACTACACAAACGGGGCCGTGGTGCGGCCGCGCAGCGGATGCGCCGCTGGCGCGCCAAAGGCTAGCCCGTCTGCGCCCGTCCGTGCCCAAACGGGACCAGGGGCCAGGAATCCTGCCCCTTTTACACCAGCTCCCAGTAACCGCTACTAATACTCTAGGAAGATGCTCCTTAGGCTGGCAAAACCCCGGCATCATAATGATGTACCATGCGTGAAAGCCTCGCCAGAGAATACGGAGGGCCCTTTTTCATGCTTTCACTGTAAATGGGTTAGTCAAGCATTACAAGATCAGCAAGCTAGGAATGTCATTGAACTGGCTGGATCTCAGCTGAATTGCCTCTATTTTAACTCTAGGTCTATGCCCAAACACTGCCTTGAGATCTGGGACATTTTAAATGACTTAAAACCTGATCTAGCCTTCATCACAGAAACCTGACTGGATGATAATAACTCCCCCGACATTGCTACCGCCCTACCAGCAGGCTATAAACTTATAAAATGGGATAGAAGGGGACAGAAGGGAGGGGTAATAGCCATTTTATTCAAAGACTGCTTTACTTGTCCTCCTGAGTCAGTGGCTTCCACAGGCAGACATTAGATTCTGGCATTTCAAATGTCCATTCGAGACCACAGATTACTGGGGGGAGCAGTAATTTACAACCCCCGGGACACAAGCCTGACTTTTGTACTAAACTACTTTCTAAATTATTCCCATCCTGCCTAAAACATAGCAATTTTCTAGTTATAGGCGATTTCAATATTCATTTTGAAAACTGTGATGACTCTGTGGCTAAACATTTGGAAAATGACATGCAGATACTGCAGTTAAAACAATGGATTAAAGGACCAACTCACATTGCAGGGCATATGCTTGACTTGCTGCTCTCTAATATCGAATCCATTAATGTCTCCAAGGTTACACCCCTGCCCTGGACCGACCACTCCCTGGTCACCTTTTTTTGCAACCTGCTACTCAAGCCAACTGGCTCGCTTACAGCTCCATTTGCGAAAAAAAAGGGCATGGAATCATATTACCCCTGACTCGTTCACCTCCCACTTCTCCCCAAATAACCTAAATACCGCTAGGACACTCTCTTGAATTACTACACTGTGAAATCACTCATGCACTGGATCAGTGCGCTCCCAAGATAGGAAGCAAACCTAATAGAAAAACACCATAGGAGAAATGGTATTCATTTGAATTGAGACAAATGAAAAGGAAATGTAAAGTATTAAAACATAAATGGAGACTGACTAAAGAAGCTAACGATAGACTGCTCTTCAAAGGGGAGCAGAAGACCTATCATAAGGCTCTTAAAAGCGTTAAAAAAACAATACTATGCAAAACGAATAGATGACAATCGTAACTCTCCTAAGGAGTTATATAAAATTGTGTAAGAACTATGCAAACCTACCTGTATGTCCCACACTATGACCCCTTCAAGTGACAACTGCGAGAAAATTTACAATTTCTTCACTAATAAAATCTCTAAAATCTACTCCTCTTTTAAAATCCAGGCAACCTCCGACAAACCAGATTGGGAAACTTTAGCTCCACACCCTGAAGCACATGTCTACTTAAGCACCTTAGCCCCTTACACCGAAGAGCAGGTCGCAAAAGCCATAACCAAGGTAAAATAAGGATCCCCGCTTGATCCATGCCCCCACTTCATCTTTTCTCAACTTGCATCAGTCCTAAGCCCATTCGTCACACAGATTTTCAATAAATCCCTTGATACTGCAGTATTCCCGGACTTATGGAAGGAAACTATTATATTTCCACCTCCAAAAAAAGCTGGTACGGATATCCATAACCCAGTAAACTACCAACCAATTTCCCAACTGCCATACCTGTCAAAAGTATTGGAGAAACTGGTCAACAAACAAATGCTTAACTTTCTAGAAACCAATGATCTTTTGGATCCATTCCAGACTGGCTTCAGAGCCTAGAACAGTACAGAAGCTACCCTACTTGCAGTATCAAACAACATCTGATCCTTGGTGGGCCAGGGCAGAGCTGCCGCTCTGATCCTCTTGGACTTGTCGGCAGCTTTCAATACTGTATCCCATGATCTTCTGCTGAGAATCCTGCACGAAAAAAGACTACATTTGAAGGCCCTTTAATGGTTCAACTCCTTCCTCCGCAATAGAACACAAAAATTCAAATGGGCCCTTTCTCTTCCAGCTCTAAAAACATCAATTATGGTGTCCCATAGGGAGCCTCTTTAAGCCCAACTCTTTTTAATGTCTATGTCTCTTCATTCGCTAAGATCGGCAGGAAATTGGGCTTCAGCATCTGCTCCTATGAAGATGATGCACAGCTACTAGTTGCCTTTGAAGAAAAACACGAGGACACCAGAGATAACCTAGTCAACTGCCTCTCAGAAATAGCAACCTGGATGACGGAGCACTGTCTGAAGCTGAATGCTGAGAAGTCCGAAATCCTACTCTTCAGAGGGGCTCACCTACTCTGGAATGATACCTGGTGGCTTCAGTCACTAGGAGCTGCCCCGGGAACCTAAACGTGTTGCAGAAAACCTGGCCTTGCTGATTGACAACACATTGACCATGCAAGACCAAGTGCGAGCACTATGCGGAAAAATGTTTGCTATGCTAAAGCTATTAAGAAGACTCTTCTCATGGATCCCTCTAACCTGCAGAAAGACTATCACCCAGGCATTACTCTCTAGTAAACTGGACTATGGGAATGCTCTTTATGTGGGCATGCCTGAGTATCTTTTCTCCCGACTGCAGGTGATACAAAATGCCGCTGCCAAGCTGGTTTGCAATAAAGGCAAATATAGTTCAGCATCAGAATGTTTGAGGGAGCTCCACTGGTTACCCGTGTGTCAAAGGGCCAAGTTTAAGCTTCTGTGTTTTGCACACAGAGCGCCACACAAATGAGGTCCCCGAATATTGCAGGACAAAATTGAATTTTACATTCCCCCATGAAAACTGAGGTCCTGCCACCATGCCCTGGTCAAAACTAAGCATATTAAGAAAACTAGGTCGGGGGCCATTCCTTTTCCAATCTGGCAGCTGCCCATTGGAATGAACTTCCTTTAGACCTTCGCCTAATGAATGAATATTTACGGTTCAGGAAGAAGCTGAAAACATGGCTGTTTCCCAGAATATAGATACTCCCTCTGCTCCTAGATGAGGAGTCCTCCACTACCACCACCTCTTTTTTCAGAAAAACGCTTCCTAGCGCTGTGGTATCCCTTGGGATGAATGTTGCGCTTAACAATTACAAATACAATACAATACAATACAATACAAAATATTTAAGGAGAAATATTATATCCTTTTTCACCCAACAAGAACACTCACAAATTTCAGTTTACAAAGTGCTTTATATTGAAAAGTCTGGCTTTATTTCACTCCACACTGACGTTAAAGCATGTGCAAAATATAAAGAAAAGGAAGCACACCCCTTTGAGCTGTGCAAGGTTGTCAATCCAGTATTTCTGAACAATGTGCAAAAAGTTGTTTGCGCTTGGTTGTCTTGTAGAGGGTATCCAACCACAGGCAGAGTTGCAGAAGATATAACCTCAGTTACATAGTTGTCACTTTTCAGTGTTGAGTTTCACAGTGGTTCATTTTTTCAATCATAATATATCAGTTCTGTGGAAGCTCATACAAAGATTGTTCCCTTAGTTGGAGTTCAACTTGCAATATCTCTCCGTCATAATAATTTGAGTTCTCTGTTGAATCTTGTAAAAGACTGGTTGGTGTGTAACTTCTGTGGTAGAAAGCTCCAAATTATAGGTGCTTACCCCAAGAATTATCGCACAACTGATCTTTTGCCATGAGTTTGGGTGTTATCAGAACTAGTGAGTTAGTGCTTCTCAGGCTCCGTTTTTGTTAAGCCATTAGAAGTGTGTTGGCTAAGAATTTCAGAATCTCAGTGTGAAGGGCTTTGTGTGTGTTTCCTGCTGTCTTGAAAGTACTTCCCGCTTAAATTGGCATCCACCTCACCAAGGGGGTAATGTAATGAAAGTGTAATTCTCCTGTAATAAACCTCGCTGCAGTATTTAACATGGCCCTCAAATGATTAGGTGTTTTTTGGAGTGCCTGCGACACTTGTATTGCTGTAGTCCAATGAGAAAGGACCATAGATTGCACTGAATTCCTCAGGTCATCAAGTGGGATGAAGGGTCTTTATTTATTTGAGTGCTTTAGGTTATAGATTGCATTTTTTTGCTGTGATGATGTGTGTACTCATATTCATGTTTTTATTGAGGGTGATCCCCAGAGATTTCACAGAGTCCGTAAGTGATAGCTTGAGGTATAGGGCATCCACATTATTTAGGAACTCCTGAATTGGTGAGGTATTTCCTTGCAGGGAGAAATTAGAAGGAGTTCAGTGTTGTTTGATGGGACTGAGCTTCAAATGGCTTCTGGACAGCCACATTTGAACCATTACTAGAGTTTCATTTAAGTGTATTATATCGCTGAGTGTCATAAATTTTAGATATAGTTGTGTGTTGTCAGCATATAAATGGTATGCAACCTTTGTCTGTTTTAATATCTCCTTGAGAGGCTCCATGTACAGATTGAATGCTGTGGGCAAGAGAATTGACCCTTGGGGGACTTCTTTTTGTATCGGTGCAGTGTAGTAGAGGGAGTTGTTTAGCTTTATTAGCTGGGACCTGTGGTGATGTATGAGGTGAGCCACTTTAGGACTGTGCCTCTGACACCTACTGGTTGCACTTGGGTATTTAGTAATGTTCTGTGGTTGACCGTGTCAAAGGGCGCTGAAAGGTCAAGAAGAGGAAGGGATGAATTGCCAGTATCTAGCATCTTAAAGATATCATCAGGTATGTTTAGGATGCCTGTTACCGTTCTGCAACCTTTCGTGAAACCTGACTGGAGAGAGTCAAGAAGATTGTGAACTTCAATGCGTTGTGTCAGCACATATTTTTCAAGGTTTTAACTAGACCACTGGCCTTCAGGATGGTCTGGAGTCTGACTAGGCATTGTTTGGAGATTCCGGCATAGAGAGTGTTGCCGTAGTCCAACCTACTGGTGATGAGGGCTTGTGTGACGGTCCGTCTGGAGGTCTGAGGCAACCATTGGAAGATCTTTTGCAGCATGCGTAGGATGTGGAAGCAGGAGGCACACTGCGTTGACTTGACCCGTCATGTTGACATTGTCATCTAGGATGATCCCTGGATTTCGTCCGTGGTCTGTGGATGTTGGTATTGGTCATAGCTTCGACGGCCTTCAAATGGAATCCCACAGGGAGGGCTTGGTGCTGAAGAACAGTACTTGTAGAAGTTGAGCGTGTGAACTTCTTGCACAAGAAACAGAATCACAATATTTGCTAAACCCCACAATTTAGCAGAAAAAAACTGGTAATTCTACCTGAAGCTCAGGAAAGTTGGAAGCTGTGGTCAGGGGTGTTCACATGAAAGAAAAATCAAAAGCGACTGTGCCAGTGCTGGTAATTTGTATTAGGATTCTGCTCAAGAAATATGCAGATTTCTAAGAATGGTACCAGTTCCTAGGAGGAAGAAAGAAAGAGACCAGCAGCCTGTTATGGTTGCAATTCAGGGTAGGATGTCTCCAAAGAAAGGAATGAGTGTGTCTGAGTGGAGAGTGATACTCCTGTATATGTTGTGCCCTCACACACCCTTGCGAGTGTAAAGCATCATCATTGGGCACTGCTCCTCGTGGGGGTGGCGCTGCAGTCCCTCACGGGCCCTCCAAGAGGGCACTCTGATGGAGATCTTTTAGGAGTTGCCGCAGTTGTGTGTGTGGGTGTGTGGGCCAAGTGGTAAGTGTGAGTGAAAATAAAATAACCCGTTGGTGCCCTAATGGATTTATTCAAGGGTCCTCAGGGTTAGGCTAAAATCTGGACGGGAGTGGAGATGCACATAGTGCAAAATAGGAAGGGAAAAAGTACGATCCCACTACTCTCAACCCGTGTGACAGTGTAGTGATAATAAAAGTGAAAGGTCGACATGTTTCACGCTACTATTTGGTCCCTAATGGATCCCGGAGCGCTTCATCAGGACCGTAGATACTGGTAGCGGAAGGGAGGAATCAGGGAAAGAGACACCCTATATTCCTACCGTACCTTCGTTGAGGACAAATGAAGTACGTTAGAGTAACGTCTTATCCGTATACTCTAGTTCAAACCCTTCCTAGTATGGAATAGGGCTTCATCAGCGGGTAGCGGTCTAGAGAGGGAGGAAGAGTCATCGCCCTCCAACCGAATCCTGGAGACCTAACAGCCTGCCCAGTCCGCCGGTGGACGGGTTGAGAGTAGTGGGATCGTACTTTTTCCCTTCCTATTTTGCACTATGTGCATCTCCACTCCCGTCCAGATTTTAGCCTAACCCTGAGGACCCTTGAATAAATCCATTAGGGCACCAACGGGTTATTTTATTTTCACTCACACTTATCACTTGGCCCACACACCCACACACACAACTGCGGCAACTCCTAAAAGATCTCCATCAGAGTGCCCTCTTGGAGGGCCCGTGAGGGACTGCAGCGCCACCCCCACGAGGAGCAGTGCCCAATGATGATGCTTTACAATCGCAAGGGTGTGTGAGGGCACAACATATACAGGAGTATCACTCTCCACTCAGACACACTCATTCCTTTCTTTGGAGACATCCTACCCTGAATTGCAACCATAACAGGCTGCTGGTCTCTTTCTTTCTTCCTCCTAGGAACTGGTACCATTCTTAGAAATTTGCATTACCTTTAGGAGCACTGGTACAGGACCTATTTCCAACTAGCTCCTTGTCCCTCCTTCTTCAGAATTGTGGTTACAAGAAATATGCAGCCCATCTTAGTCATGCAGGTGATTGCTGAGGAACCCAGGCATGTGAATTAATGAGAGGTAAAGTATGTACCACATTATTTGACTATAGTAAATACGTGGAGTAAATATTTTGAACATCTATGAGTTTTGAAGTTTTAACAGAGTTTTTGCTCATGACAATGTCAGTTGGATGCCCCTAAATTTATCTTTTAGCTTCTCAATCATTTGGTAAGTAGAATTTAAGAGCTGAAGCGAATGTAAACCTTTATGTTCCAAAGCAGGAGTAGGTGACTTACTGAATGAGAAAGGGAACAGTATATATTCATACCATTGTGATATAACAGATCAGGGGGCATATTTACAAGGGCATTTCACCACTGGAGCGTCACTTTTTACGATGCTCCGGTGGCACAATGCCCTGCTGTATATGTACAATGTGGTGCTAAGCCACGTTGAGTGGTTTAATGCTACATTGTAAATAATGTACCCTTTCACACAGTTTTCTGCATCAAAGAGGCATGCAGTGGGTGTTGCTGTGGGTATTCCACTGCAACACCCATTGCTTTTGACGCTGCCCCAGATTTACATGGATCTGTAAATCTGAGCAGCACTAAAAACTAATAGCATTAAAAAACAGGCATTGGAGTGGCTCAACGAGGAGAAATACTTTTATTTATCATCGTTTCTTGCTCTTTCTATGTGTTCTACATTCTGCAGCTCACATAGAAGGATCATATTGCCTTTAATGATTGTTTATGTGCGGGAATGTGTCCCTTCTTGCTCATAAACAATCATCTCTGCAATACAGGCACCATTGCACCATGGTGCTGGGGTGTCGGTGTTGACATTAGACAGCTTTTGTAGGGCAGGCACGAGGGAAAACACAGGGATACGCTGTATTCTTGTGAATACGGTGCATCCCTGCATTTTTTAAACGACGCAGTGCAGTGCTGCTAAATTGCTTGCAGAGTCACGCTGCACCATTTCTTTGTAAATAAGCCCCCAGGTGTCTCCTACCCATTTATCGTGAACTACCAGTAAATCATGGGCACAATCCAGGTAGCCCTTGCCCTGCGGCTAGAAAGAAAGATAGAGAAAAAAAGATGCTTGGACATTAGAAAAAAACACAGTGTGTGCTCTTTACCTTCACACTGTTTTGAGCAGCCTACACATCCCAGATGGTTCTTCTTGCAGTTGGTGATAAAAGGTCAGATAGTGAGGGGTGGCCCATGCTGCCTGGGCCTAGTGTATTAGGGCCATATGTAGGTAATTTCTATTTACCGATTCCTAAATACCGAATTTTACCGATTCGGTATTTAAGAATCGGTAAATAGAATGTAGGTAAACATTCGGTAAATTTTACCGATTCGGTAATATTCGTTATTACCTATTCGGTATTTACCGAATCGGTAATAAGGAATACCTTCCCATTCATTCCTATGGGCCTGGAGGCCCATAGGAATGAATGGGAAGCCATTCACTATTACCGATTCGGTAAATACCGAATCGGTAATAGGGGAGCATATTCAAGGGTGGCAGGGTGTCAAATTGACACCCTGTTGCACCCCTGAATCGTGCATGTGTGCACATGTGGCGCACATACATGCCCTAATGTAATAGTGAGCCTCAGCAAGGCCTACCAGTGCTTAGGGGTTCTCCCTTCTCTGCACAGAGTCCTCAGACACTTAGGAAGAAGTTGGCACAGAAACTGAAATATAAAAGACAGAGTTTATTAAACCTTATAAGGTGGAGCTAACATTCACACATCACCCTTCAGTAATGCATGAAGTAGCACACTGAATGGAAGGATCCTAGTCCTTTTATACCCACACAGGGGCTCAAATGAAGGCGGTACAAACACAAATGCTGGTTGTAGGTACATATAAGGTCATACAGAGAATGCACAGTCGACAAGTGGGTGGAGCTAACAGTTTCTACTTTAGTAGACACATCCTGACATTTATAAACTTGAAACAGCTGCAAGCTCAACTGAGCATGTGCAAAGCAAGAGGAACTAAAGTTAACTTGTCTCTAGGCAGATTTCAAGAGCAGTTGACAGGAAGGTAGGACAGAGCACATGGTGAGCACATGGTAGCACATGGCAGCCAAAATGGCTGCCAGAAATACAAAATGGATTCCACAAAGCGGACAATTTAGCCTCTAAATACAGGCTGTCTTCAGCCAATGCTTAACTTAAGTGCTGCCAAATTACAACAGACGGCCCTTTCAGCATTGGCTGAAGACATTCGTTTATCTGGGGTAATCTAGATATTCATCCCGTACATCTATTAACATTATTTCGGCCACCTCTTTATTCAACATTTGTTGGGCCTTTGTTTCAGCAACGTTCCTCTTCCCAGGTATACAAGCAGAGATGCAAATGGAGCAAAGCATTGGACCACATTGGATACATACACAGCATGTAAAAAGTATCAACATTACATACAGGATAGTCAGTAGCTTCCAGCCCCAAGCAGAAACAAGAGTCCAAAACCATCTAGTCTAATTCTAAGTTTCAGGGCTCTGATGTATTTCAGTGACTATCTATTTCAATTAATAGCCAACAGCACAAACCTAATAAAAACATTTTCAATAGACTTTTCCAGTATTTCTTTTGTGAGGGCTAAAATATCAATTTAATATATTTTTAGGAGGAGGGCAAAGTAATATTTGTCAACTGCTCAGGAAAACATTTTTCGTGTAGAATAAGCATTATAAGTAATGCAAATATTAAAGAAGTCAGACAGATTATTACAAAAACCATCCTGGCTCCAAAGGACCAGGAGGACCACACAGGGCCATAGGAATTAGGACAAGGAGCCGCAAGGGCTGCTCCTCCTCAAAAATGGGACGACCAAAGGGGTACATTACTAACAAAAAAAAGAGTCCTTGGGAAATTTTAGCTGCTGTGGAACCAGCCAGAGGGGAGTCTTCTCCCTGTGTCCGTTTGAGCCTCACAGGCAGGCTCTTGTTGTTCCCACGGTGGAGCTGCACAACTCGCAACTCAAGAATCACGGCCCAGTTTGAGAAGAAAAAGTCTTTCAACAATCCTGTCCAGTGTCTCAAGCAGTGCACAAGTTCTCTTCACTTTAATCTAACAGGCACCAGAGGCACAGCACCTGTACCCTAAACTCAAGTCCTTCCCTAACTCCTATATTGCTCTGCTGGCGCACTGCTCTTTTGTTAGGGCCACAATTTGCATCCAGTGTGCCCAGGTATCTCTTGATCAACAAACAAAGGTGCAAACTTGCATTCACTTTGGGACCAGGATTAAGAGGCCTGATGCTAGGATCTCTGAAGCAACCCTTGTTTCAAAAGGGGTCACCTCAAGCAAAGCCTCCTAGCCGTTCTGGTCGGTCTGTGACTCTCTCAGCTGGGCATCAAAAACTTGATCCATGATTTCTCCTTTCTGATTTGTGACCCCGTCTTTCGCCCAAGACAGTGGCAGGGGTACACAATTCACATCCCAGGGCTTCCGCCTTCACTGAGGTCCTAGTTGCCAGCAACGCCTGTGCTGGTTACCTTCACTTTGGCTTCAAGCTGCAGTGGCGCTGACTCCCCAGGCTGGATCTGATGTCCGGGCCCCTCTGGCAATGGTTGTAAGGCAGCAAATATCTATTGGTGGACAGAACAAGAGGTCTTTAGACAAGGCACAGAAATAATCTATCAACAGAGAGGATAGTCTCAGAATACTTTCTTAGTCTTGGGGCGCCCCATACATTAGCAAGGCACCCAAGAACCACTTCATCTATCTAAGAGTAGAAAACCCTGGACCTATTGGCAAGTATAAAAGGAACGTTTTGGTGAACTGACAAGAGTAATACATCACCCAATCCCAAACAGCCAAGGAAGTCTGTGTTCATTTACTAAATTCTGAGGAAAAGAGAAAAACAATACAGACATACTCCAAATACTTACATTGGTGTATTCCTATATTACTAATCTGAAGAACCCTCAAGAAAAAGGAAATGTTCTACACTTTTACTCATAGATTTTACATTACTTATACAGGACTGCAGACACTTGTAAAATAATTTCTCTTACATGTTATGCTTAGGACCATGCTCTCATGTTATAGGCGCAGCAGGAAAATCTAAAACTGCTAATTTAACAGGGATTCTTATTGCAAAAAGAACTAAACTTCAACATAGTGGGTACATTTTCTTCAGCAGAACATGTTATGACAAACAAACTCCTATAAAACAATATTTTCCTTCAAAATGTTTGCTAAGGATCACATGAGCGTCTTTCCTGCATTGTACTTTTCACGTTCTGGACTATGTAACATCATTTTCAAAAGGAAAAAAACCCTATCTCCAGCTCTAATAAGGGCTGTCAGCTTATTGACAGAGACTAGCTAATAAAAAACTAGCAATGCCCTTGCAAAACTGTATAGAACATGAGAATAACATAAACAATAATAGTGTTGCCACCTGAGATTTTTGAACAGAAACCGCCACTATACAGTTCTCCTTAAAGATCAAATAAGGGAACATCAATCTGTTCTACTCATTCTTTCATACAGGATGGGCAGTAACATAGCTTAGATTGTATCATTTTATTAATGCTAACAATTTTAAAACAGTATTACAGAATAGCCAATAACTGTCACATGGCCATTTCCTAGACAGCTTTAGACAGACTCAAAAAAAAGTGAGAAAAAGAAGAGAGAAAACATAATTTTGCCTACCCTTAATTTGTAGAGGAGCTAGCCTCCTTCCCCCATTTTGACAGTAGGAAAACCTGAAACAGGTTTTACTTCTGTCAACACTTTCAACCCCTATTTGTAGCAACTGGGCACAAACAAACTTGTAGGAGATATCTTAGAAAGTGGCTGTTCTCTGATTCAGCCTAACACAAGCAAATTGAGTTAACTTTAAACCAATTCCTACAGCAATTGTACTAGATTAACATGAGGGCGCATGAATGCAAACTAAAATCCATTTCCTCCTTATCTTAGCCCCTACACAGTATTCTTTAAACTAAAACCATTATTTTTATATACATGGCAGATCAATGCTCAACTGAGGATTGTTTTTCCTTCGCTTCATATGACTGCGCGTGTTTGCCAAAAATAGGAAGCAAAGCTTCTCTTCCTCTCTTTGCGCTATCATCTCGTCTTTCAAAACCTTTCGGAGGTCGAAGTGTCCCAGCAAACATTACCCTTCACCCTGCTAAGTTGCTAAATGCAGAACTCCGACCTTTGACCCGTTCAGCAGCTGCTCATTTGTGTGTGCAAGGCTTGCCATGCGGTTTTGTAATGCAAAGCAACTCTGGAGAATCACAGCTAAAAGGCAGTCCTGTCCGATCCGTTTGCCAGTAATTTAAAGGTAGGATAATAACGTCTGCTGGTTTCTGTATACTTATTTTCATTTGTGTACAGTGTGTGGTGTGCAGTCTAGTAAGACAGAGGTCAGCTGTTTGTTCTATATTTGCATATGTACTAGCTCTAGCTTGAGAATCAGTTTGAAACCTGCCCTGAGTGGTAGAACTGCTTGTAAAATAGTGACTTTAGCTCAATTTCGACTTTGGTGGTAGGGGCACTTAAAAATGAATATCCTACAATATTTTTGCATAATAGGAACCCCCAGAGTGTTCTCTAGATAGCCCAGGAAGGGGAAATCAGAAATGTATAAGGTATACCCTTATAAAAAATGAGTTTTGTACGGCTGGGTAAAGTGACATTTCACATTTAAGTTCCCTTTTTTCCGGTACAGCACTGCTTAAATTCAACTTTGATGCTAGGAATTCACAGTATGATGATTAGGCTTTATAAAGATTAAAAAACGAATTTAAAGCATTTATTTTTAATAATATATATATATATTTTTTTTAATCAAAACCAACCATTTTGATGATTCCACATTGGAAAAGCAAGCTTCATTCGTAGCCTATCATATTTAAACGCATTCATTCATAACCCTAAGCACAGAAGCCTTACTTGAAACATGAAAAGTCTGCGCCACTTTTAATGGACAGTTATCATTTAACATCAGAACCACAGATGTACTTATGTAAAGAAGGCATTAAGAAAGGAAATCCCTACTTTCAATTTTGTTCTCTGTTATCTAAAATAATGAAACTGGTGTTTTGAAACTTTTAAAATAATGCAGGCCTTTATACCAGTTTTACACTGACTTAAAATTTCGCTGACTCAGCATTCCTGTCTGTGGCCGTGATCAGGAATAGCCATATGCTATTTATGCAGCTGTTGTTTGTCAGCAGGCGTCGAATTTTCACGCCTTTCTCAGGAAAAACCCCTTTGTTATTTGAAATACCCTGACAGAGTTAAATCCCCATTTGCTGTGTCAAACAGTTTCTTTTCAGTTAGTCAGTTTAAACACAGCTGTTGGAAAGCTTTTTTCTCTGGTGCTGAAAGAAAAGCATGTCACAGTCTATTTAAAAACTGAGGCATTTCAATGCAGTCAAATCTATCTTTCTATAATGTGTATTTAGTTCAGCAACGACCAAATTCACTCAGATGATGTGCATGCCTTTTAATGTCTAATACAATGTATCTAAGAAAAATGCTGTAACATGTTGTATTTTAGTCTATTGATTACAAAACACACAATTTCGTTTTTCTTCCTCTGTATGAGGCCTATTTTAATCCTATTGAATACGAATTCTAATTTTATCTTTAGCATTGTGGCAATTTGCACACATGTATAGTGTCTTACTCTGTCAATTTAATAGTAACATGCAGCTGTTTAGCGTATGTTATATAATTCATTTCTGGATTTTTATTTAATATATAAGTAACTAAATGACAGTTTGCATAACAGAATGATGACAGCAAAAAAATATAAACAAACTCATTGAGCTCATTCCAGACTTTTACAAAAGGGGGTCATATACTCAGAGCACACAACACAGCGCGCTTAAAGCTAGCCATTCTTACACAAAGAGCGCAATCGCTATTTACTCACACAAGTATCACCAATGTCAAACCACATAGACATTTAAACACACATTTAACCCACAAATCAACACTTAGGACTTTAAGACAGCTTACAAACTGTACGCAAAAACCAAACTATTTGTAAATACTAATTGTAAGTCATATTTACAAGAAGAGCTCTCAAAAGTAGCCCAAAAGACTGTTCCATGTTCAAGAAGCCAAAATACACCAAATTCGCCAGTTTTGGCTGGTAGAACACTCAAAAAGCGCTCTGCATATCACCACTTATGAATGTTACTAAGTGCGCAGATCCGGATCCGTTTTATGTACATATTTAAGTCCATGGGGTACTTAGTCACCAAGGAAGAAATATCTTTTTACTATACGTAAACCTATTTAGGTATCCCCTCTGAGGGGAGTCAACTAAGTACTTACTAAATCCATATCGGTACCTCCAAAACAGCAACACTTTCTGCGAAGTGTACTGGAAACAGGCATGCCAAAAATAGTGCAGAATATGCAGTATTATAATCAAAGTAGCGCTTAAGGTACTCTTTGTACGTTGCGCTGTTCAAACAATTTCAAATAGAGAAAATCTCCTCATTACCTGCCTATATGTATTGCAATGCATATATAATTACAAAACAAATTCCAAAATTGGCCAATCATACAAACAAAGCCACAGTAAGTGTTTACTAAAACTACCTTACCAATCAAAGGCATCAAACCAACAGCAAGTGCCGCAAAACGGCTCTTACCAATCAAATGGTGTCCAGGTTCCAACTGCCAAGTTCTCAAATTGACCAAATGGTCACTGCACGGCAAATCAACAGAAGAGATCTCAGTCAAGGACCGGCGCCGCCGGGATGGTCAGATCAGAAAGAAAGGAAAAACGCCATGGGTGCCAAGACTCAGGTCTCCTCAGGCAGCGATCGCGTCCAAAAGCGAGATTCCAATCCTTCGTCGCGACCAGTCCTTCAGGCATCCGAGTCTTTTGATGAGTCCCACGTTGGAAGCGCCAATTTGTAATAGTGAGCCTCAGCAAGGCCTACCAGTGCTTAGGGGTTCTCCCTTCTCTGCACAGAGTCCTCAGACACTTAGGAAGAAGTTGGCACAGAAACTGAAATATAAAAGACAGAGTTTATTAAACCTTATAAGGTGGAGCTAACATTCACACATCACCCTTCAGTAATGCATGAAGTAGCACACTGAATGGAAGGATCCTGGTCCTTTTATACCCACACAGGGGCTCAAATGAAGGCGGTACAAACACAAATGCTGGTTGTAGGTACATATAAGGTCATACAGAGAATGCACAGTCGACAAGTGGGTGGAGCTAACAGTTTCTACTTTTAGTAGACACATCCTGACATTTATAAACTTGAAACAGCTGCAAGCTCAACTGAGCATGTGCAAAGCAAGAGGAACTAAAGTTAACTTGTCTCTAGGCAGATTTCAAGAGCAGTTGACAGGAAGGTAGGACAGAGCACATGGTGAGCACATGGTAGCACATGGCAGCCAAAATGGCTGCCAGAAATACAAAATGGATTCCACAAAGCGGACAATTTAGCCTCTAAATACAGGCAGTCTTCAGCCAATGCTTAACTTAAGTGCTGCCAAATTACAACACTAAGGGCATGTATGTCTGCCACATGGCACTTTTAGAAAAGCACAAAATTGCTTTTTAAAAGGTATTCAGTATTTACCACCAACTTGTAGTTGGTGGTAAATAACGAATCCTGAAACCAAAAATGCACTCACTACATAGGATTTAAGGAATCGGTAATTTACTGATTCCTTAAAATAACGAATCGGTAAATTACCGATTCCTTAAATCCGGCCTCCTACATCTCAATTGCCTAAATACCGGTCGGTAACGGGAGATTTACCGAATTTCGGCCGTTACCGACCGGTATTTAGCTACCTACATATGGCCCTTAGTGAGGTGCCATATAAGGCTCTGCCCTGCCATTTTGCAAAAGCACAACACCAACTTTTCCAGCTTCATCCTTCCTTGCTCTTACTGCTAGAGTCAATAAAGTGAGAACTGTCATTTAGCAGCACTTCAAGCTGGATCTGGCTAGGGCTTAGCACAGTGAGTAGTAGTGGGATGCCTTTGAACACTACAGCTCCACCAGGGCTTTTTGACGAAGTCTCTCCTACTCACTATTAGCACTTCAGGCCTGCACACCTAATCTACTCACCAGTTCACTAGAACCACTGTAAATGTAAACAAAGCTGCACAAAAATAAAGTGCAGCAATAGTTTTGAACCACATGCATGTAACAGTACCTTGTTTTAATTGCAGTGTCGTTTGATGGAACTATGCTTCAGATGGTTACAGGACAGCCACATATGAACCATCACTAGAATTTCATTTGGTGTATGATATCGTTGAGTGACAAGATTTTTAGATATAGTTGTATGTGATCTGAATATAGATGTTATGCAACCTTTGCCTGTTTTAGTATTTCAGTGAAAGGCTCCATGTATAGATTGAAGAATGTGGACGAGAGAATTGGCCCCTTGTGAGACTTCTTTTTGTATGAGTGCTGGGTTGGAGAGGGTGTTGTTTAGCTTTATTAACTGGGGCCAGTGGTGAGGCATGAGGTGAACCACTTTAGGATTATGCCTCTGACACCTATGAATTGAAATTGGGTATTTAGTAGTGTTCTAAGGTTGACTGTGCCAAAGGCCACCTAAAGGCCAAGGAGAATAAGAATGGATAAATTGCCTGTATCTAGCATCCTAAAGATGTCATCATGTATGTGTAGGATGGTTGTTACTATTCTGCAACATTTCCTGAAACCTGATTGGAGTAAGTCAAGAAGGCTGTGTACTTCAATGTGTTGGTTATGTTGAGTCAGCAAACATTTTTAAGGTTTTAACTAGGTAAGGTAAGTTGGTCACTGGCCTGAAGTTTTCCAGGTCTGCACCTGGTTTCATTAGGAGGAAGGTGATTTGTTCTAATTTAATTCAAACAGGTATTGTTCCATTGCTAAATGAAGAGTTAATTATTTTAGTCCATAGTGGTGCGATGACATGGCTGTGGTTTTTGGCTATCGCTGACGGAAATGGCTCAACTATGTGAGAGGTAGGTTTCATAACTGGATGAACCCTTGATGACATCATCTTCTGTGAGGGTTCTGAGGTCCATCCATAGTGCAATGTATTTTGGATGAATGTCACAGATGCTGACTTTTTTTTGGGGGGGGGGTAGTTTTATGTAGCGGAACTCGACCCAAAGGTATCAGAGTGCTTTACATGAGCACCAGTTGCATTAGAGACAGACACATTCATTTTGTTAGGCACAAAGAGATTAAGTGATTTTGACAGAATCACAGGATTTTGAGCGTCCCTGCCAAGATTTAAACCCAGTTCCCCAGCTTCGAGGTCGACCGCTCTAACCGTTAATGCACATTCTTTCACCATGTGTTACTACTGTCATTGTGTACTCTTTGTGTCAGGGCTCTTAATTGATCGGAATCAGCAGGGGTGTATATTACTTGGTGATTGTCCACAGGATGGGTTGCTCTGTGAGACTTTTACCTGTGCAATTTTGTCTGAGAAGAACTTGGCAAATTTATCACAGCGTTCTGTAATTTCGGGTGAGATCGGTTGTAAGGGTGAAGTGGTTTGTTGTTTTATTATATCGTAGAGTTATTTGGGGGAGGTTTCCTAAGTGTGTCCAGCTGAGTGCGAAAAAATGTGTATTTTTTGTGAAATATGCATTTTTTTTATCTATTACATTCTAAGAGTAGGAGAGTGGTTGATGGGTTTTGTCTCCGTCTTCTCTCTAATAATCTGAGTTGTCGCCTCTCACTGTTTCGTTCTTGATAAGATGCTTCTGTGACTATTAAGTGTTAGTGGGCCACTTGGTCAAGTATGTTTGTCATAGTTGTGTTGTAGTGCTTTGTAAGATCTTCAGCTGAGTGAAGTCCTTCCCCTGGTTGTAGCTGAGTGTCAATCTTGTCTTCCAGATCAGTCAGGGAGATTTGTTCTGCTTTCCTTATTCAGCGTTTGGGTCTGTGGATTGGGTGTAGTGCTTTCTGGTACTTGGGTGTAATTGAAATAGGCCAACATTATGGCCAGACCAGTCTACTGGTAAGCTGGAGTGAAGTGAGACTGCATCATCTTTAGCTATGAATACATGAAGTGTAGATCCCTGTACCTGAGACTGGTATTTGCAATGCTGTTTTAGGCCGTTGCTTTTGATAAATTCATTTAGGTTTTGTATTAGAACATAATTATTACCATTCTAATGTAGGTTTAAGTCCTCCAGGAATATGTAATTAATATCCAGTAGGAAGTTTTGAGTTATCAGGTCTATTAGTTGATCAGAGAAGAGTTTTTGGTCACCTGGTGGGTAGTAGATGATGTAAAACTTATGTAGTTAGAGCCCTTTCATGAGAGAACAATGTCTAGATACTCACATTCATGATCTGATAAATTTGAGAAGGTCTAATTACAGATTAATGGGTATGGTCTGTCAGTGAGAGATGGAGGTGTTCCCTGTTTGGTATGAGCTTAAAGTGGAAGTCTTCCTTACTTGAGGGAGATTACAACGAAAGCAGTGATCGTACTTTTTCAATGGTAGCTTGTACACATATTTGCTGGGATTCAGTGTCTGGCAGCTTTATCGATTCTTTGAAATGTTATATTTTGTATTGTTAGTGTGACTTATTCAGTAATTATTGCAGAAAATTACAATAAGGAAGTTCATGTTCTGCATTTTTTCGAGCAGTGAAGAAGATAACTGAGTTTAATAGAGTGCTTTCATTTTCTGTGCCAAGGGCAAGAATATTAAAATGATCTGTAGCCAGGTAAATGGTATGATTTTCCTATTTGAGTCACCTAGTAGCTGGTACTCCATTTTCTTGCCAAACAATTGTCCTTCACTGAACAGTATGTGTGCCATGCACTTTTTTTGTTTTTTTGTAATGGTAATCTTTATTTGCATTTTCTATGAGATATACATCAAAGTTTGCCAATGTTATACCAAAAGAACAAAGACAGGCACACTACTGTTGTGTAGGTCCTACTAATCCGTAAGACCTGTGTATTGTTTGCACAACATTAACTAAGGGCTTGGTGTCAAGACTGATTTCGGACACCCCCACAGGCTATGTTGGCCTATAGACCAGCTAGCTCACATGCACCGTAAGCCCCCTAACCTACCAGGGAGCGAATAGTTTCTGACAACCACTGAACATGACAGCCCTGACCCCTCAGGTATCGTGGAAACAGTACAACACCTTTCGCTCAGTCACTCGTGCTCACTTTTTGTCAGAGTAATAGACAGAGAATACACCGTGGGACGTTTTCAATAATATTTTTTGAACCAACGTTATTCTTGCATAAAATACTAAAATGCTAAACAATTGTATATATGCAGGCATATAAACAAGACAGTAATCTAGAGTACTCCTACTATGCGAACCCTACTCTAAGTGTACCTAGAGTGTGTAGGTGTAGAGCCAAGAAACCCCCCCAAGGGATGATCCAACCCCATAATCTGATGAGATAGAGTGAAGGATCCCGTCTTGGTCATGAACTGAACACCCCTCATGAGATGTCAGACCGCTGCGTAGTGATTTCTCAGCATGCAAGGGCCCTCGGTGTCAGCGGAAGTACCTCCTCTGCTAATCTATCAGGATGCTCATCATTTATATTAAAAGCAGCCTTGCGATGTGCGCATAGATTAGTGATGTTATGGATAGTCAGATAGACCTGTCACCTCGTGGATGAAGATAGTGATGACATGGGTATGTAGTGAAAAACGAGACCTTGTACATGATGTTCAGGGAGTTGTGATAATGTTGCGCGAAGCTAGATGTGAAAACAAGTTTAGTTTCAGAGAAACTAATCCAACATTGTCATGCATGCAAATATGTGCAAAAGGTCACAGCTGGAAATGTTATTTGTGAGGACAATGTAAGAAATAAGCTGCTTCACTACATGGGCCTAACCCAGGGATAGAAAAGTACAATGGAACTAAAGCTAACAATACACCATCTGAATAGCATGACGACACCGAACAACGAATCAGCTAAGAGCAGGGCACAAAGTAGATGCAGTAGTCCATTCCAAAAGCCATGCTGCCTTGAGACCGTAGTAGTGGGGTGGGGGTCAGAGGTATGAGTGGGGGAGGTCGAGGGAACTAACGCTACACGAGGAGCCCAAATGGCCGGTGGTACTCCAGGGCCTGCACCAATATTATAGTGAAATCTGGAGGCGTTTAATTATCTATTGCCCCCGAAGAGCGGTCACCCCATTAAGGTGCTCGGGGAGGTCGACAGCTCCAATCCAATGAGTAGTATCGGTGACCCTCACTGAGGCTCAGGAGGGGGCGGTGTGAATACAGGAAGTGTATGGTGTACGGATCACGCTGATCATAATCCCACAGGATTCCTGGGTAAGGAGTTACAAGGGATCAGTTGAGGGTCCACCTTGTGTAGTGGTACGATCAGGGGTGTATCGGGCTGTTGGGCTCTGGCCATGGAGCTGGGAGGAGGAAGGGCTTACAAATGCCCTCAAATGTGTCCAGTTGGTCATTAAGTCTATAGATTACCTGTTCACATTCTGCATCCCCAGCCAGTTCTAACAGCAATTCCTATGGGTTGGGTTTGAGGGTAGCCTCCAATGTCTCAAGCTGCAAAGCTAAACAGCCACTGAGGCTGTCGTCAGCCATCACTGGGTATGGTTAGTGGGTACTATGCAATCAGTCATGTCAGGTAACAGGGCCAAGTGAATTGAGGGCGGTATTTGTCGACCTTGGCACCCAAAGTCTCCCACACTGCACTCCAATTCAGCTGGAGCACCTGACAGTGGCAGAGAATATGTGGGAGGTGGCAGCCACCAATGCGGCATCATCAGCACTGGTCAAGGTAGGAGCCTTAGCCCTTACAGTGTCTGCGGAGTCCAATGCCAGTTATTCAGTACCTTGAAGTAGTGAAATTTCAGTTTGGCCTACTGGAGGAAGGTATCATTTGTGGAGAGGAGAGCGGACCAGTCCTCAGCCTCAGAGTTGTGGTTCAAGATAGGCTGCCAATGCAGCTGAAGGGTCTCTCGGACCAGAGCTGAATAAGAAGTTACAATGAGGAGGCTACACAGGCAGAACACAACTCACTTGAACGTACCCCAAGTCTCCAGATATTTGCAAACAGGGGACAGAGGGAGAAAAATGGCACCAGTACCCAGGGACTCCTCAAGACAGATTATCAATAGAATATAGGACCAGTACTGGGTTTGAGGTAGGCCTAACTCCAAACAGAGGGTTGGAATGGATTTAAAGGAGGTGCCATCTGGCAACTGGTCAATTTTTGTGAGTCCAGCGGCATTCCAGGAGGACCATCAAACAGTGCAACCCCTATGCAAATCCCACAGTTGTCCCAAGGAAGGGGAAAAGGCATGGAGCCAGGGATTTTGATTCGGTGGACCATGCATCATTTTTAATAGCAGCAGTATGGCAGTGATGACAGGTTTGGAAATCAGTGGATAGTGCCTTATATTTTTAGAGGGCATTAAATCTACTCAAGAGGCAGCAAACCTACTCAAAAAGCAGCCCTCTGACCTCGACCACTCACAGCCACCCGTGACTTCCTGCATTAGAAATGTCACCAGGGGAGGCCAAATGACACTCCCGCTTGCATTTCTGAACGCTTGCAAGAAAAAATTCCCCCACACGGCAATTGGCGGAATTTGGGCGGAACTCCACTCTACAAGAGTAACGCGGAGTTGCCAAATTCCACCAATTCCAAAGGCAGAATGTAACATTCTGCTCTCATAATGCCTCCACCTGAGTTTCATCAGGGCCTTCTCAGCGGCCAACATGTAGAATCTTTTAAGGGCTAGATTTTCTGTTTTCAGCCTATGCCAGTTTCGTAACATGGGGTCTCTGTTATGAGTCACAGTGAAAGTCGCGACAGCCTCCTCCAGGCATTGCCTGTCTTGCATGGTACATCTTTTCCTAAGGGCAGCATTCCTCATGTGGAGGCCCTGCCAGTTGGCCTTCCCCACAGGCCATTGTGTTTGTGGGGAGGACACTAAGTGGACATTCTCAGAATAATATACCTGGACACAGGAGGACCTTATTGTCTGGGGTTTTCTAATGGGCTGTGTTCATCCTCCATCCCCTACTCGGTGGCATCCGGTGTCAAAGGTGGATGTCCAACAGAATAGGACAGTGATCAGAGAGCCTTCCAGATAGATTGTTGGCATGGAACAGAAGATGAAGGAGGTGGCTGCGAATGAGGAAGTGGTGAATTCTCAAAGAAATGTAGGAGTAGTCCCTCCCTGGTGGATGCGAGAGGCGACAGACATCAATAATGCCGTGATCTGAGATTGCATCCTGGAGTATGGCCCTGTCCGATTCATTATAAGGGTTGGGGGATCCCATCCTGTCCAAGAGAGGGTCAATAGCGAGGTTCCAGCCCCCTCATGACTATTCTCATGGAGCCAAATTCCATGAGGATGCGGTATACATGGGAGATAAAGCGTTCTTCGCCCTAGGGACATAGACTGATCACAGTATGAGTGAGTGCCCCAAAGTTTTGATTTTGGCAAAAATTATCTGCCCTCTGGGTTATCCCAGGTTTGTAACAGAGCATGAGGGAAGGATGTGCGGAGAAGTATTGAAACCCCACAATTTTTTGAAGTGGCAGCAGAAGGGGATAAGGTCTGAGGGTCCCAGGTTGGTCTGGCAACTATGGACTACCCTATCCACCCAGTCTCTCTTTAGTTTGACCGTTAATTCATTGATAGATGCATCTCCTGTAACAGGGTGATATCAGCATATTTATGTTAGAAATAGGTCAGAGTCTTTTGTCTCTTCACATAGCTGTTGAGACCAGTGACATTAGGAGAGCGGATGTGGACAAGGGGGATTGTGTTCTTCGGCACTCAGGCTGAGCTCTGACTGGACTACGTGTAGCAAAGAAGCCCAAGTAGTGCGTCAAGAGCATAGAGGTCAAGCAGATGGAAACTTAGGTGTAGCACCAGGTTCTAACCAGGGGAATGGTAAGTAAATATTTATTGTTTCAATTAATAAAAATTGTTACAAAAGGCCGTGCATGATGTGTCCTTCCAAGGACCTTCTTCAATCATTAAAAAACAGCATTGTATCGTTTCATTTAATACATTTCGAATGGTTTCAAAGAACATAAAATAGAGGTCCATAAATACTTAATATATGCTTGCAGGTTTGGGCCTGAGGTCTTACTTTAGACTGAGGCTCGATCTTTGCTTATGAGTTCTTTAAGTTGTTGTGCAAATTTAGCTAATCTAGCCAGTTCCATGGGGACCTCTAAGTTTATGAGAAGCTTCATTGCATCTAGGCAGGTACGGATGCCATATTTTAAAAACAAGGGTATTAATAAGGGGGATGGTCCGCAGGCCTCTCACAGTGAGGAGATATAACAGGGGCACCGGAGGGTAAAGGAAAGTGGGAAAAGGAGAAAAGGGGGGGAGCTGGACTAAATTGTTTGCCTACGAGCTCTACTCCTCTCTCTGACTTCGAGGGACCTGTTCCTGGGGCCTACATTTGACTCTGGGAGGGGGGGGCACACATGTGTCCCCTCCCAACATAAATATTAAGAAAAAATGGATGCATCGACCCCTGGACCAAGGCCCACCCCAGGGGGAATATAAATAAAGACATCAGCCCACCTTTTTTTCTGCAATGCGGTCATTTTTCTTTCTTTTTTAAAAATTGGGTCTACAAGGTCTAGGCTAAATCTGTATGCCCTTTTTAAAAAACATTTTCAAGACTCAGGGACCAGGTCTCTGAGTCCTGCCATGGCGGCCCCAACATTTCTGTTCATGCTACCGCCAGCAAGTCAGAACGCTGGCTACAAAGAACCCACTCATCCACAACAGTAGTAGCAGAACAGATGACGCAACAATTAATGATAAAGGGAATAGAAGGAGCAAGAAAAATTAAGTAGAAATGTGAATAAGTGCATGTGTAAGTAATGGAGTAAGAGTAGGAGTAACAGTGGCGTAACAATGCTTCAGGGGGTCCCCCTGCAAGGTAAGGTGAGGGCGCCCCCATTACCCATTCCAAGACTGCTTTGCTGCTTCTGAGTGTTTTATCTGTTTGCGGCTGGCCAGCCCATGGGGCCCCCTTTGAGGTGAATGTTTTGGAGGCCCCTTGCACTGCGGGGGCCACGGCAGCCTCTGTTACGCTCCTGAGGAGTAAGAACATGAATATTATCATGCATAAGAGATAAAGTATAAGAACATAGTTAACAGTGGAAGGGGTGGCAGTAGGAGTGTGAGTAGAGATGAGGTTAGGACTAGGATTAGACATGTGCTGGAAGCAGAGTTCAAGTAAGAGTAGGAAAAGGGGTACGTTTGGTGGTAATAGTTGAGGTTTTGTTACAAAGAGCATCAGTGCTAGGAATAGGAGTAGAGGTACAAGCATCAAAAATGGTGGGTGTGGGGTAGGAGATGGCAAAGTGGTGTGCCTCCTTAAAAGTGCTTCATTATCCATGTTTTGAATTAGACGCACTGCTTCAGCAACTGATAAACCTAATAACCAATATAATGTTGGTAAAGACAAAGTACTCCAGTGAGCTTATCCAAAATATGAACAATAGCTTCATCAAGCAAAGGCTGCAGGGAGCGGAGCCAAAGCAACCAACCAGTGAAGGGGGCTTAGTACAAACTCCTCTCTCTGTTTTTGGTGTTTATTGAAACAGCTCTGCTTGACTGCTAAAGCTTTCCCAGTCTTGGAATTTAATGAGTCATATCATCGGCATTACATTTTTTTTTTAATCTATGGGGATCCTGTACATAAGGTTGTAGCAAATGTTTGGCACAAGACACAAAAACAAAATGCTTCCACTTTCATAGGCTGATTTATATGGCAATGAAGAGCAATTTAGCTGCAGTGGGTAATAGGCGTCTGAGTCAATTGAAAGCATTGAGAAAAAGTGTACGGGGCAAGTACTAAAGGAGGAAGTTGCAAGGAAGATAGTAGAAGAGCAGTAGTTGGTATACATTACGAGCGGGTCAGTAAACCCCAAGACCATAATAATAGTGTGCATAATACATGAGGCAGAACCAGTTAGAAATATTGGCACTAGCGGAAGGTGTAGGATTGGAACATACGAAAGGGCGTGCCAGCAGTGCATGGAACCATCATGGTTCATGCACAGCCATGGCACCACTCTTTAGGAGGTTTAATAAACCACTGACATTAAGCTAAAGAAAAAAAGAGGCTGAAAAAAATATTTCCCTAGGAAGATCCAAAATGTGAAAGACCTTTTTATCAAGCAATGGCTGGAGGGGACTAAGGAAAAGCTACCAATTTTTGAAAGGGGATTACTCGAGGCCGCTCTATGGGACTTTTTCTTCATCACAGAAAGACTGGCAGACAATTAACTCTGTTTCTAAGGAAGTGGTAGACAAAAGGTTGGGCAAAACCAGTGACTGTATGCTTTCTGAACCACATTTTTAACTCAGTTTTTCTTATGTAAATGAATATATGCTATATCAATCAAAACATAATCCATATGCTTATACTTCATTGGTTTATATAATAGCAAAATTCACCTGTTATTATTTTCTATATTGCAATAGGAAAAATGACCATAGTCTATTATGTGTAATTTTCGAAGAATGTCATTTGCTTTCTCAATTCTGTGCACGCTCTTTTTTATTCTTCATCAAACATCTGCATGAATAATTTATACACCTATTGCTTTTCTTTCCAAGTTGTATCCTGTTCTTTGTTTATGTGCTCATTTCCTGCTGTTATCGACAAATATCCTGACAAAAGCGTTCTTTTGTGCTTCTTTAGTAGCATATTCTCAGAGAATTCGCAATCCAGATTGTTTTAAGATTACAAACGGAGTGAACATCTGGAAGATGAAGATTCCTTTTAATATGTATGAATATCTCATTTCAGTGCCGTAATCCCGAAGATGGAATCAGCTCTGTGCTATTGACAGGCTCTGAAAAGTGTGTGTGTGTGTGTGTGTGTGCTCCTGCATGGGAAGGTAATGAATGGGACACAAGATTTGAAGATTGGACATGAACGCACTGTTAATTAGCCTTTCTCATCAGAGAAGGAACATCATTTGCACATGATAAACCCCCTTGAAGACGTATTACAGAGAGGAGCTTTATTCTCTCACATGTCCGTGATACAGAGGTAAATAATTATTATGCCTGTATATTGGGAAGGTTGATAGCTAATATACCGCGATTTGCATTAGAATTGTGAACTATGAAAACATGATAGTGATTGCAACAAAAACATATGATCGCAAAACATACCATATCTGAATATGTACTTGATTTGTTGAAGCTTTGTACTCTGACTGATAACATACCGGTTTAGACTTCATTTAATTATCAATGTTTTTCAAGCCACTTCTAGGTGAAGTTACACACGTTTGCTCAGTGCTATTTCATACCCTCGGTGGTAGGTCATAGCAGTGCTTGCTCTAAACAACTTTTACCTCTGTTGCCAGAACCCTGATGTCCCGGGGCCCGTCCTATTACAAATCCTGAGCAACTGGGCCATGAATCCCTTCAGCACCTGCCTCACAGTGGTTGTGCAGGTCGAGCAGTCATAGACTTCTGGGGGGAGGGAGAGGTAGGCAGGGGGGTGAACACAGGCTCACACCTCAAAGTACGTTCAATGGCAGAAATTAAAGGTAGTCCAGCCAAATGATTTCTTTTAGGACAAACTAAGTATTTATATACAAATCCAAAGTGAAATACGCCATACACAAGCAATACACACAGCCCCCTGAGGTCAAGGATCTACTGTTTAATAGGTAGCTTCCTGAGTCCCACTTCACTCTCATTAGCGGTGGTGGTGATTCCCCATTCACTTTGAGTGACATTCAGGTTAAGCTACACTATTAGTCCGAGTCTCAGGAGTACCATTCCAAATTTGAAAGAAGTCAAATGCTTTCCAGCACCCAAAGCATAATGTAGCAGAACAAGTTCCCCCCTGGGTTTTCCACTCCCGCGATCAGTCATACCCATTCCTGCAAGGACGGCACAACAAGAATCTCCACTGGGATTGGCAGCAGCCATTGTTGGTGAGTAGCACTCACTGCTCTGCAGGGGCAGCAGTCAGGGCTTGGCCGTGCAGGGGTTACCAAGGCAGTCTTTCTTCACGATGACGGCTTGAACCAGGCAATGGTCCTTGTCCTTTCTGGTGGCAATAATCCTCACCTGGTATACGTGGTAGCTGACTTTCCTCCATACATGTGCTACAGCCCAATACGCACAGCAGTAAACTTCATGACGGCCCCTCCTAGCATACATGGTTTCTGACTTTCCTCCACACATGGGCTATGGCCAGATCAACACAGCAGTAAACTTCACAGTGGCCCCTTCTGGCACACAAGTTTGCCAACTTCACTCTGCACATAGCTATGGCCCAATTGACACAGCAGTGATGCTGACCACAGCTAACTTCATGGTGGCCCCTTCTGGCACGCAGGGTCACTGACTTCAACCTGCACACTGGCAACAACCTGATGGGTGCAGCAGCTGTCTCCTCACACCTCGCTACAGGGATCTACTTGCCAGGATCCCCTTCTGGACCAAGCTCCCTCCAGAGCTCTCCTCTTCTTCACAGGGCACACAGGTCTTGGCAATCAGGCAGGCACTGGTGCTCCTGGTGAAGGTGGTCTTCGATGTCACTGGGTGATGTCCTCTCACCCAGCTGGGAAACTGGCAGGCCTTAGCCCCCCTGCCCTGGTCAAAGGCAGATGTCAGTTTTTTACTATAGATAGGTCAGGAAATGTTGTACCATTTCCAGCTAAAATCAGCATATGCTTTGAAAGTTCCAGTGACAAACAACATTTGACTCTGTCTAAGTTGTTAAAATATCACTGCTCAAGCTCTTCAACTATTTTGGACAACAGTTAACCCAAAACTGTGGCAGAGACTGTGTGATACGTCCCTACATATCACAAGGGGCACCATTTACAGTGCATTCTGGGACTTGTCTCTCTTCAACTGAACCAGCAGGACTGATAGAGCTGAAAACAAGTATTTCTAAAACGAAACACCAGGAATAGAAAATAGTGTCCTTGGTGACATGGAGTCATCTGGTGGGGTGCAAATAAAGGATAAATACCACTGTATATTGCTCTGAGCCCTATCAGTTCTCTAAATGATGAATCAATTGTTAGTTTTTAGGTCGAGCCTAAGCAGCGTGCATGCGCTGTATGCAAGACCTGTTGTATTTAGTAAAGGACCCAGTTCCCGCCTGCTGCCCATCTGCTGCTTATTATTGGTTCACTGAAGTGTGGCTATTTTTTGATGCCTTGCAACTGGTTTAGGCAGCGATACATCATTTCTGTTTTTGTGCACAGGAGCACTGGCCAAGTACTGTTTTATTATGCAGTGATTGCTTATGTGGTGTTTGGGGGAACTTGTTTTTTAAACTACTTTTCTTTATGCTCGTGTTGATGAGTGTTCAGTTTTGGCGCCCGTCTGTTATGTCCCTCCCAACACCACCCGCCCATTGCTGCTTGTTTCTCTTTGTTCCCTTTGTGTTTGTGAACTTTTTGCATGGCTTAGCGCTGTGCCCCTTTCATCGATGCTGCGTTTTTGTTACGGGGTTGCTATAGTATACAGGTTGTTCCCCTCACAGTGTCTGCTTTATGGCACTTTCTCTGCTTCCCTCTTCCTCAGCGGGGCATCTGCGGCGCTATCGCAGCCATTGTTTTAAAAAGCAAGGTTTTTTTTATGGTGCCGGTGTTGTGTGTGTTTATAGTGGGCAGCTCAAGAGCCCGTGTCGCAGAAAGGGCGGTCCCTGACACCATCCACGCCAACGGTCCCACTGCCCCTGTGATAATAGGCAGGACAGGACTGTGGAGGAAGCACAGGACCCTCATCCAGGGCGGTGCCAGAAATGCTGCAGCAGCAGTGCAAACACTGCCTCCTTCCTGCAGCACCTGCTGAGCCCTCCTCCTTTCTCCAGAGCAGGCAGCGGTGTCCGTGGAGTGTAGAGTTGGCTGTGTTGGGGCACTGCTTTTTCCCATGGGAGCTGCCATCTGCAATGAAGGTGTTTTGTGTTCCTGCCAGGAGGCTCATGATGCCCCCCCGAATGATTTCTTTTAAGCGTTATTGCCAGGGACACAGAAATTATACGCTATTGCTGTTTTTCTGCATAATTATGGATTTGTCGCATAATTCTCCATACGATTGTGATTTTCGCATAATTTACCTTTATTGCTTATTGCTGCATGATTAAGTCAACCTTGCCGCATAATATTTGATTCTCTGCAGTTGCATAATTCCAGTGGCCTAGATTATGACAAATTGTCAGAGTGCGCTATAGACCAGCCCAAGTCTATGTGTATTTTACAGTTTACCATCACTGACGAGGGTATTCTGACATGTGGTTTGTGACTGGAGATGCAACTATTAAGGTAGATGGGGTCCTAAGAAATGTATTCTCTTGAGTATGTGTGTGAGGAGTTAAAATGGGTGCATTTGTGTATGGGGAGCCAGAGCAGCTCCCTGAGGTGTGATGAGTTGTGTGGGAGGGAGGTTGAGCCCGACTGCTAAGTTCTGGTTGGTTTACAGTCTTGTGGTGACTTGCCTAATCCAGTTAAAGTCCTTGGTGATAGAGTAGATCTGAACTGGGTGGCTCCCCATACAGCCTCCTTTAAAATACCGCTTTCTGGACCTGTCATTATTACTTGTGCAACACTTTTTGGGTTTTCAATTAGGAAGTCAAAGGATTTTTAAAGAATATACCAGATTTGTTCTTGCCTGTCAACTCGCTGTCATTTGAACGTCGCCCTCTTGTCTCGTCGACAATATACATTCTTAGGATGGTAATTGCGCTGTAAACACTTGCATTGGCATAATTTGAGAACTGGTTGAGTGTTAGCTGTAATAGGGTGGTATATGAAGTCATATAGTCTAGAAGAGCAGAAGGGGGATAACTAGTTAAGTGGTGTTGGGACTTCATCACACAGACTCCCACAGAATCTGTTGTGCAGTGACTCAAAGGCGCGCAGGATAAATTGCACTGTGAAGAGGACGTGAGGTATTTTTGTTGTGTTTTTTGCTCTGTTGTTGACCCTCCCTGTTCATATACTATCCATCAGTCTAAATATTATCTATAAAATGCTGATGGCTGAGCTACTGGCAAGATGTACATCACAAATTGGTGTTTTCTGGGTGTGGTGTCACCCAATATTTGGGGGTGGGGCAGGGCATTCACTTTCATAGTTTCATATTTCCCTATACTAATTCCACACTCATCCTGTTTGGGTTTCATAGTAGAGTGCTACCTGACGAAAAGCACCTCAACACCTCATCAGAGGTAGCAAGCGCATTATAAATGCAAAACCTTCCCTCTTCTATTCCTCCACTACCCTTTTCAATCCAAATAACAAACTTGCATGTCAACCGCTCAAATTAATTTCATATCTCCCTATACTAATTCACTACTAATACTTTTTGTGTTCTGAAGTAGCGTGCTACTCGCAAAATAAAGCTTTGACGCCTTGTCTGGGGTAGTAAGAGCAATATAAATACAATTACAATAACACTCACTGTTTTCTCCCGTGGGAGCCGCCGTCTTGTGACTGGAACATATATTCCGAGTACATCAGTTTTTTTTTTTTGCAGTGTTGTATAGCACAAGCTCGACTCGAAGGTATCAGAGTGCTTTACATATGCACCAGTTGCATTACAAACAGACAGACCTTTTTTGTTTGTTTGTTAGGCACTGGGAAATTAAGTGATTAGCCCAGAATCTCAGGAGGTTTGAGCCTTCAGCCAGACTGGAACCTGGTTCCCCAGCTTCAAAGTAGGCCAACCTAGCCGTTAAGCCCTCTGGTGCAACATGTAAATCCTATTATGTTGCGTGATTCTAATTGCTTTCAGTAGCGTAATGTGTAGTGAGCCGTAGCGCAAGGAAGGAAATTGGCTCTCTGGCTGCTATTCAAACTATAAAATGTATCAATAATCAGGGTACAGTGGGCCTGTCAAGTCGCTGACCCCGGTGCTGCTGCACCAATGGAAGATACGCCCCTAATTGCTTTTATGAAGTGATGAGACTGCGCAGTGGCGATGTAAGAGTTTCCGGAATGGGGGGTGTCCTAGCCCCCACTGTCACCTCACTAATAGCAAAGATTTAATGTTGTTTGCTGACCTCTTCTGGCTAATGTTGATATCCTTTTATGTACACATTTTAACTTTTAATTGCATCAGGTCCCTGTGGATTTTTTCACTCCCACCTTCCTGTCTGTTTTCCTTCTGCCCTCCTCATCTCCCATCCATTTCGCTTGAAGCAAACGCCAAAACCAAACACATGGGTAGAAAACATTGTCATTTACAACGCCAATAGTTCTAACTCTCACAAATGAAAGACCTATTGCATTGCAAGTGCTTGTTGCTTCTGTTCCCAGACAACAAATCTGTCGGGTGCCATGAAACAGAAGACAATATATAGAATTGATTTGGTTTCAAAGGGAAACTAAGCTCCACTTGTCAACTGAGAGAGGTGAGAAAATCCGATCAGTAATATGCAGTGTCACGTGCTTCGCCCTGTCTTTCAAAAAGGGTTCCATTAAGATATTTTGGTCTTTGAGACAAAAGGAGATCTTTTGAACGGGAAGTCGGAGGGCCTGACTTACTTTCTAGTTACGAACCTCGCTTTTGAAAAGGAACTCCGCAGAACGCGTGTCTACCAGGTTTCATTATACAGGTGTCAGACTTCTTGAAAGGTTTAGCAATGCCGAGACACTGTGACCATATCAAAGGGGTTAGAAAAATAACGAGGCTTTATGGTTTAAGAGTTTCCAGAATGCGCGCTCCTCCAGTCAAGGTTCGGGAGGCTTCCACGGGCGGAAGAGTCATGTATTATTCTGGCGGACTGCACCTTTGAAGTGAATGCGCGGTGAACTTTATTCAGAGGTAAAATATACATCTTCTAAATTAGAAAATGCCTTTTTCCCCCGTGACAAAAGTTCAGGCATAAGCATACTCTAAGTTCTATATATAGTTGACACAACGGGGAGAGCAGTGCATGATTTAGCCCTGTTACAAATTCCATACCCATTCTAATTCGACAATCCACCACCTGCTACTTCATTCTTGCCGCTTCTTTTTCAACCATTCTTTCTCCCTTTTTATTTTTTTTTCCATCTTACTATCTTCTTTTGTGTTTTTGTTTCTCTTGCTCTAGGTCAAAGTCTGTTGAGGAAAGATATGTGCTGCTTAAAAAAAAAAAGACTTCAGGTGGGCCACACCTGCAACCCCCTCCTCAGATTGAGCACTGCCTTTCACTTACCGCTGGACGGTTGCAAATAATACATAGTGTAAATGGCAAACACTGCTAGCGTGTCTAACCAGCACTATTGTATGTTCCTTCTGCTCTATCTTTTAGCTAGCATGGAGCACCCACCATTACTGTCCAGTGCTAACATTATATGACCCACTCACTTCCTGTAAAATGTATTTGACATCTGACACTGCTCCTACGCAACATCTGGGAGGAATCGGCTCATGCAGAGCTCCTCATTTTCCAAGACTGCTTGCATTCAGTTACTCAAAACAGCAGTCTCAACCTCACTTGACCAGAGCCTCCACTGTGCCCCCTTCAGTAATAGTCGTAGCAACAAAAAGGCTATAATCAGTAAATGACAACAGCATTATTGATATCAGCAGTGGTTATTACCATTTTCTTTAAATTGAGATCCGGGAGTGTGCATGGCCTTATTTGAGATAGTGACCATAACAATTAGGGCCTGATTTCAAATATAGGAGCTATTTACTGCACCCTGTAAATAACAATACTACTGGGTTCGTTATTTATCGGGTGCCATAAATAGCACCTACTATGAGATTCTGGGAAATACCATTCAGATTTTTGTGTTTAACATATCAAAATCCACATGATACAGTATTTACCGTATGATTTTCTCCTGTTAAATTTCGACAGGTTTGACCTGCCGAAATTTAAGGGAGGTTGAGGTATTCTATGCATCCAAAAATTATCTGAAGCGTTAAATAACACTCAACTCGTAATTCTTACCCATGCATAAACAGAGTTCTACACACGGGTCATAAAAAAAATGGAAGACTCGTAATCAATTTAAAGGTGATAGTGGTGTTGAATGGATTTGAAGGCCACTGAGAAATGCAATACTACCTACAGTAATGGATGACAGCCATTTATCATTAGCAAAGAAACATCACTGATCTTGAAGGCAGCTCTTTTAGTGCTGCACTCATGATATCGCAAAATGGAAGAGCCTGACAAAATAGATTATGAACTGGGGATCAATAGCGGCACTCTAAGTGCTCCACTCTTTACATAGAAAAGTAAGGGCTGTATTTGGACTACATTTAATCAAACCCCTGGGATCAGGGCAGTAATATACTGGCCATGTGGGACACAGAGAGAGGCCCTGGTAGACAAACGACCAGGAGATTGCTTTTAGGGGTGGATAGATGGAGTAACTCAGTGGACACATGCACAATTTTCTTGTAGACGTACATCATTTACCCCCACCTCCAGTCTACTTGGAGATGGTTGGACAAGTTACTCTCTGCTGTTACAATATGGGGATGGGATAAATTCATTTTCCAGGACTAATTGTAGCTCTCAGTCCACCAATGGATGAAGAGCCTTTATTTTAGCAATGGCTGACAATTGGGGGCAGATTATGATGCGGCCCGTAAAGGCTTCTTAATGGGCTGCTCGGTTTCCTTCCGACCGCCTCATTATGATGGAGGCGGTCGAAAAAGAAACCAGCTGGTCATTCGGGCTGGCTTCTGTTGGGCTCGGAGAGCCAATCAGCCAGTCAGAAGCCGGCTAGTAATCTCAAGGGCGGTCCTTTCCGCCCTTGAGATTACAATGCACGTTTCCGGCATGGTTTCCATGCCGGCCTGTCCAACATGGAAACCATGTCAGAAATGTTGTGTTTGGGGGCCCCGAGCAGGGCCCCCTTTGGTGCACGGCCTCGGAATGGAGGCCAAGGGGGCACCTATGATGTCCCCCTGTTGATACCTGCACCATGTGGCAGGCACCTTGAGTAGCTTGCCACGGGGTGCAGCGATGAGCAGCACCTCCCATTTCACTATGGGAGCTTGCATTATGTCCTGTTTATGGCCAAAATGCATGGTTCCATAGTGAAATATAGGAATGCAACCGAATAGTGTTCAGTCACATCCTAATGAGGCGGTCGCGACCGCCGACTGGGTGTCAGTCGGTCCCAGGACCGAGTCGGTGTGGAGCAAAAGGAATTCCGCCCGACATCGAAATCAGGTGTTTTCATACAACCAAGAAAAATATTAGATTGTGACTGGAAACAAGATTTATTCAATCAGGATCAGAATAATCCAAATCTGTAAACATGAAATGTAATAATGTGGCCTGGACCGGATCATTTGGAAAAGGTGTAGGTTTCACAGAACAGAGGATTTCAGCCAAAGTCTGGCCAGAGACAGCAAAAATGCCAATCAGATATTCTAAGTTTTGGACCTAAATCCAAGCAGTTCAACAAAGGACAGTGTATCAGTCTTATGGTGAGTTAACATGATTTCTTTGGTTGCAAATACAGCAATGTTCTGATATTAAAGAAGACAATAAAATAACAGGTCTAGAAGGGAGCTTCATATTTTTAAATGACAACTGGGAAAAACTAATTGTAAAAATAGGCAGGGCTGTCAGTTGGGTAATTTACAAAAGAAGCCTTAAGGAGAAATGTACTAAAGTGTTTTGCGGTCTCATGCCTGGATTGACAAAATCACAGACTTTACAATTGCAAAACAGCAAGCCACAATAAACAAAAGGAAGTTTACGAGTTGGAAATGTCTTTCCAAACTGAACAAGCATTGGCAAAGCCAATAGGTCTCGCCTTTGTGAGGTATTGGTTTTGCCAATGGTTTTTAGCCCAGGTGCACTACATCTGCAATGCTGTGCAGTGTGTTGAAATTTTTTTTTTAAAACATCATTTTGTTGCTGTGTGAAACAGCATGCACTCACCTACAAAATGAGACTGGATCTTTTTTTTAATTTAGTTACGGAACCAAGTTGGATCAGTAACTAAGACGAAAATAAAATGTGCAAACGATTTTTTTATAAACCGGGCGGAGGGCTGAAGCAACACGGGGGAAAGTATGGGGCGACCGGTGATTCAACAAGTTACTGCCAAAGCAATACAGGGTCGTGAAAATAACAGAGGGCAGGACTGGAAGGGACGCAAAAGCAACACAGGGAGTCTAATCAAGAAGGTAAGAGTGGTTGCAGATTTTACAGGGGTGTCCTAAACGGTTGTATTTTTTAATGGCCTAACAAGCGGGGCTAGAATTGTTGGGCATGACTCCCCGCCGTCCTGAAGACTAAAATCTACACGACGGTAAGGTAAAATAAATTTTATCTTTTTTTCAAGTAGCAGAGTACCAATTGTTGGGTGCAGGATTTTTTTTATCACGACCACACTGAAAAAGCCAAAAGCATATATGTTTTTAGTATGTGTTTTTGATCAGGCATGCTCGACATATTGCAAGGATTTTTTTTAACAATGGACTGCAAGTGACAGCTTAATTTGACTGTGTTCCTGTGACCTGCGTCCTGCATTCATGTATGCTATATCCAACTCTGGGGCTGATCCTATCTTCCTTTCCTCTTGCCAGCGACTAGCCACATTTTGGTAATTTAAAGCCGCCTGAAACCATCCTCTTAGTGCTCCACCTTACATGTTGAGGCCCTGGAGCAGTAACCTCTTGACCTTGGGAGGTTATGGGTCTAGTGGTTTTTATTCCCTCTGATTCTGCAGTATCTGCCTACTTCCTTTGCAACATTAGGTGGGCGAGGGGGCGGGGAGAGAGAAGGCACGGACAGCGGGCGGGGGGACGGGGAGGGAGAAGGCAGGGACAACTCGGGTAAACAAGGCACGACAACGGTAGGGAGGGGTAAAGAAGGCACCAAAGCACGTCGTGCCTGCAGTAAGAGAGACTGAATAAAGAAAATAGTGCTCACAGTCTAAATTACACGTACCGTGTAACAACCGAAGTAAAGGGGCCAGTCGCCATGGGAGGTGACAAATGAAGAGGAGGCTGTACTAAGGTGGGACTAACAAGCCTATTTACCAATCAGAAGCCAGCATTTAGGACAGACAATGACACAAGCCAATGGCAAATATGGGCGGAGGGTTGGCGGGGTTTCTATTTGCTACTCCACCACAACAAGTCTTGCTGAGCAGCGCATGCGCCCTGGCTCTAGGCTCGACCTAAAAATGACACTGTGACTCATTGTGAACGGCATGAAAGGAGCATCTCGCCCCTCCTAATGATTTGTGCACTGTATCAATCCCTTGTGACCAAAACTATGGTTACAAACCATTGGCAGCTTACCGACCTGACAAAATAAGTAGGACGGATTTGCAAAGGTTTTTCAAGCTTCCACTTTGAAGCCAGAGCTGGTGACATTGGGAGGAGTGGACATGGACATTCGGCAAATGCAAGGGTGGAGGTCTGCTGTCTTTCGCTTTTCTAAATGCCAGCACTTGCAGGCTTTCTGATCAGTCACAAATGGAATCGCAGCTCAGGCACATTAATGAGGTTGAACTATTTGTGTCTCCTTGTGAATGGTAACGTTTGTACATTAGTCACAGTGCAAAATTGAGGACAGGCTGCAAAGCAGTTGCTGACTAAAACAGCAAATGCTTTGAGCCACAACCTTTCTACATTAGGCTCTTAGCAAAAAAAACATACGTATCTAGCCAACAAGCTCCAGATTAGTGATGATTGGTGTTATCCTTCCACTTTTTCAAGGTCTGTTTGTGGTACTCGTGAAAATCTAAGCAAGTGAATTTTTTTCTGACAGACCCTTTATGTCGAACCAGTTTTTTCATCGTGAGTAGTATTCACCAGGCTAATGAACCCAGTCCATCCTGGTGAAAATAAGTGTTTTCACCTTGTTTGCTTTGCCGATTTCTTTTTTTTGTCCCTTTCTAATGTTTATACTCCAAGCCCTCCACCCTGAATTTGAGTTTCGCTTTTCAGTCATTTTCCCTTGTCTATATGGGGGTGCCACCCATCTTCTCCCCGACCTTCCTTTATCTATCTTTCGTACACCTCTCTCCTCTGTTCTTCCCTTAGAGTTACTCATGTATTCATATTGACCCCCCTCCAAAACGCTTTTGGAGTCCATGCGGCCTGACCCTCATGTTCTACATTCATTCCTTTAAATATATATTTTTTCATTTTAGTATTAGCCTCCAGAGCACCTTCTCATCTAGGTCTTTGCAGATTTAGAATCATCACTACCGTGACTTGCATTTTCTTTATCCCAAAACCCATTCCGATTTTCGACATGGTTATTGTTTCCTAATACTTCAGGGTTTATATATAAACGTTTCACTCGTTTTCTTTAATATATAGCTGAACTAAAATTCCTTCCAATTTCTGGTGTATGTTTTCAGTCAAGTGCTGTTTAAAAAAGAATGCTTCATTTTGTAATTCACTAAAATAACATTACCACTCAACATTTTTGTATTTTTTATTATTTCTGAAGTAGTTCCTATTTTCAAGGTGCTGCACTTTTTATTTTTTGTGTGGAATTTGGAGGAAAACTAAGGGCTAGTATTAAGTGGCTTTATAAGTTTGGTCTTAAAAGGGCTCAATAATAACAGGATTTATAGAGAGCATCATTCACACCATACGGGCAACTTGTCTATGATAAACACTTTTAACAAATTTACAAGCCTTTAAGTCCATGCTCATGTTCTGTTAAAGAAAGTTTAGTGGCCTCTTTCTGAAATGTTTATATTTTGAACATAAAGGCAAACTCAATCTGCCCACCAGGTCCTGGGTAAACACTTCTTAACCCCTTCGCTGCTAGGCCTTTTCCCCCCCTGTGCTAAGCCTTTTTTTGGCTATTTGGGGTAGTGCGCGCTTAGGCCCCTGTAACTTTTTGACCACATAAGGTATCCACACCAAATTTGCGTCCTTTTTTTCTAACATCATGGGGATTGTAAAGGTACCCAGGGTTTGTGGATTCCCCTGGAGGGGACCCAGAAATTAGCCAAAATACAGCAAAATTTTGTTTTTTGGGGGAAAAATGCAAAAAAAGGGTTACAGATGAAAGCGTCTTGTTTTTTCCATGCAAATGGCATCAAAAAAGGGGTTGTGGTGCTGAAATCACCATCTTCCCAGCTTTCAGGGACAAGCAGACTTTTGTCAGAAAACCAACTTTTTTTACACAGTTTTGGCATTTTTCTGGGACATAGCCTATTTTTGCTATTTTTTGTGCTTTCAACCTCCTTCCAGTTAATGGTAGAAATGGGTATGAAACCAATAATGGATCCTAGAAAGCCATACATTTCTGAAAAGTAGACAAAATTCTGAATTCAGAAAGGGGTCATTTGTGTAGATCCTTAAAGTTTTCCTTATAGAAACTAACAGTTAAATGAAGGAAAAATTGAAAATTAGTTGAAAAAAACAGCCAGTTGTGTCAACGTTTTCACCTGTAACTTCTTCTAATTATGACAGCTATTTGAAAGCAATATACCGTTATATCCGCTGGACCTTTCTGGTTGTGGGGATATATAGGACTTGTAGGTTCACCAAGAACCCGATGAACCCAGAGCCAATAACTGAGCAGCATCATGCAATGGTTTTTTATTATGTACCGGGTATATAGCAATTATTTTGGGAAAATGTATACATGGAAAAATTGTTATGAAAGACACCTATGTATTTCTGAAATGGGAACAAAATGTAGATTTTAGAAACAGTAGATATTTGCACATTTCCGAAATTGGGAGTACCCATACTAGCATGAGAATTATAGGTCATTTTTCAAAATGACTTATTTTTTACACATTGTCTTTCATTTGGAAGGCAGAAATGCATCGAAAGTCAATAGGTAATAACAGTTGCTCTACAATTCTGTGTTACCCTAAGTCTCCCGATAAAAATGGTACCTCACTTGTGTGGGTAGGCCTTGTGCCCACAACAGGAAATGGCTCAAAATGCAACGTGGACGTACCACATTTCCACAATGAAAAATTACCCTTTTTTGCAAAGTGCCTAGCTGTAGTTTTTGAACCCTAGCTCTGCGGGCACTTAGGGAAACCTTGCAAACCTATACATTTTTGAAAAGTAGACACCCAGGGGAATCCAGGATGGGGTGTCTTGACTGGCTCTCACCAGGTTCTGTTACCCAGAATCCCTTGCAAACCTAACAAATTGGCAAAAAAAACACATTTTCCTCACTTTTCTGTGGTAGAAAGTTCTGGAATCTGCGTGGATCCACAAAATTCCACCCACCCCGCGTTCCCCAAGGTCTTCTGAAATAAATGGTACCTCACTTGTGTGGGTGGACCTAGTGCCCGCGACAGGAAGCAGCGCAAAACGCAACGTGGACGCACCACATTTTCACAGTGAAAAATGACCCTTTTTTTGCAAAGTGCCTAGCTGTAGTTTTTGAACCCTAGCTCTGCCGGCACTTTGGGAAACCTAGCAAACCTATACATTTTTGAAAAGTAGACACCCAGGGGAATCCAGGATGGGGTGACTTGACTGGCTCTTACCAGGTTCTGTTACCCAGAATCCCTTGCAAACCTAAAGAATTGGCAAAAAAAACACATTTTCCTCACTTTTGTGTGGTGGAAAGTTCTGGAATCTGCGTGGATCCACAAAATTCCACCCACCCCGCGTTCCCCAAGGTCTTCCCAAAAAAATGGTATCTCACTTGTGTGGGTAGGGTTAGTGCCCGCGACAGGAAGCAGCGCAAAACGCAACGTGGACACACCACAATTTCACAGTGAAAAATGACCCTTTTTTGGCAAAGTGCCTAGCTGTAGTTTTTGAACCCTAGCTCTGCCGGCACTTAGGGAAACCTAGCAAACCTAAACATTTTTGAAAACTAGACACCAAGGAGAATCCAGGATGGGGTGACTTGACTGCCTCTCACCAGGTTCTGTTACCCAGAATCCCTTGCAAACCTAAAGAATTGTCAAAAAAACACATTTTCCTCACATTTCTGTGGTGAAAAGTTCTGGAATCTGCATGGATCCACAAATTTCCACTCACCCCGCATTCCCCAAAGTCTTCCGAGAAAAATGGTACCTCACTTGCGTGGGTGGGTCAAGGACCCTTGACAGGCAAGGGCCCAAAACCAAATGAGGCGACATCAAAATTACCTATCACAAACCAAACTGGTTTTGCAAGAGGGGTCCCATGAGCTTTTGGCCCTGGGCTCGGCGACCATCTAGGGAAACCTACCAAACCCACACATTTCTGGAAACTAGATGCCCGGGGGAGTCCAGCGAGGTATGGCTTGCGTGGGTCCCCTAACGTTTTCCTACCCAGAATCCCCTGTAAACCTCAAATTTAGCTGAAAAAATCACTTTTTCTCAAATTTCTGTGTGGGAAAGTTCTGGAATCTACGTGGATCCACAAATTTCCTCCCACCCAGCGTTCCCCCAGGTCTCCCGATAAAAATGATACCTCACTCACGTGGGTGGGTCAAGTACCCGCGACAGGCAAAGGCCCAAAACCTATTAAGGCGACATCAAAATTACCTATCACAAAACAACCTGGTTTTGCAAGGGGGGTGCCATGAGTTTTTGGCCCCGGGCTCGGCGGCCATATAGGGAAACCTACCAAAACCACACATTTCTGAAAACTAGACACCCGGGGGAGTCCAGCGAGGTATGGCTTGCGTGGGTCCCCTAAAGATTTCCTACCCAGAATCCCCTGCAAACCTCAGATTTAGCTGAAAAAATCACTTTTTTCTCAAATTTCTGTGTGGGAAAGATCTGGAATCTATGTGGATCCACAAATTTCTTCCCACCCAGCGTTCCCCCAGGTCTCCCTATAAAAATGATACCTCACTCTCGTGGGTGGGTCAAGTACCCGCGACAGGCAAGGGCCCAAAACCTATTGAGGCGACATCAAAATGACCTATCACAAAACAACCTGGTTTTGCAAGGGTGGTCACCTTGGTTTTTGTCCCCAGGCTCGGCGGCCATCTTGGGAAACTACCAAACCCAAACATTTCTGAAAACTAGACACCCAGGGGAGTCCAGCGATGTATGGCTTGCGTGGGTCCCCCAACGTTTTCCTACCCAGAATCCCCTGAAAACCTCAAATTTAGCTGAAAAAATCACTTTTTCCATACATTTTTGCATGGGATCACCGTGCCGGCACAAATGTCCTACCACCCAGCGTTCCCCTTGTTCTCCCGAGTAAAATGATACCTCACTTTTGTGGGTGGGCCAAAGGCCTGTGACTAGGAAGAGCCCAAAACATAGGGATTTAGAGTATAGCACCGAGAATTCTAAGCGCTACATTTTAAAAAAAATACGTTTTTAGCCAGTTCTGCTTTGAACACCCACACAAGTGAGGTATCATTTTACTCAGGAGAACAAGGGGAACGCTGGGTGGTAGGACATTTGTGCCGGCACGGTGATCCCATGCAAAAATATGTGGAAAATATGTTTTTTTCATCAAAATTTGAGGTTTGCAGGGGATTCTGGGTAGGGAAACGTTGGAGGATCCACGCAAGCCATACCTCATTGGACTCCCCAGGGTGTCTAGTTTTCAGAAACATGTGGATTTGGTAGGTTTCCCTAGATGTCGGAAAGCCCGGGGCCAAAAAACCAGGTCCCCCCCCAAAACCAGGTAGTTTTGTTATAGGTAATTTTGAAGTCTCCACAATACGATTTGGGCCATTTCCTGTTTCAGCCACTTTGCCTACCCACTCAAGTGAGGTACCATTTTTATCGGGAGACCTGGGGGAATGCTGGGTGGGAGGAAATTTGTGGATCCACGCAGATTCCAGAACTTTCCCACACAGAAATTTGAGAAAAAAGTGATTTTTTTCAGCTAAATTTGAGGTTTGCAGGGGATTCTGGGTAGGGAAATGTTGGGGGACCCACTCAAGCCATACCTCGCTGGACTCCCCGGTGTCTACTTTTCAGAAATGTGTGGGTTTGGAAGTTTCCCAAGATGGCCGCCGAGCACGGGCCAAAACCCAGGTGACCCCTTTGCAAATCCAGGTTGTTTTGTGATAGGTAATTTTGATGTCTCCTCAATACGTTTTGGGCCCTTGCCTGTTGCGGGTACTTGACCCACCCATGCGAGTGAGGTACCATTTTCATCGGGAGAACTGGGCGAACACTGGGTGGTAGGAAATTTGTGGATCCACGTAGATTCCAGAACTTTCCCACACAGAAATTTGAGAAAAAAGTGATTTTTTTCAGCTAAGTTTGAGGTTTGCAGGGGATTCTGGGTAGGAAAACGTTGGGGGACCCATGCAAGCCATACCTGGCTGGACTCCCCCGAGTGTCTAGTTTTCAGAAATGTGTGGGTTTGGTAGGTTTCCGAATATGACCGCCGAGCCCGGGGCCAAAAACCTTTTAATGTCGCCTTAATAGGTTTTGGGCCCTTGCTTGTCGCGGGCACTAGGCCTACCCACAGAAGTGAGGTACCATTTTTCTCGGAAGGCTTTGGGGAACGTGGGGTGGGTGGAATTTTGTGGATCCACGCAGATTCCACAACTTTGCAAAAGATTCTGGGTAACAGAACCTGGTGAGAGCCAGTCAAGTCACCCCATCATGGATTCCCCAGGGTGTCTACTTTTCAAAAATGTATAGGTTTGCTAGGTTTTCCTAGGTGCCGGAAGAGCTAGGGCTCAAAATCTATAGCTAGGCACTTTGCAAAAAAAGGGTCAGTTTTCACTGTGAAAATGTGGTGTGTCCACGTTCCTTTTGGGCCATTTCCTGTCACGGCCACTAGGCCTACCCACGCAAGTGAGGTACCATTTTTCTCGGAAGACTTTGGCGAACGCGGGGTGTGTGGAAGTTTGTGGACCCACACAGATTGCAGAGCTTTCCACCACAGAAATGTGAGGAAAATGTGGTTTTTTTAACAAATGTTTAGGTTTGCAAGGGATTCTGGGTAACAGAACCTGGTGAGAGCCAGTCAAGTCACCCCATCCTGGATTCCCCTGGGTGTCTAGTTTTAAAAAATGTACAGGTTTGCTAGGTTTCCCTATGTGCCGGCTGCGCTAGGGCCCAAAATCCACAGGTAGGCATATTGCTAAAAACAAATCCGTGCCTAGTCAGCTTTCTGCCACCCTGGGGGGATATCGGGGGTGGGGTTGCCCCGATATGCCCCCAAAGGGGGTAGAAACACTGTGGCTATTTTTTTGGGGGGTGGGGGCATTGGTATGCCCATTCTGGGCAGCCCCCACCCCCATGCATAAAAAAAGCCAGCGTAATCGTTGGCTTCTAGTGGGCTTTTTGCCCCCCCGGGGGGGCAGATTGAGGGCTACTGCCCCATCTTACCCCCAGGGGGGGCAGAAAGGCTGTAATTTTTGACGGTGGGGGGTGGGGGCATTGGCATGCCCGTTTTGGGCAGCCCCCACCCTAATTAAAATTTGCCCAAAAAAATCCCTGGTGTTTAGTGGGCTTTTTGCCCCCCTGGGGGGGCAGATTGGGGGCTACTGCCCCATCTGCCCCCCAGGGGGGGCAGGAAGGCTGTAATTTTGGCAGGGGAGGGGGTGGGGGCATGGGCATGCCCGTTTTGGGCAGCCCCCACCCTAATTCAAACTTGCCCCCAAAAAAATCCCTGGTGACTAGTGGGCTTTTTGCCCCCCCGGGGGTGCAGATTGCCTACTAGATGCCAGGGATTTTTTTGGGCAAATTTTAATTAGGGTGGGGCGGGCATGCCAATGCCCCCACCCTAATTAAAATTTGCCCAAAAAAATCCCTGGCGTCTAGTGGGCTTTTTGCCCCCCAGGGGGGCAGGAAGGCTGTAATTTTTGCGGGGGAGGGGGTGGGGTCATGGGCATGCCCGTGTTGGGCAGCCCCCACCCTAATTCAAATTTGCCCCAAAAAAAATCCCTGGCGTCTAGTGGGCTTTTTGCCCCCCCGGCGGGGCAGATTGGGGGCTAATGCCCCCTCCTGGGGCGATCCCCAAGCAGGGGAGATTCTCCCCTTTCCAATGATACCTCTCCCGTCTTTCTACGTGCCCTCGGGCTGAGATAGCCCCCTGAGCACAAAGAAAGTGCAACGGAAATGAGCCTAAAGGCTCATTTCACTTTCGGTTTCTGTGCAATGACGACAGCGCGACGTGCACACTGATCATCATTGCACACAAACCAGGGGGGGGCCTCGGGAGCTGGGGAAGCTCTTCCCCAGCTCCCGAGGCTTTGGGGGTGAAAATTAAATCCCTCTGGTGCCTGCACCAGAGGGATTTCCGGTGCGGTGTGCCATGACGGCCGGGAGCCGTCCAGAGCACACGCCCACCGTCCTGAGCACGGAAGGGGTTAAACTTAGCAAATGTTTTGTAGGTCCTTGGGTGTGTTGAACGGCCTAGTGATTATCTAAATGGATGCCTTCATATTTTGTGTGGCAGATATAGGTTGAATCTAATCAGCAAATAAAGTGACTAGATAGTCACAAAGTGTTCGATAATGTGGCATTGCGCGCATAATCATATGTGGATGTTTAGTTCCTTTGTGGTTTTCAATACTTATTTTAGGGAACTAAGGACTCAGACATTATGAACATTGATGTGTTTGGCATTCTGTATCCCCACCTTGTATAAACTTTTATGATGGCTGGATTCTGATTTGCTCACCTAGAATAGAATTATCTCCATTTTATTCTGAAGACCTCAAAGTTGTTTTCTGGTTCCCACTTTACTTACAATTTATTCAGTCTGATTAGGATGGCAGCAGGAACCAGATTAGCCACAGTGTCAGGAAGCTCTTAATCACATCAGCTCTAAGACTGCAGTGGAAACTAAAAAAGATTGTGTGTATGCCCCTTACATTTTCTACCAATACACTAAGATGAAGGATATTGCCCCTACATGGATATAAACCATGACCGAAGTGGCTTTATATGAATGGACTTGTTTAGAAAACCAAAGTATAAAACAAAGATGTTTTGTCAGTTATCTAAGATATGTTTTAGCATCTCTTGATGAAATACAAGAATCTGTTCACTGAAAGAACATCGATGACATAAATATCATTGTTCTAAATAACAAATAAAAATATATACAGCAAAAATATCGACTCCCATACCTAAACAGGTAAATACAAAAATATTGAATCAAAAATATCAATTTAAATATATATATATATATATATATAAAAAAAAATATATATATTTAATGTATTACATATTAATATTAATTTTAACAAAATACATTAAATTTAATATACATTTTAACAAAATATAACAAATAAACTTAATTTAAAAAAAAAATAAACACACAAACATAATAATACAAATATGTATATTCACTTTAAAATAATTAATAAACTATTATCCTTAATTTATTTTAAAACGTTAAAACTTTATAAAAAATAAAATATATATCAATAATTTAAAATAAAAAAAAACATTCTACAATAATTTAAAACATTAAAGTATTAAAAAATATTTATACCTACATTTCCCAATACAATCAGTGTTGGATAGCAAAATAATTAAATCTACTATTCCAACTCCAGTAAGTGCAACAGTAGGGAAAGTGTTGGATAGCAGAGGGGTGAAAATTACTATTCCCACTCCAGTGAGAGCAACAGTAGGGAAAGTGTTGGATAGCGGAGGGGAAAAAATTACTATTCCCACTCCAAATAATGCAACAGTAAGGAAAGTATCGGATAGCAGAGATGTAAAAATTACTATTCCCACTCCAAAGTGTGCAACAGTAGGGAAAGTGTTGGATAGCGGAGGGGTATAAATTACTATTCCCACTCCAGTCAGTGCAACAGTAGGGAAAGTGTTGGATTGCAGAGGGGTGAAAATTACTATTCCCACTCCAGTGAGAGCAACAGTAGGGAAAGTGTTGGATAGCGGAGGGGAAACAATTACTATTCCCACTTCAAACAATGCAAGAGTAGGGAAAGTATTGGATAGCGGAGGAGCAAAATTAATATTGCAACTCCAAAGAGTGCAACATTAGGGAAAGTGTTGGATAGCGGAGGGGTAAAAATTACTATTCCCACTCCAAACAGTGCAACAGTAGGGAAAGTGTTGGATTGCAGAGGGGTAAAAATTACTATTCCCACTCCAGTGAGAGCAACAGTAGGGAAAGTGTTGGATAGCGGAGGGGAAAAAATTACTATTCCCACTCCAAAGAATGCAACAGTAGGTAAAGTATTGGATAGAGGTGGTGTAAAAATTACTATTCCCACTCCAAAGAGTGCAATAGTAGGGAAAGTGTTGGATAGCGGAGGTGCAAAAATTACTATTCCCACTCCAGTGAGTGCAACAGTAGGGAAAGTATTGGATAGTGGAAGGGTAAAAATGACTATTCCCACTCCAAAGAGTGCAACAGTAGGGAAAGTGCTGGATAGCGGAGGGGTAAAAATTACTATTCTCACTCCAGTGAGTGCAACAGTAGGGAAAGCATTGGATAGCGGAGGGGTAAACATTACTATTCCCACTCCAATGAGTGCAACAGTAGGGAAAGTGTAGGATAGCGGAGGGGTAAAAATTACTATTCCCACTCCAAAGAGTGCAACAGTAGGGAAAGTGTTGGATAGCAAAGAAACAAAAATTACTCTTCACACTCAAACAGTTAAAACAAAAATAAAAAACCATAACAATTATAAAAAATTATAAAAATCAATAAACAATATTTAGAAATAAAAAAATCAAATATATTAAATATAAAAAAATACAAATATTATAATATTAATTACATATAGAAAACCTACAAATAATATATAATATAAAATAATAAATAGATTTATAACAAAAATCTTTTAAACTAGAACATATTTACAAACAAATAAATTAATTAATACATGAATGTATTTATTGTATTTCCTACCCTATAACACCACACCAATAACAAAACACTTCAACATTTTCATTACATTTTTTCCAAAATTAACATAATTAATAATCAATTCAAAAAATATTAATAAAAAAAACTAATAAACATTAATTGACTACACACACTTTAACACCATGAGATCCACAACACACACCTAAATTAAACTCTGAAATATTAAAACACAATTAAAACGTATTAATAAATCAATAAATATTACTATAAACAACTAATAATTAAGTAATTAAAATGTATTTAATACCCACCCTTTACCCCTTTAAAAGTGAAAAAACCAGACAAAAAATTAAACAATTACCCAAAATACAGATCAAATATTTAACATTAATTAACAACTATATATTAATTAATTGAATACAAATTTCTTCCCACCCTTTACTCCTATAAACACCAAAACAAACACCTAAAATTAATAACACAATTACCATAATTAATTACCAATTAATTAATCAAAATTAGCATCCATTTATTAATTCATCAATTAACAATAAAATACTTTCCACCCTTAACACTTATAAATACCACAACACACACCTAAAATTAATTACACAATTACCATAATTAATTACCAATTATTTAATTAAAATTAATTAACAGCCAATTATTAATTCATCAATTAAAAATAAAATACTTTCCACCCTTAACACTTATAAACACCACAACACACACCTAAAATTAATTACACAAATACCATAATTATTTACCAATTAATTAATTTTAATTAATTAACAACCAATTATTATTTCATTAATAATACATTACTTTACACATTTCCCCAGCTCCCGAGGCTTTGGGGTGAAAATGAAATCTCTCTGGTGCCTGCACCAGAGGGATTTCTGGTGCGTGTGCCATAACGGCCGGGAGCCGTCCAGAGCACACGCTTACCGTGTCTCAGGACGGCTCCTGGCCGTCATGGCACACCGCACCGGAAATCCCTCTGGTGCAGGCACCAGAGGGATTTCATTTTCACCCCCTGGGTGTCTAGTTTTAAAAAATGTATACGTTTGCTAGGTTTCCCTATGTGCCGGCAGAGCTAGGGTTCAAAATCTACAGCTAGGTACTTTGCAAAAAAGGGTCAGTTTTCACTGTGAAAATGTGGTGTGTCCACGTTGCGTTTTGGGCCGTTGCCTGTCGCGGGCACTAGGCCTACCCACACAAGTGAGGTACCATTTTTCTCTGAAGACTTTGGGGAATGTGGGGTGGAATTTTGTGGATCCACGCAGATTCCAGAACTTTCCACCACAGAAATGTGAGGAAAAAGTGGAAAAGATGGATTGCCAACTTCTTATCTCAAATGTAAGCCTTACGAAGAGCAGTGTAAGGTTCCAACCTCTGATCTACTCTATCAACACCACCCATGTGCCTATTATAGTCTAAAATGCACACAGGTTTGCGCCTCCTGGTTAGTGGCAGATGATGGCAGCCGACACGTGTTTCGTTACTTTCTGTAACTTTCTCAAGGCTTAAGCTAAGAGAGCAATACTCCAAGTTTAGGAAATCCATCCACGATGAGCAGACTATAAACCTTTCGGCGAGAAAATCAGGAGACCTTATGATAAAAAGGTACCGGAATCCAAAAACCTCAGATTGAACACATTAGATGTGGAGCATAACTACTAGTTCCATAAAACAAATCTCTTTACCTGACTAAAGATTGGAGGGTGGATTTATCTATCAAGGACCCTTATTGACAGATGGTTACTGCGAACAAGGAGTTTTTGGATTCCGGTACCTTTTATCATAAGGTCTCCTGATTTTCTCGCCGAAAGTTTATAGTCCGCTCACCGTGGACGGATTTCCTAAACTTGGAGTATTTCTCTCTTAGCTTAAGCCTTGAGAAAGTTACAGAAAGTAATCGAAACACGTGTCGGCTGCCATCATCTGCCACTAACCAGGAGGCTTTAAGAACAGGACCTCCATACATCAACCATACTTCTGCTGTGTAACAATAAGCAACAGGACTGTATTAGCCTTATTTGTATTACTGTTTCAGATATTGGTGTCCTAGACATGACTGTAGGTTTCTAGTGGAACACGGCTTATCTAAGGTTATTCAATATTAAACCTGATCTCTTTTGAATTCATGCTTCTTGACTAGTGTTTCCTGTGAGTTGTCACATTTAGTTTTCTATGTATCCTTTAGGCTTACAGCCATAAACAAATGGTAATTTGAATTTGGAGAGTGCCGAGGTACAATCTTTTGCATTAATCAGTTTAATATGGGAGTTCGGCTGAACTTCCGTTAGGTGACATCCTGGGTAGTGGGGTGTTTTATTTGTTACCTTGAGGGGCACCTTGACTGTGAATCAAATATTGTCAACTCTCACCATATTGAATATCTATAGGATTGATGTGCTACTGCTTTGACCACCACTACCTCGTATATTCATTCCAAAGTCTATTGTGGAGACATCAAAATTACCTATTTTGAAAGGACCTGGTTTTGCAAGGGGGGGTCACTTGAGTTTTTGGCCCCGGGCTCAGCGGCCATCTTGGGGAACCTACCAAAACCACATATTTCTGAAAACTGGACACCCGGGGGAGTCCAGCAAGGTATGCCTGTCGCGGGCACTAGGCCTACCCACACAAGTGAGGTACCATTTTTCTCTGAAGACTTTGGGGAATGTGGGGTGGAATTTTGTGGATCCACGCAGATTCCAGAACTTTCCACCACAGAAATGTGAGGAAAATGTGTTTTTTTTTACAAAGTTTGAGGTTTGCAAGGGATTCTGGGTAACAGAACCTGGTGAGAGCTAGACAAGTCACCCCATCCTGGATTCCCCTGGGTGTCTAGTTTTCAAAAATTTATAGGTTGGCTAGGTTTCTCTAGGTGCCGGCAGAGTTAGGGTTCAAAATCTACAGCTAGGCACTTTGCAAAAAAAAAGGTAGTTTTCCTCTGTGAAAATGTGGCGTGTCCATGTTGCGTTTTGGGCTGTTTCCTGTCGCGGACACTAGGCCTACCCACACAAGTGAGGTACCATTTTTCTCGGAAGACTTCGGGAAATGCGGGGTGCATGGAATTTTGTGGATCCACGCAGATTCCAGAACTTTCCACCACAGAAATGTGAGGAAAAGGTGTTTTTTTACAAAGTTTGAGGTTTGCAAGGGATCCTGGGTAACAGAACCTGGTGAGAGCCAGACAAGTCAACCTATCCTGGATTTCCCTGGGTGTCTAGTTTTCAAAAATGTATATGTTTGCTAGGTTTCCCTAGGTGCCGGCAAAGCTAGGGTTCAAAATCGACAGCCTTGCACTTTGCAAAAAAAGGGTCGTTTTTCTCTGTGAAAATGCGGCTTGTCCACGTTGCATTTTGGGCCGTTTACTGTCGCGGACACTAGGCCTACCCACACAAGTGAGGTACCATTTTTCTCGTAAGACTTTGGGGAATGCGGGGTGGACATAATTTTGAGTATCCACGCAGATTCCAGAACTTTCCACCACAGAAATGTGAGGAAAATGTGGGGTTTTTTACAAAGTTTTATGTTTGCAAGGGATTCTAGGCAACAGAACCTAGTGAGAGCCAGTCAAGTCACCCCATCCTGGATTCCCCTGGGTGTCTAGTTTTAAAAAATTTATAGGTTTGCTAGGTTTCCCTAGGTGCCGGCAGAGCTAGGGTTCAAAATCTACAGCAAGGCACTTTGTAAAAAAAGGGTCAGTTTTCACTGTAAAAATAAAGTGTGTCCTCATTGCGTTTTGAGCCGTTCCCTGTCGCGGGCACTAGGCCTACCCACACAAGTGAGGTACTATTTTTACTGGGAGACTTAGGGTAACACAGAATTGTAGAGCAACTGTTATTACCTATTGACTTCCGATGCAGTTCTGCCTTCCAAACGAAAGACAATGGGGCCGATTCCGATCTCGGCCGGTAGGGCTCGAATCGGATTCGGCATAACCGGATCCGATTCGGAGCCCTATTTCCCGACCGATTCAGTACGCGCGCCCGGACTAGCGAGTACGATGCGAATTCGCCGACCGACTCGTTCGGGCGTCCCAACCGCTCCCGACCGACTCGTTCCCGGGTCGAACCGCACCGACCGACTCGCTCGGACACGACTCGCACCGCGCAATGGAGACGTTCCCCGGCCGGGTAAGTACGATGCACGCCACGAGCAGTCCGACCGACACGCGCCGCCCGGCTCGAAAGAGTAGTCGGAGCCGTACTTCGGGGGTGCGTGTCGGACCCCCCTGTATGCGTAGCCGCGCGAGTCGCACACAGGGGGGACCCATGGGTCCCCCCTACCTGTGCGTGTACGGCGCGAGTCGCTTCACCGCGTACCCGCTGTAGGGGGTGCCCTTGTTCGCCTCGCACCCATTGAGGCAATGGGAGCCCGCGTACGCGTTGTACGACCGGCTCCCATTGACTTCAATGGGAGTCCGACCGACTCGAGTTTGATAGCATACGGACGCATCGTACTCGTTCGGTCGGGCTGCACGGGTCCGATTCGGTCGGAAATCTCTCCGGGTCCGGCTCGGTCGGAGAGATTTCCGGCCCGAATCGGAATCGGCCCCAATGTGTAAAAAAGAAGTCACTCTGAAAAATATCCTATAATTCTCATGCTAGTATGGGTACTCACAATTTAGGAAATGTGCAAATAGCTACTGTTTCTAAACTCTATATTTTGTTCCAATTTTAGAAATACATAGGTGTCTTTCATCCCAATTTTTCACTGTATATATTTTCCCAAATTAATTGCTATATACCCGGTACATAATAAAAAAACATTGCACGATGCTGCTCAGTTATTGGCTCTGGGTTCGTCGGGTTCTTGGTGAACCTACAAGTCCTATATATCTCCACAATAATAAAGGTCCAGCAGATGTAATGGTATATTGCTTTCAAACATCTGTCATAATTAGAATAAGTTACAGATGAAAACGTTGGCACAAATGGCTGTTTTTTTCAACTCATTTTCAATTTGTCCTATTTTCAACTGTTAGTTTCTATAAAGAAACATTGAAGGATCTACACAAATGACCCCTTGCTAAATTCAGAATCTTGTCTACTTTTCTACAATGTATAGCTTTCCAGGATCCATTATTGCTTTCATACCCATTTCTACCATTAACTGGAAGAAGGTTGAAAGCACAAACAATATCAAAAATAGGCTATGTCCCAGTAAAATGCCAAAACTGTGTAAAAAATGTTGGTTTTCTGACAAAATTCTGTAATTCCCTGAAAGCTGGGAAAATGGTGATTTCAGCCCCACAAAACCTCTGTTGATACCATTTGCAGGGAAAAAACCAGACGCTTTAATCTGTAGCCCTTTTTTCCCCAAAAAAACAAACCTTTGCTGTATTTTGGCTAATTTCTGGGTACCTTTAAAATCCCCATCATGTTGGAAGAAAAGGACGCAAATTTGGCGTGGATACCTTATGTGGTCAAAAAGTTACAGGGGCCTAAGCGCGAACTACCCCAAATAGCCAAAAAAGGCTTACCACAGGGGGGGGGGGCGGGGGGAAAGGCCTAGCAGCGAAGGGGTTAATCTTGTGTTTGCATCACAAAAGTGATGCAAAACGACACAAAATCTTTTTTTTACTAATGTACTTTCCAGCGCTAAAACACGCAAAATTAGTGTATATGCGCTGCTTTGCATTACTTAGTGCCAAAGGGGCATACCATGGGTGGTGCATGGGCGTTCCCATGAAACCACCCACGGTTTCTGTCACTAAACCTGTTTACTTAAAAAAGTAGACACGGTTTAGCATGAGAAAATAGCGACCATTTCAGGAGAAATGCTTTCATGTCTCCATTCTTTTCCGACTTTGTATGTGTGCTGCAAAGTGGGAAATGGTTTCAAGTTAGTCTAAGCATGGTATTTTGTACTGGAAGGTGTCCCTTCAAAGACAAAACCTATGCTTGACTCACGGAGACACCCTTGCACCATAGTGCAAAGGTGTGTCAGCCGCACTGCAGCATATTTCTGCACCCGCACTAGGTAGAGGGGAGGAGAGTGCCATGTTTCTGTATGCTCTCTCCTTGTCACGCAGAGCAGTGCAGCACAGCATTTGTGGCTGCTGCACTGCGCAGTGCAAGAAACTAGCAAATCTGCTGCTTAGTGTTCGTTTGCTGCACAATGAGATAGGACAGGTCTATCTTTTTATTTGGGGAGTTCTCCGCTCCGGCTGCGGAGTCTCTGCTTTTGTAAATTTACTGTTAACTCATAGTTTGTGAATACTAAAAATTGTAAACTTAAAAAAAAGTTTCAGTTTACTTTTGTGAATCAGGCCGTTAGTGTTCTTTTATTGCACAAGATAAACTTGCAGAAAATGATTTTGCATTCATTTTTTTTAACTGGGTTTATTGAACTGAAAGGTATATCTCCTTGTGGTGAAAGTTATGTTGCAATGCAGAAGAACGCTTTGCTCTGGCAAAAGCAAACCAGGAAACCCTAACAGAGGACAAAAAATCTGTAACTTTAAAAAACATCAGTGCCAAAAAGTTTGAGTGCCCCTACCTCTCATGCAACAGACATCCAGAGCCTTTAAAAAACAAAAAACACACTTTAGGATAACTTGGATGCAGTGAGTTAAATGGGGCTCGTCCCGCTGGGGTCTGATACCATAACACAAGAGTAAGTGAACGGATTAGGACTATGAAGCACTCAACGTCTGGAAGCTTACACTAAGGGGTCCATTTTGCACATAAAACTGTCTAGGCAGACTCAGAATTGTGTCTATAAATATGACACATTTTTCAATCCTGGTTTCAAGTCCTTTGACTAGAAAGATGTACATAATTTCAACATGGCAATGCAATGAATTCCAGAGCCATGTCTAAAGTGGTGTCTTTAAATGAACACACCTCGTGAACATCTCTTACACTGTCCCAATGTCCTTAAAGGGGTCACCTATTTTGAAGAGAGAGCCTGAAGGACAGTATTAATGAATTATTCCAGAATGACAATAACCATTGATTGCGCTAGACATTGCTAGATAGAAAAGAAACACTTCTCTTCTCCATAAAATTTGCAATGCACTAGATGAATAATCAATGATAAATCTTACCTTAGTGTGAAATGCAGGAGATAACGCTGGTGGCCTTTCTTTGTACTGATTTAGGTGTGCGTGAGGGGTTTGGTTAGGGGTACCTGTGGAGCCCCACTGGCACTGAACCACAATGAGCATCTTTATCATCAGCGGATAGCTGGCCATTGGATGGTTATTATCGTGAGAGGAAACCAATGGCGTCATCAGAATCCAAAGGCCAGTCAAGAAAGTCTGAATCTAAAAACAATCCCACTCAGAGAGGTTACAAAGCTTTCTGTTGCCTTTTTGCCTGTACATTTTTTTTCCGATAGAGTGAGAAAGAATATGAAGGAAGAAATGTAATTGTTTCTCATGTAGAAGGAAAGCAACAGATGTGTAATGGTACAGGGCCCTAGGCCCTCATGCACGCATAATGAACATACACAGACACAGTACTTAGATGGTAGAACTGGCACAGGGTACGTGCGCCCGGCCCCTTTTATTGGCCGGGTCACATGGCCAGTGACGCCTGTGCTGGATGGGTGTGGGGTGGGGTGTAAGCCAGCCCTCGGGGAGTGGCTGGTGCTAAAACAACTAGACCAGTGATCAGCAGATCACTACATCCCTCCCAAACTTTATTCAAACGGGAAACCTGTGGGAGAGAATATAACAAAAATAACACAAGATAACAGAAACTTCCACTGAGTCTCTTTAGCTGCTTGCAAACCAAAGTCGATGGCATAACAGCAGCTGGGACCACCAGTTCTATTTGGCACAGTTCATGGGTGCTCTGCGGGCCCGGTCTTCTTTCAACTTTGTGCATGGAAGTTGACATCACTGTCTTTCTCAGCATCGCTCTCGTGTTGACGGAGCAGGTAGAGTGCTGGTGGATCGGATAGATGTTACTTTCCACCACTCATTCCTGGTTGTGATGGTGGTCCCACACGGGCAGCATTGCTTCTCCATAGGAAATGATGGAGTAGTTACAAGACATCCCTCTCACTAGGATGCCCCTCTCGCAGGTGTTCCCCTCTCACAGGATAATCCGGAGGCCCTACTCACCAGGCTTCCACTGGACTGGTGCCCTTCGCTGTGTCGCTCCAACGCAACCCTCGGGATGTGTGGAGGAAGCGCTACGAGTCCCACCTTCATGTCCTTAGCTCCACCTGAAGGGTAGTTGTTGGCTCCTGCCATTTAGCACAAGATCTTCGTCATCCTGGGACCTGCAGAAGAGTGGCTGTGGATCCATCTCTCGTGGCGGGACCCGCTCTCACCATCGTCCCTGAGGCCTTTGCCCCTGGGTCGCCACCGTCTGGTGTGGAGTGGTTGGATCCTCTTCTTCAGGACGTCCGAGCAGTCTCACCGTCCAGTCTCCCATGCGACCCCAAAGGTGGATGTCACCAAGGGTCCAGCCTGCTCGTCTCTGCCGTCACCAGGTGTTCTGAAGACTCGTAGATAGATATTTTCTCCCAGTGCCACCGATGTTCTCCAGGCCCTGTGCTCCATGTCCTCCGATGTTCTTGCACTTGCCAACTTTTCCTTCTGGTGTACGATTTGGCAGATCACACACTCCTATCGTCTTCTTTCTTCTTGTTGAGATTTCTTCTGCCTTTCTTTGCGGTGGCGTCATGCCACTCAAATTCCTCCTTCTTGTTCTTTTCTTCGCGACGCGGTCTAGTCCCATCTTCTTGCTCGTCTTCACTGACCAGGCATCTCCGTGTGACGTGCATTCCACACGGGTTTCCCTGGTCTTGTCCTAACCCTAGGACAATGCATTCTTTTCCTTCGATGACCAGAACTGACGTTGCGACCTTCTTCTTGTCAATACTCCTGCTCAGTCTTCATTCTTTTAATCCAGGTCTTTTTTCTCTGACCTCTTCTTTGGTCATCGTCACTCTGACCTCTTCTCAGGTCACTGCCTCTTTGACCTCTTCTCAGGTCGACGCTTTTCTGACCTCTTCTCAGGTCCCCGCTTTTCTGACCTCTTCTCAGTTCCCCGCTTTTCTGACCTCTTCTCAGGTCGCCGCTTTTCTGACCTCTTCTCAGGTCACCGCTTTTCTGACCTCTTCTCAGGTCGCCGCTTTTCTGACCTCTTCTCAGGTCACCGCTTTTCTGACCTCTTCTCAGGTCGCCGCTTTTCTGACCTCTTCTCAGGTCGCCGTTTCTAGGACCGGTTCTCCAGTAACTGTTCACAATTCTTCCCCTGATGGTTCACCCGCTTCGGGCAGCTTGTGCACTCGGTCACTCCTCTTGCGGTGCCATCTTTACTTCTCTGGATGCACCTTTTCCCCTCTTGCTTAGTTTGCGCTTTTTCCTCCAGGCAACACAGTTCATTCTCTGCTTCCCCTCTGCACACGGCAGTTCATCATCATAGTGTCCAAGGGCTATCCTGCCTGCTGCAGTGACCACCTATGGCCACTAGGTGTCACTGCGTTTTTCTCACCAACCGTAGCTGCCTTTCCTCTTGGGGTTCCCTTCTCCTGTCACTTGCTGAATGGGGTTTCCTTCCTTCCTTCTCCCATTGCATGACAAAGTCTTGGGGGTGGGTCTCTGACACCTCAGTCGACTCCCATTCACTTTCTCGCTTTAGTCTCTTGGTATGCACTTCCCCCCTCACCTTTGGGTAACTGCAGCTGTCCTTCAGCTGCAGCAGTTTCCTTTGCTCTGTGCCCTGTTGGAGCTTCATCTAAAACGGGGAAACACAGCAGTTAGGGCTGCCCCTTCATCTCCTCCTGTTACCCAGTTACCTTTACATTTACTTCCCTTGGCCTTAAGATTGGTGCAGCATGCAAGCTGTCTTTCTGTGCACCACCCTTTTGTATTGTTTTTATGCCCGGGCAGCCTTTACTATGTTCCAGCCAAATACCGCTGTTTCATTTGTGTAGCTGGTGCAGTACTGCCGGAAGGCCACTAGATGGCAATGTCGCTTGATTTCTATCATGGGCCCAGGCTGTTTTCCTGAGACCGATACCTCCCGCTTTCTCCACTCTTCTCTTTTAGGGACTCCGGCACCAGGATTTACACGTAACCTCGGCTGCTCCCCGGATGCCCCTCGTCCACTCACTCACGCGGCCCAGGCACTCCGACCACGGTAGGTGCTGTCCTTATTTTTTTTTTTCCTAGGTGCTTTGTTTGATTTCTTTTATTTTTCACCTGTGCACATTCGAGGGGCGCCTCTCAGCTGCAGTCATTTACACGCCCGGCAGCCCTCGTGCGCTTTGGCCCTTTTCATTGAAGGCCGCCTGGGTTGAGATTGCACCTGCAGTGCTCCGATCGACCTCAGCAACTTTACACATGCTGCGGGCCTCGCTTTGCTGCCACTTCACTCTCACGGCCGCTCCTGCCACTCTCCTGCAGTCTCGTGGGCAGGGCACATTCTTTGCCAGCCGCCGCCCGAATGCACTCGCTGGACTCGTGCTATGCAGCAGGGCTTTCATCTCCTTCGCGGTACGTCCTTACTTTTTTTCAAATTATGAGTGGGGCAACACCACTGCATTATGCACCTCAGCGGCCCCCCCACTCACTTCAGCTTCATATGGCTGGCTGCGCCTGCAGCACTCCAGCCGTTGTCCGTTCACTCTGCTAGGGGCTTCACTTTCTCTCATGCGGGCACACGCACCGGCTTCCTCAGACGTGCATGCCTCGCGCCTGGCCTGTACACTGCTGCTAGCCACACGCTCTCTGCGGCCACAGTCGGGGCGCTATTATCGCCGGCCGCAACCTTGCACTGTACAGCGTACAACTCCTGCAGGGCGATAGCACTTCCCCTTTTGTTACCTTTTCGGTGCCGTCCAGAATGACGACGGGCTGCACGCTGTCTCCTCTTTATTCCACCCCACCGCAGCAGCCTCTCAGTTCACACGCTGCGTGGGGGTGGGAGCATGTAGCTTCTACCAGAGCCTGTGGGGCTTGGTTGTGTGGCAGTGTTCTTCTTCGCGGGGGTGGGGGAAGTGGGCAGCTACTCCGCTCTCTGTCCTTCCCTCAACCGGCTCTCTTCGCTGCCCCCGATGTCCTGCACTCAGGGCTCACCTTCCGCCCGATGTCTGATCAGGCGTCTCTCACCTCGTGGTAGTTTGCGGCGGCGGCGGCCGGCGTCTCAGCAGTCCGGCCTCGCTCGTATTTTCTTCTGCCTTCACTGGGCTTTACATCATGATAGATGCGGGGTCGGATCCCGCTGCCTCACCTTCACCCCGGGGCTCTTCACACGCCCCGCGGGCACTCAGATGTTTTTTTCCACCTGCTGCTGGGGGTGCCCTTGACACGGGCAGCACCCTTTCCCCCTTCAACCACCGAACAAGGCTGCTGCACACGCGGGATTAGCCCGCTCGTCGCCAATGTAATGGTGCAGGGCCCTAGGCCCTCATGCACGCATAATGAACACACACAGACACAGTACTTGGATGGTAGAACTGGCGCAGGGCACGTGCACCCGGCCCCTTTTATTGGCATGGTCACATGGCCAGTGACGCCTGTGCTGGATGGGTGTGGGGTGGGGTGTAAGCCAGCCCTCGGGGAGTGGCTGGTGCTAAAACAACTAGACCAGTGATCAGCAGATCACTACAAGAAGGAGTGTTAGGGGGGAAAAAACAATCCAGTCTACTTCTCTTGGGGCTGTAGCAAGATTTAGTGTCAAGAAAGCCTGCAATTGTTGATTAATGAGTATTGGTGGGGTATAGCCTGTGAAGATTCGTACGAGCATAATGAGAAAAGCATTGGGTAACTGAACTATAATGAGATCCATTCACTGTTAAAGAAAAAGAGAATTATTTTCTGTAGCGCACGCAAAATTGAATAACCTGAAACAGTAAAAGCCAAAGAGGACAAGCGAGCTGAAACCCAGTTTTTAGTCCAAAATGATATAGTGACGGCTCTTCGTCAGTTAAATAATATCGCAATTTCACTGGACGTGCCAGGATTTGGTCTCTGTACACTAGTCCAGCCCTGTAAATCGCGCAAACAGACAAAATCGACTGTATGACTATACAATTCTGAAGTTGGTCATATCTGATGGCCAACTCTGTTTTTCTGAACAGATCAATCACATCACATTATCATGTTTTTATCTATTGAAGATACTTAAAAAGGTCTTTCCATTTATTCTTTTGCATATGCAAAACATTGTAATGGTTGCCTTATCTAAGATGGACTATTGTAATGCTCTCAAAAGCTACAATCATTGCAGAACGTGGCAGCCTGCTTGCTTCTAAAAAATTAGCTCAATTTCAGAGAGTATTCAGGACATTCACTGGCTGCCTGTTGGAAAAAGGGTAACATTCAAGGCCCTGTGTATGATACACAAGGCACTGCAAGGTCCTGGCCCTCTCTACTTTCAGAAAACCTTTGCTTGGCATGCGCCCAACGTGACCTTAGATCAGCCACTGCTAAATTAGTAGTCAGTCCTAAAATAAAGAAGGCTAACTCGGATGGTAGAAGTTTATCTTACTAGTCTGCAAGCTGTGGAACCCAATGCCTTTTTCGTTGAGATCTCAAACAAACAGGGTCCTTTTTAGGAAATCTTTGAAGACTTGGCTTTCTGTCTCCAGCATTAAGTAGGTCTCCTCTCGTTGTCAGCTCAGTTCTAGGATGCTAGCACCAAGATGCCTCGGCATCAGCGGGCTTTAGAAAAATCTTACTTACAACGCCTACATTTACCACTCATGCCTTTACCACACAGTCTTTACAATGGACATACCTTTACCACACATCCCTTTACCACAAACATACATAGGATTACATTAAAGTTATTATTACCATGCATACCTTTACCACACACACATTTACCATGCAAACCTTTACCTTTTTGGAAGTTAAAAATTAAAATATATATGAACATAAAATCAAAATTATTTTAACATAGTCAATTAAAATATAGTGTGCGCTGTTACATCTTTCCTAACATTTTTAAATAAACATTTCAAATGCAGCACATATGTGTATGCAGCACAACGCAACACAATGCAACACATTGCAATACTACGCAAATATTTTAAACATCAATATATCACAATGCAAAATTCAAACTGCATCCTCTTGCATCACCTCACAACCTATGATTCTGTCCCCAAACAAGATGGTTGGCAAACAGTCTGAGGAAGGTCAAAAATCACTGACAAAATAATTATAGGTTTAGCCACACTTTTTTGTTCAGTTAGGTTTTTTACTGGAAATTATGGTTAAACCTTAAAAAAAGACATAAAATCCGGCCTCCACCATTTTGTGATCAGTGGTGCACTGCCTTCTAAAGTGACCACATGCGCCGGTGAGAGGAGAATTTCAGAGACACTGTTTGGCACACTCCCATCTATCTATAATAGTAAGTATAACAAGATCAATACGTGTAGAAATTGCAATGTAAATGAAACTTTAGAAATTTTATAGCATTTTTTTTTTACATTTCCAGACATTTATTCTGCGGTATATCATGATTTCCAAAATAAATACCATTTGCCAACCCTTACAAATTTGATATGAATGTCAGTTAAAATAAATGCAATCCAAAAAGTTGTACAATAGTGACTAGGGTCTTTTATTTTTTTATTTTATTCTAATCGTTGTCTAGTGAGGGATGTGCTGAACAGGGACTGGGGGTGCAGATTTACTACTCTAACTCTGCCAAACACCTAGCCAGGGAAGGCACTAGACAGTGACTTGGGGAGGGGTGTCAGATTTACTATTCTAACACCACCAAATGCCTAGTCAGGGAAAGTGCTGGACAATCATTGGGGAGGCAGGTTTACTATTCTAACTCCACTAAGTGCCTAGTTAGGGAAGGTGCTGGGCAATGCCTGTGAGTAAGATTTGCAATTCTAACTCAGCTAAGTGTCTAGTCATGGAAGGTGCTGAACAGTGATTGGGAGGAAGATTAAAAAATATATTTCTCTTATTTTTATATCTTTACATTTTAGGGAAAAGAACAACTACATAGAAGAGGACTAAAATCATTGCCCCAACCCAAAACAAAGACACCATAAATAAGGTGAAAATATCAATTAGTACAATGTAAATGCATAAATAAATGCAGTGATGCAAAAAAAAAACCTCACCCATGGCATATAAATGTCTTTCTGACCTTAGATACACATCTAAGAAGTAAAGTCAACACCACCTCACAGAAACTGAAGAAAATCTCCAAAAGCCTGACACTAAAACCACAAGTACCCATACAAAAGGTAAATTAACCAGGGGTTTGTTGATTCCCATGGAGGGGACTGAGAAAATTGCCAAAATATAGGTAAATTTTGAGTTTTGGGAGAAAAATAGGAAAAAGGACTGAGCAAAAAAGTTTTTTTTTCCGTACAAATGGCATCAAGAAACGCTTTGCTGTGCTAAAGACACCATCTTCCTGGCTTTTAAGAACATGCAGCGCTGAATAAAAAAACTATTTTTACCCCAGTTTTGGTATTTTTTAAAGAGCTAGCCCATTTGTCTTAATTTTTGTGCTTTCAACTTACTTCCAGTTTGTTGTTAGAAAGCGATGTGAAGCCAATTGGTGATCCTGGAGAATAATAGATTTCTAAAAAGTAGACAAAATTCCAAAGTCAACAAGAGGTCATCTGTGGAGATGCCTCAAAGTTTTATCAAAGAAACTAACTGTTGAAATAAAAAAAATATTAGTAAAACATTTCCATTTGTGTCAACATTTTCATTTGTAACTTCTCTTCACAATGGCCAATTTCCAAGAGCAATACACCATTACATCTGCTAGACACTTCTGGTTGCGGGGATATGTAGGGTTTGTGGGTTTTCCAAGAACATGAGGTGCCTAGAGCCAATAACTGAATTGCAGTTTGCAATGAGTTTTCATTGTGTACCGGGTATAGAGCAATTCATATGGTAAAATATAAAGAGTGAAAAATAGGTATCAAGAAAACCTATGAATATCCGAAATGGGCACCAGATGTGGAGTTTAGAAGCAGTGGTTATGTGCACATTTCTAACTTTGTGGTAGCATGTGAATTAGAGGGCATTTCCCAAAATGTCTTCTTTCTTACACACTGGCCTACATTTGGAAGGCACAAATGCAAAGAAATACAATAGTTTATAACACTTGTTCTACTAGTATGTGTTCCACCAAGCCTCCCGATAGAAATGGTACCACACTTCTGTGGGTAGACCTAGTGCCAACGATGAGAAAGGGCCCAAAACACAATCTGGACACATCACGTTTCCACTGAAAACTGACTCCATTGTTTGCAAAGTGGCTAGCTGTGCATTTTGGCCCTAAATCAGTAAGCACCTAGGGAGACATAGCAAACCTGCACATTCTTTAAAACGAAACACCTGGGTAAATCCAGGGTGGGGTGACTTTCATGGCTCTCAACAGTTTTTTTTACCCAGAATCCCTTGCAAACATCAAACTTTGACAAAAAAAAAAACCTTTCATCAAATTTTTGTGATGGAAAGTTATGGAATATGCAGGGAACAACACATTTCCTACCACCTATAATTCCCCCAAGTCTCTCGATAAAAATGTTACCTCGTTTGTGTGCATAGAGCTAGTGACTGCGACAGAAAAGGTGCCAAAATGCCTGGGGGGTCAATTTAAGAATCTCTACCAATGTACACCTTGAAATTATACGCATATCCAGTGGGACTTTCGCACAGCATAAGCAGCTAAATACCATAATGTGGCCTTGTGCACAGAATGTATTGTCTGAAAACCAAATGCCCCTTGATCAAGACCAGAGACTCATCCTCAGATATATCTTTCCCTGGAACATAGATCTCTGAGAAACAATCTACCAAAATGATCAAGGACAGGCTGCATTCTGGAGAGCCGGTCATAATCAGGGAGATTTCGTAGCAATGATGTGGCATTATCCACAAAATGCAGCATCCTCTTCTGAAGCAAATACCAATGTCGACTCATGGTTGCTGGAAATATAGCAGTTGACATCAAGGGACTAGTAGACCAATATAAAGACAGTGATGGCTTCCTTATCAATTTCATCAAGAAAGATAAACCCCAGAACTGCTTAATCTCATGGAAATTTGTGGGACTCCACAGGGTAGCTCTGGAGTGGGTCTTAATTGTGACACTGCTGTCCCTCAAAAACTGTTTTGCTTACAAATTAGTCTGCTCAACAATATCATCCAAAATACATCATCAATAAACAGTTGGAAGAAATCAATAGGCAATAGTTCTCTGTATTGACTATACACCCTGAAACACCAATAAAGGCAGGGAAATCAGGCTGCACCATGGTAGGAGCAACCCAGGGTTCAGCACTTCTAGTGGGAATCCATCCAGCACTTGGCTGCAGTTCAGCTTGTTCTTGCTGCACTATCGGCATATAACTGTGCCCCTCTAAAAGAGGCACTTCATCAGCACTAATAGTGGATTCATCATCAGATGACCCCTCTTGAAATGAAAATTCATTGTCAGAATCTTCAACCTGGTCCTCTGCCTCTGATGCAGAGTCAGTCTCAGAGCAATGTGCAGAGGTAGATTTAAAACTTAAACCTGCAACCGTCTGGGCAGTCAGCTTGTGGGCAGCCATAATGCTTATTTATTTATTTATGCTTTTTTATATAGCCCATACTTTACCTGAAGGTGTCAGAGCGCTATACAAGAACCTGTTACATTACATAAGGACTTCAGAGTACACAAACTACATAAAAGATAGTAACAGATACTCGTGGTTAGAGTTACATATATTCACTCAAGACTACATATTAAGAAAAGTTTAAGTGATTATGGTTGGACACATTTATATTACATATTTACAGAGCATGATCTTCTCGCTATTGCTGAGGTTCTTATGGTGCTCGTTCAGCCAGGCATTCAGGGTGATACTGCACTCACAGATGGTGTTCTTAGGCTCTGGAGGGATCCCCGAGCTGGTGCTGGCCGTAGGGTTAGAAGGTCGAGTGGTGGTGGGCGAAGGTGGCATGCTGGACCCCGGGATGTCCAAGTGGGCCCTCACCGCTGGTTTTCCGGAGGCCCAGTGGGATGCTGCACTGAGAGAGGGACCCCTCCTGGTCGTCATGTGCCACCACCAGCCCCCACAGCCTGCTGGAGTACCCGCCACGGCCCCCAGAAGCTTTGTGGCCTTCATCTCTTTCTCAGTTCAGCAGAGGAGGAGGGTGCCCACTCTCTGCCCAGTTCCACCACAGACCATCTGGGGGATGATTGCTGCCCGCAGCGGCTCCCAGGTGAGCGCACTAACCTCCTCTTTGCGCATTGAGCCCACCTCTGGGTTCTCCCTTCAGGCTGCCTGCGATCTGGCAAGGTACATCCTCAATAGGGCCCTGGCTGGGGCGCCTCAGCTCCACGGTGTTTGCGGTTGGCACCAAGCTGATGATGAGGCATCCTCAATTCCCTGCCATAGCCATCTGCAAGCCCCAGGGTTCAGGCCTCATCTGCCGACAGGCACTCAGTGTCGCCGGGAACTGCTCGCCACCATCTTGGGGGTCTCGAGCTGTGCAACAAACTGCAGCTGCCAGCCATCCAGGCTGTCTCATCTCTTGGGCTACAGCCTGGTGCTCGGTGGAGGGGGCCCTACCAGATATACAGTTGACTTACTTAGGTGGTCCCAGGCCCTCATAGTCTGCAGGATGGGAAGAGATGGGGAACCCCTGTGGGAGCGTCCCCCCGAGCATCCTACTCCATGGACGCCATCTTCATGCTCACTTATGAAATTAGCACAACAAACAAGGCAGCACTAAAAACACTGTGTCAAATTAGAACTAAAAAAACTCTGCTGTATCAAAGAGTAAATATAATTATGGGTATATAATGATTTTAAAAAACTATTAATACATTCCACACAATGAACTTGATACTCTAAAAAGATACCTCTCACTAGCAGCAGATAACTAGGCTGAAGATCAACTGCACCTACTCTGCACAGACACAGCAAGTACCAATGATATTGCCTCAATAACCCAACAAAACACCTTAGCATCATTGCTGAATTAAGGACATCTGTCTACTACAAGAGACACAACTGCTCAAAGGGGACCAGCACTGCCTCCGCAAGCAGTTATTTCCTGTCCAGTATCATATGTCAGCCCCATCGAAGAAAGTGGGTGTTGCTATTTTGATCAGAGATAAAGCTAAATTCTGCGAGAGGGAGGTCTGGTGGACATACAAGGCAGAAGCCTCTTGGTTAGTGAATGGGAAGAAACACCTATAGCCATTGTCAATATCTACTCCTCGAATATTAGGCAGGAATTGTACTTAATCATCATGATACATCAGCTATCTGGTTCCATGGGGAACTTCAACAGTGTCGTGTATCTCATGTTGGATGAATACCATCAGCGAGTGGTCGGGTCCCTGCCTCATCTGCAGCAGGCAAAAGGGTCCTAGATGACCTTGGACTGACTCACATCTGGTTCTACCGGCACCCGCTACAGTTTGACTTTTCACACTTCCCAACTGCACACCAGACTTATAGACTACCTCCTATTAGACCAGCAACTTTTACTGATAATCTAAGATGCTACACAGGACCCCATGATTATATCGGACCATGATCAGGTCTATCTTATATCACAATGGCTTGGGCAATACCCTTGTGGGAGACGGGACACGTGTAGACTGTATAACCACCAGTGGTCCTACATGAGACAAGGTTAGCTATACAGGAATACCTCAATCTCAACCACACAGGAGAGTTAGGTCCAGGTGTGGTTTGAAAAGCATTGAAAGAGGTAAAAAAGGAGTAATTATCAAGGAGGCTATTTGTCTGAGGCGCATGAGAGAGATTGAACTGTTCTGGCTACGAGAGAAGCTCATTCCAGTAGAGAAAAACCATAGGCAGCATTCCTCTAAGAAGCTCTGATGAAAACTGACTGTACTTTGCACTCCAGTTCCCTGGAGTTTGACAAAGCTAACTATACATTGTCCAGAACTGTGCTCACTTGTATGAGGGGGTAACAAAGCCAGTTCTCTATTTACCAATAAGATGTGGGCTCAGCGTGCCGAAGGATTTAGCAGGGATATTAGAGACACATCTGGTGCTTCTCATGGAAGGCAGAGGCCTTCCACAAGTACTATAGAACACTCCACAGAGCAACCATTCTTGATGTAGAGGCCAAGATGGTCTATCTATACTAGCTTTCTCTCCCTGCTCTTTCACACACCAATAGGACAGAACTAGACGAAATCTTATCTGTAGCGGAAGTTATAACTGCTATCAAACACTTGAAATTAGGCAGGGACCCTGTTTCCAATGATTTCACTGCTGCCTTTTGTAGGCTCTTTTCCCCACTACTAGCCCCTCTATTGGTTAAGGTCTACAATCATATGAATCAGTTATGTGGATTAATCTCAGTGATGGCCGAGGTAACCATCAACTTAATAGTTAAGCCCAACAAGGATCCCGTTAACTGTCAGTTTTACCTCCCTATCTCTTTATTAAATCTCAATACAAAAATGAATGACCAAAATCTTTGTGACCAGATAGGAATATTATCTCACATGTCTGATGCAAGCTGATCAGAATGGCTTTGTTATTCAGATCCACTAGTACAGCACTAAAAGAGCTCTCTATATCATAGACTTAGCACAGAAATGCCACAAGGATGTGGTCCTGTTCTCCCTGGACGTGGAAAAGGCCTTTTACTGAGTCAACTGAGTTATGTTGAAGGTGACTCTTTCGGGGGTGGATTGAGCATAAATGGGGCTAATCACAGAGGATATGGATTAAAAGAGGTGCGCAACAGAGATGAGGCACTTCGGGGCACTATCAAGACACCTTTGAGGTATCAGCCTTTGCTGATAAAATATCTTATTCTCCTAATCTTATGCAGCTAGATCCCTTTGGATGGTTATTTCCCTATTGGGAGACTATCAGTCCTTTGCCAGTCTCCAAGTCAATCTGGGGAAGTTAAAGGGGCTTGTGGTCTCTGGAGGGAAGATGCTCCTTCATTCACTGCAAACGGAGACTCCCTTCCATTTGACAATTATGGGCCTAACTCATATGCGAATAGCCTTGACACCAGATCTGTATGCCTGTGCTAGAGCAATGTTAAACAGCTCTTTAGGTTAATCAAGGCACTCACTGCCTCATGGCAGGTACATGCACTATTGTGGTTGAAAAGAATAGCTTCCTTCAAAAAGCAAGGGTTGCATTCGAGACTTTGAACCTTAGACCTAAAACATGGAGGTCTGGGGCTTTCCAACATACATTATTACTACCTCGCATCTGATGGTACGCTATGTGTCACAATGGTTCCAAGTGGAAACCAACAAATTCTGGTGCTTCATTGATCAGAACTTGACACCCAGACCTTTGTCGGAGCTCTTGTGGCTCCCTAAGAAGCAGAGATGCTGCAATCTTTACTTATCACCGATTATGAGGGTTACATTGGAGGACTGGCATTATTTTTCCTGCTATTAAGGGATAACCACATACCCCTCCCCTTTGGCCTCGATGCGTGACAACACTGATTTCTCCCTGGGCCTGGGGAGACCTAGATTCTAGGTGTAGATTACAAAGAGATGTGGGTGTTATTGCCTAATAGGTCTCTACCTTAATGGGGCAGACCATTCTTTTGAGGACATAAAGACTACATAACACATCCCTGAGATGGAAAGAGTTCTACTATTTACAGATTGGGCATTGGGTTTTTCAAGAAATTCCTTCCAGGGCCTCACAACATTCAGACAGTTGATTTTCCAGATCAACTATACTTGATTCTCAACATTAACACTACACAGCAAGACTTTTCATACTGGATAAGGTAGGAAGAGGACTTTGCAATATCAATGGATGAAAAAACGATGGGATAAGATTTACATCAGCAAAAACAATGTAGCAGGATATGCACAGGGGAGGGAAACATTTTATAAGTCTGGGAGACAGTAGGGAAAAAGTTGGATTTCGGAGGTGTGAAATTTACTATTCCTACTCCAGTCTGTGCAACAGTAGAGAAAATGTTGGATTTCTGAGGGGTGAAATTTACTATTTCCACTCCAGTCCATGCAACAGTACGGAAAGCATTGGATTACGGAGGGGCGAAATTTACTATTCCCACTTTAGACTGTGTAGCAGTAGGGAAAGCGTTGCATTTTGGAGGGGTGACATTTGCTATTCTCACTCTAAACAACATAACACTAGGAAAAGTGTTGGAGTTTGGAGGGGTAATATTTACTATTCCCACTCCAGTCTGTGCAACAGTAGGGATAGTGCTGGATTTTGGAGGGGTGGCATTTGCTATTCTCACTCCAAACTGCACAACTGTAGGGAAAGTGTTGGAGTTTGGAGGGGAAAATCTTCCTATTTCCACTCCAGTCAGCGCAACAGGAGGGAAAGTGTCAAATGTATTATTCCTACTGCAGTCTAAACAAGAGTAGGGAAAGTACTTCAATTCAAACACATTACACAAATGAGTAACACCATGAATGTCGAAAAAATATGACACTTTTAATATAAAAATTATGAATTAACACCAATATATATATATATATATTTTTTTTATATATATATATATATTTTTATATATTATATATATATAGTCACTAAAAAAAATAAAAAAGTTCCAGGGACGTTATAGTTAGGAAATAACATTAAAAAAGTAGAAATCACTGAAAAAAAGGGTACAGGGAGGCTATAGTTAAAAAATAAAATATAATAAACCTTAGACATTCATGAAAAAACCAAAGGTTACAGAGACGTTATAGTTAGGTTCAGATTTTACACACACAAAACCATAGGAATTCAGCAGTTATAGTTAGAATTGTATCAAGTAACTGAAACTGGTGCCCTAAGGTTACTTTGACTTGTGCCTCTGCCATGTATAGTTTTCTCATCAAAAAATTTTGAGCAAATGTTACAGTAATATTATCAATGGTGTTATAGAAGATGTCATGAATGATGTAATATGTGGGGTAATCAGTAGTGCATGGCGAGGGCACGAGTTATACTCAGTTTAGGGCATGAGTTATAGTTACTTGAGAGAACTCTAACTATAATTGCTGTATGTCTATGGTTTGCATTTGTAAAATTTGGACCTAACTATAACGTCCCTGTAAACTTAGTTTTTTTCTGTGAATTTCTAGTGTTTTTAACATGAAGTAATATTTAATTACCATATGTTAATCCAATTGCTGATGCGCATGGAGGGGGTTGGAAGCAGGGCCCGACTTGTGGCCAAGCCCTGTGGCCAACCCCCTACCTGCAGCCAACCCCATGCCATGCAGAACCTTCGACCAAACCCCTGCCGTGCACGGTGGTGGTTGGATTAATGTATTACATACGATTACATACATGCACCCTCCTCCCCTTCTCAATATCGGCTGGACCCCAGGAGATGGGGTCTCCAGGGCCCAAATTGGCCTGCTGAGGGGGGCCTCATGCACACCCTCACACATATTAAAATGCATAACTCCCAAGCACAGGAACCTGCACTATTTCTTGCAAACTTTTGCCACAGATACTCTGCAAATTTGCTGATTTTTGGAAAAATGTTTTGGCCCCCGGTGGGGTCCTTGTAGGACCCGATCATGAGGCCTAGAGGGTCAGGGTACTCCTTCTCTGACCCCTCATGTTTTTCTTAACGTTTTTCTTGGTACTCGAGCCATGTCCCAAGTGTCTCAAGTCCCAAGATGGTTGACAACACTTTCTGGTTGAAATGGTGAAAGTCAATCTAATCTGAGCATGAGAACTGTCAAATCCGCTGACTCTCCACATCTCTAGATATATATAAATCTTTTTTTTAATTACTTAAACACTACTTAACAGATTTACATCAAATTACAAAGTGCTATCTATCTACAAAGATCTAGCTTTTTGCCAATTTTGGTGCAATTCTGTTAATCAGTTCGGGCTGTACTCAACTCTAAATTCTGTAAGTGAAGTTGCATGGGGAAAAAGTGTTTTGATACTGCCCCCTTTTTCTCGGAGCCTGGGCGGCATATCACCCCCAACACTTTTCAGACAGCAGCAGAAGTGAGTGGCAAACTGGTTTTGAAAATTTCATGAAGATTTGTCAAATGGCATCAAAGTATATATATATATATATATATATATATATATATTATATATATATATATATATATATATATATATATATACATACTATATATGTCCAAACAAATGCCCGAAAGCTCAAGGACCCACACAACAGCAAATGTAAACCATCCGGTTTATTTTTCAAAAGGAAACTTGCATCTTCATTCCAGTGTAATTAATCCTTTAGCCTGACGCGTTTCGAGGCTCCAGCCTCTTACTCATAGGCAGCTACGAATGTCTCATAGAGAGCTCTGATTAAATAATTAACTGCATGCCTGACCCCCAGTGGGCCTCGCTGAGTGCGTTTGCCGTTTACTGCATGCTGGGACTTGTGGTCCCATTCAGAGCTGATCTCACCCTCCAGTGGGTTCTGTTTGCACATTCATGTGTTAAAAATATTATTTCCTCCAGTAGGCCCCAGAACGATGTGCAGGTTTAATTTACCTCATTTGCTGTGCTGCAAAAACGGGTGTAGACACAATTCATACCACGCACCTCTCCATTAAAATCCTGGGATGGTGCTGTCGTCACGGTAGGGCAGCCGTGTCAATTAATGTCCAAACAAATGCCCGAAAGCTCAAGGACGCACACAACAGCAAATGTAAACCATCCGGTTTATTTTTCAAAAGGAAACTTGCATCTTCATTCCAGTGTAATTAATCCTTTAGCCTGACGCGTTTCGAGGCTCCAGCCTCTTACTCATAGGCAGCTACGAATATATATATGCATACAACCACCTCCACACGATGGCAGCTGTGGTGCACCTGAACGATTGGGCAAGTCAGTATCTGGCGCCAGCCGTTTCCTGAAAAAAAGTCCATCCACAACCTTTTCAAAAGTAAAAACAAGCTTCGACTGAGGCAAGATGGCAGCCGCGCTGTCGGCTGTGTGAGCTGGACGCACTCTCTCCTCCTGACGGACCTACCTCCCCTCCTGGTTATGTGCGGTGTGTCGGACATGCTGGATAACTAGTCTTTATGAAGACGACAAGAACGAAGCGTGCGGATTTCCGGGATGATCTGGCGGCTTAGACTCTGGCTCTGTGGTTTACCTCTGCCTGCAAGATTGGCCTGTATACACTCTCTGCACCCGGCGGCAGTAGACGCCCATTTCCCTTCCGTTTTTTCTGCAATGCCGCCTAGGACTGCCGCGAAGGGAGCAAAGACTCGTGGTCCTCCCGCTGGTGTCGGAAGCGCAGCAAACATTACAAACACCGCGAATCCCCGGAGGTCGGTCTCAGATGATGCTCCGATGGATCCCACACGTCGCTCACTCTCTGGTAAGAGTGGACCTACTGGCTTGGCTGGAAGGGGTCGGCAAACTGTTCCCGCATTATTCAAGGCGCAATCGGTGAGAAGTAAGACGCCTGGTGGTTCTGCTGTAGACAATAATGGGGATTGCAACATTGTAGCGGCACCGATTACAATTGAGAAAGCTGCAGTAACCCTGGAGGGGTCTACACAAGGGATCATCCGAGATTTCGATCCCTCTCCTCTGGGGGGGGGCTAGTGATCTGTGTCCTGAAGTTTAAAATAAAGTAGGAACTAAAACCAGTTACCCGAATGAACATAAAGATGAATACAATCACGAAAATATTGAGGGCATTGTCGAATCGCTGAGTACTGAATTGGAGAATCCAGGAAACAGCCTTATGGGAGATGTAGTCCCCCAGGGTTGTAGTCTAGAAGCAGGCACAATTAACCAGGCAGGCAAGAGCTGTACTGCCGTGAATGTAGTCGATACGCAAAGGAGAACACTAGAATCTCACAATGCCTTGAAAGATGGAGACTCGGGGGACAAATTCTATTCTTTATCCGACCAATCGAACTCCTCGGGGGATGAGAGTCCTGGTAAAGACTGGGCTGGGGGAGAGAGTGATACTGGTAGTTTGTACTGGGAAGGGGAAGAACCCGAAGACAAGTCCTCTCATACTCCCGGAACGGTGCGTAAGCAGAGGGACCATCTGCTAGATAAAAACTTGGGGTTAACTAGATCTATGACCTGGGACTACTCATTTTCCCCAAACTTGGAGGGGAGCAAGGATGTAGACGGGGTGTTAGATACGTTAAGGTCTAACCCAGGGCCTCCTGAAGAAATCACACTGGCAACAATATATCAGTCAATAATGGCCCACCGTGAAGAAACTAGGCTTGATAATCTCCGCAATCAGGGTGCTTGTCGGAAATTACAGAACTCAATTCGAAGAGTTTCAAAGACCTGTTCGGAATTTGCAGCAAGGATTGGCGAAACAGAGACAAGAATATCCACCTTAGAGGATGAATTGGCTAACCAAAGAACTATCACTGAGTCCCTGAAATCCCTAAAGGAAGACACTCTTTGGAAACTGACGGACCTCGAAAATCGCTCAAGGAGGAATAATCTTAGGATTTTGGGGGTTCCAGAGGGCATGGAGGGGGGGGGATGCTCGACAATTTGTGATTACACTTTTTGAGGAGGCCTTCCCTGATCTATCCTGGGATTGGAAAACGGAAATACAAAGAGCTCATCGGTTTCCGTTCCAACAGAGGAAACGGGGTCAGGATTCTGAAAGACCACGGGCTATCCTTATCTGCTTGAATAACTTTTTAGCTCGAGAGGCCTTGTATGATCTGGCCAGACCAGATAGGAAAAGAAGGGGGAAGGGGTGTGACTTCTTTGTAAGGCCAGACTTCTGCCCTGCAACAGTTGAGAAAAGATGGCAATTTCGCCAACTAATTCCATTATTTCAAGCAAAAGGGGCACAGGTCTTTTTGCACAATCCCGCAAAGCTGAAAGTAATTTTTCAGGGGCAGACACAATTTTTTCTAACTGAGATATTGGCAAGAGAATATCTACAAAAGATCTAAAAAGAATCTAAATGCACCAGGGGATTAAAAATGCTTAGGCATATTGTAATGTAGTAATGTTGGGATAGATAGGGGGATCATTTTTAGGACTTGCTTTTCTAGGGGATCCCCTTTCTTTTTCTTTGATTTCTGCTAATATTGCAATGGAGGGGGGCGATCTTGAGGAGGGGGTAATGATCCAGCCATCCATCACCAGGGACTGTTGGTCCCTATGCCTCTTAGGATAGGTTGTAGGGGGAGGGAGGGGGTGGGGGATGCAGGGTGGAGGGGGAGATGAAGAGGGTAGGGGGTAGGGGTGGGGGTAGGGGTGGCGGGGCTAGGAAGGCTAGGAGGGCTGTACAACTAGGGCTTGTTACTTGTAGTCATGGCAATATTTTTTGTGCAAATATGAGCACTACTGATAAGATTTATGGAGCTTATTTTATCTGTTTGAATTATTCGTATAGGTCAAGAGGGGAATCAATTGATAAGAATTATGGGTGGAAAGGATAAAATACGTATCTGCTCGTTAAATGTATGTGGTCTAAATGATAGAAAAAAAAGAGGTGTTTTGGCTAAAATCACACAATTCATGCAAATAGACATTCTTTGTCTACAAGAGACCCATATTCCGTGGGGTAAACGGGGGTATCTGAGAGGCCTGGGTCTAGACTTATTGGCTTGTTCTCATCAAAGTACTACCACTAGAGGGGTGGCAATCTTGGCTAAGAAAGGTATGGGCTTGTGTCAAAGAAGTAAAGTGGATAAATGGGGACGATGGGTGATCTTAGAGATTATAATTAATGGAACCCCATTGACAATTTGCTCATTGTATGGATCTAATCTGGACGATCCAGAGATCTTAGATGTTCTTAATATTGAGTTGGCTTTATGGAAGTATCCAGTAGTTCTTTGTGGAGATTTTAACATCCATTTGGACAGCCAGTTCAATGCTCTTGGCAATGTTCCTTATCAAGGAAGGAAAACTAGGGTGTTCAAAACTCTGCAGAGAGTACTTAGGGAACATGGACTAGCTGATCTTTGGTTTAGACACAGACCCGGAAGCCCAGGGTATACTTTTTACTCAGCCCCTCACAACAAATTTGTTCGCTTGGACTATTTTTTTATATCTCAACAGATCGCTGAAAAGGCCAGCATTGATATTTCCCCTAAGATCATTTCAGATCATAACTCACTGGTAGCTGAGCTGTCATTAAGTGGTATTCCTAGGGCCCAGAGGACATGGTCTTTTGAAAGGAAATTGCTTCTTGAACAGGCATATTGTGAGCATATGTCCAATTGGATAACAGAGTTTTTTAGCATCAACAGAGACACCTCTGCTGAAACTATCGTTTGGGATACGTTCAAAGCAGCCCTCCATGGAGAAACCCTTAGTTTTTCTATATATCAGCAGAAGATCAAACAGAAAAAGGTTAGTGGATGGGTTGACCAGCTCAGGTTAGCTGAAATAGAGCTGATAAATAAAATAAGGAACGGCCTGGACAATGACGAGTGTCTTCAGCTAATAGCTCTGATTAAATCCAAAATTCAGCAGCACTTTGGGGAAGAAGTAGCCACTAAGTACATACAGTTTAGGGCAGAAATATACGAATTTGGGGAAAATGTTGGAAGGGTCCTGGCAAAGCGGCTCAGAGAGAGGGAAGTGACTAGTGGGATATGCAAGATCAAAAATCATCTTGGTCAGATTCAAGATTCGCCCAGTAAAATCTTAGAGGTATTTCAGAAGTTCTATCAGCAACTATATACTGAAGAGATAGGTACAGGAGAGGCAACGGGCCCAGAAGTATTTCTTGAATTTTTTAAGGATCTTGAAACAAAGAAGGTTATGCCGGAACAAAATAAGATTCTTGCCGCCCCAATTTCATGGGAAGAGATAGAAAATGCTATAACTTCTCTTTCAGCCGGTAAGGCGACTGGTCCAGACTGTATCCCTTTAGAGTTCTTTAGGACATTTAGATCAGAACTTCGGCAGGATATGGTCTCATTATTTCAGCAGGCTCAAAAAGGGCAAATACCTGAATCTTGGTGTAAGAACACTATAATAATTTTTAAGAAGAAGAATAAGCCGGAACTTAATCCATCGTCGTACAGGCCAATCTCCCTTATCAACTCAGATAGTAAGATCTATTCTAAAATAATAGCCTCTAGATTAGCTAGAATCATCACCCCTCTCGTATCCATTCACCAGCATGGGTTCATTCCCGGGAGAGATTCAACCGATCACGTGAGACGTGTGATCGCTCTTCTCGACTGGGCTGAAGCTACGGGCTCTTCGCTGGGTGTGGCCCTGTTGGACGCAGAGAAAGCGTTCGACAGGGTCTCCTGGCGATTTATGTGGTATGTATTGCAGTGGAAGGGGCTCTGCCCCGAATTTATCCAAGCAGTGCAGACACTTTATATTTCGCCTGTAGCAGTGATCCGGATATCAGGGCAGGAATCAAAATCATTCAGGATCAATAGAGGTACAAGGCAGGGGTGCCCATGCTCCCCCTGCTCTTTGCACTTTACATCGACCCATTTCTTAATAAACTAGAGAAAAATGTAAATATAAAACCAGTGATGATTAACAATGTTGAGTTTAAAACATTGGCCTACGCAGATGATATCGCGATACTTACTAGTGATATCATAGTGGCTCTCTCAGCAGTGAGGGATCAGGTGGAACAATATGGGGCCTTATCGGGATATAAACTAAATGTCGATAAAACGCAGATTATTCACTCCAATTTTATCCCTACTCCTGGCCTCCCTGTCTCGACTGAAGTAACATACTTGGGTATCAAGATCTTGCAGCCAGTTGATCAAATACCAGATCTTAATATCACTCCTATGATCGCCAATGTCAACAGGACGCTAGAGAGGTTAGATCACCTATATCTCTCTATGTATGGAAGAAATAATGTCTTAAAAATGCTAATTCTTCCCAAATTTTTATATTTATTTAGGACTATCCCTTTAGAGTTTTCAACGGCATCTCTAGCTAAAATTGAAAGAAGTTGCTCCAGGTTTCTATGGGGATATCATAGGGTTAGAAGGGCGACCAGATGGATGACTCTCCCTAGAGACCGAGGAGGCTGGGGGGTCCCTAACTTTCTAATGTACCATTGGGCCTCACTGTTACAATTTATGGGGATTTTGGTGACCGGGACTAAAGCCGAGAGATCTATGGCGGTAAGACCAACTATCTACGAAATTGTACTGGATAATGAAGCTAATCAATGTTTAGCCAAAACCTAGAACCTAGTTACTATAAAAAAACAGATTTAAAATTCTCAAGGCAGCCTATGGGGTTTGGAGAAAGATTCGTCGGAGGTTTAAGGTTTCTAATATAAATGTGTATACTCCCTTCCTGGCGTGTGGTGTTCTACCGCCAATTTTTCAAGATCAAATAACCTTCCGATGGGGTAATGCTGGGATTAATGTCTTAGGGGATATTTATGACAAAGGTCAAATAGAAACGTTTGCCTCTTTGCAAGAAAAATTTGGGTTAGATAGAAGAGATTTCTTTAAATACTTACAGGTTCGGAGTTTCATGGGGATAAATATGCAAGGGACTACAGCTAACTTAGAAAAAATATCTCTGGTGGAGACAATAAGTAGAAAGTCCCGGATCGGGACAATTTATCAAATACTTTTGCAAGTTTTCCCCGACGATCTCTGCAGCCAGAATACTAAATGGCAGGAGAAATTTGGAAAGGAGGGGATAAATATAGAAGACTCAATTACTTTAATAAGTGAGACCTTAACAACAGGAAGTCTAAGAACCCAACATTATATGTCCATTTTTGACCTTTACTATACTCCACGAAAGGTTGCGAAATGGGGAGGTACACGAGGTACGCTAGGAAATAAGTGCAACAGATGTGGCTTAGTGGCTGCGGATACTGTACATATGTTTTACTCATGCCCTAACTTAGCTCCACTTTTTCAAGATATCGAATCTTTCTTTAATTCAGTTCTGAGGATCCAGCTTGCAATAACGCCAGAATTAGTAATCTTGGGCACTGATTGTAACGGGGGAGTGAATTCTAGGGCAAGACATGAGGTTAGATTAGTATTTATCGCTATGGCCTGTATCCGATCATGTATCACTGCTCAATGGATCAGTCCTGACCAGTGTTCCCTTGAAGGTGCGCGCCTGGGTGCCCGCGCACCTCAGTGCCCCCGAGCGCGCACTGCTGTGTGTGTGGCGCGCACACACATCCCTGAGAGCATTCGCGCCGCCGAAGCAGCGCGAAAAACGGGTATTTCTGACTTGCTAAGGAAGAGGCATTTAGCAAGTGCTCCCTCCTAAGGAGGGAGCACTTGCTAAATTTCTTTTGTTTTCTAGAGTGCGGCTGTGGGCTCGTTGTGTGCTTTTGTTTAAGTATTCGTGTTAATTGCAGAGCGTGACGAGCTGCAATTAACATGAATGCTTTAAACAAAAGCACACGATATGCCTCGCAGTCACACTCTAGAAAACACAAGAAATGCAGCACCAAACACAGCGTGTACTTTTAGAATCACCTAAAAGCACACGCTGTGTTTGCAGACTTGCTGCATTTCTTCTCTTAATAGAGCTGGGCTGCGGTGTGATTGTGTGCCTTTTTTAAAGTTTTCATGTTAATTGCAGCTCATGAAGGACGCTGCCATTAACATGAAAACGTTAACAAAGGCGCACAATCACCCCGCAGCTGCGCTCTATTAAGATAAGAAATGCAGGAAGCCTACAAACACGGCATTTGCATCCAGGTGCATATGCAGAAGCGCAAACCACATAGCTGCCCAGGTTTCAGATTGCCATGTGTGACATTTTCATAATTTCAGAGTAATCATGAGTGACATTTTAACGAGTATGAGTGATACTTTCTTACGAGCAAAATCAAGCTATGAAGATGAGGGAAACATATAAATATGAAAAATTACACTCATTTAAGGATTGGGAAACTCTGAATTAACTGGTGCACAGCGTTAGAAATAATTGTTAAATGACTTCCATTTATCAGAGTCATGTCTAAGTCATAAAATCATATAAATATCAGAGAGCTCCTTTGCAATATATTAAATCAAGGCGTTTCACACATGCTCAGGAGCTGTTTTTTTTCGGTTGTGTGTTGTTTTGAGGCTTGTGCTTCCAGCCTTTGCCAAACAGAGATTGTCAGCCTTTGTGGTGGGTCCCTCCTTCTCAGCAAAATCAGTAGAGCTTAGGGTCTGGGCCTCTCCGACGTTACGTGGGTTACCTGCCAACAGGGACCCGATGTCAGAGAGGCGCCAACAACATGAAACACTCAGTTAGTTACACACCTTACAGGGTGCCAGTTGAGCCACCTATGTCACCTTCTGAGCATTAACACCAGGAGGCAACGCAGGCTGCAGCTGCCTGATCGCGCTCTGCCACATACAGCCTAGATACTTTAACTTAATTAGGCCGCAGATGGGAGTCAATTCGGACTACGGTGGTGGTGCCGCTCCATTGGAGGCAGTGATGCAGACTCTGCCAAGGCTGGCCAGGAGGCTGGAGGTACTGGCAGGCTCAGGCCTGAGCCACTGCAGCCGCGGCAATTCAGGTTTACCGCCGGTCCCCAGCCCGCCTCCAGTGTCGTCGAGGATGGACAGTGAGTCCCACTACTCACAGGCAGTCATAACCATGCCGTGATCTCCAAATCATTAGCCATATCAAACTGTGCAATTAGCTGGACACCCTGCAGTAGCCGCATGCCTGTTTTGCCATATTTGCACACCAGCTTGAATACACACCTCCTGCCAGCACCCAATGAGCACCATAATACAAGCCGGCAGACTGGCAAGCGCCTGAAGTAAGAAGGGGGACACACATGACGTCAGACACACGTGTGTGATGTACCTCAGACAGCAGGGTCCCCAGCTGTTTCTCCCTCGGTGCTGCAGTATTCGGTCTCCATTTCAGCTCCTGAGTGTAATGCAGGACTGTATAGGCGACGCAAGATGAGCACTGCTGACGACGTGGCACGTAGCAGGGCTAAAGGGCTGCTCAGCAGTGGGGCTGTCGAGGCGGCCACTGCACCAGTGTCTCTCACTCCTCTCGGTCTTCCTTTCCTGCGGCAATGAATAATTGAATTCGAAGGGGAGCTGACAGTACACAGGCTGTGGCCCTGGCTGGTGCGAGCTGCAGTAGGGAGCGGGATGCTGCGATCGCCATGCTTGAAGACACAGTATAATGAATGATTTCTGCTACATTGTAGCAGTGAGTGTTAGCCTTCAGGCGAGCTCCAAGCCTGCCTGCGCACACCACGGTAGGCGCGCTGCGAGCTGCCACACTTTTAGGCAGCCTTCAGTACAGTGACAGATGCTGACACGCTGACTATGCATATGCCTGACAATGCATTTCAGTGCGGAGCACCACACTGAAATGCGTTAGTCTAACGCCTGATGCGTGGTACTTGGCAGGACTGAAACCATTTGACTCCGAGCCATGCAGCTTCTGTCATCAGCACTTCTCCCTTTTTCCACAAGAGCAGTTCAAGCATGATGGCAAAATATCCTAGTTTGCAAATGTTTTCTATATAATTCTGGTTCTGCAATATTTACCGCATAATGCATCATCTGCTGCAGAATTTGACCATTTTAACTAATAAATTGTTTGTATCTCAAATGGATCAAATGTTACTAAAAAATGTGACTAGTGTTTCTGCAAAGTGGACGGCCCTTTGCAAAGGTTGACTGATCACCTTTGTCACTGCTGGATTTGTATGTTACACTGGTACTAATAAGGCAACATTTTTCCAGAGACTCTTAGCGTCTGTAAAAATGTAAAAATCATAAAGTATCAGAAAATATACTGCATTACATTGCAGCCTCTTTTTTGCTGCATAATTTAGTCAACACTGCAGCATAATTTTGTCTTCCAATGGTGCATAATTCCAGTGGCCCCAAAGCAGGCAGCACAAGTTAAAAGTGCTTGTGCATGAAGCAGAGAGACTGTGAAGATTGTGAACTTAGTTTGGTGTGCTTGCAAATCATGCATTGCCGACCCCTGGTGAGTTACAGCTACTACTGCTGAAACAAGGCCAACGGAGGGACCAATGGGTGAGGCGGCCTGGGCTCAAGGGCAGGGCCGGCATGAGTGCTGGTGGAGTTCTGTGCGACAATGTTTGTTGGTGCCCTCTCAATGACTCCCTCCGCCACTGATTCCCTCACTACCATCCTTTAACAGTGCCCCTCAAGGCTCGATAACCATACTCTCGCTCAGATGAATTTAACTTGATTTACAGTGCCACTCATACCAGTGTAGGGTGGCAGAGCACTTTACATCACACTCATTACACAGAGACAATTAATCATATGTGTGTAAATCTCTGTATAGCAAATGTTACATAAGACAAAGAACTACAAGGTGTAGGAGTCACATGACATCCATACTAGTACGCAGTATAGTTTAATAGTGATTGGTCTGGAGAAACACACTGAAATTAGAACGTAATACCATGATTGGGGGTTCTCTTTAATAACCAGAATTGATTTCTATTCAAATGAACCCTTTTTGCAACATTAGGATAATCAGACTGGGGAAAAACATGCAGCTCTTAGATGAAAGTTAATAGCTCACTGTTCTATTTTAGGATTTTGACTTATAAACTGCAAGTACCAAAAGGATCTCACTGACAAAAGCAGTAACCCACTGACCCATTTACATTATGTGCACTTTGTGATCTGGATGGTACATGTTCTTTGCAGCAGGCAAATTAGCCCTCTGCGCTACCTTTCCATGAGTCAAAACTTCCACTTGACAAAACTCCATCTCTCTCTCGGAAGAACATTAATCACCGGAGTTATCATGACATTTTTATTGTTGCCTAAAATTGCTAGAGGCCAGGAAGGAGGCAGCAAGTGCTTTTAGAAACATAATATACTTGCAAGCATGACACCCCACCCGAAGTCAGCGCCCAGTGCGATCGCACCGCCCTAGAGTCACCCTGCTCAAGGGTCCTGTGACCTCAGTGACTGTGCTTCATAGGCCTGCCCGCAAGACTGGAGGTGAACTTCAGTATGGATTGTGGTGGACAAGCCTTTAAGGTTAACCCACAATTGCCACTGCTAGGGTCCACCTGCTGGTGCCAAGACACCAGGGCTTCTAAGGTCTAGCAAGGGAATGTGCTCCCTCAGGAGAGTGGTCTTGTGTGCCGCTCTGACGACAATCAAGTACCAGGATCAAGTGACAAGACCAATACTGTGCCTCAGGTTCACGAAAGTACACATGTTCAGAGGGCACGGCAGGGGCTGAGAAGTTGACTGTTTTGTCAACAATCTCTGTCCAGGCTGATGCGGGGGCTTAGGAGGGAATGGGCCCAGCAGGCTGTAAAACTATAACATCCTGTGCAAGAGGCTCAGGTAATGTGACTTCTCTGCTGGAGGGTGCAGGAAGGAAAACCAACCTACCATCCGCCGGTGTGTCCAATCTTCGAAGCATGTGTGCGCTTCTGGTCACCAAAAGGGTGGTGTGATTGTGGGAAAACAGCAGGCAAGACCCGCCCCATGGATCACCCACGTGATGGCTGGTACCCCCAGCGTAGACTCACCGGAAGGCTGGTTGGGGCACAGCTTTTTGATCTGTTAAACTCTGGCCTGCCTGCTCAGCGCTGTTCATGAATATTCTATTTCTGACACATAGCATTTTAAATTTGAAGGTGCAGTTGCATATGAATATGTTAGACAATTTTAGCGTGCTGGTGCTGCCTCATTGGCAGTCTGCCTCAAATGCAGTATTGACAGAGGGGCGCTAGAATACGGGACTAATGCATTTTAATGCGGTGATGCGGACACCAGCATTAAAATGCGTTAGTCGAAAGCCTGATCCGGCCCTACCCTGACCCAGCCCTGAAACTGCAAAAAGTAAAATTATAATAATAACGTTATTATAATTTTATTTTTCCTGCTCAAAGAGAGGATTTGTTAAAGTTTCCATGGTAATCGCAGCGCCCATCATGAGCTGAAATTAACATGAAAACTTGAACAAATGCACACAATCACCCGCAGCCCAGCTCTTTTAAGAAAAGAAATGCAGCAACATAGCTGCCAAGGTTTCAAATTGACATGTGGGATGGTTTCAAACCTGCTTTAGCACCGTTCACTTGGATCTGTATGTGAGGAAATGCACTGTCTTTTCACTTTTTTTAAGCAAACGTTTGGAGTGATATTTGGCGCTGCACCCACACACGCGGTCTGGTTACTGGCGCACATAGCCTTGGTTCCAGCGCACATAGACCTTATACTGCCGCACACAGAGGAAAAATATTAGAGGGAACATTGGTCCTGACTCCCCTACATTTATAATTTGGAGATTTAGGATTCTCTCTATCTATAACATGGAGTCCTCTGTAAATAGATTGAAAGGACGCAAGAGAAGGGAACTCGGGCAAAAAACTTGGGCTCCTATTTCCAAATGGTTAGACTAATTTACGTTGTTTATTTAAGCTTACTTATTAACTTTATGTTTTTTTGCTTGCTTGTTACCTAACATTCTGATTTTTTTTCTCTTTTTTGAAATATGAAATTGCCATTACTTGTAACTGTTACACTGAGATTATAAAAACATTTTAAATAAAAAAAAAAAAAACAAGCTTCGACACAGTACAGGATGGAGTTTTGAACCACCGTCTTTATTCAAGCGAAACATGCAATATGTACGCGTTTTGTCCATGTGTCTAGCCTATTTGAAATGTTGAAACCATCTGCGCAAAGGTATTTCCTGCTAAAAACAACCCATTTTATTGAACCTTATTTAGTAACTGGAAAATAATACGGATAGATTCCTGCTTACCAATTTTAAATTCAACATGCTGCTTGCCTCTCCTAGAGGTTGGTGAGAGATTTGGTCTCTGGCTCCTAGCAGCTGCAACAATGTGTCTCTGCAAGATACAATACATTTTACTATGTTTTATAGCTATTTTAACGTACCCAGGAAAATGTTTATTGTCACATTAGTTAAAGCATTGAATGTTTTAAAAGTTCAACCCACTCTTTTGCTTTTACAGCTTTTACCTGAAGAATTTTAATGTTGTAAGTTTTCTAAAAGCTGTTTTTAAATTGGGGTATACCCAGAATGATTAATTATGCTGCTTATCTTTTAGAGTATCACTATTTTAATGTACTTATGATGTGTTAATCTGTTATACTTTTATGGTTCTAATCATAACCAAATAAAGTCTTATTGATGATGATGATCTTCCTACCCTACACATAAACAAACATAGCAGCCCACAACTAAAATCTAACATTAAAAATAAGTATACCATAATTTACATATTTATAATCAGTTAAATAATTGATTAAGAATTAGTATTTAATTTTTAATTAGTTATTATTAATCAGCTTCCATCCTAGAACCCTGCAAACCTAGCTGCCCGCAACTAAAATATAATTAAAATAACTAAATAGTCCATAATTTAAATATTTAAAATGCAATGAAATAATTAAATAACAAACAATAATTAATAATAAATTAGTTAATCACAAAACTTCACACAATATGCCCCTATAAACCTATCCCATAACTAAAATATTTGTGCAATAATTCAGTATGAATACACAAAAAACCCACGGGTCCAAAAGCGCAGTCAGAAGATGATGTAAACCACAATAACCAACAATAGACAGGACAAAGCTGGGAATATCCCTTTTAAAGGACAACTCCCCTCACACACCCGAGGATGTCATGCTTCATCATAGGGGTGCCTCCTCGTGCCAGGACCTAGTCACGGCACGGGCTACAACCTCCTCTCTACGAGAAGGGAGCTCAGGGATGTTTTGTTTCGTGGCACATGGGTTATCCATGAGCTTGCGGCTGTAGGCAGACCTGACGCCGGCGGGGAGACGGAGCTGTCCCCAGTCGGCCTCCTGGGGGCGGATCCCCTGTACCTAGCACCAACCTCCTAGACTGAGACGGGAGGCATCGGAGAACACGGGGAGCCAGGAAACACCGAGAGAGCTCCCTAAGGCAGCACCGGGATAAAGTCTGGAATTGATCCACGAGAGAGGGGCACGGCCGGCCTGGGGTCGAGGGACAAGCTTTTTTTCCAGGGACCGCATAGCATGAGTCTCTTTTCAGGGACCGCATAGCATGAGGCTCCGGTGAAGCTGCCAAAAAAATCATCGGGATACACCATTTATGGGATAATTTTCAGCCAAAACCTCCGTTGTGGATCCTCGCATCGGCTCCAAAATGGTGGATGCACCCGACTGCAATGCTTCCAGACTAGAATCACACCTGTTCCCCTCACCAAACGACTACTGGTTGTGAGTAAAGCCAACCGCGCTCCTCAGCTCAAGATTCCTTGCTTTTTGCTGCGTGGTAATCTCCCACAAGGCGATCGATAGATCCCGAGTAGCTGCCTGCACCTGCCTGACCTTAAAATGGCAGCCGCAACGTCCCCGCTCAACCGCATCTGCACTGATTTGCACTGATCTTGCCGCAATACTTAACTCCTGTGCAGTGCAGAGCATAAATTCTGCCAGTGATTCCCCACCCTTGTGGCTCCTTGGCCGGCTATCACTGCTCACTCCAGCCTGTGCCAGTAGCAGCAATCGAGGGCTCTGCATATAAAATGGCGTTTTTATAGGGGGCAGAATCCCTTGCCTGACCCCAAGATGGCCGCCACAGTGGTCCTTTACCATGATGTGCTACTACTCTTGGACAAAAATTGGACATCAACCAGACCTCGAGCATATCCCCCATCCGGCTCACCCATCAGGACATTGAATCTGTGAACTTGCCACCGACCGTTGAGACCTAGCATTTTGGCCGAAGCCCGGTGGAGCTACCTTGATAGCTATAGAGGAGATGGGCTGTGGACTTCCCCCTCAGCCGTCACCTACCCAGCCGGACTTGGGCAGACTTTCCTCCGTCTCTCCGCCGTTTCTCCCTCCTACCCTTTTACCTTACTCCCCTACCCTTCTACGCTACATTTATCTCGTCTTCTATGCTCTTTAAATGTTTTCTTGCAACAGATGTAACTTGTAACTGATGTAACTTTGTAACAATGTGGAACCTCATGTAAAGTGCTCTGATACTTCCGGGTCTAGCCAGCGCTATATAAAACTCATCAAATAAACAAATAAAATAAAATCCTAAAAACCCTATGTGAGCGTGGTGTGTGAGAAAGATAGTGCAGTGCTGTATGTGTGAGTGAATAAAACTGCCTACAGGGTAAGCAATAAACTTTATTGGGCTAGCCTGTGGCAGGATTAAAAAGCTGTAAATGAGCCTTTTGAACCTAGAAAAGGCTTCATTAATTAGATCGACATGTTTCAGCCGTAATGATCTATCTAAGTATCTCGGCTTTCATCAGGATCTTGTGTGATGCAGCTACTGCCAAGCAAAAAGGTGCAAAGTGTTGGAACATATAAAATAACAACAGCAACGTGTTTATACTGAACCAGATGGTGATTTGTTCATTCTGGTCCTGCCAATTGTATCCAATTGGTGAAGATCAAAGGCCACAACTGTCCGGTGCTAATTTAGCACATGGTACAGACACCAACTGCTCAAGTGGAGCAAAAATCCAGAGGCGTCTGTCCGACCGGCAGTATCCCATATTTTGCATAATTAACAAATCATTAAATGTTTTTTTTTTAAACTTTATTTATATTTTGTTACATCTTGTAGTGTTATATTTCCGGTACAACAGCATTTTCATACTTTCCAGTAATGATTATGATTTAACATTCTGAGCGTTCATTTCCATTTTTGAGCAACACAGCATTCATGGTACAGGCTGGTACACACATTACCATACTTATATCGGCATACCCTACTGCCCTCGCTTTAACAGATACTTCTTTTCATTGCATGCATTTTACCACTTTTGTTTATCCCCCTGTGTTACACTTTACCGCTCTTGTGTGTTCTGACGCTCCCCCCCTTACTGTCATTTAAATAACCTCTCAGGGGCTGCCAATTATCCTTAGGCCTTGAGGTAGGGGGGAGTAAAGTGGTGTATATTTCGCTGTTGGTGTCACAAACTGTCAGGTTCTGGAGCCATTTTCCAATGTCGGTGTGCTTTTTTGTCCCCAGTGTATGGCCAGTTCTCTCTCCGCTATGAGTGGTGCTATTCCGACATATCTTTGCATTACCTTAGGTATATCCCCCGCATATCCCATCACTGCTAGTAATGGAGTTGGCTTGATTTGCAACGCAGTCATTTTCTGTGGTGCACAGAATATTTGTTCCCAATACTCCACTACCCTCTGACACCTCCATGTCATGTGAATGAAATCTGCCAGCGGGGCCCGGCACTTAGGGCAGTGCGCTGTGCAGGATGGGTCCATGCGTGCCACTGCTACCGGTGTCATATATGCCCTTCTTTGAAATTTATAGTGCAATAATTTATGTCTATAATTGCAAGAAACTGTACGAGTAAGTGCACAGCATTTTTCCACATCTCATCTGTAAGTGGGTGTCCCAGATCAGTTTCCGAAGCGCTTCATATGTTGGCGTCTCGTGTAGGCATTAATTCCATCCCCACTCAGTATAGTTTTGAAATTAATCTATCCCCTTCGTTATCTGTGATAAGCTTCTGTAGGTGTGCAAAACTGTCCGGTTCTAGTGGGTAAGTAGATATTCACCTACTCAGCGCATTCTGGAGCCTGGCTAGTATAAAGTGATCTAATTGTGAGGCATCTCCAAATCGCCTGTCTTCTGTGCGCGAATAGATATGACCCTCAGGAAAGGCATCTCCAAATGTGCACAGCCCATAGTGTCTTAGTGTATGCTTTACCAGTGCCTCTGAAGTTATGGGCATCCAAGGGTTATCTATCAGCGGGATCTGAGATAAGTATAGTTCAGTGCCGCCCGTGATGCGTAATAACTTCCTCCATGCCCAACAGGTGGTGGATATAGTTTGGATATCCTTTTTATCTTGTGGCAATTCTGCCACAAGTAGGCCTCGCAGCGGTACCGGTGCCGCGCGTAGCTACACAAAAATCATTAAATATTTAATTGGAAATTATTATTTCATTATTAATTAATTGTCACTTAAATTCCCACCCTAGATCCTTCAAAACTTAGCAGCCCACAACTAAAGTGTAAGTAAAATATATATGTATTCCAAAAATTGCATAACTAAAATTAAATAAATAAATAATTTAAAATTAATTGTTAATTATTACATAATTACTTCAAACCCTATCACCCTACAAACCCAAAAACCCACTACAACAATATGAAAAGATGAATTAGTATAAAAAATGAAATAAAAAATGTGAAGTCACTTAAAATTACAAACTATATTTAAAAACACATAACCTTTATATAAACAATAGTAACACTAAAACACATTCAAATAATTAAAAAGCAATATTTTTACCACTATATTATTTAAAACAATATTACAAACATTGCTATTATAAAAAAAACTAGATAACTTACCTTAACAAAACAATATTCTTGTCAGCGATATTTGTGCATCAGGATATTTATTTTCCGATATTTCTGCCTCTCGATATTTTTAATCTAAAAACCAAGAATGTGACTAAATAGATCAACAACATCTGGAATCAGCTTGACACAACAATCAATGGATCTTTTGGTAAGTAATTCCTTTTAGCAAACTCAGAAAAAACATCCAAGAAGTTGTATAGATGTTAGTTGAGGATGATTTAAAAAGTGATTATTGATACAAAATTCTGATCAAAGTAAAAATGTTTTGTCAGACTAATTAATGTGCAGGTTATATCTTGCTAGACATTAAATGCCCAGAATGATAGTTATAATGAGGAGCAGAAATCAAATCAAAAGTCTTCATTTCATAATGGCCCAGTATCAGAAGCAATAATGGTTCAGAATAATTTGTTAGACCAGAAGCTACAGCAGTACTATCAACAACTTCTCCAACAATAGCACTCCTTTTTTTACAATGGAATTTGATGTTCACGACCCAACAAAAGTCCATGTGCATCTTTCTAGCTTAATAATCTATCAGAATTTAAACATTACATGGCAGAGATTGGGAATTTATCACCCTCTGAAGGAGAACAAATTGGGATGATCTAATTGATAACTGTGGGGACTCCTCTTTTGATTTAATCTCTTTTAAACTAGGGATTAGTTCAGCAATTTTTTGTTGGCCTTGAATGAGATAAGATAGACAGGATGGACTATTAATTCAAGCATTCCATTCATTACTTTTTGCATACCATAGTGTATCACCCTAAGTGGGATGGGTATGCCGAGATATGGTTCCTGCGCAATCTGAGTCACTGGAACCAACTATCCCTTGCTTATGAGCCTCAACTAGGGCAGACCGATCCTAGGTTGCTTGTGCTCTAATTCAGGGAGGTCCTGGCCTGGCAGTTTGGTTGGGCGCTGTTCCCATTGGAGCAGGCTCAAGACTGACTTGCACATGACTGGGTCCAAACTGAGGTGGCATGGTGTACAAAATAATGGTGGGTCAGGATGTGGCCCTAAGTAATTACCAGTGGCTGAGACTAATTCAAGCATTTCATCCACATTTTTTTTGTATACTTTAGGTTGGGGGTGTACTGACAAAATTGCTTTTCTTTTCACAATAAAGACAAATGCCAAACTTCTTCCTTCTAGTCTTATCTTTCTCAGCAAAGGGTCCTAATATTATTCCTATTTTAATTGGCTCTTCTTCTAGCTTGAACTTTAATCACTAGTTTGAAAAATGGCTTGTGAGTAGGTATGAGAGTAACTTGTTTTCAACACTCTAATTTGATTTTCTGAAAATTACCATTTATTTGATTGTGAACTTAGTGAGTTCCTGTAGTGATTCTGGTCTTACTACTCAAGCTAATTCATCCTTCAACTCCCCCTTCAGACCTTCCTGAAATAATGTGAATCTTTTCGAGTCAGGGCAATCCACCTCTTTAGCAAGGCTCCAGACAAAGAAATATAGATGTGAAGGTAAAGAGTACCTTGCTGTGATTCCCGAAATTTCTACTGAGCAGAATACTTTTCTTCTTGTTGATCAGACATATTTTTTAACTCTGAGAGAAAGGCAATAAAATTATTAGGCAACAACCTTTCCTGGTTAACCACCAGTTTCCAGAAATTCTTTCAACTTGTTAAGGTTTCCATCAAATGTTTGTTCTGCCAAACCAGCTAAGGGTGGATCAAAGGTATCTTGCAGTAAAACTGCAGGGCATTTGTAATGCTGTGTTCTGAATAGTTAAGGGCCTGATTACGATGCCGGTCGGATTCTCGTCTGACCGGCACTGTAGCAGAAGCAGGACCGCCCGATTAGAAGTCGTCTGTCCTACTACCCTGATTATGATGATACCGCCTTCACGCCGGTCGCAATGTGTATATTTTCTATTGCGGCATGTGCTGTGGGCTGCAGCACATGCCCCCATAGAAAATAAACACATTAAAAACATCCCTGCACTATGTGGCAGGCCCCATGCGCAGCCCGCCACATGGTGCAGGGATGTTTGAGGGGGCATCATAGCCCCCAGGCCCCATAGGGGAGGGCTAGGGTGGGAGGGGGCCTGCCTAGGCGCCCCCAAAGTCACTTTCCGCCTGCCTTTTCATGGAGGGTGAACCACCATGAAGGACTGTCCTCATTATAGGGATTACTGACCCCCAACACACTGAAGGGCTCCTTGAGCCTGACAGAAGCGCAGTGGACAGTCCCTGCACCAGATGCCTCCACCCACCACTTCGTAATGTGGTGGGCGGACCGCAGGGGCAGATGTTGGTGGGTCTGACACTGAAGAGCCGTAGGTGTTGGACCCACCGACATCGTAATCAGACCCTAAATTCTGAACTTGGATAATGACATTATTTAAAGCACTCAGCAATTACTGGACTCAATCCATCTTCTAAATATTTTGCATCACAATCTGTCATGGGGAGATATTTTTAGCCATCGCTTCAAGACTTTCATGGTTAGGTTAAGTGGCCTTCAATCATCAACAGCAACCTCAGGCATCAGGATTTAAAAGGAAGCTAGAAAGTTACTCAGAAAGTCTTCTATTTGTCTCAGGCCTTAAAAAATACAAACGGCTATAAAAAAGAACAGGGGCAATTTTAGTGAGGATTTCAGACCTGTCCGGAGAGTGAGCAATACGCCAAATAAATGAGATTGTGAACTCTGTGACTCAGTTGATTCTCCTTATATACTATTCTTGAGTAAGTGAAACCTTGAAGGAAGAAAGAAGTAGTTTCCCTTCATGATAAAATTGGGAATACGTAATTTAATCTAGAAAGGAAAATGTCTCTGTCAAAAAAGGGGAAAATTCCAACCTATGACACAAAAATAATAAAATAACTTATAATAACAAGAAACAAAGCTTTGGCACCAGCAGGGTTATAGAAACACCACAGATACCTTATCCCCATGTCTTTACATGCACAAAATATTACATAGATGCCATGCACATGAAACTAGAATTGCTCTATAATGTTGTTAGTGAGTCTTTACAGAGGGTGCAAGAGGTGCACTAGAAAGGAAATGCATGAACACTGCAAATGAATCCCGTGCCCGAATCCAGGGATATGCATTCCATGGATCTGCTAGTTCCCGAGTGAATAGGCCCAGTCAGTCAGCCTTGCACCGTACACCTCGAACGCCAGCAACCTCATCTGCTGAGTTCCTCCCTGAGTCCAACCCTCTTCAACACATACACGATCTCTCTAGCCAGCATCATCTGCCCTCACAACATCAACATCCTCTCCTATGCAGATGACATGCAACTCATTCTCTTCCTCACCAACAAGACCCAGTAACCGGATCAAGCTCAATGCCTGCATTACTGAAATCATTCACTAGATGAAAACCAATTGTCTAATGCTAAACACAGAGATTACAGAAATCATGATCTTCAGGAACAGCCCTTCACCGTGGGAGCTAGGACCAACACTTACCTCCACCATCCTTTGCCAAGAACCTCAGGATCATAATTAACATACCCTGAAGATGCTGAGGAAGATTTCCAAATTTCTCCCAATCAGCACCCTTAAAACCATCATGCATACACTCGCCACAAGCAAGCTGGATTACAGGAATACCCTCTATGCCAGGATCAACAAAAAACTCACCAGTAGGCTGCAGACCATTCAGAACTCGGCAGCCAGAATCACACTCAATCTCGCTTGCCGCACTCACGTCACACCACACCTTAAGGCCCTCCACTGGCTCCCCATTCACAAACAAGCACAATTCAAACTCATCACCCAAACATTCAAGACACAAATCCCATGTATATGGTACCAGATCCAGCATCCAAACCTTCTCCCACATTGCTCCTAAAGCATGGAATGATCTCCTGTTACACATTAGAGTCCCCTCCTCACTTCTTGAATTCCACTAGGAGCTGAAAAACGTGCTTTTCATGTAGTCCCACTAGGCTCTAGGTGTGGCTAGATGCACACCTGCTCAGTGCCAGTATACCCTCTCGAGTGATGGTGAGATCTAAAAATATGCATGATATAACATAACAAGCATAAGATTAGTTGATTGTCAATCAAATTGCCTAGCAATTTTGGGCCAAGAAGCCATTTCAAGTACAATAATCTCTTACTGTCCCTTACTGATATTGTGCTCTATAATATCGAAAAGCAGAATATAGTGGCACACTAATATCATGGACAAAATGTCAAAGGACAAAATACTGAAAGGTAAGTACATACAGGGAAGTATAGATTTACTATTCTTAAATCCACAACTATTTACCTTGAAGATATACATATATATCATCAAGGTATATATATATATATATATATATATATATATATATATATATATATATATATATATATACATACATATATACATATATACACATATATATATATATGTATATAGAGTTAGGTGTAGAAAATCTATACATACTTGCCTTTCGCTATTTTGCCCCTCGATATTCTGCTTACAATATTATTGTCCCATGATATTCTGTGGTCGATGTTCAGGATCCACTCCTAAAATTCAAAAATATCAATAATTACAATTGAGGAGGGACATGGTGGCCGGCTAAGGAGCGGGCCGTAATCGACTCACCTCTCCGGAGCGATTGCCCAGTCGGACCAGGTCGAGGTCGGGGACTTCCGTGTGGGCTTCACATTTTGTAGAGTAGGGGGTGGAGAGCGCTGGTGAAGCTGCATACCCTAATGGCCCCCGAAATGCAGCCAGTTACTCACGGGAGCCTGTGGTATCAGCTGCTCTGCAGCTAGGCTGGGATCGGCAGGCTGCAGCGCGGATTCAGATCCGGGGCACAGGCAGTGGAGTCAGCACAAGCGAGCACCTGCTGCCTGCAGCGCATTCAACAACGTTGGATCACCACAGCCTCCCCCAACACATGAGCCCCAAAAGGACACCCGCGCTGGGAGGGATAGCGAATGTGCTGGGGAAGTCCCGCTCCAACTCAAAAAAGCGCTGAGGAAGACAGAAAGCACTGAGGCTGTACCACCTACAGAGGCAAGTTTACAAGGTAATAATCGTTACACATTAAGGAACTCTCAAATTGACTTTGCTTCTGTACAGCTTAAAGGGGAAGGTTTAAGAAGGGGGAGTGGGCCCCCCCCAATAATTACTCCTATGACGCAGTCTCCCATGTCAGTAACAGACCAGCCTACCAAAGATTTTCTCCTTGAATTTGCATCTAAGAAAAAAAGAGTGGCAAGAATGGGAACACACTAGATTCCTTGTGGGGAAAAGTCAGGATTACACCTTCACTGAGGTCCTTTTTTAAGGTACAGGGCGGTGAAAAAAATATACCCAATATCAGGGTCAGAGGCTCAGGCTCCCTACAAAGTCCTGAGAGTACTGATAATTCGATAGTACAAACTACTGATAGTATGGAGCTCCATCAGGCTGGAACAATTGTGGAGCTGCCTTTAGCAAACAGTTTTCAGGTTCTGGCAGAAAATATACTATGCTCCGAGACCACGACTATAATAGAACTAGGGTTGTCACCACCGTTAATAGATGAGGGTACACAGCCGCATCAACGGTTCAAGAGAATATCGGGGGCTGTTGCACACACTCTCAGAGAAGATAAAAAACAGATTTGCAATGTCAAAAGCAAATCGAGCAAAAATATGCGATGCTTGTGAAAGTCATGAAAATAAATTAACGAACCTGTCTAAAAGAATCGGGAACCTGGAAGAATCTTTGGAAACCATGAAAAAGGAGGTAGCGGGAAACAGTAAAGAAATTAAAAATCTTACGCTGGTCGAGAAACTACTCCAGGAAAAGATTGAAGCCTTGAAGAGAATAATTCCAGAAGGAATAATTTAAGAATTCTAAATATCCCTGAGGGTAGAGAAGGAGGGAACCTGAAGGAATTCATCGTAAATTTGTTAAAAGAATTCATACCGACAGTCAGGGCATTAGATCTTCAACATGATATACAGCAAATACACAGGGGTCCATTTATAAGGAACCCTAAAAGAGATAAGCCCAGGAAGATCCTCATAAACGTTAACACTTACTCGACTAAAGAAATTATTCTCTCCGATGCGTTAAAGGCATTTTCATACACCAAAGATGAGTAGTCCTTCCGCATTTGTTCAGATATAGCCAAGGAGACACAAAGTCGACAATGGGAGCTAGGCACACATATACAAGAGCTCAAATCCTTAGCCTCCACGGCTCAATTAAAATTCCCAGCCACATTCAGAATAATGTGGAATAACAAGATGTACAATTTTAAGGAGCCTGCGGAAGTTCAGGATTTAATTAAACAAATAAAGATTCAGCACTAGGGTAAAGGTCCGCTGAGAATTCAGAGACAGAAATATAATCCAGAGAGGTGAGGGCTGAAAGCCATGATAAAGATCCCAGCTTGGTTAAAGGGAGAGTTCCTCTGGGTGGGGGGTGGATTCTAAGGGGGGTATGCACCTCACAATTAATGTAAATAATACACTGGGTGGGGAGCAGTGGGAGAAAATGGAAAAAAAATAAGGTCCTTATATATGGCAGATAAAGCTGAAATAGGGAGTGCTGGAGTCGAGTGGATCACAGAAGATAGCTGCCTCTAAAAAGTTCCACAGCCTGAGGGTTTTGAGCTGGAACATAAATGGTTTAAGGGTACCAGGAAGAAGAAGGAGAATTCTTCAATTTTTAAAACAATCAAATAATGGCATCATTATTTTACAGGAGACACATTTGCAGTAGGTTGAGTGGTAAGGAAAAATTAAGGGCCATAGATGGATTAATCAGTTTGCATGTCCAAATCAAAATTGTAATGTGAAAGGTGTGGCAATTTTGATAAAAAGCTCAGCCCATTCCAAATTAATAAATGGTATCACAGATCCCAAAGGGAGATGGTCAATTGCCATAGTTGGAATTAATGGCATAAAATATTCTCTAATGATATATTATGGCCCAAACATAGATGACCCATCCCCGCTCCAGGAACTGTTTCAACAACTTTTAGACAATGAAAATCTTATCATAATGGCATGAGATTTTAATGTATTACTTGACCCTGTATTAGACAAATCTTCCCCCAGGCCCACGGTCAACACACCTAAAATGAGGGATTTTATCCAGAATACAATGAAGAATGTGGGCTTGATAGATCCCTGGAGATATAAGGCAGGCAGGAATTAATATCATAACAAAAAATACGGTCCTCCCTCTCGCATAGATTATTTGTGATTGATAATAGATTAAGGAATAAAATAATGGCAGTTACCCAACAACCAGAACATTTATCAGACCACTCTGCAGTGAAACTAGAGCTATCCCTGGAGTGTGGTGTAATTATGTCCAGATGGACTTTGGATAGGTCCCTATTAGAGGAACAGGAGGTATTAATAAAACTGAAGCAGGATACGGTAGAATTCTTTGAACTAAATAGGGACTCTGCCCCCTTACGAATAATTTGGAACACCTACAAGTCTTTCATTAGAGGGGTACTAATTAATTATGCAGTGTGTAGGCAGGGGGAAAATAATGATAAAATAAAGGGGATAGAACAGAAAATAACAGTCTGGCACAAAGAGTTGCATGAAGCGGGCGATCCTGATAGAACAATAAAAATACAAATGCAGATAGATGAAGCCAAAGAGAGCTAACAAAGCATTTGGAGGAGGTAATACAAAATAAATTGAAGGCTAGCCAACTCGCACATTATGAATATGGTAAAGGCTGTGGGAAGTTACTGGCATGGAAGGCAAGCAGTGATCGGGTCAAAAACTCAATTAAAGAAGTAGTAGTGGAAGGAACTGGAGAAAGATGTCAAAATGTTCAGGATATTGGGAAGGCATTTATCGGCTTCTTTCAAAATTTATACAGGGAAGATTGTTTAGCGACAGACAACCAGATTAACAACTGGTTGCGATTTGATACCCCCCCCCAAACTTGCACAAGATAAAGAGGAATATATCAATAAACAAATAAGTACAAGAGAAATTTTTAATGTAATCAAGCTCTTAAAAAACGGGAAAGCCCCAGGGCCAGACGGAATTCCGAGTTAGCTATATACAATTTTAGCAGAGGAAATTACTCCTGTACTGACTACTTTATTCAATACCACATATATAGATGAAGCCCCCATACCTGAATACTGGAATGACGCAATAATAACATTAATCTTAAAACCACATAAAAATCTAAAAAAATGTGAGTCAGATAGGTCAATATCTTTGCTTAACAACGATTATAAGTTATACACAAACATTCTGGCCAAAATATTGGATAGAGTAATGGGAGAGCAAATCAATATATCCCAAAAAGGGTTTATGAAGAATAGACAGTTACATGACCTTGTTCATGATTTGGTGTGTGCTATTGATTTGGCCATCGATAAAGATCTTCCCTTAGCTATCATGACTGTGGACACCACTAAGGGGTTTGATGGGGTGAGTTGGCCCTTTCTTCATGCAGTCTTAAGACTTAACGGGTTAAGAAATATGTTCCAGCATGCAATCTAAAATATATATAGGTCCCCCTACGTGAGGATTTTAGTAAATGGATCCTTCATCTCCCAATTGAAGATAGGTAGAGGTACTCGGCAGGGCTGCCCCCCGTCCCCGTTGCTATTCAATGTATATATTGAGCCTTTAGCAAGAAGAATTAGGGGAGAACAGGGAATCCTGCTGTTCCAATATCAAGATTGGTTTAAGAAAGAGGCCTTTTACGCGGATGATTTATTGATTTACACAAAAGACCTTATAGGTGCCTACCCTATTATTTTGCACACGTTGAAAGATTTTGGGCGAGTAGCAGGATACCTGGTCAACGATGAAAAAAACGAGATAATGGCCTGGAATGCATTCTTTAGACGCTACCTTGAAAATAAATTAAACAAAAAAAAATTAGGTATCTGGGAGTCCAGGTGGCAAAAAAGTTAGATGTCATGGTCCAGATAAATTGCGCAAATCTCATGAAGGAAACTAAGAGGTTATTACTACTTTGGTCTCGCTCTCATCTCCACTTATCCATCATAGGTAGAACCAACCTAATTAAAGTGATGACCCTCCCAAAGTTCACCTTAATTTTCAACACTTTACCTTTACATTTTGAGGTTAAGTGTTTCAGGGAAGTACAGGGGGAATTGAGCAATTTCATATGGGCTAACAAAGGCACACTAATAGCTTGGAAGAAGCTACATAAGAAATAAATGGATGGTGGAGTAACCTTCCCAGACTTTTAATTGTATTGTTGGGCCTTTCAATTGAAACACTTTAGAATGTTGCTAACGAAGAACTATCAACAAGTGCGGCCCTGCTATGGAACCTTAGCAAATGATTTGGCACACCAAGGAAGTTATGTCCTCTTTAAATTTGGTCACCCCAAATTTTTTAAAAAGGTCCGGTTAAGAGTGCTGAACGTGGCATGTAAGCTATGGATACAGGTTAGGAGAATCCTAGACATGCCCTATTGTAGCCAAATGGCCCCAATAAGGAAATCCCCTGGAACTCCTCCATGCCTTCTAGATTTGCTAGCCACCCCATTAATAGATGCAGTGATAGAGAAATGGGGACAGCTGATGGATGAGGCGAATTCAATTTCGTGGGACTTCCTAGCAAAGAAAACAAACAACGCGCTGTCTAGGTTAAAATATCTGCAATTAGCAAACTGGGTTCAAGACCAATTGAATGTTGGACTCTCCACCGACTGGGAAGAAAAAATTGGGGGCACCAACTCGCAAAAGAAAGAGGTGACCATGTGGTATATTGGATGTTGGTCCAAGAAGAAGACGGCTTCAACACACTGCTGGAAGAAAAGTGGAAATAAGTCCTACCAGCAGCTGATTTACCATCTCTTTGGCAAGTATCTATGACTTCACTTTGGTCTTTTATCAGATATGCACCTTTAAGAAGAAACCATCTGTTTACTTTACACAGGGCTTATTGATCCCCTAAGAGATGCTCTAAAATGGGAGCAAAAATTAAGTGTTGCCCGAAGTGTGAATTGGAGAAGGCAGATGACGTGCACATGTTTTGGCAATGCCCAGGAATTCAAGCTTACTGGCAAGATGTGGGTAAGGTAACAGTTCTTATGACAACAGGAATAGAGGTAAGCCTGTCTATGATCATATTTGGGGTCTTAGAGGGGGTGGTTTTAAAGGGAGGAATAGGAAAATGCAAGAGCTATTTTTACTAACACTGACAAAAATAGCATGTAGGGAAATCTGCATTAACTGGGTTTACAGCACACTACCGTCCTCAGCAGGGTGGTTAAAATCAGCAAGATGCTTAGGCAGACTGGATTGCATAAATGGGTCCAAAAAGTGAGTTAGCTCTTGGGAACCCCTGCTAGGATATACCTTTAATCTACACTCGATTCCGGTGCAAAGGTCCAAGAATTAAGACATCCTCATCCATCGAGAGGTAGGGTGGGATGTTCGCATAACCTCACAATATGGTTGAAGGATGGTGTATCAGGGGAGGAAATGCCTAGCAGGCTGTGGGCATAAGACTCCAGAAACTGATCATACCTGACCACAATACTTTGCTGGTATGTCACATATGAGGACCAAAATTTTAATTAAAAAAAAATAATAATTAAAATTGAGGATTAGTAACTTCAGATGTTGTTTGCCATCAACAGTCAACACATTTTTCGTCCACATTTTGGCACTTTTTCAAGACTGCAAACTCACATCAGTACACATATTATGGCAATGTTTATTAAAATATGGTTGAATTGATTCAATATAAATGATAGTCAAAATTCCTCATTGACATTTAGGTGACTGACCAAATTAACATAAACCATGGTGAGAGAGGCACCACATTTTCATTTGTTTGTCCGAATTCATCAAACAAGTATGTAATCCCACATGTAGGCATGCAAGATTAGAACAAATGAGAAATCAATACAGTCCTAGTACTTCTAGTAAGTGGAAGAGAGCCGATTGAAGGCGTTTATGTACTCAATATCATGCAAAATGGGAAAAGGGTAAAAGTCAAAATTATACCTAATATAGCCTAAAGATAAAGTATAGAGTACCAAACGTGACCACAACAAGAAGAAGAGATCATCAGAGGAGTTGTAATGTTGTCTGCCTGCATGATCTGTGCCAATAACAAGTGGCTGCGAAGCAGGGCAAGTCCAATGAGCACTCATACTATAAACGTGTATGCCAAATTAGTAGTGAAACACCTAAGTACTTGCTAAGTGGGTGATAAAAGTAATATCAGTAGATATTTTGCTCCATGATAGATATCTGCCACTTGTAGTGGTGTTGCTACTCCTAAGAGGAGGGGGATGCTCCGGAGTGACCATTGTACAATATGTCATAATAGGAAATATAGAACATCATGCCATTAACTAGATCTGGAGGCCTTACTAATGGTTCCATAATAATAGCAAAAGGCTCAGCATGAAACTGGTTTCAAAGGCAATGCTTCCCCTGAGCCTCACTACCCCTTTGGTTGCAATGGTTCTGGTTAGCATCTTTGATCAACTGGGTTCCTAAATAGGTTATGTGTGAAATGGATATGAGTGTCAGGGAGCTTGTAGGATCTCATGTTATGTTTCCTGCAGACAAATAGATTTGCTGAAACTTACAACAGAATTTGAATTTGCATTGCGTGCAGCCTGGAAAGGACTCTTCTAAGTAAGTAAAAGAGATCCACAATGATTAGTTTTCCTACAGAGAGATGTTATGAAAAGGAATGTGGGTCAGTCACTTTGAAACTCTGTACTGATGCCCTGTGAAAGCCCACCTTATGTTTATTAAATATTAAAGTGAGCATAACTTCCATCAGCCCCAACACCATGCGGTGAACAATGTGCTAAACATCAGATCCGGGATGGGTAGTACATGGCAAAGTCTTACAAATTTCTTGAACCTGCCCTGGAACTGATTAAGCAGTTGTATGATCAGGGACCAGCCCTTACTGAGTACTGATTATGCAAGGAGGCTTGCAGTGTGCAGTCTATGTAGTCCCAGACCCTTTCCCAGAAGTCAAATAGCCTTTAAGCAGTGGCGAAAGCCATTAGGTAAAACAACACCTCTAATGATACAAAAACCCATGGACAGCCCAAAAGAGTCTTACAAGTTGTTAGACCTGGCAGCCTTAGGGGGGCCTTCTTCCCAACTTTTTGCCTTCCTCCTACACTTTTTCTGACCTACTTTTTGCTGGTATTAGAACTCTGCTCACTTTACCACTGCTAACCAGTGCTAAAGTGCTTTTGCTCTGTCCTCTAAACATGGTAATTAATATTGGTTCATCCCCAAGTGGCATATTTTGTTTACCTATAAGCCTCTAGTAATGTGCACTACGTGTGCCCAGTGCCATGTAAATTTAATGTTACTAGTGGGCTGACAGCACTTATAGAGCCACCCACTTACATAGCCCTCAAATCATGGCTCAGGCTTGTCATTTCAGAGCCTGTGTGTGCAGTAACACTGCAATTTCGACCTGTTAAAATAAACCTTTTGCCAGGCCAAAACCGTCCCTTTTTATACATAAAAGTCACCCTAAGGTAGACCCTGGACAACTCAGAGGGCAGGGTGCAATGTATTTAAAAAACAGGACATGTACTTTTAAGTTTTACATGTCATGGTAGTGAAAAACTCTTAAATTCGTTTTTCACTTCTGCAAGGCCTATCGCTCCCATAGGATAGCATTGGGATTTCCTTATTTTATTTTATAAGAAGAGATTAACCCTTCATGTATGGTTCCTTTGGATTCAAAATTTAAAGTTCAAGCTTATGGTGGAGTCTGATTTTAAATTGCAACTCTGAAAAGGCCACTTTTAGAAAGTTGATATTTTCCTACTTTAGCCATTTGGTGCCTGCTGCTAGTCTGATCACATGTCTGGGGTGGGTGACAGCTGGGCTTTGTGTATTCCCCCCAGACAGCTACACACAATGGGAAGTTAGATGTGACCTGATGGGCCACCATGGTAGAATGGGGGGGAGCTGCACCCAGTCTCACTTACTTCTGAATAGGCTGTGTCCTGCCCCCGCACAAAGGGCTGCATACCCCCTGTAGTGAGTGTGAAACCAGGGCAGGAAGGGAGGACTTCGGTGCACTTTAAAGGACTGTGTTTGAAGTCTCTCCCACTTCTAAGGCACCACTGGATAAAAGTACTGAGCCTCAGACACCACATTTCAGTACACTTCTGGACTTGTGGATACACTTCCAGGAAGAAGGACTGCTGGGCTGCTGACAGACTGCCTCTCTGCTGGACTGCTGTTTTGTTGGACTCCTGCTTTGCTGTGTTAACCTGCTGGCCTTCTGCCCTCCTGCCTGGGTGAGATGGACGTGACCTGCATCACTTGTCCCCAGAACCCAAAAGTAACTACCAGGCCTAGCTGGCTGGCCTCTGATCTGAAAGCTCAGGGACATAAAAGACTTGCAACCAATCTGATTCTGCAACTCGACTCAGCCATTTGTGAGTCTGCTGTGCCAAGTGGTGTCACCCCAGTCCTGGATCCTTGGAAGTGGGCCTGAGGTGTACCCCCAGAGGAACAGATGCATCCTCTGCTGAGCGACACATCTCCGGGCAGAACCAATGCATCTCCTTGGCTGAGCGGCACATCCTTGAGCAGAACCGACGCATCGCTTGCCTTACATGGATTAGACCCGCTGCAAATGACTTGCATCATCGCAGCCCCAGACATCTGGGACGCATCGCCTTCGGGTCCACCGCTGAGCAACCCTCTGGCACTTTCGCACAGCATATACAGCTAAATACCATAATGTGGTAAATGCCCTGAAACATACATCTCTGAGAAACAATCCACCAAATAATCAAGGACAGGCTGCATTCTGAAGAGACGGTCATAATCAGGGTGATTTCGTGGCAATGCTGTAGCATATCCACAAAATGCAGCATCCTCTTCAGAAGCAAATACCAATGTCGACTCATGGTTGCTGGAAATATAGCAGTTGACATCAAGGGACTAGTAGACCAACATAAAGGCAGTGATGGCTTCCTTATCAATCCATCATGAAAGCTAAACCCCAGAACTGCTTAATCTCATGGGGATTTGTGGGACTCCACAGGGTAGCTCTGGAGTCCTAACTTTACTACTACTAAATGCCTTCTGTGAATACCAAAAGTAGTAAGTTTAGGATTTTATCTCAGTTTAGTAGTAGTAAAGTTAGGAGTCCTAACTTTACTACTACTAAATGCCTTCTGTGAATTCCAAAAGTAGTAAGTTTAGGATTTTATCTCAGATTAGTTCTGTGAATCGGCCCCACTGTGTCAAATTAGAACTCAACAAACTCAGCTGTATCAAAGAGTAAATATAACTATTAGTATATAATGATTTCGAAAAAACTATCAATACAATCCACGCAATGAACTTGATACTCTAAAAAGATGCTTCTCACTAGCCACAGACAGCTAGGCTGAGGATCAACTGTACCTGCTCTGCACAGACACAGCAAGTACCAATTATATTGCACTAGCAAGGAAAAAATAATAATTACACACAAGATAACACAAACAAATGAATTTGAAATAAAAACAATCATAACCTAATTATGCTACAATTAATACAACTATTAAAAAACATTATAGCAGGGCAATGAAAAAAGTTTCCTTACCAAACACATGCAACTACACAAACTACAGATCTACCCGTCCCGAAGCCGCAAGCAGGAGTTGCCACCAAGAAAATCAAAAGCTTTGCCCTAGAAAAAAAAGGAGAGATAAAACATTAAGATCACAAATGCAAATGATGACAAGAAATAAAAAGGTTTATATTACAAAACACAATGAATCTGCCCCTGGGACCAGATCAGCAGCACAAACATTCAATATGACCCCAAGGGGGCACAAAGCAAAGGCAATAAATCTACACCCTTGAGGTGAATGAATCTTTCCCCAGCCAAGCACTGGTTCACACACACCACCATTCAAACACCAGCCAAACACATCACCAGCCAGAAGCCAGTCCACACACACTGCCAGCAAAATCCCCAGTTCAAACATATCATGAGCCAAACACAAGCGACATGCCAGTTCACACACACCACCAGTCAAACGCCAGCACACACTAGTCCACCAAATGCCAGTACATGCACAGCCAGTTAAATGCAAGCCCATGCAGACTGACAGCCAAACTCCATTTCACACACACACACACAAAAACGTATTCCTTGGTGTCTAGTAGTTTTCTGCCCCCTTGGGGAGAGATTGGCCTAAAAAATAGCTGATCCGGGGGGAGGGGGGGAACAACCAAAACCTGTAGTAATATATTTGGCAGAGAGTGGGGGCAGACAATGGCCATAGCATTTGCCAAATAATGGGGAGAGAACGTTGGCCAAGGGACCGCTCCACAACTTGTATGTAAATGAATCCCTGGTGTCTAGTGTTTTTCTGCCCCCCTTGGGGCAGATCAGCCTAAAGAAATATGCCCGATCTGCCCCTGCGGGTCAGAAAATGGGCACAACATTTGCATTATACTGGGGTACGACCCTTGCCCAAATAGCTGCTCCCTGACATGTAAATACACGAATCCTTGGTGTCTATTGGTTTTCTGCATCCCTTGGGGACAGATCGGGCTAAAAATAGGGCAGATCAAAAATGGCCACAATAGTTACCCAAAAATGGAGAGGGACCCTTACCCAATGGGCTGCTTCCAGCAACAAAAGAAAATCCCCAGTGTCTAGTGGGTGCATTCCTACTGTGTGCTCATCAACCAATCTGCGAACCCACAGCAGGAGTGCACTGTATAGGGACACTGGGGGAAAGGACAAATTATTTCCTTTTCCTGCGTGCCTTTCTGCCCTCCCAATTCATTCCAGGATGAAAAAAGTCACATTTTTCCAGGACGCGCTGGAAGCAAATGGCTTTACAGTGCATCTCCGGCTTGTTTTGATTACATTGGTGGGCTATGTGCATGCTGATATCATCAAATCACCGAGGGAGGGGTCATGGGTGTCAGCGAAAGCACTTCTGCTGCTGTCTCTGGTGGGAGCATGAAGAGGTGCACCCCCTGGAGAGAGCCCCAACACTTCCCCGTGGGGGGGGTGTTAGGACATGCTTGACACGTCCTTAGTACCGAAGCACCAGTGCTGAGGATACTCAGGTATCTTAGTTGGGCAGACTACCAGGGCCAATACATCCCTGAACAACTATTCAAAGTGTTGTCCAGGAGAGACTAGAAGAAGTGGACTTACACTAGTTTTCTCTATTTTCAGGATGCTTTGCAGTTGTTTATTACAGATTGCATGGCTATGTCTTACTTGCTTCTGCTGGGGGTTCTTGTAAGACAGAGGAAGGAACTGACATAACTTACTATAGACACAATTGGGGAGGCTGGGTTTCTAATTTCATAGGGACCAGGCTTCCGTATCTGCACTACACTACCTAGTGCACACATTGGTTAAACTACCAATGCTAAAGGGACTCACATATAATGTTCGGTGCCTCAGTAACCCAACAAAACACCTTAGCATCATTTCTGAATTATGGACATCTGTCTACTACAAGAGACACAACTGCTCAAAGGGGACCAGCACTTCCTCTGCAGCCAGCTTTTTCCTGTCCAGTATCATATGTGAGCCCCATCGAAGAAAGTGGGTGTTGCTATTTTGATCAGAGATAAAGCTAAATTCTGCGAGAGGGAGGTCTGGTGGACATACAAGGCAGAAGCCTCTTGGTTAGTGAATGGGACGAAACACCTATAGCCATTGCGAATTTCTACTCCTCGAATGTTAGATAGGAATTGTACTTAATCCTCATGATACATCAGCTAGCTGGTTCCATGGGGAACTTCAACAGTGTCATGCATCTTATGTTGGATGAATACCATCAGAGAGTGGTCGGGTCCCTGTCTCATCTGCAGCAGGCAAAATGGTCCTAGATGACCTTGGACTGATTCACATCTGGTGCTACCGTCACCCACTACAGTTTGACTTTTCACACTTCCCAACTGCACACCAGAATTCTAAACTACCTCCTATTAGACCAGCAACTATTACTGATAATCTAAGATGCTACGCAGGACCCCCTGACTATATTGGACCATGATCATGTCCATCTTATGCTACAATGGCTTGGGCGTATTGCCTGTGGGAGACGGGACACTTGTAGACTGTATAACCACCAGTGGTCCTACATGAAACAAGGGTAGCTATACAGGAATACCTCGATCGCAACCACACAGGAGAGTTAGGTCCAGGGGTGGTTTGGGAAGCATTGAAAGAGGTAAAAAAGGAGTAATTATCAAGGAGGCTAGTTGTCTGAAGTGCATGAGAGAGATCAACTGCTCTGGTTCAGAGAGAAGCTCATTCCAGTAGAGAAAAGCCATAGGCAGAATTCCTCTAAGAAGCTCTGGAGACAACTGACTGCACTTTGCAGTCCAGTTCCCTGGAGTTTGACAAAGCTAACTATATCTTGTCCAGAACTGTGCTCACTTGTTTGAGGGGGGTAACAAAGCCAGTTCTCTATTTACCAATAAGCTGTGGGCTCAGCGTGCCGAAGGATTTAGCAGGGATATTAGATACACATCTGGTGCTTCTCATGAAAGGCTGAGGCCTTCCACAAGTACTACAGAACACTCCACGGAGCAACCACTCTTGATGTAGAGGTCAAGATGGCCTATCTATACTTGCTTTCTCTCTCTGCAATTTAGAATGGGTGTAGCGCCTGGAGACCTACTTTGTGGCCATCGATCTAGATCCTGATCAACAACACCATATGCTCTTACATTTGGGAGGCTCAGCAATACATAAACTGGGAAAATCAGTTGACGAAGTGGGCTACCCTACAGCTACGTCACCCTTAAACAGGAGTTAACTGCCTACTTCAAGCCCCTGGCCAATCCTGATTACGAACGGTTCTTGCTGCATGCGGGAGCTAGTCAGCACGTGCACACTGCCTGATGAAAATGATGAGATCCAAGCTCAAATTATTCAGGGCTGTTTTCCTCAACAAAACTCCGGGAGATCATTCTGCAAGTAACCGGAATGCCTATGGCGGACATGCTGACCCTGGGCATATCAAAAGAGCTGTGCAAGGTACGAGCAGCTCACATGGAGGCGACACTACACACCCAAATTAAGACAGAACCGGTCAATGCTGTAGCCATCCGAAACCAGGACAAGAAAAAGGCCAGCGTCAAAACTACTGGTCAAACCAAGACATGCTATGGATGCAGAGATCCCCATCCACATCAAGGGATCTGCCCTGCCCAAGGGAAGCGATGTTCAGCATGCAACAAACTGAACCACTTTGCCAAAGTCTGTTGGTCGTCGGCGCCCACCAAAGGTCAGAGACCCAAACCAATCAATACCCTCCATGCCGCTGAAGTCCAGGAGGGTGAAGAAGACATGGACGATGATGACCTCAAAGGTGCCGTGCACGTAATACATGCTATGCAACCAGATGGATGCCCCCAGAAGCACATCCCAAGGTGCAGCATCCTCGTGGGTGGTCATCAAGTACAGGTGCTGGTCGACAATGGGACCTCCTTCAACATTAAGGCCCAGTCCCTGCTGCGCACACTTCCGGTTCAACCTATTCTAAAGCCCACCACCATGAGGGTTTTCGCCTACGGATCCACCTCCTCTCGCCCCCTAGCAGGAGTGTTCACAACTGAGATCACTCATGAATCTCGCTCAATAAGGGCCAAGGTCTATGTCACCAAAGGGGGTACCGGAATTTTACTGAGTTGTCGTACAGCAGAGCAGCTTCAACTCTTCGTATTTGCCTTCAGCATACACAAGGAAACCGTGGAAGATATGATGGCTCATTCACATCCTTATTTGAGGGCATAGGGTGCCTTAAAAGCTGTTTGATTCACCTGCACATTGATGACTCGATCCGACTGGTGGCTTTGAAACATCGACGAGTGGCCTTCCACCTCAGGCCCAAGGTGGAAAAGGAATTGAGGAAGTTGGAGCAGGAAGACATTATTGAAAAGGTGGAGGGCTTAACTCCGTGGCTGTCCCCAATCGTAGTAGCTCGCAAACCCAAACAGCCAGGAGAGGCTACAATATGTGTGGACATGCACCTACCAGAAGTTAATGTTGGACCCCAAATTTCGAGCTATTACTACCTTTTCCACCCATGATGGATTACGGAGATACAAGCATCTCAGTTTCGTTAAATCGAGTGCCACTGAGGTTTTTCAGGACACTATCCGATGTGCTGGCTGGCCTAGACGGAGTCCTTAGTGTCAGTGATGACATTTTGGTCCATGCTCCCATACTCGAAGAACACTTTGATCGCCTGAGAGCCACTTTTCAATGGTTCAGAGAGAATGGACTCACCTTTCACTGAGACAAGTGCGCTTTCCTCCAAAATGAAATATCGTTCTTTGGATATTGTTTCTCCCAGGAGGGGGGGGGGCAACCAGATCCTGCAAAGGTCCAGGACACCCAAGCTGCCCCAGCTCCCACCATGGTGAGAGGCATACGGAGCTTCCTCAGCATGGTCACCTACTGTGGCCATTTCATTCGGAGCCTCACAGACATCTCTGGCCCTTTGAGATAACTGACTAAGGCAAACACCACCTGTATTTGGGGCTGGACCAAGAAGAGCGTTCCAGGCCATGAAGCGAGTACTGTCAGCTGACATGACCCAAAAAAAGACTCCGAATTATCTCTAGATGCCAGTCCCACCAGCCTTGGTGAGGTGCTATCCCAGAGGCAGAACAATGGGGATTGAGATTACATAAATCACCTTCTTTATCAACAGTTTAAATAAATCCACCACCGCAATTAGGGGCCCGCTGCTGGTTGAATATTCCAAGGGCTGTGCCACGACAACTCACTTCTGCACTCAAAAAGCCTTTTAAGACAGCAAAGCAACTAGGCAATTCGCAAGATTTGTAAACTGCCAATATTAAAGCTTGGATCACAATATCATAAAACGAGAATCTCTAGAGTCTAATGGTTAGGCGTCATATAAATGTATGGATTAGTAGGACTACTAACATATTAATTTCTACAGACTTAACTCTCAGTATCAATTTACCTGCCTCCCACCCAATCACAGATTAGTCTCTGATTCAATTAAAAGAGATGCACATACAAAATTAAATGAACTGTTTTAGAGGAGCACACAGTAGGAAAGAGTTAAGTCACTGTCGCAAGATGAAAACGTCATACAAATGTGTTGTGATAAAAAGCATGCATATTAATCCACTGAGCTATCCACACTGTATTAACATAATGTAATGTTTCTCTGCAATATTTGGTTTAGAACATCAGAAGCCAAAACAAGCATACAGTAAAAAAATATTCCTAAGTAGAGCCCGGAAGTGAGGATCAGTTAACAGGACGTCTCTAGGGCAGGAAAAAACCAGTTGTCTCCAAGGAAATTACCCATATTTCAGCTTAGCAGCTATGAATGGAGGGGCAAACCCAAACTTTGCAGTGGTGCACCACTCGATAGTGAAGGTAGTTTGTCAATAAGTCATATAGTATTGTAAAAGTCTTAGTGATTCCTTTATTTTCATACAAAAATTGCCAGCCAACGCGTTTCGTTCATACACAATGAACTTCTTCAGGGCTGTAAATTGCAATATAAAACACATAAATATATGTACACAGACACACATTCATATATACATGACACAAGACTTTGGTGACAAAGCGGTGGGCAAGGAAAGGAACAGTGATGTAGACGGGGAAACGTGAGTAGTGATGAAAAGAGGGAGCGCAAGGAAGCAGGGGAGAGGGGGGGAGCAGGAGGGGTAGAAAAAAAAGAGAAGAAAAGAAGTACGTGTGATAAGTTCAAACAAGAACCGGTAGGATAAGAATCATCATTACAGTATCAGAACATTGGGAGCATCACAATACTAGAATATCCCAAAAATCTAAAAAATCTAAAAAAGAACCGGGTGACAAGATTGCATAAAAGGGTTGCATAGCTACAGGGTGACATGCTTACAAGTAGGATGTGTGTGGAATGCATATACGTGAAGAACATGTAATGGATCGTTGTAATAAAAGAAAAGAAAAAAAAAAAAAAAAAAAGACAATCTGCCTGTACACTGGTGAGTTCAGAATGTGTACAACCCCAGCTGTGGTATGTCATATGAGACACGGTAAAAATAGATACCAAAGACGGAGACCATACTAATGGTCAGTATAAGCAGTCAGAGAGTTCTAATGCGTAAAAATAGTGAGAATCATGCCACTGTGTGTGTGTGGCGTGCGATGTATAGCGCATATTCCACCACCTCTCCACTTTCTAAATACCATAATCAGTGAGGGCACAGAGGAGCAGAAGGTGCCCTCCGTCGTTTGGCCTGAAGCCGCAGTACAGAGCGGGCGGTTCCGAAATACACAAAAAGCCGAAGCAAGCACACAGAGCAACACGTAACAAGGGCATGTACATACCGTAGAGTGATGTACGGTCCTGGGAGAGAAATTAGACATGTACAGTAATGCTGCGTGGGCCTCCTTGATAAGGGCCAGCATGCAATGAATCTGGTGAGAAAGGGAACGTGTGAGCACAAGTCTAACAAGACATAAGACGTAGAGAACATAGCGGCGCGAGCTGGGGGTGTGCCGAGAGAGAAAAGTGTGTGTTGGCCATGTAGCAGAATGAGAAAGGGGGCAAAGAGGACAATATGAGTGAGCGAGTCTGGACCCCTGATGGTTGTCGTGCCAGATGCGTCAATTGCGCGAGCTCATAGCGTGTACACAGTGTGACCTTCAGCCCAGAAAGCCTGTACACTCATAAAGTGAAACACTCATAAAGTGAAATGCGTAACCACATGTGCTGAATGCAATTCTATCAGAAAATAAAAGCCTGTGCGCCGGGCGAGGGAGAGACTCCCGTGATTGCGGTCGGTGTGAGTAGACAAGTGAAAAGGCTCACACACTGGTGGGATAAGAGAAAATACGCGGATAATGTGAACAGGGGTTATGCGCTTAGCGTGGTCACATAGGGGGTGAAAGGCAAGGAGTCGGCACTGGAGTTTGCCTATAACTCTGCAAGTGAAATGCAAAATAACATATGCTAAATAAACAACTATCAGGAAATACTATCAAAAAGTTGCCCGTGTGCTGGGCGACGTGATGGTCAGGGTCTAGGGGCAAGTGCCGATACCGGGAAATCCGGCGCACAGACAAAAGAAACCATGAAGACACCCAATTAATGGAGGAATATAAATACAAATGACTGTGCGCCGGGCGGGGTGAAGGTTTGTCTCTAGAAGTAAAGCCGACCCTGGAAAAGCCGGGCTGAGGCTCAGTGCGAGACACTCGGCCGAATCGAGACGTACCTGTAATCGAACTGGCAGCAGCCGTCAGCTCCGTTTGGTAGTATGACATGCCGGGTAAAGGAAAAGCCAGATATATACTGAGAAAACGCGGGAAAATCTGAAAACGAGCGTGTGTGCACGTAGGCGCACAGTCATTTGTATTTATATTCCTCCATTAATTGGGTGTCTTCATGGTTTCTTTTGTCTGTGCGGGCAACTTTTTGATAGTATTTCCTGATAGTTGTTTATTTAGCATATGTTGTTTCGCATTTCACTTGCAGAGTTATAGGCAAACTCCAGTGCCGACTCCTTGCCTTTCACCCCCTATGTGACCACGCTAAGCGCATAACCCCTATTCACATTATCCCCGTATTGTCTCTTATCCCACAAGTGTGTGAGCCTTTTCACTTGTCTACTCACACCGACCGCAATCACAGGAGTCTCTCCCTCGCCCAGCACACAGGCTTTTATTTTCTGATAGAATTGCATTCAGCATATGTGGTTACGCATTTCACTTTATGAGTGTTTCACTTTATGAGTGTACAGGCTTTCTGGGCTGAAGGTCACACTGTGTACACGCTATGAACTTGCGCAATCGACGCATCTGGCACGACAACCACCAGGGGTCCAGACTCGCTCACTCATATTGTCCTCTTTGCCCCCTTTCTCGTTCTGCCGCATGGCCAACACACACTTTTCTCTCTCGGCACACCCCTAGCTCGCGCCGCAATGTTCTCTACGTCTTATGTCTTGTTAGACTTGTGCTCACACATTCCCTTTCTCACCAGATTCATCGCATGCTGGCCCTTATCAAGGAGGCCCACGCAGCATTACTGTACATGTCTAATTTCTCTCCCAGGACCGTACATCACTCTACGGTATGTACATGCCCTTGTTACGTGTTGCTCTGTGTGCTTGCTTCGGCTTTTTGTGTATTTTGGAACCGCCCGCTCTCCACTGCGGCTTCAGGCCGAACGACAGAGGGCACCTTCTGCTCCTCTGTGCCCTCACTGATTAATGTATTTAGAAAGTGGAGAGGTGGTGGAATATGCGCTATACATCGCACGCCACACACACACAGTGGCATGATTCTCACTATTTTTACGCATTAGAACTCTCTGACTGCTTATACTGACCATTAGTATGGTCTCCGTCTTTGGTATATATTTTTACTGTGTCTCATATGTCATACCACAGCTGGGGTTGTACACATTCTGAACTCACCAGTGTACAGGCAGATTGTCTTTTTTTGTTCTTTTATTTATTTATTTATTTTGTTGTTCTTTTCTTTTATTACAACGATCCATTACATGTTCTTCACGTACATGCATTCCACACACATCCTACTTGTAAGCGTGTCACCCTGTAGCTATGTAACCCTTTTATGCAATCTTGTCACCCGGTTCTTTTTAGATTTTTTAGATTTTTTGGTTATTCTAGTATCGTGATGCTCCCAATGTTCTGATACTGTAATGATGATTCTTATCCTACCGTTTGAACTTATCACACGTACTTCTTTTCTTCTCTTTTTTTCCTACCCCCCCTGCTCCCCCCCTCTCCCCTGCTTCCTTGCGCTCCCTCTTTTTATCACTACTCACGTTTCCCCGCCTACATCACTGTTCCTTTCCTTGCCCACCGCTTTGTCACCAAAGTCTTGTGTCATGTATATATGAATGTGTGTCTGTGTACATATATTTATGTGTTTTATATTGCAATTTACAGCCCTGAAGAAGTTGATTGTATATGAACGAAATGCTTTGGCTGGCAATTTTTTGTATGAAAATAAAGGAATCACTAAGACTTTTACAAGACTATATGACTTATTGGCAAACTACCTTCACTATCGAGTGGTACACCACTCCAATGTTTGGGTTAGTTCATTATCTGCATCGCAGTTGGACCCAATGACGGCAGGTGCTGGAGTAGCTTGTGCACACTCAGCCGGATTCATTGTCGAAACAAACACAAAGGGAACACAGCAGGGGTGTGCGGTCACTGTGTCCGCAGTTGCCCGTAACCGTACTCAGCATGAATGGAGGGCAGGGCCGGATTGGCTACCGGGCGTTTTGCTGTGCTGCCAAGCTGGGGGCTGATTTCGTTGATGGGGACCTGCGTGTGCTTAAAAACATTTGTTTTGAAATGTTTATTTAAAAGCACACGCAAGTCACCATCAACGAAATCAGCCCCCACCGCAGCGAAATCAGCCCCCAGCTTGGCAGCACAGCAAAACGCCCGGTAGCCAGTCCGGCCCTGATGGAGGGGCATCATTCCCAGTGGGAATGAGGTGGGTACAAATAAAATTACACTTCACCTGGCTGGCATAAAACTGTGCTGACCGGCAAGCTCAAGAAAAAGCAGCATTACTTACTGCTTATATTAATCTGATTACGAAGCCTGCTGCTGCACTGCACAACACAATGCTACCTGCTTGAACTGAACTGACTGACTGAGTAGTGTCGGTGCGTCGTACATCTGCGCCTCATGATAAGGCGGGCAATGTTGAGTCTTTAAAAAGTTACACTTACGCTGCTGCAAACAGGACCAAATCCAGCCCAACCAGTGCCCCACCCACCACAACACTGACTGAAGGCATGGATTTATTTTGCTGTGTGATATATCGACTGGCTCTTCACCGGAGACAGCATGAAGTGTCGATATTGTGTGGCACACGTTGCCACCATGTGAGTTGGCACTCAGGTATGTCTAGACCCGGCCCTGATAAATAAGTGCCGGTGCTAAGCACCGGAGACCACCGGCACAAATTAAGCACTGCCTATATCCAATTTGCAAAAATAAGAGATGATGGACGGAATGCTGTACAATTCAAACATTCACTCCCAGTCACAGATTTGGGTTTAATTAATTGTTTTTTACTCACTAGGCCACCCCAGTTTGGACCCAGCCATATGCAAATCAGTCTTGACCCAGCTCCCCAAGGGAACAGTCCAGGCCAAACTGCCAGGCCAGTTCCTCCCTGAACTTGAAACAAACATTCTGGGGCCGATTTCGGGGTCTCACCCCTCATTAGCCAGGCTAGCTTGTGGCACAGTGAGCACGGGATCCACGTCTGGTCATACCCTTCCGACTTAGGGCGACAAAAGCAAAAAGAACATATGATGGACGGTATGCTGAACAAGTCAAACATTCACTCCCAGTCACAGATCTTGGTTTAATTCATTGTATTTTACTCACCACGCCACCCCAGTTAGGATCCAGCCATATGCAAATCAGCATTGACCCTGATCCCCATGGGAACACTCCAGCCCAAACACCAAGGCCAGGCCCTCCCTGGACTGGAAACAAGCATCCAGGGACCGGTTACGGGATATCACCCCTCATCAGCCAGGGTAGCTTGAATCCAGTGGCACAGTGAGCACGTGTTCCACGTTTGGTCATACCCATCCCATTTAGGGCGACAAAAGCAAAAAGAACATATGATGGACGGAATGCTGAACAAGTCAAACATTCACTCCCAGTCACAGATCTGGGTTTAATCCATTGTATTTTACTCACCACGCCACACCAGTTAGGATCGAGCCATATGCAAATCAGCCTTGAGCATGATACCCATGCTAACACTCCAGCCCGATTATCAGGCCAGGTCCTCCCTGGACTGGAAACAAGCATCCTGGGATTAGTTTTGGGCTACCACCTCTCATTAGCCAGGTTAGCTTGAATCCAGTGGCACAGTGAGCATGGGTCCTAAGTCTGGGCATACCCTTCCCACTTAGGGCGACAAAAGCAAAAAGAACCAATGATGGACGGAATGCTGAACAAATCAAACATTCACCCCCAGTCATAGATCTGGGTGTAATACACTGATTTCTTGCTCACCACGCCATCCCAGTTTGGAACCACCCATATGCAAATCAGTCTTGACCCTGCTCCCCATAGGAACAGTCCAGCCCGAACTGTCTGTTGAGCAAAAGAATGATGGATTTAACTCAAATCTTTTGACTAGCAGCCAGGGCAGCTGACTGTGGAGTGTAGGGCTCATGGTTCGATTCCCGGCACCGACGGCAGCTCAGCTCAGCTCAGCACCATGTGACTCTGGGCAGTAACTCACTTGATCTACCCGATGGCCACCAGCGCCTTGAGACTCTTATTATGGAGTAGTTTGCGCTTTGAAAATACTGGATTTGGATTTAGATTTAATGATTGATTTGTTCAGCATTCCTTCCATCATTTGTTTGCAGAGCCTGTTTCCCATTTGAGCTACAGAAAACAGTGATCATCTCACTGGTCTTATCAAGACTATATTACTGTAATACCCTCTATCTGGGCATTCAGCAAGGATCCCTAAATAAATTGCAAAGAGTGCAGAATGTTGCTGCACAGCTTATTAACAAAAAATCAGGAATTTTGACTCAGTCTCTAAGGCTCTGGTGGAGCTTCATTGGCTCACAATGAAAAAGAGAGTCGATTTCAAGGCACTGTGTCCAGTGCACAGAGCACTCCACCTCACAGGTCCAGACTACCTAAAGAACAAATTCTCTTGGTATATGCCTGGAAGATGCCTTAGATCAGCAGCATCCAAAACAATTATGGTTCCCAGAATTCATACTGCCTCTTGGGGCATCTGAAGCTTGATATACTCCACCTGCAAGCTCTGGAATCACCTACCCATGCACCTCAGAGGCCAGTTGAATCTGATGACTTTCAGAAAACTGAAAACATGGCTATTTCAATCTCCTATGTAGTCAGGGTTATCCTAGTCATTTTTTAGTATTTGCCTTGTCCCTGCAGACGCTAGCGCTAAGACGCCCTCAGACATATGTCACGCTTTATAAAAATAAATATATAAAAAATGGGTGGTACATGGGCATTCCCATGCAACCACTAATAGGGTTTAGGTAAATCCCTGCAAGGTATAGGTGGGTGAGCCAACAAATTAACAGGGCAATTGAGCCAAGGGTCGGCTCTAGCTCTTAAGAGCCCATATACAAGCCAATTCAATTAGATTCAATTTTATTAAGAATTTGGATCTCCAATGAGGTCCACTTAAAAATACGCACAATTATTATATGAATATACATTAAAATACAAGCTCAGTTCATTGCCATCATAGATAGGGTAAAATATTAAACAAATTAAATTCCAGCGTAATTGTATCAAATTTCACTAAAACACAGAATTTATAACTATATAACAACTGCAGTAAATTCAAATTAGCCCAACATCAAAGAAATGTGCCCCTTCATAGCCAATTCTCAAGTCTCCATAACACAGAAAAATAGAAGTCCTACGAGCAAATGGGAACAATCAATAGCACCGAATATACAAAAGGAGACAAGAGTATTCATTAATCAACAAAGGACAAATTAGAATACTGTAATTATGTCCTTTACCGCAACGAGTAAAATAAATTTAAATACATATGCAATTTGTATTTAATACTATACAATATCGGCTTCATAATAGATCCAAATTGAATAAAGTGCAACATGCAGCAGCAAACAGTTATAAACAGAAACAAATTCTAACTAAAACATTTGTGACTAACAACTGTTTTTCCCTGATAATGTCGAATAACAGCAGAATATGACCCAATTTTGTGCAAAGAGCATTTAAATAGCAGCAGAAACATATGTAAACATTAGAATAGTATACAATATCAGCTTTAAAAGAGGACCAATTTTTGGATAAGGTGCATCGTGAAGTAGCAAAAAATTGTAGACCAGGCGAAGTCCCAAGGAACAAATTAGCAGATTTATAATTAAGGTTTCATTCTCCCTTAGCAACAGCAGTTAAAAGCAACAAATAAGAATAGGGACCAGCATAGATAAAGGGTAGTGAAGACTAAAATATATTAATAAACTCCTTAAAAAATTAAATAATTTTATACACACTATTTCATTTTGGGAAAAAGAAGAAATTCACGAGCTGATGATACATTTTTGATGTTATTTTGCAAAAACATAGATCGAAGCCATCGGTAACGAAACTCAAATAAAACTGGGCAAACAAACAAAATATGATTGAAATTCTGAATGCCCAGATTACAAAAGCCACAATTTTTTCCAATTTTCGTGGCAGGGTACCAATTAGCTAATAAATGATTTAATGGCAATAGGTTCATACGGCATAATGTAAGCCAACGTCGAACACCATGTTCTAAATTCCAAGATAAATATCTCTGAGGAACTCTCGGTGTATTTGACATGGCTATTATCTTCAGCCTTTCTTGTTGTCTGCAATACTTAACATCTCTCTGAAAACTAACCATACAACTTGTGTTTTTAAAAAAAGATTTAAATTCGAAAAGCGAGAGGGAATTCACTGACTCTTCCTTTATTCTAAAATAATTCAGCGCTAAGGAGAAGTCACGGGAGAAGAAATATTTATCAGTGGAACCTTCAAAAATTTCCGTACACATGAAACCCCTTAATGTGTATATCTCACTATTCTTTAGCTAGCATTCCCAATGTAATATATTGGTTAAGCCTTGAGTAAATGAACCTATCAAGCCAAATGCCAGTCTAATAGCGACTATTGGTACCGAAGTATTTAAATGACATAATTTACATAAAATCTGAGAAACTCCAGTTTTTACTGGGATGCTTTCAATAGCATATAGCAAAGTGGGAGGAATTTTTGATTTAAAAACAGAAAGCAAATGTAAAAAATGTCTTCGACTCATTGCACTATAAAATATGCGTAAGCCATTTGCGTGGATTACTGCTGTAGAGGACTTATGTTCAATATGTGGCTTATTATTTGTGTTACCCGTTATTTCTTTCCCCAAGTAAAGAAAAGATTCTACCATCTCCAATTTTTCGGAACCAATTCGCCAGTTAAAATTACCCAATTCTCTATTTCTACTACATTTCATAATCAGGACTTTACTTTTAGAAACATTTATCTTTAGGTACTGCACCATCGTATATTTCTGCAAAGATATCAGCTTTTTATTCAGCCCATTAGGGGTCAAGTCCATGATTGCAATTTGGTGCATCTCCTTCTAGGGGAGAAAAGCATTCGGGTAAATCAGCTACATACAAAGAAAAAAGTAATGGGGCTAGTAGGCAGCCTTGCTTCAGTCCATTTTCTGTGGGAATCTTTGTTGATAGGCCTTGATTTCCCCCTATTAGCACCTGACACCAAGTTTGTGAGTGCAGGGCAATAATTAAAGATAACAGGGGGGGGGGAGCGCTCCCATTTTATGCAGTTTTTTCCACAGTAAGGGCCTGTCTACCTTATCAAAGGCTGTTGAAAAGTCTATAAAAGCCACATGTATATTTGAATACGAAACATTGTGTACTTTTCCTCTATCAGTTTCAGCATGCTGATATTATCTAGGGTGGAATGATGTTTCTTAAAGCCAGCTTGTTCTATGGGTAGAATTTTCTCTTCCACCACCCAATCTGTAAGATGATCTAAAATTCTGCGAGCAAATATTTTCCCCACTGCGTCTAACAGGGCTATTTGTCGATAATTGCCCAGATGATGCCTGTGTCCCTTTTTATATAATGGAATTAAAATACTTCCGGACCAAGATGGGGGCGTCTACCCCTGCAGGTAGCAATAATCAAACAGCGGTGCAAGATACGTAGCCCACGTTGGAGGCTCTTTTTTAATCATTGTCATAGGGATTTCATCAGGGCCCATTGCTCCTGAAGCTCTCATTTTATTAATAAGACCTACAATTTCGCCCTTTGAGGGCGCATAGCTAAATTCTAAAGATTTAGAGGAATAAGTTAAAATGGATGCAGGACAAGAAGAATTAGGATTTGCAGTGTAGAGCTCGTCCAGAAATTATTTCCATTCTTCTTCTTTTATGGGGATTGGGAGGGATTTTACTCTTGTTCCACAGCAATCCGCAATTATTTCCTAAGATCTTTTGGTATTATTTTTCGAAGCTGCCTCTTTTGACTGTATCCATTCATAGTCCTCCTTTTTTGTTTTAAAGAACATTTTTTCCTCTGCCTTTTTCTCTTTAGTAGATTTATTAATTTACTACGTTCAAGGGAGAATTTCAGGAACTGGGTCCTCACTAGTTTATTTATTTCCCTATTGATACATAACAGTGGATCAAAAGGGACTCTCCGTTTGTCTGGTAAATAGGACAATTTACATGTCGAGACTAAAGTGCTTATATTACGACCAAAAGCTTAGAACTGATTACTTTGGGGAGACTGAGGATCTACCACTGCTTGCTGCTGCTGGTCTCCCAACCTACCGAAATATCCTTAAAATTCCAGGAACCAACCTTGGCACAGGACATCTCGAATTTAGAGCAAATCAACATGTGATCGCTAAAATCATTTTCCGAGACTTCCATACTGGAGATTTTACTTTAAAAAATCAGCTGTTACAATTAAGTAATCAATAATAGTTCCCCCAGTAAGTGCCTTATGTGTGATTTCTTCTGGTATGTCATTTCCTAACCTCCCATTAACAATTAAAAGGTCTAAAGTTCTCAGGCCTTCCAGTAAAAGTGTGCCTCTTTTATTGGTCCCATTGTTATTCGGGAACTGAGCAGAGGGAATATTTAAAGCTTCTTTTTTGTAGGCATTAGCAAAGAGCCTTATACTGTGGGTAGAGACTTTAGCATTCAGATGACCAAACGGCATTAAATGCCTACAATCTTCTCTTTCCATAATGGTGGAGATAAAAGTGAACAGATCTTTTAACAAGTAAGTATTAGAAGCGTCAAGGGGTATATACGCATTGACAATCAACAGGGAATCTAAGCTACCATGTTCTTCTTTAAGATCCATTTTAATCGCCTGAATTAGGTTAGAAGCATGGGGGATTACTTTATATATCCATCTAAAACTTGTTCTAAGTAGAATAGCAATGCCTCCTTTCGCATGTCCTCTGTTCACTGGGAGCGCAGGATGGCTCAGCACAATATAATCTTCAATGGACCAGTGCTTTACGATCCAGGATTCTTGTATGCAGATTATATCAGCATTCCGTTCTTTCAAAAAGATCAATTTGTTTTTATTCGTGCTTAAGCCGGCTGTGTTCCAGGAAATAAATTTGAGACCCTTGCTAGGAAGAGTTCCTGTGTCTCAGGCCCAAAGAACTATTGCTATTAAGAGCCCCTAATACCCAACTCCATTTCATATTTTCCTCATCTGCAGATAATACTTGGGTATTCTTTTTCTCCGCAAGGAGAGACACTCTCCTTCCACCCTTTCCAAAAGAGACCTGCAATGTACTTTCTTTCTCTAAGTAAGGCAGCTCCCATGAAGGATGATCTAAATGGGAGGAATGCTGTTGATTGTAAATCACTTTTTTTTAAGCTATTTCCTCTTTAGCCAGCAGAAATATCAATACCACAACATCCTAATCTATCACTATTTGACAATATTAGATTGGATATTACCGTAGAGCCAAACGTCACTCTAGCTCCCCCATAATTGCTATGAGTTTGACAGATCACTACTCTGGATCATATGGAGGTCAGGAATTACAGCAAAACAATTCAATAAAAAGGTTCTATTCATGTACACTTCATGATCAAAATTAAAAGAAAAATCTAAAGAAAGAGGTACAGAAGGTAAATGGCTAGCTTGACAAACCCCCTCAGGAACCATTCCAATTGGATTGTAGATTACATCACTGCCTAGATAGGAGGTAAAAAAGGCGGCATTAGGGTTCAAATTACACTGTGCCATTGATTTAGAGCTTAAACCTGGAGTTGAGACTTGTTGTGAAATCGGATTGAGGTGCTGGGATTCAGTAGTGGAGATTGAAGACCCCTTGGAATAGTTTCAACTTGTCCTTCTTCCCTCTTTCAAGCATTCGAGTCTGAATTCAGGGACATATATAGAAATAAATTGGGGTCAAAACGTAATGATTTTGCTCTTTTGTTGTTTATCCTTAGACGTTTTACCATTTTTCCTTCTTTTTTCTACGAATAGATTTACTTTTAGTTTCCTTTTCCTCTGATGTAGAAGATTCAGTTTTTAATTCCTCCGTTTTAGGATGACCCACTTTTTTATCCACTCTTTTTGAAAAAATGGGGAATACTTTTCGTTCTATGTATGTTTTTTCCTTCTCTGGGCCCTGAAAGGACAGAGATATTGGTGCAGGAATAGAAACCTCAAAAAGCTGTTGTAATGAGGGAGGTTACGTTTCATCAAATATATCTACCTTTTCTTTGCCAGTATGATTTATACCACCATGAGGTGTGCCAGCCTGATTGCCAGAGTCCCGACAATTAGGGTGGCAAGCAAAACACGTTTGTGTAGATTTGGACTGATTAGGATTATATCCCGAAAGAGGCAAAGAAGGGATCCTGTTACAAAAGTTAGACTTATGGCAGGGAGATGAAGTAACTTTAATGTTCCGGGATCTTCAATCAGAAATTAAACATTTTGTCAAGGACAGAAGTGAGTCCAAGATGTAATCTGAATTACTTACAGATTTCTCCATTAGGGCTAAAATAGACGACAGAACTCTTTCCAAACATAGCAGAGATTCAGATATCCGTATTTTTCCCTCTGGGTCATTATTTAGTAGGAGAACATTTGAAGATAAATCAGGAGTAATGGATGGCCTTGAGTTTAATATATCTATTCCACTAGGTGTGCTACTAAACAGCTGCATCTTGATGGAGGAACCCAAAGGAAAATCCTGAGAATTTGGGAGAGGTGAAGTATCTGAAGTGTAAGGCTTAGGAATCTTGGGGGGCTGAGGAACCTTTTGGGATGGGTTCAAATTGATGTTGATATCTGGGAGAGTGAAATCTTCCCTCGGAGGACTTTCCATTTCAAGTTTGAGGCATCTCCCAACCTCGAGGTGAGTCATTCAGTTTCCAGGAGAGTGGACAGTAAGATTTAACAACAAAGAATCATCTACTCTAGGTTCAAGGATAAGTTCTTCCCCAAACCGAGCCACTTTATTTATTTATTTTATTTTTATTTATTGAAGAGTTTTATATAGCGCTAGCCACACCCGAAGGTATCAGAGCGCTTCACAGCATGGGTTAAGACACACAGTTTGGCAGTCGTACACGAATTGATTCATGGCGCAGTTTAAAGTCTCGGCGCACTGAACAGCATGGCAGGAAAGGAGGGCACAGAGCATCACAATATTGACTCGAGCCGAGCCTCCTTTAGAGAGGGGGGGAAGGAGGGCGGGGTCAGGGAGGGGATGAGGTAGAAGTCTTAGTGATGCAGTGTCTATGTCCTGCAATGTGCAAGCATAAGCGTCATGGCAGCAGCTATCCATTCGGGAGAGAACGGTTGAGGAAGAGGTCTTTGAGTTGCCTTTTGAATTGTATAAACGAGGGGGTAGTCCTGATATGGACTGGGATGGAATTCCAGATTTTGGGGGCATTTCCAGAGAAGGATCGAGAAGCTGTTTTTTGTTTGCGGGTTTTCGGCGGGATGAGGAGTAGAGTGTTGGAACTTCTGAGGCTTCTTGACTGACCGGCCTTCTTGAGTTTGGCGGCCAGGTAGGCGGGTCTCCGTGTGTGTAGGGCTTTGTGCGTGAGGCAAGCCGTTCTGAAATTGGCACGTATTTCAATTGGGAGCCATTTTAGCTCTCTGAGTGCGGGCGAGATGTGTTCATACTTCTTTACTCCAGTGACCATTCTGGCTGCTGCATTCAGAGTTGATCTGAGGGGGGCTAAGTGGGATTTTGCTGTACCTGTGATGGAAGCATTCCTGTAGTCTAGTCTGGACAGCACCAGGGATTAGGTAGCTTGTTTAAGGTCGTTAGGCGGGATGAAGGGTTTTATTTTGTTGAGTAGCTTCAGGTTAAGGAAGGCGCTCTTAGCGGTGTTCTTGATGTGTTTAGTCATGTCAAGTTTAGGGTCGAGGGTGATTCCGAGCGATTTTGCGGAATCCGCCAGGGTGAGATTGCCGTTTAGAGCATCAATTGCTTTTAGCCATTCTACGATTTGGGGGTTCTCCTCTTTGTTGGAGATGAGGAGGATTTCCGTTTAGTCTTTGTTGACTTTAATTCCAGAAGAAAGGTTGATAGAATTTGCTAGAAGTGATTTTTTAAGTTCTGCTTCAACCGCTTAGACCTCTCCAGGAAGAGATTCGAGCTTAGGCTCCATCATCACTACTTTGTTTATACTTGTCTCATGTAGACTAAGATGGCATCAAATCCTTTCAGGGTATTCAACTGTATTGATTTATTCCTTAAAGGGTTGGCTTTGGTTTTTTTGCAAGCTCTTATATAAACCAATTATCCTGAGCAGAGTTTTTTTGCAGTCATACCTCCAACTTCCATCCACCAAAGGACTCCAGTAGCCTCCCAACGCTTACTCTGAACCCTGGGACCCAAGTCCTGGATCTAAGCCTCCTACAGTCCTTATCCTGGACCTCTCAGGCGTTCCCCTTAATAACTCGCCGGGCCAACGCTATGGAGCAAGTTGCCTCCGCTCTCTCCTCCTGGCTTCTGGCCTGCAAAAGCTTTCAGCAGGCTTAGAGGGGGTCACCAAGCATCAGTACTGGGGCTGCAGATGAAGGGAATAATAATAAAAGCTTGAGCCAGCCACAAACAGCTACCAGCAGCCAACAGCAATGTCAGCAGAGAACTAACTGAGGCAGTAAACAAAGTCAGAGCGAGTGGGGCCCTACAGTGGACGCAGGCTGCACACAAAACTAACCGGGCCGCCTCCCCGCCCAGCTGTGGCACGCTCTTAGCGGCCGTTGTCTGACGGCAGATGCACTCCCCGGGCCCCGGACTGACCACCCTCCAAAATGTGTCCAAATGTGTCAACGAGGGCAATAGGGGCTATTACTAACGCCCCTTGGCCTGTGGTGGAACACTAAACCTAGGCATGAGCACGGGCACCAAAGAGGAATACAAAAGGGTGCAGGTTTTGAAGATATGGAGGCTACAGTGGAGTCAGAACCAGAACCAGAACAGTAGCTCTTCCTCCTTCCTCCTTCCTCCTCCACCTCCTGACGGTACCCCTGCAGCCCTCCCATGGCTCAGCTCACCGACTCTGGTCTATGAATTTGAGTCCCAGTCAGGCTCCACGGCTCCACGGCTCCACGGCTCCACAGCTCTGCTGCTCCTCTGCACTCCTCAGTGCTCCCACAACACCACAGCCCGCGACTCCTCAGCTGCCTTCAGTCTCCGACCTGCGGTCTAGTATAAGAGGCCGGACCGAGCCGGGCCGGAGCAGGAGCAAAATCAAAAACAGTCTGCAGCAACGACAAACTGCAGAAACAGCAGCGTGTGAAGTCATACATCAGACGCACGCAGGAAATCCAGGGAAGACCAAGCCAAGTCTTGAAAATATGTGGCATGTCAATCAAGCAGCACAGATCATGTAAGAATGTGGCAAGGCGTTGTCAAAATTGAAAAAATTTAAACGTGCAATTGTTTCACCCTAGTCAAGGCCACTGAAATTATTTGATTCTGCAGCTGTGACATTTTTCTCATAATTTTGGATTTGACATACTTGCCACATAATCCATCAACTGCTGCATGATATGTAGATTTTGACAAAAAAGAAAAGTTGTTTCTAGCTCAAACAGATCAAAAATTATAAAAAAATGGACACAATGGAAGGCCTTTCACAAATGTTAACTGGTCATCTTCCAGTTCTTATTTCTGCATTTGGTTGCTGAAATAGTAGTAATAAGGTGAAATCTTTGCACATACAGCTTTATCTTGTGTAAAAATGATAAAGCAATGAAGTAATACTATCATTATGCTGCATAATTTGCCTTTTCTTGACGCATAATTTACTCTTCACCTCCATCCATGGGATCGACGACGATGTGTTGCCTCCTTCACCCCTTGCATTGAGCCTTCCACACTGACGCTTGCTCCATCCGTGGTACTTTTTCAGTGGGACCTGTGGGAGTCCTGTAGCTGGCCTACCCTCTATCGTGGTCAGCCTGAACTTTGGATTTACCCCGGTCCAGCATAACTTTTAAGCGCTATTGACTTCTAAGCACTATTTTTGATATATCTTTTAAAAATCCATAACTCAGGTTCTACTTTTTGGATTTGTGTAATTTTGGTCTTGTTTTACTGATAAAATGATTGTCTATTCTTCTAAACCGTGTGAAGTATTTTTGTGGTGTTTTCATTGTGTTACTGTGTGTGTGGGTTGCGCAACTACTATACACATTGCCTCTTCAGGTAAGCCTAACTGCGCAGTGCCAAGCTACAAGAGGGGGAGCACAAGTTATCTTTTAGTGTGTATCTAGTTTACCCTGACTAGGATTATGATCCCTACTTGGACAGGGTGCATACCTCTGCCAACTAGAGACCCAGTTTCTAACAGATCCCCTCCCAGATCGCTGAGAGGGCTAGCTCAGTGGAGGGGATGGTACTCTCACCCATTCTAAAGAAGGAACAGTGGAGGAACTGTTGTCAGCTGGCTGCTAGGGCAGTGTATCTCTCTGTTCTAGCTGATATCTGGGCTCACCACTTGATGTTCAATTGACATTGACACTGCTGACAGAATGCTGTCAAGGATAAAAAACTACAGACTGTTAGACAATATGAGGATCAGCATCAAAGGACAAGTGTCCAAAATGTAGGTCCTTGGGGTGATTGAACCCTCCAGCGGTCCATGGTCCAGTCCAGGAGTTCTGGTACCCAAAGTCGCCCACAAGAAGGCCCACAGAGCTGCAGCTCTATTTGATCATTTAGGGCTCAATGCAGTTACAAAGACTGGCACAAATCCCAACACGTACAGCTGATGACTTAACAGGATAGGGGTGATGTCAAATCAGATCATATTAACAGAGGGTGCAAAGGAGAGGTCAGTATTCTTCTCCCTAAAGGGGCACATTCAGTTCAAAATGGGTCCTGTCTGATCTAGAACACTTCAGTAACATCTAATTGGATGACATTGATGTCTTCAGCTCCGGAAGGGAAGCCCACTTGATGAACCTGAAAGAAGTGATTCTGACAGGACAGGGCTCTATGGTGTACCTGGACCACCAAGTTGACAGGGAATAAGAATAGCTTCTCCAACTCAAGATTCAGACCATTGTAGTCTAGGAGCCTCTTAAGACCCAGACGCTGGTGAGAGTCTTCCTGGACCTTGCTAGGTACTGATACATGTGTCTTAAGAGGTAGGGGAGCATTATTGCACTTCCCGGAGAGCTGAGCTCAATGAAACAACTCAAAGTTAGGAACTGGAAAGAGGAGTCTCAGAAGTCTTTTAACATCATGAAGGAGGCCCTGTGTACCACTCCAGTGCAAAAGTCATCCAACTTCAGCAAAGAGTTGCCATGCAGACAGATGTTTCAGAGTATGACATGGGGACAGTGCATTGTCAGCTGAAGGACAGGACCATAACATTTATTAGCCAATGGCTACTACACATGCAACAACAGTGGAGTGTCATTGAGAGCTAACCACGCCAAATTTGATGGTCTTTCCTGATGCTCTGTGTTAGTGATCAACATTTACAGGCGGGTGGTTAGTTTCTCTGAATTCAGCTGCAGGGGGCCCATAAAAAGAACAACATCATTTTTGTTCTAAGCCTCTATTTTTTTCCTATCTGGCTTTAGAACTTTGTGTGCCTTACCATACACATCTTTTGTAAAGTGTGCCTGAGATACACCAAATTAACTTGTTTAGTTTAGGGATCAAAACCTCAAGTATTACAACATTTTGGACTGTCACATACTTGATAAATAAATGATTTGGAAATATATGATGAAGATCAAGCTCCACTGATTGCTCAGTTTTTGGCCTAAATGCTTATGTCATAATAATTTGTGCTATCTATCAATTTTACTAATCACCTGTGCTGCACTGTTTCTTAACCTGGAGCCCCTTACCCTGAGATTGATCAACATGATTCTTGTGATTTGTTTGTACAAATGCTGCATGTTGGTAATGCATAAACATGCATTTATCATTTTAACTCTTTTGTTCCCTCCCTTTGCATTCACTGTGGATTGTCATTTATTACAGGATGTGCACTGGTTGACCCCTTCAAAACAATTTTCCTTATGATTTGTTGTTGACTAGACTGATGAAAAAAATATTGTTCCAAGTGATTAATATCGGCTGTTCCCTTTTTTTTTCTTATTGATAATGCCCCTATCATATGGAAAGTTAAATGTCATATGTGAGCTGCTCTGTGTATTTGTACCACCCACATATGTGACAAAACTGAATCCCTGTTAGAAGCACTGCTGTGCTCTGGCTGGGCTGCAGTTTAACTGCAGTAACATATAGCAAGGAAAATTATCTTTGCCATGCATAAAAATCTTTTTTTATACTTTATAGTCATACCTAAAGTGTACATAGCCACAATAAAAAAAGTGACACACTATATATTTAAAAAGTGTACTCTCGGAGTAACTGAAGACCTAAAAGCTATTTCACAGTGTAAGAAAATCTGCATTTTCTATAGGACAGGCAGAGGTGTAAATTAAGTATTACGTTTTATATTCCAATTTGGAAAAAAGTCCTTCAAAGTTAATTACTACTTCTTCATCAAGATTTATTGCTATGGAGAAATTAGATTTGGATTTTTTTACAACTTGAGTGGGAAAGTAACTTAATAAAAAATTTACTTTAGGCTGCTTGAGTCTGACCTGGTGTAAAACCAGTTCTGCCACTCATATCACCCCCAGAGCTGGAATACACATCCTGAGCAGAGAGAGTTAACACCTATTGCTTGCCCAGAGGACAATGGCTTACCTTTGGACACAGGAAGGACATAATTATTAGGGATTTGGAATCTGAAGTAGGCAGGAACAGCTGGCAAAACAAATGACAGCCTTAGCAATATTGCTTTTCTCTTGGAGATGCCAGACCAGCCTTCCGCTACTATTTCTGAGAGGTTACTAGATCATCAGGCTGCTGTTATAGTATGGAAGAGAATCAGTTTGGACCTTGTCAGGTGTGATGCAAGCTCATCTGAATAAGGAAGTGGCTAAGGACACAAATACAGGCCATCTTGGTGGCTAAATTAAAACCTGGGGTCCTGGTAAATTTGACACTAAAGCAAAGAGTAAGTGTTGCAAAAAGAAGCTTGGTACTCTGAAATAATAGTTATGACTGAGTTGTAGAATTTGCCCAATAACTTACTAGCACACAGGAAAAATCTCCCACCTCCACAACCACTTCATCAGAACATACCTAGACCTGGGAAGACTCGACCAAAGGAAGAAGGCTCTCCTGGAAGGTGACTCATGACACCTGATCGAAGATTAGGTCTCATTCATGAAGTGAAGCACTCTAGTACTCCCTAGCTACTGCAGGCACCCAGGGCCTGGAACTAGTCTTAACGGGTGAAGCAATTAGTAGGCCTGGGAGTGAAATTCTGCTTCACTCGCGGAGTTTGCAGAGATTTTCCCACTTCGCGTTCCGTGTAGCACGTGGAGTTCCAGAAAACTCCATTCTTCTTCCTTGTTCATGCTCGCCAACGTTAAGCTGGCTAGTGCGAGCGAGGACAATCTTACTACAGACTATCTCCCGATGAGGTTTCTCAATGCGGGGTGTCATGGATGGCTGCTACTGCTTGTGTTGCGAAACCTTCCGTTCACGTTGAGGAAGCTGCCATTCGAGTAGAACATCTACTCGAGTGGCAGAAATTAGCAGCTACATCTTGCACTGTGCATGGGGCACTTCGCGATGATTTTCCATCGCGGGACAAACATCCTGAGCTAAAATCAGCACGAACGGCAAAACCCAACGCACTCTGCCGCTTGAAGGAACTCCGCATAGCGCGGCAGAGTTTTTGGGTCACTTCACGGACTTTTAATTAGCCTAAAAAGCAGAAGAACTCCTGACTCCAAGAGGGCTCAGCATCCCACAGAAGCCTGGAACCTGCCGAGGAACTGACTAGAGAGAGACCTGCTTCCTGTTCAGAGGTGCTAGTATCTGCAGGACTGGCCAGAAAGACCTTTCCTCTTAGTTGTAAAAAAGTGAGACTTGTTCTACCCCCAGAGGAGCAGTAAAAGGTACTGAGGCTTGCCCAGGAAGATCATACTCTGGGTGGGCAAGAAAGCAAGACTTGCATTGCTTGTAGATTTGTATTGCTAAAAATAAACCTGGAGGTACCTTCCCAAAACAGTATTGACATGCCTGGATAAACCATCCATCTTTGCCCCTCTCAAGGATTTCTACTTCCATAAATGAGACTAAATCTAAAGGTAAAACCTTGGAATGGGATGAGGCTGCAAATTTATCCATTTAGCAAAGAACCCTTATCAGGCATGAAATCTACATTTACCCTGCTTGAAGCCAAAACCAACAGCTTCAGTTGGAGCTTGACAATAAAGTGTTTGAGAGAACCTCACCAGCTACAGCCTTGGACCTTGAACAGCTGGAATTTTTTGACTTTCATTTCAGAGATTAATTCTGAAGTCAAAACTTTTAACTGGGATTACCCACTTCATGTATACAGCATATGCTCCATCAGGGTCAGCGTGAAATCATGCCTAGGTCCCCATGAACCACGAGCTATGAGAGCACATCACCAGCTACAGCCTTGGACCTTGAACAGCTGGAATGTTTTGACTTTCATTTCAGAGATTAATTCTGAAGTCAAAACTTTTAACTGGGATTACCCACTTCATGTATAGAGCATATGCTCCATCAGGGTCAGCCTGAGATTGCGTGTAGGTCCCCATGAAACAGGAGCTATTGTTTGTCGATGACGCTTTACTTATTATAAATGCCTTTTGCTTTAAAACTTTAAAAAAATCATATCTCAGTTTCCCCTTTTCCCGTTTTGATGATCTTGATACCTTTCTTTCTTTTTTTTTCCTCTATATTTTCTAAATTGATTTGGCAATTTTATTGTGTTTTTTTATTGACTTTAAAATTGGTAGTACTGATTGACCTCAATGCTCACCTCTATGGGAATTGCCTGCTGCTTGTGACACAACTACCAGGGACTGGGCCGGATTTCTCTCAGAACTGTGTTTTAACCTAACCTGATTTTCTTTATGAAGTCGATATTAGTCTTACCCTCACAAATTATAACCCAATTTCTGCCAAATAGATCATGGGCATATTAATGCGTGACATGGATTGGAACAGTGTCTTACCAAAATTGGGATAACAGAACAGGTGAAGTTACAGAGCACAGTCATATGCATAGTTAACAAATGGTCAGCTTTTGTTCAGACATTTACATTCCACAAATATGAGCCATCAAACAGGATTCGTCAGCTAGAACACCCTGAATCTGCCTTGAGAATCACTTGGGCTGAATTTGAGCCCACTGATGACGCAAATTGAGTTTCCCTCCACCCACTACTTAACGTCTCTTTCATATTTTGCATAGTGCATCAACCCTTCTTATTACAAGGATAGAGTGATCATGGAATCCAAAATAGCATCCCAGAGAAGATGCCTTTATACATTATTAAAAAATCTCAAATTATCTACCACCTTCTTTCTGTTCAGCACCTTTCACTTCTTTAGCAGGTATTCCACCTGGTTTAACCATTTGCCATCTCTGCAAACCTTACACTTTACCAGCCACAACTATTCTGTTGACACATAGATCATCCAATGACTACAATAGACTCTTTGCATTACATTCTGGGCCATTCATGGCATTATACTAATTTACCTTCAACTCAAATGTATGACAAGATAAAACTGGTTATAAATAACAAAATACACTAGTTAAGATAAGTAACCATTGAGGGGAACACCTTTTGCCTAATTCTCCATATTGCAATTAAAAAGCGGGATACAGCAAAAAACAGACTTTGCCTAACCTCAGTTTTTAAAATGGGAAAAGCAATTTGATAATCCCTAACACCAAAAAGCCGGCAAACAGGAATAATCCATTTTTTTATGCTTTTAACATAAGCTGTAAAAACCAGAAAGGGTTTGGCCCATATTCAGTAAGGCCGGACCAATATATCATTAATAACCACAAAAATCCCAATATTGATACTCATTCAGACTCAACAATTATTCCAACAACCAGATGACCTAAACACTCTGATTGGAAAAAATTTAATTTTTCTTTTTTCTTTTGAAGTATTTTTTCTTTCTTATTTTATACCTTTGTGTTGATAACCAATTAGTTTTAGGATTTAACAATACAAATAAATGCAATTATAAACATACACTGAAGACACCACAACATTTAACACACTAAGGGGTCGATTCCGATCTCGGTCGGTAGGGCTCCGAATTGGATTCGGCTTTACCGGATCCGAGTCGGAGGCTTTGTTTCCGACCGATTCGTACAGTCGTCCGAGCGAGCAAGTACGATGCGAGTGAACGCGAAATCGCCGACCGACTCGTTTCCGTGTCCGACCCGCTCCGTCCGACTCGTTTGCACTCGATTCGTGGCGCGCAATGGAGACGTTTTACTACCGAGCGAGTACAATGGACGCGTCGGACAGCCGGATCGAGTCGGAGCGTCCGGCTCGAAAAAGCTCCCGGAGCCGGACTTGGGGGGTCCGTGCCGGACCCCCCTGCACCCGTAGCCATACGAGTCGAACACAGGGGGGACCCAAGGGTCCCCCATAACATGCATGTACTGTGCGAGTTGCACCGACGCGTACACACTGTAGGGGGCGCACTTGTTTGCGACGTACCCATTCAGTCAATGGGAGCCCGTGTACGCGTCGTACGACCGGCTCCCATTGACTTCAATGGGAATCCGACCGAATCGAGTCCGGCAGCATGCAGCCGCATCGTACTCGCTCGGTCGGACTGCAGGAGTCCGACTCGGTCGGAAATCTCTCCGGATCCGGCTCGGTCGGAGAGTTTTCCGACCCAGATCGGAATCGGCCCCACAGACACACAAATGTGATACATATAAAATACAAATCTATATACAATTGAAAACACACAAAATATCTATAAAGCTTTTGTTCTAAAAAGGTTTTAACCTTCACGTTTCAAAATATACAGTGCCTCTGATTCTTTTAATTAGAAACATAACATTTTTGATTTATAATTCAGAGGCCACATCCAAATGGTAGACCTACTAGGCTCACTTAATATTCTCAAAATCTATATACACGTAATCAATGGTGAGCAACATGTGGTCTACCCATCTTAGTGGGCACCTATTTGGTGAGAAATGAGACCAGTCAACGCGTTTCGAACTCTTGAGACATTAATGTCGGGTTCTCCTCAGGACGTAGAACATCAAGCTAAAAAACAAAAAGCAAAAATCATACTGTCAGAACCATTCAGACACTCCAATTATTTTACTCCATTAGCTCAAAGTCATTCCGCTCCCTTTACCTCAATATTTTCTCAAACGAACATCAATCTCCTTAATCACCAGCTGGTGAAACGAGTCGCCATGAGCAACCTTAGAAAAAACCATATCCAAAGATATATTATTACAAGGCCGTCCAGTCAGTATGAGTTCAGTCAAACAAAACCTCATAACTTAAATGCTTACTTGTGTATCTTGAAAATAATGCTCCTTCCCACATTCACTTGTTTGCCAGATGTTTTTATTTTCCAGAGTATCTGTTGATGAAAATACTGTGTGTCAATTTTTAATTGATAACCATGCTGCCTTCCACCAATTAAATAGAGTCCAAGTTTATCAAAAGCTCTTTTTGTGTCCCATAGATTGGAGAAAACCATCGCGTGTTTAACCTCCAATGTCGCCTGATCTTAATAAAGTCCTCTATTTGGTCATTTAATATGATCAAGAGATCAAACCTCACTGTTCGTAGTGTTGTAAATATGTGTGGCCAATGAAACGTTTCTCACGTGCAACAAAGCCCACATCATGCTGTAAATTGATGTTAATGTACTTGAGTGCAGTTATGCTCAAGTACACAACCCCAAATGCCAGATAGCAATGTTCGGTTGCTCATATCAACCATGTAACTTTTCGATTGACAAAAAATATGCTGAAATTTGACCCCGGAAGGTACTTTTCGAGAAAATCGAACCGGAAATGAAATAGCGGGCTGAAGCATTGGTTTACTCCGTACTCCGGTGATTCGAAGGAGAACAAAAGTAAGTAAGCTAAAAGCGCAAGCGTCCGTATTTATATTTGCATTAAGTCACAGACACCATCCGGAAGCCGAAGAAGATAGAACAGGTATGCCGCGGCACACCTTTGGCTCCAGGGCTTAGGAAGGGTATTCAGCTATGGTGACAGACTTGGCTGAGAAAATAAGTTACATGGTTGATATGAGCAACCGAACATTGCTATCTGGCATTTGGGGTTGTGTACTTGATCATAACTGCACTCAAGTACATTAACATCAATTTACAGCATGATGTGGGCTTTGTTGCACATGAGAAACGTTTGATTGGCCACACATATTTACAACGCTACGAACAGTGAGGTTTGATCTCTTGATCATATTAAATGACCAAATAGAGGACTTTATTAAGATCAGGTGACATTAGAGGTTAAACACGCAATGGTTTTCTCCAATCTATGGGACACAAAAAGAGCTTTTGATAAACTTGGACTCTATTTAATTGGTGGAAGGCAGCATGGTTATCAATTAAAAATTGACACACAGTATTTTCATCAACAGATACTCTGGAAAATAAAAACATCTGTCAAACAAGTGAATGTGAGAAGGAGCATTATTTTCAAGATACACAAGTAAGCATTTAAGTTATGAGGTTTTGTTTGACTGAACTCATACTGACTGGACGGCCTTGTAAAAATATATCTTTGGATATGGTTTTTTCTAAGGTTGCTCATGGCGACTCGTTTCACTGGCTGGTGATTAAGGAAATGGATGTTCGTTTGAGAAAAGATTGAGGTAAAGGGAGCGAAATGACTTTGAGCTAATGGAGTAAAAGAATTGGAGTGTCTGAATGGTTCTGACAGTATGATTTTTGCTTTTTGTTTTTTAGCTTGATGTTCTACGTCCTGAGGAGAACCCGACATTAATGTCTCAAGGGTTCGAAACGCGTCGACTGGTCTCATTTCTCACTAAATAGGTGCCAACTAAGATGGGTAGACCACATGTTGCTCACCATTGATTACGTGTATATAGATTTTGAGAATATTAAGTAAGCCTAGTAGGTCCACCATTTGGATGTGGCCTTTGAATTATAAATCAAAAATGTTATGTTTATAATTAAAAGAATCAGAGGCACTGTATATTTTGAAACGTGAAGGTTAAAACCTGTTTAGAACAAAAGCTTTATAGATATTTTGTGTTTTCAATTGTATATAGACTTGCATTTTATATGTATCACATTTGTGTGTCTTAATGTGTTAAATGTAGTGGTGTCTTCAGTGTATGTTTATAATTGCATTTATTTGTATTGTTAAATCCTAAAACTAATTGGTTATCAACACAAAGGTATAAAATAAGAAAGAAAAAATACTTCAAAAGAAAAAATAAAAATTACGGGGCATATTAGCAAGATCGGCGATAAAATTATCGCCGTTTTAGCGGCAGAAAACTGCCGCTAAAACGGCGATAATGGACTTGCTAATATGCGTTATAGAATTCCAATAGAAGCCCAGGTTAGATGTCCTGCACATCTAACTTGGGCTTCTATTGGAATTCTATAACGCATATTAGCAAGTCCATTATCGCTGTTTTAGCGGCAGTTTTCTGCCGCTAAAACGGCGATAATTTTATCGCCGGTCTTGCTAATATGCCCCTACATTTTTTCCAATCAGTGTTTAGGTCATCTGGTTGTTGGAATAATTGTTGAGTCTGAATGAGTATCAGTATTGGCATTTTCTTTAACATAAGCTGGGCAGGAAAACAAAGCATGCATTTGTGACTTCCTATCTGCCCCACAACTAGGGCAGGTGAATCCTGTAGGGCTCTGTTTACTTGCCCATTTGCCAGTAAAAGAGGCTATTGGCAGGGTGCTGTATCTGAACTGCATGTACAATTCTCAAAACAAAGGAGGCTCTATTTCGTTTAAAAACTGTTCCAAGCTATAGTCTACCTTGATCTTAAGAAAATAGTCAGCCAGGGTGCCATATGAGGAGAATGCCAGCAGTTGATCCATTTTGTATTGCCGGTAGCTTTATTTTAGGGCTACCTTTGAGCTTCTTCCCGCAGGCTATTGGGTGCCTTCCTAAGATCTCATGTAGTGTTGGTTCTAATGCAGCATACCTGTGGGTGTTGAGAAGCTCCTCTGTGGCCCTGTGTGATTCGGATGTGGCAATAACAGGGATTAGGCCATCTACTTTTTTGGACAATGTTCATGAGACCCTGTGGTATTTGAGCCAGCAAGCTCAGTGCCATGGTGAGCATGCCCGTGCACCTTGTGTAGGGGCTCCATGGAACCGGTTTCCCGTCGCCCCCCCCCCTTTCTCCCTGGGAACCAGAATGCTTTAGGCCTGCTGCCCTCGGTGGGAATCAAGGACTTTCTACCTGTTGACACACAAATCCCGCTGCTTTGGAGGGACATAATACGATAAGCAGACTTTGGCTGTTTAATAAGCATAAGCGGAGAGGAGGAGGCAAAATCTCTTGCTTGCAAAAGGAGTCAGGTGTGCGGCTGAGACTTGTCATGCTGCGAATAATGAACTGAGATGGCTAAATACCCTGGTGTGTTTCCCTACTGACTTGGTGCCAAATTGTTGAATACAGAGTTCATCTCGACACCCCAAGTGCACAGAGAACCTATCTTCCGGAGCGTCACCTTGTTTTACAACTGAAACAGGGCCTCCATTCACTGGAGGCCTGAATGTTCAAGAATGGGTTCCTTTCAAATTATTAATAGGAACCCGTCCCCATTGGGCTTGGGCAAAGGGACATGGGTGCCTGTTTTTATGCGCTGGTCAGGGGCCGCCCTGCCCCCTCGTCAGACTGCCCCCCCCCCCAAGGTCATGGCCAGCCAACCCCGCCCTGGGGATCAGCAGCAGATTGGACCTAGGCTCCTGCAGTCACCCAAGATGGTGGACTTTAGCATGGTTTCCCAGTCGACCGAACATATGACAGCCCTGAGGTTTTCCTGAACGCCAAGAAAAAGCTTGTGTTTTCTCTTAGTGCTGTGTCTCTACTTTTTATTGTTGTGGGGAGTTTTCTTACGAGGGTATGAAGTGGATGTGTCATTTGTGTGATTCTTTTTGATTGCGCATTTGGATTACGCGTTTGTGTAAAGGTATTACCTCCCCAGACAGTCACCCCTCCCTGCCTTGGCTGTGGCCCTGATGTCTGTTGGGCTTGGTTCCCTGTCTGCTGCGATTGCCATGTGTTTGGCCAGCCATCCGGTCCTTGTTGCAGTAGTGTGCTTGCTGACTGATTTCCTTGTGCCTTAATGTGCTGTGCGCTCGCGTTGATCTAGGCTTGGTTTTGTGAATAGGGATTTTGCAGGTACAGGCCCTGGCATACTAATCTTGCTCATGGTACACCTTAGGTGGCATAAGTCGGACCGGTGGCCCATTCCGAGTCAGTAGAAACATTCTCTAGGGTCTGGCTGCCACCAGCCATCCAGACCTTTCGTGCCATAGATGGGTCAAAAACGTCTAGGGTTCCGCACGGCATCTCTTTTGAGGACTGGTGCCATTTGCATGCTTGCGGCTAATGCAGCCCACCTGGAGGTGGTTTTGCTCAGTTTGTGGGGTTCGGCCATGCAGAGTTTTTCGTAGCTTGCTCCTGGTTTTGGCCCTTACTTGTGGGCCTTTGCCTGGGGGGTGGTGTACCACTTGCTGTACCCTAAAATGGTCACTTGGGCACCGTGTTAAGCAGCAGGTATGGGGCTTCAGGCATGGGGGGCACACCGCATAGTGCTGGGCAACCTTGTCTGTGCCTCCTCTTCACTAGGGGAGGTGCCAGAGTGGTGGCAGCTTTGGCTAATCTTGATAATCCCAGAGGCGACCACAGTCTGTTTGTCACCACCATTGCCCCCATGCGTCTTGGTCCGGCTCGCCACCTAGCCCCAGGGGACTCAGAGGTCACGCACAAGTCGAGGTCCTGGATCTCTTACACCTTGTGTACCAACGTCTTCATCATTTTGCCAGTTTCCACTAAGAGGCGGTGTGCGCAGCATGCCCTCTGCCAAGATAATTTGCATAGACCAATATAATTTCCCATAAATTCCAGGACGTCCCCCGTGAAGGGGGTCAGACTGGCCAGGGCCACCCTGGCTGGCCTCCATGTGGAATGGGGGTATCTCATTCTCTGAGAAGGGAGCTCCAGGGGAGTAGCAGGCTATAGTCCCATTCTCAGCAAATTGTATGGACATTTTCAGTTTTGACATTAGGTCTCACCCTAAGATATTAGTTGGGGATGAAGGGAATTACAACAACTGTTCCCTCACCCTTTTCCCCACCATCTTCAGCTCAAGAGGCTCTGTGAAGAACATCCCTGCCACCGTGCCTAAGATCCCTTGTACGGTTGCATTGCTCTTTGATAGGGACACTGTCCCCTCCCATAGGCACAACTTCATCGCCCCCATGTCTAGTTGAAAGTGGTGCCTCGTTGATCAACATCATGACCACAGAGTCCTCCACAGGGCACCCTGAGGCAGACAGTAGTGAGTGTGTGTCTTTGGGCATCCTGTCAGTCCCTGGCATGACTATCCTTGATCCCTCACCCTTGCTTTCGGATCCTAGGGGACTGCTGTCTTCTTCCTCACTGTCACTAGTCGTGTTATTGTTTAGACCCGATATGATGTTCCCAGCCACTCATGGAGTGTATGTATTGTGGGCTAAATGCGGCGGACAGGGAGTCGAGCTTGGGGAGACTCTAGCACCAAAAGGGGATGAGGCTGGAAGTGTCTGATTTTGCCAGTCTGGCGACCTCCTTGTCCTAAATCTAGTGGTTTGCTGCTCGGTGGCGGGCCCCTTGGCCCCCTTGACCATCAGACTGGTGTAACCCTGTGCAGGTATGGCAGGGATTAGAAAGTATCCCTCTGTGCCTGTGTATGGTGGGGAGGTGCAGACGCCTTGTTTGAATGTTCTGGGACAGAAACATAGGTTGCGCCCACCTTCAAGATGGCCCATAGTTCTAACAGTGCCTGCCTTTCAGTTTTTTTCTGTCCTTTGTATTTGGTCCGAACGTGCGCCCTTGTGTATTCTATTATTTTGGCATCAAAGGTTCTCCTCTCTGGCCAGGGCAACGCATGCGTCTTATTGTGTGCGTGCCATTCACAAGAAAATGCATCTACGTTTTTAGCCTGTGTGGTAACCAAGTTTGCATATGGTTTAACGTGACTCCATGATGTGTTGGGAACCTTTTAAGGGCTAGTATATTACTAACATTTCAAGTCTTTTAAAACAGACTTAAATACTACTCTGATCACGAGTAAAGTATGTACAAGGGATTATACCGGCAATAACTACTTTTACTATGAGCTCAGCTTAGGACAACAATACATCAATCAAACTTTGTACATAAAAAAGCACTTAGGGAGAATAGCAACCTGTACTAATGTGCAGTGGTTAAATTCAAAATACTGTTAATTTTTAGCAGCGGAATAGCAGATATGGAACAACAGTTTGTGGAAGTGATAACTTCTTCATACGGATGTTAAGTCATTAACAAGACATAACGTGCAACATAAAACACAGTTGCAATAACTTACCAGAAACACAACATCAAGAATATCCAAAACATTGTGAGTGTAACATCTAAACACTGCAATAACGACAGAAAGAGAGAGACAGAAAGAAAGGGAGAGAGAGAGAGAGCGAAAGAGACAAAATACAAATTGACAGAAGAGGCCCCTGTATCACACTCGGAGATAAGAGTTCCCTCTGTGCCACACCCAGTGGTTCAAGCGACAAAAGATCCTCACTTTTCCTAGTTTGGCATACGCCAAATGCTGGGACTAAGGAGCAGATGTAATCTCTTACCCACTGACGGTGGCTTCAGGATGGACCTCCGCCCTGCGTATTCAGCAGAACTTCTAATCAATTGCGGCATCTGCTCACCAATCTTGTTGTGCAGATGTGAATCAGTAAGGGCGGGGTCCTTTTCCTTCGGCTGTAATCGGGCTCGAAGAACCAATTTCTCCTGGCTGGCTCGCCAAAATGTTGCCTTGAATATGAATTTACCTTTGAAAAAATTAAGGACAAGTGGCATTTGGCAAAAGACGAACAGTTATTTCATTAAATGCAGTGGGCGGGAGATCAGGCAACAGAGTTGGGGTCTGAAGACTGTCTTAAAGCACATTGGTTTAGTTTGTCATTTTATACATTACATGAAGCATCATAAACTGTTCATGCTTTCCTTCAGTGTCAGAAAATTTGGACCTAGTCATGTGGCCATAAATTGAGGTGTCTGATAAGAAGCGCAGGTGGGCCTTGACCTTGCATGGACACAATGCAGGGCTCGTGGGTACGTGTCCAGATGTCCGACATGGGGAGCACTTGATAACTGAGTGTAATGTGCATGCTGTGTTCTGATTGGCTTGGTGTTTCTAACTCAGCGTGGCTTCTGACTTTATGGAATTTTGGGAACGCATGCCCCTCCGGCAAAACATTATTTCTTTTAGCCAATTTCCTGGGACCTTTGTGGTATTGCTGCCTATCTTTCAACTCGATCTGGGTTTTCCTGTTTGTGCGATTGTCTAAGGGTTACGTGTCCCCCCCACCTGTGATCTGTCAATCAGTTGCCTCAGGCCTAGGTTGCAGGGCCTGCCTAACCACATATTTCTGAAGGGGAGGTCATATCGGGTGAATTCAACATCGGAGATAGGAGTTCATTTTTATACATGGATATACATGGTGTACATCGACATCGTATTTTCCAGTATCAACAATTGCACACATGTGCAATTGGTGCCCCCTGCCGCAACATCCCACTTGAACAGAAACCGCAAGCACACATACTCCATCAATGTCCAGGCCATAGTGGACCATCAGGGAATGTTCATCAATGTGCTTGCAAAATATCTTGGGGGTACACATGATGCCTTCATCTTCCACTACAGTATCATCAATGAACGGTTTAAGAACAGCATTTATGGAAATGGCCTACTCATTGGTACGGAAACCACAAATATACTTAATACCAACTAAGAAGTTGCAATGTATAACATAATTGCCATTGTTGTGTTTGTGTATGGATCTTGTGTAATATATACATAGTGGAAATAACTGACTCCAGCATATAGACAGTTATGTCCCATTGTGTCATTCCCTCACTAATCTTGCAATGGAAGTAGGGAAAATCAACTATGAGAAGTATTGTGTCAACTCACACACTGTGAGTGGACAGAATCACTTTTTTTGCACTGGTTACCAAATCAATACAATTATCACGTGGTTCACAAGTGAAGTCAATATGAGTAGAAAGGGTACATATTAGCTAAGTGTGAGATGCATGTATGTGCAGTGGTGTATCTCGGCTTGGTGATTTGTGAAAGTTAACATATCTCGCACTTGTGAATAATGTTTTAGCCGAATAAAGAAATCGAAATTGAAAGTTCTACTAAAATAATGGGTGTTGAACAAATCATGTGTACCTAAGTAAATGTGTCACACATGGCAGTAAACTTGTATATTGACCAAAGTATAAAGAAAAATAATGGAAGAAGTTGTAATTTCATTTATGTCATGCACTGTAAGTGTAGCTTCACTTCATGTGCAAATGTCACATATAGGTTACATATGTGATACCAATAGTACAAAGTGCAAAGTCAGCCATTCTTACAGTCTAGGTCCAAATATACACATAGGTATCAACCCACATTGACACACTTTATCAATGTGATAGATGACTAGGTTTGTGCCTAAAGCTGCCTACATTTCCTGCATCACTGTCCATCAATGTAAAACTTACACAGTCAATCAATATGCTTGCAAACATGTCCACACCAATAAATGACATACAATTTAAAGCAACCAGGGCAATGTATCACAGTGTTTTCAGGATCCCAAATTCAACACTCTCCTGCCACATCAATGATGTCATAATCAAGGCATATAAGTACGGAATCACCTACAAGTCAAATGCACATACATGTGAATTCTGAAAGTGTTGTGTAGAGGTCTGTAGTAGAAAGTTAGCTTTACCTACATCAGTATGTCCCATATAAAACTGGCCTTCCTTGCCATACCTATGTGTCGATCTAAGTTCAGCAAGACACCATGCCAAACATAAAGTATTAGCTGTTCTTTGTCCAAAAAATATGTAACGATCCAAGTCCCATGATTGAAATTCACTACATCTACTTACTGAATAGCCATGCTAAATTAAGTGAGCAAATCAAAGGCTGTGCTAATGCCATGTAGGTATCATTGGTGTCAAGAAGACAAATGTATGTGTCAGAGTCAAACATGTTGGCACTGTCACAAACTACATAGGGCTGAATATATACCAGTGAATTTTATCATAAGTTCATAACTTTGCACATATAGTGAGTGCAAATACCATACAGCTGTTAAGAATATTTCAAAATGCTTATCATTATAATCTACTGCCTAAACACGCCAGTCAGCACGTAGAAGTTTCCTATGTCTGAGGACATGGAAAGATTGTGCTATTACATATAGAACTTGAAAACACATGGGTAAACCAATGCTCAACAGTATCTAACACATATTGGTCAAAAGTCTAAGAAATGTGTATGAGTATTACAGCATGCATAACACCCATGGACAGTTATGTCTAAGTAACAGTGTACAAATTCATTTACTGTTGCATGGTTGTATTTTTCAGAGGACCAAGGATTCGAGTTGCAGCCATGGGTCATGACCCCATTCACCAGTCCTCATCCGCAGGTCACAAAAAAGATTCAACGCAGCACTCACCAACACAAGGAACATTGTTGAGAAGAGTTCTGAGGTTCTGAAGTCCAGGTTTCGATGCCTGGATATGTCAGGTGGAAGACTGTTGTACTCACTCCCTATGGTGTGTAAAATAATTCTCGTATGTGCAATATTGCACAATACCTGTTTAAATACAAAGGTCCTGTGGGACTTTGAGCCACTAAATCACGATGAAATGGAAGAGGATGAAGACAATGATGGAGATTTCCAGCACACAGTGGCAGGTCGGCGGAGACGGGTCCAACTTGTGGGAAATTTATTTTCTTAATCATTATCACCTAATGGTAATACTGACAGAAATCTGCCAAAATATCAAGCAATTTATTTTATTTTGGAACACATTCATTGTGTTGTTTATGTGTGCATGTCAATGTAAAAATCTAGTCACTCACATCTTCTCAACTAGATGTAGGCCTCAATCTGTATGAATCATGCTGTCTGAGCTATTGGTCAACATGGGGCCATACCTCCAAATAATAAGAACTCAACGCAGCAAGCCAATGTGATTCATTGTACTGCATGAAAGGGACAGGGCAGGATTGCCACATATCTACATAATAATGGGCCATTCCTTTCCTCACACACTTAAGCAGTGCAGTGCAGCACAGAAGCAGTCTTGCTGTGTTCTAAAGCAGCAAAGTGTGTTTCATATGATATTCAGTGAATGATGAAACACAGTTCTCCCAAACAGTGAGTATCTGAGGCAAACTCTTCTTTGTAGTGTGTCACACATATGGACTAACATGCAGAATGCCAGCACTTTGCAGGACAAATGTTTCAGCATATACTATCACAGATAATGAGTGACAGTTGTCATGGACAAAGGCCTAGTCTCAGGTGTATATGTTAAAATGTCATTTGTAAAGAAGGCATTCGTGCACGTGTGGGCATCCACAAAGCGCTACATATTTGATACCTTACCTCGGCAGATTGCTGTAAATACCACATCTAGCCACAGTTGACAAAATACACATTTAACATGCTTTGCACAGCAATGAAGGAGGCTCAAAGACCTGTAACAAAATACAATAAACTGATGAAGTTGCAATATGTGGCATTAACCAGAAAAGTAAGACCAGGGAGATGTTTGCCATCCATCACATCACCTCAGGAATACAGAGATGGTAAATGTGTGAAGCGTTCATGTCAAATGTGAAGCACAAATGTATGTGCCCTGCCAGACTTTTGGCTGACGTGGCAGAGACTGTTAACCCGGAAGTTAACAGACTCGTTAACATGTCCCTGCAGGAGGCTTATGTTCCGGCAGCCTGGAAGCAGGCCAAAATTCTACCTCTATTAAAAAAGCCATCACTTGACCCTCTAAGCCCAGGAAGCTATCATCCCATCTCCCTTTTGCCCAGCGTGGCAAAAGTATGTGAAAAAGTAGTCACTAAACAGCTGACTGAGTTCATTGAAAGCGGGGGCCTACTACATCCAGCCGAGTCGGGGTTTAGGGCCTCGTATAGCACAGAGGCGGCGTTAGTGTAAGTTTCCGAGGCCATCCGAGACTGTTTGGATGCTGGCGGGAGGGCAGCCTTGATTTTGCTTGACCTCTCGGCGGCATTCAACACTTTCCCTGATTCGCTGCTGCTTACCCGACTCGCCGAGATTGGGATGTCTGGCACTGCCTGGGGCTGGCTCAAATCCTTCTTGGAGTATAGGATGTAACAGGTTTGGCTCCCCCCCTCATCATCTTCACCACAGAGGGTGTCAACGGGGGTCCCACAGGGGTCCTCCCTGAGCCCCCTCCTTTTTAACATTCATGTCACTCCCTTGGTCCAATTGGCGGAGGATTTGGGGGCCAAAATCATTGCCTATGCTGACGACACCCAGCTTCTGTTCGCATGGGGGAAAAATGAGTGCTCCACCTCCTCCGTTAAAAACTGTTTGACCAAGGTCTTTCAGTGGCTGACCTCTGCATAACTAAAATGTAATGAGGAGAAATCCAATATCCTCCTGTATGGAAAATTTCCATCTCTGTTTAGAGATACACTCTGGCCGTCCGACTTCGCTATGCCAGCCTCAACAGGGCAACCCGCCAAGAATCTTGGGGTCTGGTTTGAGGAGAACCTCACGTTTGCGACCCAGATCAAGAAGTTAGCTGGGAAGTGTTTCGGGCTACTTAGAAGCCTTCGGAAATTCCTTCCACTTCTTCCCAGGGCCGCTAAAAAAACGGTCACCCGAGCCCTGATTTTATCCCAGTTGGATTACGCCAATGCCCTGCATGTGGGCATCCCGGGATATCTGCTTAACAAACTGCAGGTTGTGCAGAATGCGGCAGCCAGGCTTCTTCTCAACGTCCCCGCCAGAAGTAGCGTGAGACAACATCTGCGCACCCTTCACTGGCTGCCCGTAGCCGAACGGGTTAAATTCAAGTCCTTAGTTATAGCTCACCACGCTCTTCATGCCTCAGGCCCTATTTACCTACAAAAGTGCTTCTCTTTCTATACGCCTGCGAGACATCTGCGCTCTACCACACAACTCTTGGCCCATGTTCCACGCTTCCGGCTGCAAAGGTTGGGTGGCAGTTCCCTTGCTTTGAAAGCCGCCTTAGCCTGGAACTCGCTGCTGTTCGCTCTACGGAGCATTCAGGACCCTAGTCTGTTTAAAAAAACCTGAAAACATTTCCATTTGTTTAATTTGATCCCCGCATTCCTCAAGGCTCGCGCTGGGACACTCCTCGGAGTATCCGTGTGCGCTACAAATATAAATAACATAACATAACGTATGTCACATACACAATCTCATTGTACATGCTGCTATGGAGGTGTTGGGTATGACATTATCCCTGCATGGTAAGAGTAGTGTAACCCTGCCCTTACTGTATATCTGCATGAGTCACCAACTCTTGTATATACCCCAAGGGGAACAGGGAATGCACATGTGTGCCATGTTATAAACCTGTGTCATGGACTGCAATTTGCTTGGACCAGAAGGCCCACACAAACACCTGCCCTTTCAGTAATTGGAAGCTACTGCCTATGCCAGGAGTAAGGCAGAGCTGAAATTCAGGTGGCAGCATGCTGTGTAGTGAACAGTTGCAGTGTAAATTACCATTCAACACTGGTTCAATGCATTCTGGTCTACTGGCTCACACACCTCTTCAAACGTTATGTTGCTGTTTGTTACACTCACCCCCACCCAGCATCAGGTTGATCAGGAAATGTGAGCATGATAAAACCATGTTCAGAATGCCTGTGCCTGTGCAAGGCATACACCACACAGAAGGTTGATATGTGGAACAATGTGCATAAGGGTAAAGTGTGTGTGCTGGTAGTTTGTGTTCTGTGTAACACACTCTAGTACAGTTCAAGGGTAGAGTATAACTAAAAAGCTGGGTAGAATTACAGATTTTGTCATGCAGTGCAGCAAGTCACCTTGCCGAGCTGCACTGCATGAGAGGGACTGGCCAGTAATGTCCTGTATTTAAAATAATGCATGGCATTCCTGCTTTTTTCCCTGCGCTAGTGCCGTTTTGGCTGACTAGCGCCAACACAGGCACCCTTGCACCATGGTGGAAGGGTGCTTGTTTTGCATACAGGATTGTTTTTGTGCATGAGGAGACACCTTCCAGCAAAAAGCAAATCCTGAGAGGCATATTCCTCTATCTATGTGTGCTGCAGAATGCAGCACACATTGAAAGTGGAAGTAACAAAGATGACTTAAGATATCACTCCTTGTTACTCCTCTCCTGTGAAGGTGTATTTTTCTGGCTCGTTCCCCGGTTTACCTGGTCTGGAAATGCATCTAAAACCATGGGAACTGCAATGCAATGGCCATGGAACGCCTCCCCTGCACAGAGTAAGCCAATGAATCCATTAGTGATGCATTGCTTCACTCGAGATGCATGAAGCTACTCAGGGTTATGCAAGGTGGCCTTGCATGGCTTCACAAATATCATATTTGAGTTGACTTAAGCATGTACCATGCTGTGTGGTGCAAGCGCCACGCAACTGGGGCCATACATTTACCCCTGAGGGCAGAAGTGACTGTGCCACTATATTACATGGAGGACCTTGGCTACCTTTGTGCGTAAGACATGGCTGCCTGGTCAAAACATGAGGATTATTGGAATTGTGCCAGATGGAGCTTGACAGTCCAGCAAACCTACCAGTTGGGAGTGACATACCCTGGAGTATGGGGGAGCCAGCCTATCTAAGTAATTCCTTAAGTGTGTGTTGCATCCGTGACACTTCACAAGGAAGGGGTCGCAACACATCATATTAAGAGAGCGATTGGACTGATTAGGGAATGAAAAAGAGTGGGACATGGGCCCCAGCATCAATCTTTACATGCGCATCTGACTGTAGGAGTTGTGTACCCTGGTAACGCATGTGAAAATTGATGTGTGAGCATTCCAATCTTGATTCCTGCCTTGCTGTGCCACCATGCTGCCTGCTGGTCCCCTGGCAGGGTAATAAGGACTGCACACGCACCCCTTGAACCCAGACTGACTCCAAGGACAATATGTGTGGCCTCCACTCATTAAATCTCAGGGACATGAAAGACTTCCAAATACCCTATTGCAGCACCTGGACACTGCCATCTGTCACTCTGACCTGCAAATTGGTTCCACCCCAGTCCTGAACCAATGGAAGTGGACCTAAAGTGTTTGGACCAGCAGAAGCCATGTTTCTACTGTATAGATCCCATGCATCGGCCCTGTTGCACATGTTAGAACCCACTGATTGCCCCTGTTTCTTGGGTCTGAATTTGTGCATCACACCAGTTGTGCGGATCTGAAACCCCTCATTGCACCAGTTGCGCTGGTCGGAACCCGTGCTTCACCGCCATTGTGTGGAACTGACTGTACTGCAGAAGTGCCATCACGCAATGTCCATTTACGTAGCAATGCGAAAAATGAACACAAATGTCAGAAAACTACTAGCCAGACCCATTAAATGATGCAATAGATGTGGCAGGCTGCATACCAAGAAGTGTGAAAGTTAATTTCCCCTTTCTCTTACAGTCTGTTAATTGCTGGTTGTTGGTGGTGATTGGAGAGTGTCTGGTGGTTTTGAGCAAATTTTGATCTACTCAGTGTCTGGTTTGTCCCTGTCTTGTGTCAATTGTGTACCTTTTGTGTCTTTTGGTGGTATATTGTATTTGTCATTGTATTGAGGAGTGTTTGTCTATTTAGGGGTTTTATATATTAGGGGTAGGCACTAGTTTAAGGGGTGTTTGTTTGGGATATAGTAGTCCAGGGAGGGATGGGGTCATGTTGGAAAAAGGGTAGGGGTAAGAATGTTGATGAGGGAGAGGTTGTGAGCCTTAAATGACTAATAATGCACTACCTGCCCCACATGGTGCCTCAGGGGGCAGGGTCAGCCAGTGCTACCCTCCCAAGGACAGGGAGGATCGGTGGGAGCGTGTGCATTGGCACATGTGCCACATTTTTGGAAAAGGGGATCGCACTGTCTCCCAGCTTAAACATTGGTGAGCTGACGTAGTGGCACATGAGGCTGATCTGGTGGACCTGCTGGTCCTGGAGATTGTTAGCCGCGTAGGTACGAATGTAAGTACCATCTGCGTGTCGTAATGTTGTTATTGCAGTCATGAAAAACCTAAACATTAAAGAGGCATATTCTTCAATGTTGTAGTTTGAAATTGCACTATGCAACTTGCTTCATGAGCATTGCAATAAATAAAGTGCAATTATTGAAGCTACACATGGGCAATTTGTGTTGCTCAGAGGGGCTGCATAAAACCAGTGTGGTGCAGCACAGGGCCGAAAGCTGCATTGCTATATTCTGCCCGATGGGGCTGTTCTATGGGTTGTGGGTGGTTGTTCACATTGAACACACATGGAATTAGAAGTATTCCCTTATTTAAAATACATGATTGACCAGGGAATGCTACAAAAATGTCTGACCACCACAGGTGATGGATAAAGAGGAAATACATATTCAATCTACATTTATGCTAAACTTTGTATATGTGCTGCATTGTGCAGCACACATAGAGAAATTAAAATGACTCAAGCAAATGTTATTGTGCAGGAAGGGGGCCGTTACAGGACAAACAATACAAATCTGCTTACAGGGCTTGCACACTTGCACCATGTTGCAAGATAGCCTGCATTGCCGCTAGTCAGCACTCAATGCACCAGAGCCAAGAAAAGTCTGATATGGTCCTTGCAATGTTGCATACTGTGTATACCTATCCTTTCCCATCACAGCGCTACTTTAGTCTGCCTAGGGCCAATGGTTTCACCAATGTGTCAAGGTGCAAGGGGGCCTGAGATGGTGCTGAGCAGCAGTACTGAAACATCACATGCCTGAGGCATGCTTCAGGCATGTGATGTTAGCTACCTGTGACCTTCAACATCTAGATAGCTCTGCCCTGCAAGGTGGCTAGCTGCATCCCATATTCATGCAATGTGTATCAACAGTGTTGAATATTTTACAACACTGGGATGTCTTAGTATTTATAGTGGAATTTGGACCATGTGTAGCTACACTTTTTACAATGCAATGTTCAAATCTTTCTCTTGTATGTGGACAGTTGACTCCTTCCAGGATCCCAATGCGACCAGTAAGAGTAAAGAGTACATGATTGTATCTCTGTGACATCTATGTGTGATCCATGTGAGTTGTAACATTGTGATGTGTATAGGAAGTATTACCAACTACCTGCAACCAAATAGCAGTCAGTGTGCCAACACAACAGAACTTGGCCACAGATGCATTTAGAATTATCAAGGAGGCATGTTATTGTGAATGTAGGGGCAACTTAAGGAGGCCCACATGATACATGCATTTTCCATCTGTGGTGACATTTGCATATCTATAGTCTTGATGAATTTGGCACATAAACCATCATCTGGTGCAAAATCTGCAGATGTTCAACACAATTAAAAATTTGGTCGTACCATAAATGTAACAAATCATGTTTCAACAGATGCAGCAGTGAAATGGAATGACCGTCGCTAAGCTTGACTGGGCACATTTCTGATATATACATATATATATATATATATATATATATATATATATATATATATATTATCTACTGGCGGTCGCCAGTAGATAGTTATAGTTAGGAACTATTTTCCATAGGAAATCCGCAACATTCTATTTGAAATAACGTTGGCGCCGGTTGACGAATCTTCGCGAAATTTTCCAACTTGTTGGGGCGCTCTGGTCCGCTCCTATCCTGAAAGTCTCGGGGTGATTTGTCAAGCGGGGGCCGAGAAAAAAGGGGGGTCCCAAAACGCGTTTTCCCCATGCAATTTTCCATAGGAACCTTTAGTCGCAGCTACAGCCCGAACTGCTGAACGGAATTACACCAAATTTGGCAAATAGGTAGCCCTTGGTTCAGTGTTGTGCCTTTTGCTTAAATGGTGTAAATCCGTTCAGTAGTTCCTGAGAAAATCAAAAGTAAAGTCACATATATATCTATGGCCGAGTAGGGTCCGCGTACCCTCCCGATCACGAGCTGCTTGCTAATTGGCTGTCAAGTGGCTGTCAACACTCCAAATCAGGAAGTGTTGGCAGCCATTTTATGCCTCGGTAGAACCGAGGCACAGAAACAAGTGCGCAAAACGCACAAAGGGGGCAGGGTAGAAACACCCTGACCCCCTAGGTCTGCTCAGGGGTTCCCACAAGGACCCCCTGGGCAGAAAACAGCATTTTTTTTTTTTTAAATCGGCGGGATGCGCTTAGGGTGCGCGGATCCCGCCGATAAAAAAAAAAATCGAAGCGCGGTCTCCCGCTTCGATGCTATTTTGCCCACGGGTGGCCCAAGTCCCGGGGGCATGCGTGGGTGGGTTTATATTTTATGTGGGGGGCCTCTATGGCCCCCAAAGCCCCGGGAACCGCCACCCCCCGGGGCTTTAAATAAAAAATGGTGCGGAAGGGCTCTCCGCCCTCCCGCAGCCCCGGGGACCGCCACCTCCCCGGGGCTTCTTTTATTTCTTAATTACCTGTGTGGGGGGCTCCAGCCCCCCCACACACCCCAGGGACCGCCACCTCCCCGGGGCACTTAGAAAACAAATATGGGGGTCCGTTTCAGACCCCCGAAGCCCCAGGGACCACCACCTCCCCGGGGCTGTGCAATTGAAGGGCGGGGGGCCGCGCGGCCCCCCTCCTGGAGCCTGTGGTGGCCCTGGGGACCGCCACCCCCCAGGGCCGGCTCCTGCAGTGTCCCGGGGTGCCTATCCCCGGGACACTGTAGTTTGCTATGACAGGACGGGAGCCTCGCGGCTCCCGTCCTGTCATAGCAAACTGCTTTGGTTTTGGAACAGAGAGCAGGAAACCTGCTCTCTCTTCCAAAAACCAAAGCACATTGCTTTCCACACGGGGAGCTGCATGTTAGCAGCTCCCCATGTGGAAAAGCAATGCCGGCTCCCGCAGGAGGCGGGGAGCCGGCATGGTCCGTGGGGGAGTTGGGGTCCCCCCACGGACCCCAAAGGATAGGGCCAGCCCCGGGGGATGGGATCCCCGGGGCCTAAGGAGGCCTGAGGAGGGGGGCAACGCAGCCCCCCTCCATGAAAATAAAATTTTTAAAAAAGGTGGCAATGACCCGGGGGATGGGGTCCCCGGGCCAAAATTGGCCACGGGAGGGGGGCCCACGCGGTCCCCTTCCCGTTACTTTAAAAAAAAAAAAAAAAAGGGGGTCAGGCCCTGGGGTATGGGGTCCCCAGGACCCAAAATAATTAAAAAGAAGGGGGGCCACACAGCCCCCTTTTTAAAAAAAATCCCCAACAAATAAATCCGGCATCGCGCCGGAGGCCAGCCCCCTCCTTGGCAGCACTCTGCAAACTCGCCCCCTGGTGCGTTTGCAAAGGGGGAACGAATTCCCCTTGAATACTGGGGGTCCCTGGGGGCCAACTAGCCCACCAGGAACCTCCAGTATGCACCAGGGGGCTGCGTTGCAGAGAGGTGTTATGAGGCCACGCCTCTTTTTACACCTCTCTGCAACTAAATCAGCCGAACTACGAATTCCGATTTACTCACCTGTTATCAGGAGAGAACCCAGTGCTGCATCTTTTAGCCCAGCACTGACCCTGAAAAGTAATTATTACCGTACTTACCAGTAACTTGTATTTCCTTCCATAGGAATCCATTGTCTGGTTTTCAGCAGAAAAGTTTCAAAGTGTCGATTTTCACAAACTACAAATATTCCTTAAAAATTGCCTGTATGACTTAAACGCATTCTTTCAACTGTTTACAGGAGATGCACCAGTGCTGGATCCAGGATCCACCACTGAGTAAGAAAAAGTAACGATAACACGACTTACCTGCTAAGTGAATTTCCTCCCATAGGATAACATTGGTGATTCTATGTGAAAAAGTTTCTAAGTGTCAACTTTTAAAATACAATAATATTCCTTAAAAATCACTACTGTAACCAAAACGCTTTTACTCAACTGTTTACAGGAGATGTCCCAGGACTGAATCTAGGATCCAGTCCTGTGGTTAGAAAAGTAATCCATAAAGTAACTAATTGCATTTAACTAGAAATTCACATTGAGCTCAATGTTGCATTGTGTTTGAAATTGTGTTGCCCATTGCAACAACTGTAACTACTGTACTTAAAAGTCTATTGCCTATTTGCAAAGTATTTAAACTAAAGTAATTCATTCTGAGAAAGTATATTTTGTAATGTAATGAATAATGTAATTACAATGTAATTTAAAAAATAAAATATCTAAAAATAAATAGTTTAAAAAAATGTAGTAAATCAGTATCAAAAAAATAAATATAACAATTAATACATTTAAAAATTGTCATTTACAAAACCTTTGAAATTCACTGAAAAAACCATAGGTTTCAGATATGTTATAGTTAGGAATTAGCATTTAAAAAACCTTTGAAATTCACTGAAAAAACCATAGGTTTTAGGGACAGTTATAGTTAGAAATTAGCATTTAAAAAACCTTTGAAATTCACTGAAAAAACCATAGGTTTCAGACATGTTATAGTTAGAAATTAACATTTAAAAAACCTTTGAAATTCACTGAAAAAACCATAGGTTTTAGGGAAAGTTATAGTTAGTTGGACATTGCACTCGTACAAAACCCGTGAAATTCCCCCGTTATAGTTAGTTCAGCTAACTATAACTCGCGCCCCCGCAATGCACTGCTGATGACGTCACATATTACATCACTCATGACATGGTCAGTGACATCACTGATGATATCACTGATGACATCTCAAATGACATCACTGATGACATCATCCATGTGAGAATTTAATGCATCGTCTCACACCCTAATATAACTTTTGATACACCCACTCTAAATTACAGACTGCCATTCTCAAAACCATACACACTCCAATACCAATAACTACATACCCACTCACTGATTCTTAGGTCTACACACACACATCTACTCACTCACCCGTACAGTCACTCATAATTACAGTCACTCAGTACAGGACTATCATATGCACTCTTACACCTATATAAACACTCACACACCGCCACTCATCCATAGAGGTACTCATACACCTAGTCAGTCATGCAAATAATTAATCACACTCCCATTTACTCACCTATACAGTTATACACACCAGCTCACTTACTCATACAAATACTAGCACATTCTTACGCTGCTATGCAATCACTGATGCAAGCACACACTCATCCATATAGCCACTCTCACAATCACACACTCTCACTTATAGCCATTTATATACTCCAACACACATATATACTGCCTTTCACATATGTAGTTACTCACACATGTACCACTGAGATATACATTCAATCACTAACACACCAATACACACACTCACCCACCCATACAGTCCATCACAGATGCACTCTTCAAATCATGCACCCAGTGAATCACCCACTCACACATCTATGTACAGAGTCACACACCCCACCCACACAAACACTCAGCCACCCATACAGATACTCAAAGAACCAATCAATAACCCATATAAACACTCATGTAGCTATTCGCAAATCCATGCATCCACTTACACACCAACAGACAGACGGATACAGACATTCACACAGTTTAGTCAGTAACCCATGCATTCAGTAAGATACGTTTAATCACTCACTGGTAGAGTCAGTCACGCACCTACTCAATCATCCATTGAGACACTTATACACCCACTCATTCTTCAATACACCTTTGCCTATATATATTAAACATATTTAAACTTTACAGAAACACACAGTCACTGCATGATGTCATCAGTGATGTCATCAGTGATGTCACTGACCATGTCATGAGTGATGTAATATGTGACGTTATCAGCAGTGCATTGCGGGGGCGCGAGTTATAGTTAGCTGAACTAACTATAACGGGGGAATTTCACGGGTTTTGTACGAGTGCAATGTCCAACTAACTATAACTTTCCCTAAAATCTATGGTTTTTTCAGTGAATATATATATATATATAAAACAGAACACCTCCCATTCCCAATGGGCAGAGAGCACGCACACTTTATTTCATCCGGCCTTCCTCAGCCCGGGAACCCAAGAGAGACGCGTTTCGGCTGACACAGCAGCCTTTATCAATCTAGTTTGGCGCCATTTTTAAAACCATCTTATATACTGACAAAATCATGAACATGAAAAAGATATGTGAATCATAAACATAAAAAAAATTACAACTCATAATGAAGAACAGCTTATGTACCGCCCTATATGAAATGTGCAAATGGAATACAATTATGGTGTTGAAAATTGCGAATCACAGCAATAGTAATAATGGACTAACTACACTTTCACACTCAAAATGTGTTTATGTGCTAATGCACTAAGTGATAAGTTCAATGATTTGGAGCTAGCCCACAATATATGAATATTGAGCGCTTAATTGTAGACCATAAACTAGAATGTATACAACCAAGTAATGTCAGGATTTAAAAAGAACAGCATGCGCAGACATATAATGTTCGCGCATTTAAACGTGCCGTATATATTTGAACTTGAAAGTGAACTGCTGTAGGAGGAGACGCATGTTGACTGCTCGGCATACAACATACGAAATGCGAAGTGCATTTTATGAACTATGGCTTAATCTATCAACACCTGCAAAATTATGACAATTCATATGTTGACAGGTGTTGATAGATGAAGCCGTAGTTCATAAAGTGCACTTCGCATTTCGTATGTTGTATGCCGAGCAGTCAACGTGCGTATCCTCTTACAGCAGTTCACTTTCAAGTTAAAATATATACGGCTCGTTTAAATGCGCGAACATTATAGGTCGGCGCATGCTGTTCTTTTTAAATCCTGACATCAGCCGACTTTTGGAAACATCATGTACATTTGTAAGTTTATGTAATATGTTTTTATTTTTACTCCCTAGATAACATGACAACGGACATGGCCAGAACATATGAGGTCAGACGTGACCGAAACAGGCAAATCCATAAGATTGCAATGGCCTACAGGAGGACGACTGCCATCTACCAGCAAGCAATGGCCAGTGGGACCTGAAGGAATGGTAGCAGTTCCCAGACCAACCCAAACAGGATCAGAGGGCACCAGACAGAAGCACCCAGGCCAGGGCAGGATCCTCAGGTGAGTCTAACGCACCACATACAAACAAAGGCCACAGCGGGACCCTCAAAAGTACAGCACCAGCCAAGGTTGCCCAGCTGAGCAGGAACAACTACATCATCATACCATTATCAGATGGTGCGACAGATAAGAAGGCTGAACCACAGGATGGCTGGAATTGCAATGGAGGAAGCCAGCATAAGAGAAATCTTACTGTCTATACAGGGGGCCGTGGAGCAGATTTCGGGGCAAATTTGAGACTCTCTCCCTCTTCCCAATGTCTTTCCTAGTTTTATTTGTATTAGGATTAGTTTTAGTTAGTTAGCATAGTGCTACTTAGGGTTTAGTATTGGTACAGAGTAGTTAAGTGTTAGTTGATAAATATTTTAGCGGGTAGTAATTTTTAAGTTTGTTTTTATAATGTTAGGTTTTTAAGTGGGTGAGGGTTCATGTTTAGTATCTTTAAAAATAAATAAAAAATATATAAAAACCAAAAATACCCCAAAAATATATATTTGTTTAGGATTACATAAATAGGTAGTATATGTTTAGGATGTTGTTTATATTTGCATTATGCCCAGCTATGTGTATTAAGGGGGTGAGGGGGCTGATGTTTAATCTGTCACGTGTATATAGTGCTTAAGGTAGAATAAGATAAGTTAAGATGGGGTAGACTACTTTTAAGGTTAGTTAGTGTAGGCTAGGTAGGTGTAGGTAGTGTTAATACTTTTTTATATATTAAAAGTTTTACTATTTTCACTAGTTCATTATCATTTCATATAAAAGATGTGTTACCATTGTGAAAGTTGAGTTGAGTACATGATGTAGCAATTGACCTGCGGTCTATGAAAGTATATGTAGATTTGTCAGAGGACTATAGACAACTGCTAGTCTACCACACATTTGAGTAATATATGGACCCTTTTCCATACTTTGGACACTGTAAGTGAGGCTCATTTGGTGAGTTTACACACAGCACAACACAGGTAGTCTCCTACTGTTGCACCATGTGTGAAAGTGATAGGGCAGATTTAGTTAGGATAGTTTTTCAACAACAGATTGCTGCTCCCTGGCTGCACTTGAACACACACTGGCGCCTTGCACCACCGCACACACCCTTGCACCATTGTGCAAGGGGGTTATTGTTTCTGACAGCTTAATAGTTGTGAATGGATTCACATCTGCCTGGAGAATGTCCATCATCATTACCATTGACTACTTGGCTAAGTATGGCACAACATGCAGCTCATTGTGGTCAACTACTTTCAAAGTTTCATGCCCATATATCTCCCCTTTGCTCTTCTCCTAGGAAGGTGTTGCCTAATTTTTGGTTCCGTGGTCTGGCACTTATAGAAAAAATGTATGTACAATCTACAATAGATCTGATGTTTGGTTGCACTCACACTCAGCACACTTTAGGCCTCTCAGGTGCAGAAGAACACATTTTCCCTACTTATCCCAGTGTAGCATTGTTGACCATTTATCAGTTAACACTGGTCCCCGACATGGAGCCCTTGCATTTCTTGATTACAGACATTCAAGGTATTGGATTGGCCTTGTGCATCCTTGTGTGACACAGGTATGATGCTAATTCATGAGGAGTAAGGACATCAGTATCTGCCTATTCTTGGTACAACCAAGCAGATTTATGTACTGTAGAATCTCTTCGGTGTGAGCAGTGAGGTTATCATTTTAGGATGATGAAGTTGCCATGTTCACGTAGTGACATATATGTGGATGAGTGCGACCGTGTTATGTGCTCACATGCCTTACACATCGCATTTATAGGTAGTAAGTATTTGTGTGATTCGAAGCAGATTCTCACTGTGTGTCAGTAAAGTGACAGAAGCTTGTTGTGACAAACTGGCATTCCATTGGGAGACAACACATTGTTCATTATCCCATTGCAGTGGCTGTACTTGGTGTAGGTGCATATCCAAAGACAGCATGTGCATTTGATGTTAGCCCACTCTTTTTGAGTTTCAAACAAGTGGGTTCGGATTTTACACTTACACCATGGTATATGTAGTCCTTTCAGCCAAACAAAATACAATACTCATTATGGATTTCCATAAATCAGTATTAATGAGCACATGTTAGTCAAGATTGAAAGTCCCTCACAATGTTTATTGTGAGTCTATTTGCATATTTTTGGGCAACAGTTTTTGGAAGCTAATGATGAACAGACTGAGTCCATTTAGGAGACATGCCATACAATATGTGGAGGTGAGGAGTGTTTCAGTGAGGAGTACAAATTGCAATTGGGGAAGGTAGGCTTGTTGAAAAGTCCACAAGTGGATAAGATGAACAGGTGCACAAACTAAAAGTACAGTACTACATGACAAAGGAGGTGTCATGATCTTAAACAAAGGACCACTAGGAAGCTGGCCAGGAGGCACTGACACATTTTATCTGCCAGTTTGACGATGGAAACTGATGAAAGTCCATATCTTCTTCCTCTAATGTGTGTTCTGCTTCCCCCGCAGGTGCTGGTGGTTGTGTGGACGGAATCCGAGGGACACAAACATTGGAAGCAGAAGATGTGCTGCCCCTGACCCCACCAGCAATTATCAGTGCCAGAATAGCAGCTTGGAAATCCCTGACAAGGGTCTGGTGGCTTGCCAACAAAGCAATGACATCGTGATTGAGGGCACCAAGTGCTGTCAGGTAGGAGTCCAACTTGCACGCCAGGACTTCCATGATGTTACGGATGCACCCCAGCTGCATGGCAATTTCACTGGTGTCCGATGTAGAGGACTATTGTTGGGCCCTCTGCCACATGACGCCAGCGATGTCAGCTAGTTTTGCACGATTTCCACTTTTCAGTAGGAACTGTTCGTTTGTTGGACAACATTAATGTTGAGATGGTGCAAGACTGATTCCATGCACCTCCTCAGGATATGTTGACATATAGATCTGCTAGCTCACATTGCCACTACAAGTACCCTTAAACCTAGTAAGGTAACAAATGGTTTGGGCAACCTCCAAACATGACAACTCTGACCTCCAAGGAATTGTGGTAATAGATCTAGAACCCTTTCGCTCAGTCACTCGTGCTCTCTCAGAGAGATATACAGGAAATACACAAATTGGATTTTTCAATATTTATTGAACCATCGCAATTCTTGTATAAAATATATGCACTGCATTGATTAATAGACGGAAGCAAACAAATTTGATTAGCAATATAAGGACAGTGAAAAGAATGAACAATTTCACCATCCTGCTAAAACCACAAATATAAGCTAGCATATAAGTACTGTGTATAGTGTACTCCTACTTATGCCTTCCCTGACCTAGATGTTTTAGGATGGTTGTTCTGTCAAGAATACCGTACTAGATGATCTAAATCCCCATTATCTGAAAGCAAGGTGTGTAGGTCCCCGTCTTGATCACCGGTTGGACATCCCTCCTCGCAAAGGGTAAACAGGAATCAGCTGTGCTGAACTGCCGACAATAGCGATGACCTCGCAATGACAGCAGAGTACTCCTCTAATTAGAGTACAGAAATGCGTGTGTATTTATAACAAGCAGTATACATGCTTCAGTGTCGAGGCTTCAGCCGAGCTGGCATTGTTTATCGTGTCTGTGATAGTGCTGTTGCCACTAGACTCCTACCACTCGCCATTGAAATTCAACTTGGGGGTCCTCGGAGTCCTCAGCTGGGATTGAACAGCTAGACAGGCCATGTCCTGTGGATGATGGTTCCTCTGGAGACCCTGCAATTTCGTCTTCCCTTGCCAAAACTGGAGGAGAAGTTTCAATAGAGTCCAGGAGTTGTTGGATGCAGCAGCGGCCGCTGCAGGTAAATGCTGTGGGGCTGGGAGGGATTTGGAGAGACGACCACGAGGGAAAATGAATTATTTATTTAATTTTCCCTTGTGGTCATCTCTTGAAATCACCCCCCCCCCTCCCCAGCCAGCCCCAACCACCCCACCGCTCTTAACTGCAGCGGCCGCGGCTGGTTGGAAGGTGTCATCATCCATGGGTGGCAGGATGGCATCACCAACAGGTTGGTCATCAGGGACAGGCTGTTCTACAGGAGGTGTTGTTTTTTATTCACTTTCAAGTGCATAAGGATATGTGGAACATATGTTATTACAAGTAAATGAGGCCATGATGGACCAAATGCATCAGATTTTTGATGCAACTTCGGTACTTGTGACATGGTGCACCGTACCATAAATAAGGCACAGGCATGTTGCAAGAAAGTGATGCAATGCAGTGCAGGGTTTTCTGATGCAACACTGCCGCAACACAGCGTTGTGTCAGAATTCATAAATATGCCCATTAGTATTTGTTCACAGCAGCAAATAGTGCTCAACAGAACCCTTGTATCTGGATAGACCAGCACAATCCACTTGAACCCCCAACTTCACCAGAATGCATGTTGCAATTGTAGAGACATTCATTGGCCAGAAAGCTCAAGTGAAGTGATGTGGGTTCATTCCAGTATATAAGTAATAGGGAGTTCTCAGGTTGCGCATTTGGGAGATCCCCGGTGACCATTGACCACCCACGCCCTTACGGATGTTCAGTTTTTGCCCTTCCTTTGGATTAGCATTAAAACTGGCAGTGAATTCTCAAATTTTGATGAAATTTTAACGTAATGAATTATATTTCCTCTTTCAAACATGTTAACTGCATAATTATCTTTTTTTGTGAATAATATACTTGCAATCGCTTTTTAAGGCTGCTCTGACCAGTAATTTAATATGCAAGCGCTTGTTTCCAGCATTATTAGGTTATGTTCAAAATGTATGTTTTGCAGTTTAGTGTGCACGCGGATCACATTCCTATAGGATTTTAGAATGAGAAACCACACGGTGTAAAATACTGAGTATGTTAATTAAAAACACTGCAATTTTGTTTATTTTCAGCACAATATATTCAGTATTTCATTTTAAATTGTTCTTAGTTTTCAAGGGAATGTGGTGAAATCCTCTGACGGAAGTCAATTTTGTTGATTTTGCAAAATAGTGAACAACTAACTAATTTTGCATCATCCCTTGATGACGGTCATTAGGGTACTAATTATAATGAGCCCAACAATAGCTACAGCAATTATGTCTGCTGTATGCAGTTTGGTGAAACTGGACTCTTGTTCAATGTAACTCAGTTTTCTTCCTTTATGTAATCAGAAAGTTTACTAGCAAAGTTAATGCAGCACTAAAGATATACATCATTTTTTTAACTGAACTGAGAAAAGTGGACACAACATAGCAATTGAACACTGATGTTCCTAATGGCCCATTTTTGTGTTCATTAGTATTATTGCTCTTGTCGCTTGTCGGCTAATAGGTGTTGACAGAGCAAAGGGATGTTTTTCCCCAGAGGTTAAAAGTGCACTACTGTGCAGGGCAGCCTGTCTCTAGGCGGACATTTTAAAAGTTATGCTTGCAGGAATATTGATATCTCTGCCACTACATCTACATGAACTGTCCTGGAGTGCACCATATAACCAAGCACCAACACCCCACTTCCATTGCATACCTTTTACAGAGTCCATTATTCAATGGTGTCGGCATGCCCCTCTGCTGCAAAATTGGGGAGAATGCTGCTGTGATTTATGCTGGTGATTGTTGCTCTAAGATATATAGAATGAAATGGAATGAAAACAAATATGGCTATTGTTTCGACATGGAAAATTTGTTAACTAATTTCAGGCGAAAAAGAAGAATTTTCTAGCTCGTTCTTTTGTTATAAGAACATGCTATCATTTAAAAGCATAATGTTTAGCTTCATGCTAACTGTTTTTGTCGAACGCACAATGCATAACTCAATTGTTTATGGGCTTTTGAGAGACTAGCCCGCTACGTACAGGGGGACATGCAGATGCGTAATTAAGGCCCCTGCAGCACCTACGTCGCAGGGCAACCCCAACCCTTTAGAAACCCTTCTTCTACCCAAGGCCAACGGCAATTTGTAGGATGGGGAGTTTTGAGGCCCTTAATCACATTCTGGAGGAGTGTCCCATTATTTTGCTTTATACCACTAGAGTCGAGGGGGCATATTAACCAGAATGTTGGCGCAGGGCAGTGCAGCAAGTTGCCTTGCTGAGCTGCCCTGGGTCACAGGGAAAGGACAGGAATGCACCGTATTTACTAAATACAGTGCATTCCTGTCCTTTCCGCATGTACTGGTGCCATTTCAGCAGCCTAGCACCAACACAGGCACTCTTGCATATGGTGCAAAGGTGCCTGCATTATAGGCAGGATTGTATTTGTGCAGGAAGGTGCACCTTCCTGCACAAAACAACCTATAAAGGCGTTTCCCTCTTTCTGCAGCACACATAGAAAGAGGAAAAAACAAGGAGAAATAAACCTATTTGTCCTCGTTATGCCTAGCCTGTGGAGGCGTTAGATTTTGTCCTTGTAAATCTAGGTTTGCATAAAAAAAAACATGGGAGTTGCGTGGGAACACCCAATGCAACACCCATGGAACGCCTCTCTTGTGTAGAGTAAGGCAACGCAGTGATTTGTGCTGCATTGCATTATTCCATATTTGTGAAGCTGTTCACAGCCACGCCCAAGAGGTTTGCATCCTGAATGTACCAGAGAGTACTCATAAATATGCCCAGAGGTTAATTTGAGAGACATAGTCCATGGCTCCACAAAACAATCAGTCACAATTACAGCAATTAAAGACAGTACATAAAACATAGGCTAGGTGGATTTCAAGTCAAGATGGCCGCCCCGGTTTGAGAATCACCAAATTTGGTGTATATCCCCTTGTTAACCCGGCCATCCACCCCTCGCTGCAATGCGACACAGAGCTGCGGCCGGCTTCGTTCAGCAATTTCAAGAATTGGCTAACCTGCATTGGGAATCTCCGTGAGGAGCTCGCTTCTTTCACCTCGTCACCTTGGACAGGATCGCTCTCCGGGAGGCCCCTCGGAGCCCCTGAATGGGCTGGCCTGGCATCTGTTGACGGATGGTCGGGTGCTCCACAGAGGGTGCACTGATCGGAGCTGTGCCCTTTTTTCGTGGCCGACTCCGGCATTGGGGTTCGGGCTTGCTCTCTTGCTGGGGGGCCGCCCAGCCTACAATCATCCTGGAAGTGGATCCCGGGCTCGATCGACGGGCTTGGGGCAGTGGATTGGACCCCCCCACCGGTGGCCACCGTTGACGCTGGTCCGACTTTCGCACGGCGCCCCAGTGCAGAGTCACCGCCATTGAGGTGGCTCTGACTCGGGTCTACATGACGACCCAGCACAGAGGCGGCCTGTCCACCGATCAGAAGCTGCGGTCCCCGGGCCTCGCAGGCCGCATCGGAGCGGACCTTGTAGCTGGCTGGTCCTAGATGTTCCCTGTTAGTTTCGATGATTTTTCCATGTTTGTTTCGAGGGCTTGGGGACAGGTTCAGAGAGCCTGTGGACACAGCTGAGCTCCTTTCCTCACTGCTGCGGTGGGCATCTGCATGTGCCTCAGCTGCGTACAATTGGTCGGAGAGCGTGAGGTCGTGACCTGCGTCTGGTCTGCAGCGGAAGGGCCTGCGCTGGAGCTGAGACCGGGGGGTGGTGATACTTCGTTGCTGCGACCGTCGTTGGAGCAGCTGTTGTGCTCTCGTGAAGCGGTCAGCTGGTGCTGGGCTTGTGGAGATTGATCCCTGTTGCCTCCGCTTCGGCTGCAGAGGAGCGCAGCTCCTCACTTTGCATCGCATTGCCCTGGATCGCCCACCTGAGTCCTGAGTGCCGTTTTTCTCCCTACTGCAGCAATGGTGTGATCCCTACTGCTGCGATGCTGTTCCTGCCCGTTTTTGAGGAGGTGAGAGCTGGGCCTGGGGGTTTCTTGGGGAACAATCGCAGGACTTTCCCTGACTCTGTTTGTTTGGATAGGCGGTCGTCCATTTTGTTAGTAACTATCTTTGCTGCTGATCTCGGGCACCCATTTTGCCATCTGGTCACTGAAGCGTGTAGTGGGATTCCCCCCCTCCCCGGCCTCTTTGCTTGGATGGGCATAGAAAAAGAAAGGGGCTGGATCCACCCTCTGCTTTTTTTGGTGGCCATCTTGAAGTGGGCATGCTAATATTATCCCACACTCCTGGACTGAGCAGTGAAAGAGATAAGGGCTGGTTCCACCCTCTGCTATTGGTGGCCATCTTGGAGTGGGCATGCTGGCAATACCCCACACTCCTGGGATGGACATAGAAAGAGAAAAGGGCTTAGAAAGTGATAAGGGCTGGCTCCACCCTCTTCTTTTTGAGTGGCCATCTTGGAGTGGGCACTTTGTCATTACCCCACACACCTGGTTATGGAATTATCAGCTTAACACCATCCTTGCCCTACGGTTAAGACAGCACCATCGGACAATAGACACACTCTCAAAATGGAGTTAAGCCCCGATCCCTCAGGATCCAATGCATTCACTATCAACTACCCACCCTGTCTTGTGGATCATGGCCTCCTGGATGGTCTGACCATGTTCCGCAGGCCTGGATGCCATGATGACTATTGCGCACGTTATTATTGGATGTTGTTCTTTCGCCCTTTGTTATTGTCAAGTGATTCTGCAACAGTCTGCATATTCTGTTGCTCACCTTTTCTCCTGTTCCCTTTTGGGCTCAGTCTGAACAACAGTTACAAGGTCGAATAACAACCCCTGGTTTATACTGATTTGGCCCGTCCCTCGCACCTAGACATAACACTTGTACAGCTGCCATCGAGAAATTAGTGTGCTTTTAATAATGCGTTTGCTTGCTCTAAGATAGCACTTGGAGACGACCTTTCCAGAGAGAAGAGCTGTGATTGTTTGCTGATGTAGTCTTGCATCAAGGAACTGAGGTATGGGGGTTCGCTAGTCAAAGCCCAAAGGTCTTCTATTATTATAATAAACTGGCTTCCAGCACGGGGAGGGTGGTAATGTTAGTTAGACATATATCCACTGCTTTATGAGATGCTTTCCCCGTTCGTATTTTATGGAGTAGTAACTATGCTGATTATATTGTTATTATGTATTATGCTACTAGTACTGACACGTGTACTGTATCTTAGAGCACGTAAGTTGAAATAAACATTTTAACCTATACAGTGTCTCTTCATACGCATGTTGTGGACAGGTACGAATGTGACGAAAGAGTGTTCTTGCCTCTGCGAGTCCTGAGAGAGAGATACCGTGTTCTGGGTTGTCTAAGCATTGGTACATTGGTGCTAATGGGACGCTAAGGCTAGTTGGGTTGGGGTTTTGGGTGCTAAGGTTTATGGTTGGCTCACCACTATATTCCGAGGTCCTATTATCCTGTGCATAGCTCTGTATGTGCAGAAACCTTATGACATGGCGCCCAACGTGGTGCAGCTTACTTGCGAGACGCTTGAGTAGTACTTGTGCTTGTCCACACAACCCTCACGTACGCCTCCGGAAGCGTGTGTGATGGTGATACCTCCTATATTACAGTTATTGTAGGTTCTTTCAAGCTTGAAGTTATTAGAAAAGGTTTTTCTTGATTAAAACCCTACTTGTGCTGCCTCCTGTTAGTTTGTCGAAGTATTTTTGCCGTAAATGGCTGTTCAAATTGCGGCGCATAGCCGCGGAGCACTCCGAACACACTTACGGGCGTATGGAGTGCCAGATGCTGGAGTCGAACTGATCTTTGTGGTACAAGCCGATCCGGCTTACCACTTTGAGGTGTTCTACTCATGGGTAACTTTTCCTGCAGTGGATGGGACTGACGATTTGTTCCATGAATATACAGCCACCGCAGTTCCTAATAATTATATACCTTATTCTTGTCTTGAGGTACCGCTCACGGCTTGGCAACACCGTGTTTGGTTTAATGGCGCCCTTCCACAACCGACTACCACGGTTCGTTTAGGCCCCTTATCTATTGATGGGGCCACTTGGCCTGTTTTGGCCGGGTACACCCCACATCCGCGATATATAGACGATACCAGTCGCGGAATTGCGTAACATGTATTCGGCTTTAGTACGAGTGCATCGAGCCTTAGTGCAATATGTTACAGGCAACATCCAGGGAGCCCCTCCTGGAGTTGCCGGCCATCCAGCTGGTGCAGCCGGAGTAACCATAAGTCCTGTCATGGTGAACTCTGTGATGGGCAAACGTCCACAACATAAGGATGATTTCCCTTATTGGCTTGCAGAAAAATTTGATCAGTTGGAGGCAGTTTTTCCACATACATCTCCAGTGGATAAACATCGTATTTTGATGATTAGTTTGCCAAAAGACTTAATTCCCGAGTTGACAGCATGTGACAACTGGGGTAGAGTATTCGCAGCAGTATATTCTAAATGTTTTGGTACGCCTTCCATGACAGTTCTCCCCTCTGTAATTAAAAAAGTACAGGATGAACACGGCCCTGAAGCGGCGGTGGAATTAGGGATGAGACTAGTGGGAGTGTTTGAAGTAGTAGCTGAACTGATCCTTGCGAATGTCAAGGGCGATGCAGTGAACTTTCAAGTAGCGAACGCTTTGGCTTTGGTCCCAGAATTGGACAAGCCTCGCGAATTACCGAAAATTATTACCCAGGCTTACAAAACTATTGGTAGAAACAGCCTGGGTAACAAGCCTTTGCTAAACAGCAAACACAATCGCAACCACAACAGCAACAAACCAAATCTCAATCTGAGAAGGATGAGAAACCAGTCTTCACTAAAAAGAGCTGGAGGCTGAAAAAACAGGGTAAGCAACAGACAAAGCCGGGATCGCGAGGCGCATCCCCGGTTTCAGTTTCTTCTGAACGTACTTATGATTTACGCGATAGAGCGAGAATTAAGTCACCGGATAGGTTTCAGATCCCTGATACGCGTTCTCCTCGTTCTTTACAGGCACAGACTTCGTCACAAGCCGGTGGAGGAGACCGCCAGGATAGAGGAAGGGCCCGTGAGGCCCCACAGGGACGAGACCAGCCTCGACAACAAGTCAGAGGAAAAGAAGAAGACGTTCAACGTTTTCGACCCCAATTTCAGAAGAAGAAAGTTGCCGCTGTAACAGCGAAATATGCCACAGACGGTGAGAACGAGACTCCTGAATTGGACGTGGGCAGTAACCCTCCTAGACAGCGCCGCGGAAGTAACCATAGTGCGGGAGGCGCTACGTCCTCATATGGAGGCGACAGCAACTGAAACATTCATTACTGTTGAAACAGCAGACACCAGAGTGGCACCCCCTGACAGACTATTTAATATAGTCCTCCAAATTGAAGGTGATATACAGCGAGTAATTAAAGGTATTTTTGGGAAAATCTGACCTCTTCATATGATATTTTATTGGCAGAGGCGGATTGGCCACCCCCATTCGTAATTACTGCGCGTAAAGGGGAGGAGGTAATCCTTCCGAGCTTTTCTCGACATGTCCCAAAGGACAAAGCAGAGGCTCTTGCAGCAGAGTGGGCTGTGTCCCTGGCTCCAGCGTTATTCCGCAATCACGTGGGTTGGGATGAAGAATCTCCCCCATGAAATACCTTTGCGATCGTTGCCGCAGCCACAACCCCAATATCCCATAAAACGTGAAGCCAAAGGCCCCGTTTCCGAAATTCTGACACAGTTGGAATATCAGGGAGTAATTGAACCCTGTGTATCACCTATGAACAATCCCCTTTTCGCGGTTTCTAAACCCTATGGATCGTACCGTTTAGTATTGGATTACCGGCATTTGAACTCTCATTGTCGGACCTTTGCGGTGCAAAATACCCATAGTTCTGCGCTTGTAGACAGTCTTGTTCGTAAAAAATACAAAACGACTCTTGACCTTTCAAATGGATTCTACACGCACAACTTAGCCCCGGAGAGTGGCCAATGGTGTGCCTTTACTTCCGGTGGTAAAATGTTCAAATTCAGGCGTCTTCCTATGGGGTACAAAAATAGTCCAGGAGTGTTTGCCGCTCGTGTTGTCTCTTTATTAGACGGCATAGATCCAGACGCCTGTTCGTATGTGGATGACATTTATCTGACAGACGATGAATTGTTTCCGCATCTGACGCGAGTGGACCGCATTATTCTTGAATTTGCGGTTCAGGGATACAAAATTAACTTTGCCAAATCCCATATTGCTGAATTTACCGTTTTGTTCTTGGGCTATGAGCTCAACAATGAAGGTAAGGGTTTAGCCCCCATTTTCTGGAGAAATGTGCACTTCTGTGCCCTCCTACAAATCTGAAGAAGCTTCAGTCTTTGCTGGGTTTTCTGAATTTCGGACGTACATACATTCCCGAATATGCCCAGCGTATCAAGCCACTGTATGCCTTGATACAGCCTACCTTTTCGAAGTCTTGCTGGCTTCCGGAGCATACCTCCATTCTGCAATCATTGCAGACAGACCTTCTTGAGTCTAAATACCTTTTGACGCGTGATAACCACACAAACTTGGTGATTAGAATCATTCCAGGGGCAGTGGGTTTCACGTATTTAACCTTTAATGAAGGAGACACAGTACCTATCGCATACAAGTCACATCTATACACCTCTGCAGAAATGCGGTTCTCATCTGTGGAGAAAGTGCTAACAGCAGTGCAAATGGCGATCCTGAAGGAGCGCGCACTGGCACAAGGAAAACGCATTCTGGTGGTGACACCCTATCCTGCCCTAGAGGCAGTGACTAAAGCAAGTGTTCCGAACTCTAAAGCTTTGCACCCCCGTTGGATTCAATGGGCAACATCTTTGACGTCTCCGGATGTCACTTTCATTTTCGACTCTTCTCTTCAGACTCAGGAGTTTTTACAGTATGAATTCATTCATCCTCCTCCTTTGTCCTTATTGCCGCTTGAGGATTACGACTGTGTAATCTACACCGATGGTTCGGCACAACCGGCCACGGGTTCCAAGCATGCTTATTCAGCCGCATGTGCCATTGTTGCAGGTACGTTTGTGAATGGAAAGTTCAAATCCACTGTGGTGCATACGCAGGCACTCGGGGATAGTACCGCACAATTGGCCGAGTTGCGTGCTTTGGTGCTTGCACTTGAGTTCGTAAATCCTGATGTGACCACTTTAATCGTGTGCGATTCTTATTACTGTGTTCAATCATACAATGACAATCTGTTCTTTTGGTTGCAAAACGACTATAGAGACACTAAAGGCAACACAATCAAGCATAAAATGCTTTGGGTTAGGGTGGCAGATTTACAAAGACGTCTGCCACTCACACAGGTGGTTCACACCCTAGGCCATCAGCGAGTGGGCGCACACGCTGTTGGTAACAGTATAGCAGATGAAGCTGCCAGATCAGCAGTACTCACGTGTTCAGTAGCAGCAGTTACTAGATCCATGTCTAAAATAGACACTGATATCTTGGCAGCTATTGCTGCAACAAAAGGAGGAATTAATTACCCTAGAGGTTTCCCTTCTAAATATTCTTACCAGATAGGTCCCGATCAGGCTCCTTATGTAACAATACCTAACGTTGGGGTTCGGCTGATCCCCAACGCGGACCGCAGACTTTCCTTGATGGCAGCGGCACACGAAGGCATGGCTTCGGCGCATGCTGGTGTGTCTGCGACAATTTCCATTTTGCAGCAGCGTTACTGGTGGCGTGGTTTATACAAAGATACACGTACTTATGTGCTTTCCTGTGACGTTTGTCAACAGATCAAGCCTTCAACAGTCACAAGACCACCGCAGACCTCGCTTGCAATTTCGAACAGACCCTTTGGGTGTGTTTACTTGGATCACTGCGGTCCATTTTCTTCAGACACTGCCTATAAATATATCTTAGTGGCAGTGGACTCGTGCACACGGTTCATCTGGGTCTGGCCACAACGGAGTGCTGACGCACGAAATGTCATTAGGGATTTGCGAGTCTTTGTGGGAATTTTTGCATGCGGCACCTTCCATTCTGACCAAGGTCCGGCGTTTGCCTCTAAGGCTTACAAGGACGCAATGGGCTCCTTAGGGGTGCGGGTGAAATTTTCGTCTCCGTATAGGCCTGAGGGCAACTCTATCGTTGAACGAATGAACCGTGACTTAAAGCAATCCTTGACAGCTAGAGTTATAGGTACTGGCAGGAACTGGCTGGCCCACTTGTATACTGTTCAACGTGCACTTAATAATCTCCCTAGAAGGCCTCTGGGTGGGCGGACCCCTTACGAAATGCTCTTTGGCATACGAATGTTTGTGCCTGACCTTGATGGTCTAGACATGGCGGCGCAATCCGCCAAGTTTGATGTAGATAATCATTCTACTATGTTACAGGACTTACAAGAAGCCCGAGACAAACTAGCAATTGCACATTTGCCTTCAGCCACAGACCCTGCTTTGCAGATTCCGGTTGCCGGCTGGCTTCCGAAGATTGGCGACCTGGTACGAGAGAAGGTGGAGAACAAAAAGAATTTGGCCCCTCTTTTCGTGCACCGGTTCCAGTGCTGGGCTTGAAGGGAACACGTACAGTCATCTTACCACCGCTTCCCGGTCGCAAGGAAAACAGATACATCTCAGTGGAAAATGTCAAGCTACAACATCTGGCCGATCCTAAATAGTGTCACACCAGCGGTCTCTTGTCCTGCCATTTATCGGACAAGCGTTCGAGGTACGCCTGCACGAACAGTCACTGATGTTACCATAGAGATGGTTGATTTGCCTGAAAATGTATTTGAACCCCCTGCATCACCCTGCATAGACGAGGACGAATATACTTATCCCGCCACAGAGTCGGTGGCACACCAACCAACAACGCCACTGAGCCCGACACGTTATTCTTTTGACTCAGAATCCAATTCATCACAAGTCCCGTCCAAGTTTAGTCTTTTTGTATCGTGGTTTAGAGACAATTTTTGATCCCACCTTGGACATACATTTGGATGGTACTTTTCTTGGTTTTTTTGTTCATGTCCATTGGCTTTGTCACAGTGTTCTTTCTACTCATCAATGGTCACTATTTACCTGAACGCTCTGCTGTGAACAGTGTTGCTGGAACTTTGGCTCCACATTCCTCTTCACACATCATGAAGCGTGACCACACATTTGTGAACATTTCAGCGTTTCCAGTTGCTGATGGCATAGTATGGGATGCGGTAAACTTTCAAATACATGGTCCGACAGAAATTATTAATGTACCAAATGTCCTTCGAGTCTCGATGGGTGATGTAGTAAAAAGTAATATTCATTCTGATGATTGGGATGTGCATGCAGTTGAAGCATTGTTTGCTGATTTAAAATATTATGCCTCTTTTAATGCTGAAGACTTGTATATGAATTCTGCGAATTATGCCGATTTGTATTGCTACCAGCATTGGGGCAATCATTTTCTCCACAAACCAAGTGCACTACGCAGCCCTGTTACTTACACCCAATGGGAACACTGCCCAAACCCCGTACCAGGTAGTTCCCAAACTCTTCGAAATAAATTCACCTATTTTACTGATTTTAATCGATCGAACCCTGGGTCATATTATTTTAAATTAAAAACTCCATTGACTCAGAAAATAATGTTGACCCATACTAAATTATTATATTCGGGTTCCTTTTTGAGCGCCTTGGCAGTGGGTGGTTATGAATATTGGAAAGACACAGTGAATTTGAAATCAATTTGGGGTTCGAAGCCATGGCAGGTGAAAGGCACTGAGGCCTTGCACCGTGCTTGCCTTATCCCAGCCCAAATTCTATTTCTAAATGCTTCCATTTATCAGACCACGTGTTGGGGGTTGGCTACCGTTAAACAACTAAATGCGCCAACCATCCCATCCTTGTCGAGTCTTCCAAATGATAGTTTGCATTTTAATATGTCCCTTATGGCGTTACAGGCTCAGTTTCAGAACACTTCCTTTAACGTTTCTGCACTAATACAGTCACCCTGGTTGGCATGGCCCATATCATCTAATGCATGCCAACTTCGTTTTCATGGCACAGTTCCTGGCTACATACAGGACACGCCTGATCCGAGATTTACTGAAACTCGTACTGTGACCACGTATTCAGTTGGTAAATTATGTAAACAATGGTTACAACATTCGTCCTTAGACTCTGTTAAGAACCATTTATCCCTCCTATCAGGCACTATTGACTTATCTGACTTTATCTTGGGACCTCGTGGTCCCCGACCGAAGAGATTCATTTATGAAGCGTATAATGAGCTCTGGAAGCTGTCACAAATGGAAGCTGCTTCCCTTCTTAGAGAAATAGACCAAGCAAATTTGGAAAAGGTGCTTGCTGTTGTTGACAATAGTATAAATACCCTGTCTTCCCGCATTTACACATTAGACAATATTGTATCCTCTGTTGTTGATATTGTACAAGATGATGTCTCTATGTTGTATCATGGTCAGAATCAGTTGCGCTCAGTGATGCAGTTTGCATGGACTTTGCAAACTCTTAAGTTGGGTAAAGTTCCTTGGAATTTGTTAAACACCACTGCCCTCTTTCTGCCTTTTAATTTGACTAACAAACAGCAGTTCATGTCCATGAAAGATGCATCTTACACTTTGTTACATATTGAAAAAGTGGATCCTTTACCGTTCTCAGTAGCAGAACTAGATTCTGCGGTATGGCTAGTTCATGGGGTTATAGCTTTACCTTTTTCCCTATTTGAGTTCAGTTCGTGCATGAAGCATTATCCTGTGGGCCGTTTCCAGCCTTTGGGTGGTGCTTTCCTGCATGAACTTTGGTCCTTGCCTTTCATGTATAAATGCCTTAGAGATGGCAAGGAAGTATTTCTCACGGGGAGTCTTGTGATTCAACTGTGGGTCATTCGCTTATTTGTAAACATATTAAATTGCACGGGGCTTGTAGCGTTTCAGTTCCAAATCTTGCATGTGTCCTGAAGGGTATTCCTGCTCCTGCTATTTCTCCTACTTTTACTTTGCTTACCAACGGTAGCTATTTGCTTTTAAATAACGAAAATTGTTGCGGCCTGCAGGCCGGCATTCCGTATATTGTTACAGTCTCGCACAGAGTTGTCTGCTGCAAGAATGTGCTTTTTCCTCCCCCTCACGACATCGTTGATAGCTCTATTTGGCCTTCCATTCCTACCATGGAGGCAGATTTCAATAAGTTGAGCAGAATAAAGGCCCTATTATTGAATGAGGAGGTTATGCTCACATCCGCCCGGGAGACATTCATTCTCCAGGTGGCGAGCACCCACAGTGAAATACAGGCCCTTTTGAACACTGACCTCCCCCAACATTTTGGGGAGTTAATTCATCGTATTTTTAACGCATCAAACACCGAGGGTCTGGTGCACTTTTTAAGGTTGTGGGGTATGGCCTCGTGTCCACCTTTCAAACTGTTTTCGGTGTGATACCGGCATTCATTCATTCCATTTTTTCTAGCGTCTTTGGTGGATTTCCATTAATCCTCGCTTTGGCGGCCGGTGTCTTGCTGTTGGTCTGTTTTCTGCGCAATGGCTGCACTCCACTGGGCCCTTCTCGATCCCGAACGCCTCCAGCTGCTCCGTGAGCGACTCCTGGTTGGCTTCGATGTTCTGCCCTTGGCAACTATCAGTGTGTCCTACACCCTTTCCTTTCGCTTTGCGTATTTCACTTGCGTGCAACCTGTGATGTCTTGCATCCGATGTCCGTTTACATGGACCATGGATTATTGCCTCTCCAATTCGTCATTGTCGGTACCGGATTTTGTTCGGGTGGTGGGTCCCTTAGAGGCCCATGAACGGGACTGTTCCGCTGCTGGTTTTATGATGCGTGCGGCTGCACTGGGGATTTTGGCACAATGGGATATCTGGGCGGCTGCTCAGGACCTCCTACAACAAAGTTACATTGAATATCACGCAAGCTGTCCCGCATTGCTTTTGGATGCTCCATACTCTGAAGAACATTCCTGCAGCTTTGACCTGTTGGACTGGATGGCGTCTACATTTTTTGACGATTCCAATGATGTCCTGTTGGACGGTATAGCGTTTTTCTGCTCATTCACATTTTTGGATTGATTGACTTGCCGTTAGTTCTCAGTAGACAGCCTCAATTCTGCTCAGGTGTTTGGAACTCTGTCTTCGCTTTTGTTTCGGCCGATGGACTGTCCAGGGGAGGGTGTCTTGTGGATCATGGCCTCCTGGATGGTCTGACCATGTTCCGCAGGCCTGGATGCCATGATGACTATTGCGCACGTTATTATTGGATGTTGTTCTTTCGCCCTTTGTTATTGTCAAGTGATTCTGCAACAGTCTGCATATTCTGTTGCTCACCTTTTCTCCTGTTCCCTTTTGGGCTCAGTCTGAACAACAGTTACAAGGTCGAATAACAACCCCTGGTTTATACTGATTTGGCCCGTCCCTCGCACCTAGACATAACACTTGTACAGCTGCCATCGAGAAATTAGTGTGCTTTTAATAATGCGTTTGCTTGCTCTAAGATAGCACTTGGAGACGACCTTTCCAGAGAGAAGAGCTGTTATTGTTTGCTGATGTAGTCTTGCATCAAGGGACTGAGGTATGGGGGTTCGCTAGTCAAAGCCCAAAGGTCTTCTATTATTATAATAAACTGGCTTCCAGCACGGGGAGGGTGTTAATGTTAGTTAGACATATATCCACTGCTTTATGAGATGCTTTCCCCGTTCGTATTTTATGGAGTAGTAACTATGCTGATTATATTGTTATTATGTATTATGCTACTAGTACTGACACGTGTACTGTATCTTAGAGCACGTAAGTTGAAATAAACATTTTAACCTATACAGTGTCTCTTCATACGCATGATGTGGACAGGTACGAATGTGACGAAAGAGTGTTCTTGCCTCTGCGAGTCCTGAGAGAGAGATACCGTGTTCTGGGTTGTCTAAGCATTGGTACATTGGTGCTAATGGGACGCTAAGGCTAGTTGGGTTGGGGTTTTGGGTGCTAAGGTTTATGGTTGGCTCACCACTATATTCCGAGGTCCTATTATCCTGTGCATAGCTCTGTATGTGCAGAAACCTTATGACAACCCAACCTATCGAAAAACGCCGCCAAAAAACACAAGCATCACATACTCAGGGCTAGGCCCGAAACCTTAATCTCGGACGTCTATTTTTGTACAAACAAAGGTAGTAGAGTTAATGACCTTATTTTCTACACTGGGAAAAGAGCATGTTGGCGAAAAGTCCTCTACTCTATGCTCCGAATATCAGGTACCAGAAAAACACCTCATGGTCTCAAACTTACTACAGCGCCCTCATCTATGCTCAACGCCAATGCCACCATCACCCTCTATAACAATGGGATCATCCTAATCCAAGCGTCCAATGTCAATCTAATTAAGATAGCCACTATCTTCCCGTTACTCAAAAACACGGTCTCAGCGAAAGCCATTGACACCCACTCTCACCCTACCATCTCTCAGGTCATCATCAGTTCTCCCCCCACCCCTCTGGGGTATTCCTCACTCTCACTAAACCACTCATCGCCTTTAGATGATCACAGAGCGGCTCTGTCCCCTATTGATGTGCCCCAACCCCCTAAATCCCCGACTCAGCTGGTGAGAGACCTTTCGAGTTCACTCGACGCACAGCCAGCCAGTTTGATTCTATCCGTTACTCGCTCGGAGAGTTCCCAGTGTGACCGACTATCTTTGCCTTTAATGACTGATCCCTCTTCCCTCATACCTCTCCCCACTCCCCATACTATGCAGGTGAATGGGCAAATGCCCTCCACCGACCATGATCGTCCAAACCCTCTATTTCCTATCGGGACTGTACCTGACCCTCAGCTCAAGGGTCTTATCACCCTCGCCAATGCCTCAACTTTGATATCCAATGGCCAAAGATCTCCGCTAGGCCCAAATGATCAACTCCCTCCCCAGGAACCACTCTCCATCACCCTGGACCCCAAGGACCCACACCGAGGCCCCCCTTCTCCGCTCGCTTTCCCAACACAACCTTTACCCCTCTCAAACTTGGTTGCGCATCTGGATGATATATCTCTCCAGCTGCACCTTCTCACTACTGAACTACATGACCTGAAAGCCCTCTCAAAAGATTTTTTCCCCACGATTAGCTCCCTCCTCACTTCAGCGAACCTGCCCAGAGCCTCCCCTAGCGTGAGTGAAAGCACGGGCCAGTTTTTAGCCCCCTCTGTCTCGCAAACCATTCCCTTAGCTAATGCGCCCTCCCGCCCCAGAAGATTTGAGACCTACCTGGGGTCCAATGAAATCAATGACCTTCACAACTCTTACTCTACCAGGTCCAACTCCAACTTGATCCCACCGAGACAAATTCAAACCATTCATTCCAACCCGTATAGAGAACCTCTTCACAATCTTAGAGTCATCAATAAAGACAACCTCACAAGAGTGAACGTCATCCAGACTCCCTCCCACACTAATCCACCATGACTTAAATGTGTACTACTCAATTGCAGGTCAGCCAGTAAACACGCCTCCGACATCTTCGACCTCATCCAACACATGGATTTAGACATTATTATCCTCACTGAAACTTGGCTAAATCCCGCCTCCTCTCCTATCTTAGACCTCCTAGTACCTCCTACTCACAATTTAATTAGGCTAGACAGAGCGCTGAAGCTGGGGGTGGACTAGCCTGTATTCATAGGAACACACTCTCGATTTCTCACTTGGAGGCCCCTTTGCCCTCCTCCTGTGAATACCTTTGTCTCAGTATCTCAAATAATAACCTGCCGATTTGCAAACTTCACACTTTCTATCACCCCCGGGAGACAATCTCGCCTTTATCGAGCAACTAATGGAACTCATCTCTGGCAATGTCGACTCAGCCGTGCCCCAAATCTTCCTTGGTGACTTCAACCTTCACTGGTCTAACCCCAATGACCAGGCAGTATCCTGCCTTAAAGCTTTTCTGAATGATCATGAGCTGATCCAGCACTGTGACCAACCAACTCACAATAAAGGTGAAACGCTAGACCTCATTATCTCGAAAGGGCAGACCATCACATTGGATACCATTACCCCTTGCGATTGGTCCGACCATCATTGCATCCTCTTCTATATTAACAGGGAGGTGTCGATGAGGAAGGCTCAGGCAACGAAATCAAAGATCTGGAAAAGGGACCTTAGATCAATAAACGCAACTGACCTAGCAGCCCACTGTAAATCTGCCCTCTCCTCCCAAGCTGACTTGGTGGATGTTCAGTTACTCACTGACTCCTACAATTCGACCATCTCCAACATCATGGATGACATTGCACCATTCCAACAAAAAAACGCTTCAACAAAAATATCCAAACCATGGTACAACGACAATTTAAACACGGAACGCAGTAACCTTAGGGCAGCTGAACGCTCCTGGAGATCCAATCCCTCCTTGGAACAACTAAAACTCCTTAGAGATGTTAGGAGCTTCTATAACAAACAAATCAAGAGCGCCAAGGCAGATTATTTCAGACAACAACTTGATCAAGCTGCAAACCGCCCCAAGAAACTTTTCGAATTGGTCAAACAGCAATCAGTGGCTGGCCCAATCCACTCGGATTCCGGAGTCATCCCACCTTCTTGCAAAGATCTTGCTGATTTCTTCAATGAGAAATCAAGACTCATCACCATTGAACTCGCCTCTAAGAAGGCTCTACTGCCATCCCTTGACCTCTTAGATAAGCGCAAACCAATCAGTCTGATCACTAAGAACAATGCGTTATGGGGCACCTTCACCCCATTCAGTGAAAAAGACATCTACAAGATTCTTCAGAACATCAATCCATCTAACCACTTCAGTGACCCGTTGAACCCGGCCATCTTCAAAGAAATTAAGAATGTACTCATCCTCACCTGGACAAAGATTGTAAACGCCTCTCTATCACAAGGCACAATCCCAGACTGCCTAAAAGCAGCTCAGGTGTCACCTATACTAAAAAAACCTAACGCAGATAAAACTGACCTCAATAATTTCCGCCCTATCTCCAACATCCCTACACTAGCCAAACTACTGGAAAAATGTGTACAATCCCAACTTTGTGCTCACATAGAGAATTTCCAACTACTAGACCAGCATCAATCCGGCTTTCGAAAGGGGCACAGTACCGAATCGGATCTCACGCACGTTATGGATGACATTTTAAAAATGCTTGACCAAAATGATTCCTGCCTCCTAATCCTCCTTGACCTTTCCTCCGCATTCGACACGGTTAATCACGACAATCTCCTATCCATTCTGAAGAACAGGATGGGTTTCTCGGGTCTGGTGTTACAATGGTTCTCCTCCTTCCTCCACCACAGATCACAAAGAGTAAAGGCTAACCACTCCCTCTCCCAGCCCTCTCCATTACTCATGGGTGTCACCCAAGGGTCCGCCCTATCTCTTATCCTCTTCAACCTTTTCTTGGAACCTCTAGCAAAATCACTAAATTCCACGAACATTCTCTACCATATGTACGCGGACGACACACAACTTTATTTGAAAATCTCAACCCCGGATAACATCATCTCACTCAACACTACCCTTCAGGCCACACAAAATTGGTTAACTGAGAACCATCTACTGCTCAACACGTCCAAAACTGAATTCATTCTCATCTCTCCCCCAAACCACATCCCCAAGCTAGACCTTTGGCTGAATCACCTCACGGCCTTCAACTGCACCCCCCTCATCATTGAGTGAGCCAAATCTCTCGGAATGATCACCCTGGACAAGCACCTGAACATGAAAAATCATATCAGCAATGTGTGTAAGGGAGCTAACCACTTGATGAGGACCCTGAGAAACAAACCATTCCTGCCACAAAAGGATTTCAAGCAGGTGGTCCAAGCACTGGTCCTGCCGAGGCTAGACTACGGCAGCGCTACGCTCTGCGGCCTTCCCAAATACACCCTGGCTCCACTAAGGGCATCACTGAACGCTGCTGCTAGACTGGTCACAGGTACCAAACGAAATGAGCACATATCCCCAGACCTAAAATCTCTCAAATGGTTACCCTACGAAGCTCGAATTCAGTTAAAGATTGCCGTTCCAACGCACAAAGCCCTGCATTTCAAAACTCCCAGGTATCTAGCGCAAAAGCTTGAATTATCCTGTGGTGGGAGAGCCTCAAGAAGCGCTAACACTTTCCTCCTGAAACCTCTTATCCTTAACAAAAAGAGAACTTGTCACAGAGCCTTCTCTGGCGCGGCCCCAAAGATATGGAACTCTATTCCACCGGAAGTACGCAGAATCTCCTCAACGACTGCTTTCAAACTGGAAGCCAAAAGATTCCTAATGGACAAATTCCTACCTTAATCTGGGCTAGGTCCACTGGCTCGAAATCATTGATCCTACAATCACTGTTCCATCATGTGACTCTGCTCTTTACCGCATTGTGTGCCCCCCTCGTAGCCCGCTTTATAACTGATTATTGTGTTACTCTCCTTTGTGTCATTTGTATGTGAATCATGCGATTATTCATGTTGTGTATTCTTACTTGATATCGATATTGGGTTTTTGACCTTCCTTCCACCCTTTTGTAAAGCGCTCTGATATCCTTCGGGATCTTGTTCGCGCTATATACAACTTTATAAATAAATAAATAAATAAAATCGAGACTGACTGTGAGAGGCCCAGAGACAGAAAGTGGAGAGAAGAATATTGCCTAAAAGTCCATAAAGATTGTGGGGCCTTTGGTTGGTGAATGGTTTGTTTGGCTGTGTTGCAAAGTTCGCTTTTGATTTAGAAAACATGAGTCAGATAAAATGTTTTTGACTGGCGCTACTTTATTACATTTCCTTCTTGGTAAGTAACGCAATGCTGTGTGCAAGCACCTTTATTCTCTATGTATATATGAACTTTCTGGAGGTGCTAATGTGTGACAAGAATAATAGTACATATTTGTTGTGTAGAAAACACGAGTCAGATAAAACATTTTTGACTGGGGCTATTTTAGTACATTTCCTTTGTGGTAGGTAATGCAACGTTTGGTGCAAGCACCTTTATTCTCAGTGTTATATATCAACTTTCTGGAGGTGCTAATGTGTGACAAGAATATTTGAACATATTTGTTGTGCAGCAGTTGTGATGGTAATGTGTTATGTTGTTGTGCATGATGTTATTGTGCTGCATTATTGCATTGTGTTTTTCTTGTGCTGTACTATAATTGTTGTGCTGAATGTTGTTGTACTGTTTCATTTTTGATTTAATTGTGCTTTTATGTTGGTTTGTGTTAAATAATTGTGTCATCTTCGTATGTTTGCTGAATAGACGCCAACAATTCTGTCTCATTTCCAGACATTCTAATGACAAACAACTGTTTCCCATGTCTAAAAAAACACCCCTGCTTTAGCTCTTCTATTACTTATGACATTAGTTGGCTGAAAACTTGGCAAGGGTGATCTTAGTGCTCACTTAAGGTGATATGGACCCATTTATTTTGCACCGAAAAACATTAAGTGCCGATGCTGTATGGATGAACATTGATTTTGACAACTCTTTTCTGATTGTACTCTGGAATATCAAGTATAAGAATATTGAGGCAAACTAATATTGTTGACAAAATATTGAGAGACAAAATATTGAGAGGTAAGTGCATATAGCGAAGTATAGATTTACTATTCTTAACTCCTCCTCTCTGCACCTTAAACATATATGTATCTTCCATGTACATATTATTAGTTAGGTATAGAAAATATATATAAGAAATTGAGCTGTTGGGTTAGATAGGTGAAAACCTTCTGAAGCAACTGCCACAATCCTTGTTAGGTTGAACCTTAAAAGTCACTAAATTAACCTGTGCTTAACCCTTTGGTAGCTTGGCACAAACGTAGTCAGGCTTAACTTAGCACCAGTGTGTAACGTGTTTTTTGCAACACTTACACAGTAATAAAGTAAAAACACCACACTAACATGGAAAAATAGAGTACATTTTAATACATTATTTGACACCAAAGCAACACAAATTATATTTTCCAGAAGCGGAGTTATGAATTCTTGAATTTTAAAGTGAAAAATAGCATCTAAAAGATCAAGGCACCAATGGTGGACATCTAGTCGTGCGAGACCGGGGCAGAATCGAAAGTTATGGCAGTCCATGATGAGTCCGGTTCTGATACAATAAGTGGATTCGACCTGGTCTTCGCATGCCTCCGGACTTAGAAGAGTTTTTGAAGAAAAATGTCTGAAAAGTTTATCAGAGCTTATTTTAGCAGAAAGTGTTTTAAGTCCTATGTTTTGGATTTAGGCTATATGGGCATCCTTAGCACCACTTCCAATGGTCAAGGACTGGAGAGGAACAACTTGGAGGGTCAAGACTAACTCAGACTGGGTCCAGGTACGACTTCAATATGATTGGAACCTTTTCTGTCCCTGAGACTCTGATCAGGAGCCAGCCAACTAGCCCTTGGAGTCACTCTAGAAGTCTTGGGTTCAAGAAGGAAAGCAGATCTCAAGCAGTATGGCCGATCTCTGATGGCACAAGGACAGCTTCAGGGCAGCAGGGTAGTCTTCTTGGTGCAGCAGAGCAGTCCTCTGAAGTACACAGCAGGACACACGCAGCAGGTCAATCCTCTAAGAGTCTTTTCACAGGTCCACAAGTGAAATGAAGAGTGCGGGTGAGGGTCCTGATTTTATACTTGGTGTCAGCTTTGAACAAGACGAAATTTCTGGAGTTTTGCCTCCATAAAAGTGTCTGGAATTTCCTACCTCTTTGCCCTGGTTCAAGTCTGTCGGCAGTCACAATAGGCTAGTGTGAAGTTATTTATGTGTGTGCTGAGGCAGTGACTTTGAAGTGCAAGTGGTGTTGTGCACTGCTCCGCCCCCCACCTTACATGGATGGCTCATCCTGCCAACACCCAGTCCCTCTACTGTGTGGCTGCCTGGCAGGAACACACAAGGGCTAACTGCAAATTACATGTAGTCATGTGAACCAGGAAACAGGCTACAGTTTCCAAATGGCTAGGACAAGAAAATGCCAGCTTTCTAAAAGTGCATTTTCAGAATTGTGACTTAAAATCTGACTTTACCAGAGGATTTTAAAGTACAATTCCTTAGGCACCAAACATGACACTTCTACCTTTTCCTACACAAAATACATCACGTTTAAAACATAATGATGTGACCGAATGTCATCCTATTGGAGAGGTAGGCCTCACAGAGGTGAAAAACAAATTCGTACATGTACACTTTTTAAATACAATGCACTCTGCCCTATTGGCTGTTTAGGGCCTACCTTAGGGGTGACTTATATGTATTAAAAAGGGAGTTTTAGGCCTGGCAAAGGGGTTTATTTTAGAGGTGGGCAGAACTGGAAGAGTTTCACACAGTGGAAATCTGTGTAGTTCCATAATAACTCAGCAAGATTTCCTCAACTTGGCGGAATTTGGCATGTTGCGCTGCTCTCGCTGATTTTTAGTGCTGGGACCTTGTTCCTCTCTGTAAAATCAGCACGTACTGCACCACACGGCGCAACAGAGGGCACTGCTTCCGTCTGGCATTCAAGTAGCTTTTCTACTCCAGCGACAACTTTCTCAACGCGGATGGTCGTGACCTGCCATTGAGAAAATCTCGCTGGGTGGTGTTTTCAGACTTGGATATTGTGCTATGGGATACAAATTTTCGTTCGCGATGGCCAACTTAATGTTGGCGAGCTGCACACAAAAAAAAACTCAGCCACGTGACGGGTGGAGGAGTTTTACCGTTACAAGCGTTTAACGCCTACCCCTACTTTATTTTGTCAAATTGAAATGGCTGTTTAATACTTCTCACAGGTTGCTATGGCAGGCCAGGGACTTGTTTTAAGGGGCCTCTTAAGTGGGTGGCACAATAAGTACTGCAGGAACTCTAGTAACATATAATGTTCCACCCATGGGCATATGGTATACCACTTTACCATAAATAAGTAAATTAAATATGTCAATCAGATGTAATCCAATTTTACCATGTCTTAGAGAGTGATCACAATCACTTTAGCCTTGGTTCACAGAGTCCTTAGGCCAACAAAAATGAATTCAGCAAAGCAGGGGGGAGAAGAAAAAAAGTTTGGGGGTCACCCTGCAGAGAGAGTCAACTCCAACACCTTTCGATATTTTGTTCCTCAATATTCTGTCTATAATATCCCATTAAATTCTATAGCAGATATTCATATCTTTGGGAAACCAAGGAGTCTGGGCTCACAACAGCAAGTCTGATATTCACTATTGTGGGCCAGTTGGGAGAAGTAGCAGTTTCATCTGATACCAGTAGGTGATTCTTATAAAGTACAAGATTTTCACAGACACCTGATGTTGGAAAATGGCCCTCAATTAAGGGTAACCTCAATTTTTTTGCCTTCCTCCTCATCTTTTTCTGACCTTGTTTTTGTTGGTGAGGACTCTGGGCACTTTACCACTGCTAACTAGTGCTGGCAAATTAAATTTACTTATAAGTCCCTTGTAAAGTGCACTACCTATGCCCAGGCCCTGTTCATTAAATGCTACTAGTGGGCCTGCAGCACACGTTGTGCCACCCACATTTTTGCTCTTTAAACATATTGCATGTCTGCCACTGCAGAGCCTGTATGTGCAGTGTTTCTGCCAAGTCTACCTGGCATTTAAAACTCTTTGACAAGCCTTAACCTCCCCTTTTATTACACATAAGTCACTCCCAAAAATAGTCCGTAGGTAGCCAATAGGGCAGGGTGATGTGTAAGTAAAGAAATGACATTTACTTTTAGGTTTTACATGTCTGGGAGTGACAAACACCCACATTCTTTTTTTCACTACTGTGAGGCCTACTACTCTCTTAGGTTAACACTGGGAAATCCTTAATACACTTTAAAGCTGTAATTCCTGATTAGAAAGGATTAACTGTATCATGTCATGTTTTATATCACTGGAATGGTAATCATAAAACCTCTTTACTAGTAAAGTTGGCTTTGACATTACTATTTTAGAAATACCACTTTTAGAAAGTGGGCAATTCTCTACTCTTATGGTCTGTGTGCCTGTAGCCTGTCTTTAATACACGCCTGGGGTGGGTGACAGCTTCACTTTGTGCATCCCCTCCAGACAGCCACAAACACAGGAAGGTTAGGTGTGCCTGAGTACTCATCTACATTCTAACGGCTCTTCCTGGGATCAGAGGACCTGACTCTTGAACCTCAATAGGTAGTGTCCTGCCCCCACACAATGGGCTGGTTACCCCCAACTGATAGTCTAGACCCAGGGCTGGGAAGAAAAGGATTCTGTGCAATTCAAAGACCCTTCTTCGAAGTCACCCCCACTTCAAAGACACAACTGGGTACTGGATCTCTGACCCCACCAAATTAGTACACTACTTGACCTGTGAGGAACTCTGCCAGGAAGAAGGACTGCTGTGCTGCTACAAGGACTGCCACTCTGCTGGACTACTGCTTTGGAAGAACTGCTTTCTGCCCTGCTGTGCTGCCTGTTGCCTGCCACTTGCTGCCCTCTACCCTGCGGAGGAAGCGGAATGGGCCCATCTCACTTGAACACATAGTGACTCCAAGGGCTTGCTGGCTTGCCACCTGTTCTGAAGTCTCAGGGCCATCGAAGACTTCCTTCAACCATGCAACAGCACCTGGACTCTGCCATCAGTGAGGCCTGCCTTGCCAAGTGGTGCCAACCCAGTCCTGGGCCCTTCGAAGTGATGTTTCTGTGCTGACCCAGCAGAATCCATGCATCAGCGACTTTGGGTTGATCAGAACCAGCGTATCTCCCTTCGATGCCGATGTAGCTGCTGCTCAACGGCATTGCATCAACAGGCAGCTCGAAAATGATGCATCACAGTCATCACAAAGGGGTTTGTCAATGAAGTCTCACTGAGTGCACGGACTGGAACTGTTGCATCGCCTCCATCCAGAGGATTGATGATGACGCATCGCCTCCTCTTCTCCTCACATCAGTTCTTCAATGTCACGCTTCTTCCATCCAAGGTACTTTTTCAGCAGGACCTTTGTGAGCCCTGTAGCTGGCATGTGCTCCACCATGGTCAGTCTGAACTTTGGATTTATCCCGGTGGAGCATGACCAGATATCCCAGGTTGGCACTTTAAGACACTAAGCACTACATTTTAAAATAATGGTTAAAAATTCATAACTCTGTTTTTATGAAACTGAATGATCCAGCACCCATATTTGTTGTTATACACAAGCACAGTATAGTTACATCAATGATTTTTTCATTCATTAGTATTTTTTACTGCATAGTTAAACAAGACATCAATTCGGCAGGTAAGTTTCAATTCGTTTATTCGTGACTTCTCCTTCTCAGTGGATAAAACCGTAGCCAACGCGTTTTGTCCTCTCGGACTTCTTCAGGGCAAAAGCTGTTTGGCCTCTTATCTTAAATATTATTAGCGCTGTTCAGCTCCTTCTCTTTTGGTGAATTAAGAGGATTTATCTTTGTTTAAGACGAAATTCATCTCAAGTAGGCTACTTGTATGGCTGACTCCACTCTGTCACGCAAGCTGGCGAAAAACTGAAGGTTACGAATGGCATAAAACTCACTGTAGTACTACACCTAGGCCTAAGATCCAAGCACAAGACGGATCGCTACAGACTTGTATCTATACACCTACAAATTAATGAAATTGAGATGAATTTCATCTTAAACAAAGATAAATCCTCTTAATTCATTAATGCCTCTTTGGATAAGCCTGACTGCTCTGTGCCAACCTTCAAGAAGGTGGGCACAGATTTTCTTTTAGTGTGTATCTAACTTATCCTGACTATAGTGGTAGTCCCTACTTAGACAAGGTGTGTACAACTGTCAACTAGAGACCCCATTTCTAACATCTGACAAAAGCATATTCCACATTCCAAGAACATACTGCGAAAAGGTGTAACTAGAGGTAATAGATAAAATGTAAACATCTATTAGGGTCCACATTCCTTGTTCTAAAATGGAGTTATACTGTTTACCTCTGGCTGTTCATTGATGGGCACACGCTTCACATAAAACTGAAATACTTGCCCCTGTCTGACCAATCTCTCTTCATTTACTGATTATCCACGAAATGAACAGTTTGTCTTCCTGATGATGATGTAATAAACAGTCATGCTCCGTATATGTTCAGAGATTAAACTACCTATACTGCTTGTGCAGTATAATGGTATACAGAGAAAACCAAAGAAAGATTTTATATTTCAAGTACTCCTAACTCATTCTGTATAAAGCTCAGTTTCTACAATCTCCAAGTACATAGTGTTCAGTTTTGAAAATGGCCCACTCACATAATGCCCAATTTGAACAATACCACTTATAAGCATGGCCCAGTTTGCAGACTGCCCCACACTTCCACTATCTAGATTACAAAATGCATTAAGAAAATCTATTTGCAAGTGTGCACATGTCACAAGCATAGACAGCTTAGTTTACACTAAAACTTGAAAATGATTATCCATGTTGCATTATGCTCTTTGCACTTTTTAACCAGCATGCATGAATAATGCCATACGCATATAGTTATCGGTTTGCTTTCAAGCACGTTTTCCAGTTTAAACAATGTCCCAAGCACATATAGACCGTTTTTTATAATTCTGTTTGCACACATTGTCCAGACTTCACAGCGTATCAGCACCAAGCACCCACTTTCAGGTTTTCACATATTGCTGAGTTTGTGTAATGCCTTGCCTCAAGCACATTCTTCTGGATGTGCTCCTCCCCCCAGCATGCATTAATTAATTGACACTGGCTATAAAGGTGAATATCCTAGTGTCAGGAAGTGGTGGAAGTTAAGGATTAGGGACTGTATGATGCCCAAGCATCAGCAACATAAGTGCACAAATGCCGTTGCTGCTTCTGTGACTCTAGAGATCCAAACTCCATAAAAACAATTTGACAACAATCTCCACCTTAAGAAGACACTAATGCAACTGCACCACCTTTCCTGTTGGAGTATCTGTGCAGAACCGCTCGGGGTCTCAGACAGAATCACAAGTGGGACACACACAACAGAACATGAACCCCGGTAAACATCTGCACTACAAATACCTATTTTTTCTTCAAAAGAAACTATAGCAATTTGTTTACTTAGTTCACTGAGTGCTTACTCTTCCAGAGGGCAAGTTCACTGAACAATGAGAATCAGCACTCACCTTTTGGTGCTATTCCTAATAAAATCTTTAAAATTGAATATCTCTGGTACTGATGATCAGATTTTTTTTGTTTTGGTCTTGTTTTATTTATTAAAAATTACTCTAGTTTTCTAACTCTGTTGTGGCTCCTTTTGTGATGTGTCTTCACTGTGTTAGTGTTTGAAGTATTGCACATATATTTTACACATTGCCTCTGAGTTAAGCCTGACTGCTCTGTGCCTAGCTATCCGAGGGTTGAGCACAGGATAATTTAGGGTTTGCTTGTGACTTAACCCTGAGGAGAACTGTGGTTGCAGCTTGAGAAGGGTTATATCCAATTTTGTGCAACCTCCATATAAAAACAGAGAGTGGTGGAGGACAGGAGACATGCACTACATCATCTAGCCTTAATTTCCATGGCCTCCCTAAGGATACCACGTTGAAAGTGTTGGCCAATCTGGCCTATGTACACAATATGGTTAGCTAAATTACAAGCATATTTGAATACACAGTTTATCATTCAAGTAACGTGTTAATTGTAAAGAAACAAGTTGTCACCTGTGCAAGAGGAGGTGTATATTGTTACCTAGATTCAAGGCCAATAGGATCAGGCTGTTAGACTATTATTGCCCACTCTAACACAACCAATCTTTAGAGATGAGGTCCAAAAACCAGCAGGTGAGTTTAAATGGCCTCATGTCACTCTGCATCAGAGCCTTAATGTATTATTAACATCGTATGGTATGTGAATTCAGGTTGAGTTGCAATGACCTCATGTCTCCTTGTAACACAGAATTAATTTAATGTTGACATCTCATGCTATGTGTGATGTTTTGTTGAAACTCTGGTCACACAGTATTGCTTATCTGAACCTGAAGAGTATCAAAGGCTTTCCAAGGTGCTAGCGAAGACACCAATATCAATCAAATACACCAATCAAAATTCTTACATCAAGCAGAACCTGGTTAGCCAACATAAAAATGGCAGGAGGTTTATTTTTTAGGTGTAATTGCATAATTTTCCACAGAAAGTGATCCTCAAGTTTCCATAATACTAACCATTCTTTTCCATCATCAGGCAGGGAAACCTGACAGTACCTACTACTCAGATCATTAAGGAGGTAATTGGCCATTGCTACACTTAGAAAGGAATATCTGAACAAAGTATGGAATTAGTATCTATCTTAAGAATAGAGCGAAAATCTTTATAGTACACAAGGATCATCAATTCAATCCTGCCAAATTTAGTGGGTCACCGAGATGGACCGCGGACTTTTTATTGTATTTTGATTGTCATATATTATTTCTGGCACTCTTGCTCTCCTCAGCTCTGATAGCTAAAAGGATTGGGCGAAATATTCCATTCCATTTCTCGTGCATGGCTCCAGAACAGTAAGTTGGTGAGTCTGAGCAAGATTTGGTGTCCCCTAGTGCAATTTCGTGTCGCTAGGAGGACATCCTGCAACAAGATTTTTCTAATGTGGATGGTCGCGGAGGCTGCCATTCGACAACAAAATCTACTCAAGTGGCAGCAAAATAAACCCAAGTAACTGCATCCTCTGGCACGCCGTGTGGTGAAGTTTGCACTGATTTTTCAAAGCGGAATGTGCTCCCAGTACTAAATCACAGCGCGAGCAGTGCAACATGCCTATTTCCACCCATTAGCAGTATTCCGCAGAATCTTGCAGAGATTTATGTAACTTTGCTGAATTCCGCAGAGTCAAATTCCATGACTTCCACCCACCTCTAATAGCTAATGTCTACACCTGCTGAAAATCGGGGTAACAGCACAACTATTCTTTTAATGTAATTTAGGTTAAACTATATCGTTACCTCCAGCCACTCTTCTGTCTAGCATCGGACTGGGACACAAAATAGGCCCGGGCTCCAAAATGAAAGAGACCCCATTAGTGAATTAGAAAGCTATAAAAGTGCCTGAGGTTTGCAGATTGAGGCAGTTTTGAACTTATAAAGACACACTGTTTAGGTTTTTTGCAAGATATGGGAGACTGCATGGATTTGAGCTTGCTGTAGGCAATGTTCGTTTTACTACCAGGGAAACAGTAAAAACCGTGCCATCAGACCATAAAACATGCCCACTCCCAGCCAAAAAGAATAGCCCACACACTGACCTGTCACATCAGGCACTGCCTAATTGACCTATATGCCAGTCCGACCCTGCTTCTTTCTTCCATGCAATAAGTCATAGGAGAGGCTCCCCTTACACCTTATGTTTATTACTCATTCGCTTTCCGAAGGACCCATTACATATTGGCACGGGAAGCATTATTAAGTGATGTTTTGTTTTAGAAATTGGGTTGTAGGTTGACTGGGATATGAGCCCAAGTCAAGCAGCAACCACAATCCAAGTCAGGGGGAGAAGAAGGCAGACCCCAAATTAACACGTGCTGACCCTCCGGTAACTTGGCATAGAGCACTCAGGCTTAACTTAGAAGTAATCTGTGAAGTATGTGTGCAACATTTCAAATAGTTAAACAGTGAAAATACAAAAAGATTCCACACTGGGCTAGAATAATCAAGCTTAATTTAATAAATAAAACAAGACAAAAATCCAATAAGTAGAACTTGAGAGATTGAATTTTGAAATTTTTGGTAAAAATTGCCCTTAGAAGCAAAAAGCGCTATTGGGGATTTCAGGTCAGACCTGACCGGCAGAAAGTAAAAAGATCAGGCCGACCGTGATGGAGCGCTGGACAGCAACAGGGATCCAGTTAGGCCCACTAAACCAAAGTACCTGAATCCTGGTTGTGGAGCACATGCGTGGATCTGCATCGAAGATGCGTTGGCCGTTGTCGAGGTGATGCATCAGTTCCGAGATGCGGCGAGGCTGTGGTGTGAGGTCCTGATGTGTTGTCATGAAGGATCCTGTTGACGGGGCTTACGATGCTAACTCTGGTGTCGAGGATGCGAGGCGGTGCATCTTTTCTGATGAGCAATGTAGCTGTGATGTGGAGATCCGGCAGCGTCGTTGAGGTTGTCATCAATGAGGGATGCTGTTAGGAACTGTGTATTAAGCTTAGCCAGCACTTATACTGTACAATGCGCGTGATCAATCATGTGAGTCATTAGATATTTTGCCCAGTGTGTTGTTATCAATAACATAACAAGAATTCTATGTGATACTCTGCACACGACCAAGGATATGAGTCATTAACATATATAATTAGCTCAATGTTTGTTGTAAGCATGTATTCCGTTTTATTTCCATTGTGTGAGGTGCAAGAACTTTGTTTTGAGTTTGCACGTGTCTTTCTCATGCCACTAATTATGCCCGTTGACAGTTGAACGTGTCTGCAGTGTGCCACTAATTATACCCATAAACAGTTGAGCCACGTGCGACACGCGTCTGCCTCACGTTCGCCGCCCCACGCAGCTGGGATCTATAAAAAGAACTGCAACACAACGAGACACGCTTGACCTCATCACTCGATTTCTGCTTACCTGACATCGGTTGCTGGAGATTCCACGTCTCATTCAGAATCCCTCCCTCTCAGCTTCCGGGCGCGTCTTGTTGTTCCTGCGTGCTTCGGTTTCCAGGACAACGCGAAGGGCTCTTCGTCGCTTCGCTTCCGGAATCCACTCCGCCCTGAAAAAAGAAAGAGAAAATAAGTAGTGCATTTCTGGTTATCGCGCTTGTGAGAACAGTGCGTGAGAACAAAATACAGGTACTTTGGCTTTACAAACAGCTTCTTGACTTTTAAAAGCTCGTAAGAAAAGACGCATCGTTAATTTGAATGTTGGTGAGCATTTAACTCAGAGACTTCGAACTTTGTCATCATTTGCTACATTGTTCTTTTACGGTTTACATTACGTGACAATTTAACCCAGAGACTCCGGACTTCACTAGCTGTGTTGATCTTATATAATTAATGTTACAGGACGTAATTTCTCTCGTAAGTGTATCATTGGGTGCTAAGGAATTCCTGCTAATTCTTATATAGTACAATACAAAAATGTGACAAGTGTTGTTTGTTTTACTACAGAGAGCACACATATGAGAACATATTTACGTGGCCATTATCAACAGATGGTAGAGAGTGAAATTAACTCTTATTGGGAATTGTGCAGCACAAAGCAAGAAAGGTACAATTTTATGTAAAGTAACCAATAGTTTATATTGCAAGACTCAGAATAAGTGAGTGTTATATGAAAACTTAGGTTTATTATATTTAGATGCCAGAAACTTGAAGGTTCATATCATCCACTGTGTAACTGAAAAATTGCAGTCATCACCACAGACATGTCCTGAGACGAAGATAGAAGTATGTTTTCTTTTTTTTTTATTTTGTCCCATTTTTCCCCTTACCCTAGAGGTCTGTCCTTGCCTAGGTGTAATTTAAGTGCAGCTGGGCAGGCATTGATTTTTGGGGGTGTAGGGAACTACCGTCTCATCTCTCAAATCGAACATCCTGGATATTCAGGTGAGTGGAAATCTGACAGATGCAGGGATCTTGCACCGGGTAGAGGGTTGCTTAGCGGTGGTCCCGAAGGCGATGCATCCCAGATGTCTGGGGATGCGATGATGCAAGTCATTTGCAGCGGGTCTAATCCATGCAAAGCAAACAATGTGTCGGTTCTGTTCAAGGATGCGCGGCTCAGCCAAGAAGATGCATTGGTTTTGCCCGGAGTTGTGTCGCTCAGAAGAGGATGCATCTGTTCCACTGGGGATGCACCTCAGGCTCACTTCCAAGGGTCCAAGCCTGGGGTGACACCACTTGGCAGGGCAGACTCACAAATGGCAGAGTCGAGGTGCAGAATCAGATAGGTTGCAATTCTTTTGTGACCGTAAGATTTCAGATCAAGAGGCCAGCTAGGCCTGCTAATCACTTTTGGGTTCTGGGGACAAGTGATGCAGGTCACGTCCATCTCACCCAGGCAGGAGGGCAGCAGGCCAGCAGGTTAACACAGCAAAGCAGGAGTCCAACAAAACAGCAGTCCAGCAGCCCAGCAGAGTGGCAGTCTGTCAGCAGCCCAGCAGTCCTTCTTCCTGGCAGAGTATCCACAGGTCCAGAAGTGTACTGAAATGTGGTGTCTGAGGCTCAGTACTTATATTAAGAGGTGCCTTTGAAGTGGGAGAGACTTCAAACACAGTCCTTTACAGTGCACAGAAGTCCTCCCTTCCTGCCCTGGTTTCACACTCACTACAGGGGTATGCATCCCTGTGTGTGGGGCAGGACACAGCCTATTCAGGAGTAAGTGAGGCTAGGTCCATCTCCCCCATTCTACCGCAGTGGCCCATCAGGTCACAACTAACTTCCCATTGTGTGTAGCGGTCTGGGGGAATTCATAAAGCCCAGCTGTCACCCACCCCAGACATGTAATCAGACTAACAGCAGTCACCAAATGGCTAAAGTAGGAAAATATCAACTTTCTAAAAGTGGCATTTTCAGAGTTGCAATTTAAAATCAGACTCCACCATAAGCTTGAACTTTAAATTTTGAATCCAAAGGACCCATACATGAAGGGTTTATCTCTTCTTATAAAATAGAATAAGGTAATCCCAATGCTACCATTGGGAGAGATAGGCCTGACAGAAGTGAAAAACTAATTTGAGAGTTTTTCACTACCATGACATGTAAAACTTACACATACATGTCTTGCCTTTTAAATACATTGCACCCTGCCCTCTGGTTTGTCCAGGGCCTACCTTAGGGTGACTTTTATGTATAAAAAGGGACGGTTTTGGCCTGGCAAAAGGTTTATTTTGACAGGTCGAAATTGCAGTGTAACTGCACACACAGGCTCTGAAATGACAAGCCTGAGCCATGGTTTGAGGGCTACATAAGTGGGTGGCTCTATAAGTGCTGTCGGCCCACTAGTAACATTAAATTTACATGGCACTGGGCACATGTAGTGCACATTACTAGAGGCTTATAGGTCAACTAAATATGCCAGTCGGGGATGAACCAATATTAATTACCATGTTTAGAGGAAAGAGCAAAAGCACTTTAGCACTGGTTAGCAGTGGTAAAGTGAGCAGAGTTCTAATACCAGCAATAATTAGGTCAGAAAAAGTGGAGGACGAAGGCAAAAAGTTGGGAAGAAGGTCCCCCTAAGGCTGCCAGGTCAAACAACTTGTAGGACTCTTTTGGGCTGTCCATGGGTTTTTGTATCACTAGAGGTGTTGTTTTACCTAATGGCTTATGCCAATGCTTAAAGGCTATTTGACTTCTGGGAAAGGGCCTGGGACTACATAGACTGCACACTGAAAGCCTCCTTGCATAATCAGTACCCAGAAAGGGCTGGTATCTGATCATACTACTGATTAATCAGTTCCAGAGCAGGTTCAAGAAATTTTTAAGACTTTGCCATGTACTACCCATGCGGGATCTGATGTTTAGCACATTGTTCACCACATGGTGTTGGGGCTGATGGAAGTTATGCTCACTTTAATATTTAATAAACACAAGGTGGGCTTTTACAGGGCATCGGTACAGAGTTTCAAAGGGACTGACCCACATTCCTTTCTATTACATCTCTCTGTAGAAAAACTAATCATTGTGGATCTGTTTTACTTACTTAGATGGGTCCTTTCCAGGACGCACACAATGCAAATTCAAATTCTGTTGCAAGTTTCAGCAAATCTATTTATTTATAGCAAAAACATCTGGAGATCCTATAAGCTCCCTGATACTCATATCCATTTCACACATAACCTATTTAGGAACCCAGTTGATCAAAGATGCTAACCAGAACCATTGCAACCAAAGGGGTAGTGTGGCTCAGGGGAAGCATTGCCTTTGAAACCAGATTCATGCTGAGCCTTTTGCTATTATTAGGGAACCCTTACTAAGGCCTCCTGATCTAGGTAATAGCATGATGTTCTATAGTCCCTATTATGATGTAGAGTATATTGACTATTGTACAATGTTCACTCCGGAGCATCCCCCTCTTCTTAGGAGTAGCAACACCACTACAAGTGACAGATATCTATCATGGAGCAAAATATCTACTGACATTACTTTTATCACCCACTTAGCAAGTGCTCAGGTGTTTCACTACTAATTTGGCATAAACGTTTATAGTAAGAGTGCTCATTGGACTTGCCCTACTTCGCAGCCACTTGTTACTGGCACAGATCATACAGGCAGACAACATTACACCTCCTCTGATGATCTCTTCTGCTTGTTGTGGTCACGTTTGGTACTCTATACTTTATCTTTAGGCCATATTAGGTATAATTTTGACTTTTACCCATTTCTCAGTTTGCATGATATTAAGTACATAAACACCTTCAATTGGCTCCCATCCACTTACTAGAATTACTAGGACCATATTAATTTCTCATTTGTTCTAATGTTGCATGCCTACATGTGAGATTACATACTTGTTTGATGAATTCGGACAAACAAATAAAAATGTGGTGCCTCTCTCACCATGGTTTATGTTAATTTGGTCAGTCACCTAAATGTCAATGAGGAATTTTGACTATCATTTATATTGAATCAATTCAACCATATTTTCATAAACATTGCCATAATATATGTACTGATGTGAGTTTGCAGCCTTGAAAAAGTGCCAAAATGTGGACAAAAAAATATGTTGACTGTTGATGGCAAACAACATCTGAAGTTACTAATCCTTAATTGTAATTATTGTTATTTTTGAATTTCAGGTGTGGATCCTCAACATCGACCACAGAATATCATGGGACAATAATATCGTAAACAGAATATCGAGGGGCAAAATAGCGAAAGGTGTAGGTTTTCTACACCTAACTCTCTCTATCTCTCTCTTTCTCTCTCTCTCTCTCTCTCTCTCTCTCTCTCTCTCTATATATATATATATATATATATATATATATATATATATATATATATATATATATATATATATATATATATATATATATATATATATATCCAAAGATACAGTCCTGCTTCCCTTACTGCCATGAAGGGAATCCAGCACAGGTACGGACCACAAAAAAATATCTCCAAGCACTTCAATAGAATCCTCGCAGATTTCTTTATTTCATGATAAACACCACAGAGTGTAACGGACCAGTGTCCGCCCAGACGTATTTCGATCGCACACAGCGATATTAATATATATATTACCTACTGGCGGTCGCCAGTAGGTTGTTATAGTTAGGACCTTGTTTCTATTCAAAAAGCATATTTTTCTTTTGGCAATATCTTTGGCGCTGTTTGATGACTCTTCGTGAAATTTTCAAATCTAATGGTTCACACAGGTCAGCTCCTGTCTGGAAAGTTTGGGGGTGATTTGTCAAGCGGGGGCCGAGAAAAAAGGGGGGTCCAAAACGCATTTTCTCCATGTTAATTTCGCTTTCCGAAGGACCCATTACATATTGGCATGAGAAGCATTATTAAGTGATGTTTTGTTTTAGAAATTGGGCTGTAGGTTGACTGGGATATGAGCCCAAGTCAAGCAGCAACCACAATCCAAGTCAGGAGGAGAAGAAGGCAGACCCCAAATTAACACGTGCTGACCCCTCCGGTAACTTGGCATAGATCACTCAGGCTTAACTTAGAGGTAATCTGTGAAGTATGTGTGCAACACTTCAAATAGTTAAACAGTGAAAATACAAAAAGATTCCACACTGGGCTAGAATAATCAAGCTTAATTTAATAAATAAAACAAAACAAAAATCCAATAAGTAGAACTTGAGAGATTGAATTTTGAAATTTTTGGTAAAAATTGCGCTTAGAAGCAAAAAGCGCTATTGGGGATTTCTGGTCAGACCTGACCGGCAGAAAGTAAAAAGATCAGGCCGACCGTGATGGAGCGCTGGACAGCTACAGGGACCAAGTTAGGTCCACTAAACCAAAGTACCTGAATCCTTGTTGTGGAGCACATGCGTGGATCTGCATCGAAGATGCGTTGGCCATTGTCGAGGTGATGCATCAGTTCCGAGATGCGGCGAGGCTGTGGTGTGAGGTCCTGATGTGTTGTCATGAAGGATCCTGTTGACGGGGCTTACGATGCTAACTCTGGTGTCGAGGATGCGAGGCGGTGCATCTTTTCTGATGAGCAATGTAGCTGTGATGTGGAGATCCGGCAGCGTCGTTGAGGTTGTCATCAATGAGGGATGCTGTTAGGAACTGTGTATTAAGCTTAGCCAGCACTCATACTGTACAATGCGCGTGATCAATCATGTGAGTCATTAGATATTTTGCCCAGTGTGTTGTTATCAATAACATAACAAGAATTCTATGTGATACTCTGCACACGACCAAGGATATGAGTCATTAACATATATAATTAGCTCAATGTTTGTTGTAAGCATGTATTCCGTTTTATTTCCATTGTGTGAGGTGCAAGAACTTTGTTTTGAGTTTGCACGTGTCTTTCGCATGCCACTAATTATGCCCGTTGACAGTTGAACGTGTCTGCAGTGTGCCACTAATTATGCCCATAAACAGTTGAGCCATGTGCGACATGCGTCTGCCTCACGTTCACCGCCCCACCCAGCTGGGATCTATAAAAAGAACTGCAACACAACGAGACGCGCTTGTCCTCGTCACTCGATTTCTGCTTACCTGACATCGGTTGCTGGAGATTCCACGTCTCATTCAGGATCCCTCCCTCTCAGCTTCCGGGCGCGTCTTGTTGTTCCTGCGTGCTTCGGTTTCCAGGACAACGCGAAGGGCTCTTCGTCGCTTCGCTTCCGGAATCCCCTCCGCCCTGAAAAAAGAAAGAGAAAATAAGTAGGGCATTTCCGGTTATCGCGCTTGTGAGAACAGTGCGTGAGAACAAAATACAGGTACTTTGGCTTTACTAAACAGCTTCTTGACTTTTAAAAGCTCGTAAGAAAAGACCCATCGTTAATTTGAATGTTGGTGAGCATTTAACTCAGAGACTTTGAACTTTGTCATCATTTGCTACATTGTTCTTTTACGCTTTACATTACGTGACAATTTAACCCAGAGACTCCGGACTTCACTAGCTGTGTTGATCTTATATAATTAATGTTACAGGACGTAATTTCTCTCGTAAGTGTATCATTGGGTGCTAAGGAATTCCTGCTAATTCTTATATAGTACAATACAAAAAGGTGATAAGTGTTGTTTGTTTTACTACAGAGAGCACACATATGAGAACATATTTACGTGGCCATTATCAACAGATGGTAGAGAGTGAAATTAACTCTTATTGGAAATTGTGCAGCACAAAGCAAGAAAGGTACAATTTTATGTAAAGTAACCAATAGTTTATATTGGAAGACTCAGAATAAGTGAGTGTTATATGAAAACTTAGGTTTATTATATTTAGATGCCAGAAACTTGAAGGTTCATATCATCCACTGTGTAACTGAAAAATTGCAGTCATCACCACAGACGTGTCCTGAGACGAAGATAGAAGTGTGTTTTCTTTTTTTTTTTTTTGTCCCATTTTCCCCCTTCCCCTAGAGGTCTGTCCTTGCCTAGGTGTAATTTGAGTGCAGCTGGGCAGGCATAGATTTTTGGGGGTGTAGGGAACTACCGTCTCATCTCTCAAATCGAACATCCTGGATATTTAGGTGAGTGGAAATCTGACAGATGCAGGGATCTTGCACCGGGTAGAGGGTTGCTTAGCGGTGGTCCCGAAGGCGATGCGTCCCAGATGTCTGGAGATGCGATGATGCAAGTCATTTGCAGCGGGTCTAATCCATCCAAAGCAAACAATGTGTCGGTTCTGTTCAAGGATGCGCGGCTCAGCCAAGAAGATGCATTGGTTTTGCCCGGAGTTGTGTCGCTCAGAAGGGGATGCATCTGTTCCACTGGGGATGCACCTCAGGCTCACTTCCAAGGGTCCAAGCCTGGGGTGACACCACTTGGCAGGGCAGACTCACAAATGGCAGAGTCGAGGTGCAGAATCAGATAGGTTGCAATTCTTTTGTGACCGTAAGATTTCAGATCAAGAGGCCAGCTAGGCCTGCTAATCACTTTTGGGTTCTGGGGACAAGTGAGGCAGGTCACGTCCATATCACCCAGGCAGGAGGGCAGCAGGCCAGCAGGTTAACACAGCAAAGCAGGAGTCCAACAAAACAGCAGTCCAGCAGTCCAGCAGAGTGGCAGTCTGTCAGCAGCCCAGCAGTCCTTCTTCCTGGCAGAGTATCCACAGGTCCAGAAGTGTACTGAAATGTGGTGTCTGAGGCTCAGTACTTATATTAAGAGGTGCCTTTGAAGTGGGAGAGACTTCAAACACAGTCCTTTACAGTGCACAGAAGTCCTCCCTTCCTGCCCTGGTTTCACACTCACTGCAGGGGGTATGCATCCCTGTGTGTGGGGCAGGACACAGCCTATTCAGGAGTAAGTGAGGCTAGGTCCATCTCCCCCCCATTCTACCGCAGTGGCCCATCAGGTCACAACTAACTTCCTATTGTGTGTACTGGTCTGGGGGAATACATAAAGCCCAGCTGTCACCCACCCCAGACATGTAATCAGACTAACAGCAGGCACCAAATGGCTAAAGTAGGAAAATATCAACTTTCTAAAAGTGGCATTTTCAGAGTTGCAATTTAAAATCAGACTCCACCATAAGCTTGAACTTTAAATTTTGAATCCAAAGGAACCATACATGAAGGGTTTATCTCTTCTTATAAAATAGAATAAGGTAATCCCAATGCTATCCTATGGGATAGATAGGCCTGGCAGAAGTGAAAAACTAATTTGAGAGTTTTTCACTACCATGACATGTAAAACTTACACATACATGTCTTGCCTTTTAAATACATTGCACCCTGCCCTCTGGTTTGTCCAGGGCCTACCTTAGGGTGACTTTTATGTATAAAAGGGACGGTTTTGGCCTGGCAAAAGGTTTATTTTGACAGGTCGAAATTGCAGTGTAACTGCACACACAGGCTCTGAAATGACAAGCCTGAGCCATGGTTTGAGGGCTACATAAGTGGGTGGCTCTAAAAAGTGCTGTCGGCCCACTAGTAACATTAAATTTACATGGCACTGGGCACATGTAGTGCACATTACTAGAGGCTTATAGGTCAACTAAATATGCCAGTCGGGGATGAACCAATATTAATTACCATGTTTAGAGGAAAGAGCAAAAGCACTTTAGCACTGGTTAGCAGTGGTAAAGTGAGCAGAGTTCTAATACCAGCAATAATTAGGTCAGAAAAAGTGGAGGACGAAGGCAAAAAGTTGGGAAGAAGGTCCCCTAAGGCTGCCAGGTCAAACAACTTGTAGGACTCTTTTGGGCTGTCCATGGGTTTTTGTATCACTAGAGGTGTTGTTTTACCTAATGGCTTATGCCAATGCTTAAAGGCTATTTGACTTCTGGGAAAGGGCCTGGGACTACATAGACTGCACACTGAAAGCCTCCTTGCATAATCAGTACCCAGAAAGGGCTGGTCTCTGATCATACAACTGCTTAATCAGTTCCAGAGCAGGTTCAAGAAATTTGTAAGCCTTTGCCATCTACTACCCATGCGGGACCTGATGTTTAGCACATTGTTCACCACATGGTGTTGGGGCTGATGGAAGTTATGCTCACTTTAATATTTAATAAACACAAGGTGGGCTTTTACAGGGCATCAGTACAGAGTTTCAAAGGGACTGACCCACATTCCTTTCTATTACATCTCTCTGTAGAAAAACTAATCATTGTGGATCTGTTTTACTTACTTAGAAGGGTCCTTTCCAGGCCGCACACAATGCAAATTCAAATTCTGTTGCAAGTTTCAGCAAATCTATTTATTTATAGCAAAAACAACTGGAGATCCTATAAGCTCCCTGATACTCATATCCATTTCACACATAACCTATTTAGGAACCCAGTTGATCAAAGATGCTAACCAGAACCATTGCAACCAAAGGGGTAGTGTGGCTCAGGGGAAGCATTGCGTTTGAAACCAGTTTCATGCTGAGCCTTTTGCTATTATTAGGGAACCCTTACTAAGGCCTCCTGATCTAGGTAATAGCATGATGTTCTATAGTCCCTATTATGATGTAGAGTATATTGACTATTGTACAATGTTCACTCAGGAGCATCACCCTCTTCTTAGGAGAAGCAACACCACTACAAGTGACAGATATCTATCATGGAGCAAAATATCTACTGACATTACTTTTATCACCCACTTAGCAAGTGCTCAGGTGTTTCACTACTAATTTGGCATACACGTTTATAGTATGAGTGCTCATTGGACTTGCCCTACTTCGCAGCCACTTGCTACAGGCACAGATCATACAGGCAGACAAAATTACACCTCCTCTGATGATCTCTTCTGCTTGTTGTGGTCACGTTTGGTACTCTATACTTTATCTTTAGGCTATATTAGGTATAATTTTTACTTTTACCCATTTCTCATTTTGCATGATATTAAGTACATAAACACCTTCAATTGGCTCCCATCCACTTACTAGAATTACTAGGACCGTATTAATTTCTCATTTGTTCTAATGTTGCATGCCTACATGTGAGATTACATACTTGTTTGATGAATTCAGACAAACAAATAAAAATGTGGTGCCTCTCTCACCATGGTTTATGTTAATTTGGTCAGTCACCTAAATGTCAATGAGGAATTTTGACTATCATTTATTTTGAATCAATTCAACCATATTTTCATAAACATTGCCATAATATATGTACTGATGTGAGTTTGCAGCCTTGAAAAAGTGCCAAAATGTGGACAAAAATGTGTTGACTGTTGATGGCAAACAACATCTGAAGTTACTAATCCTTAATTGTAATTATTGTTATTTTTGAATTTCAGGTGTGGATCCTCAACATCGACCACAGAATATCATGGGACAATAATATCGTAAACAGAATATCGAGGGGCAAATAGCGAAAGGTGTAGGTTTTCTACACCTAACTCTCTCTCTCTCTCTCTCTCTCTCTCTCTCTCTCTCTCTCTCTCTCTCTCTATATATATATATATATATATATATATATATATATATATATATATATATATATATATATATATATATATATATATATATATATATCCAAAGATACAGTCCTGCTTCCCTTACTGCCATGAAGGGAATCCAGCACAGGTACGGACCACAAAAAAAATATCTCCAAGCACTTCAATAGAATCCTCGCAGATTTCTTTATTTCATGATAAACACCACAGAGTGTAACGGACCAGTGTCCGCCCAGACGTGTTTCGATCGCATACAGCGATCTTAATATATATATTACCTACTGGCGGTCACCAGTAGGTTGTTATAGTTAGGACCTTGTTTCTATTCAAAAAGCGTTTTTTCTTTTGGCAATATCTTTGGCGCTGTTTGATGACTCTTCGTGAAATTTTCAAAACTAATGGTTCACTCAGGTCAGCTCCTGTCTGGAAAGTTTGGGGGTGATTTGTCAAGCGGGGGCCGAGAAAAAAGGGGGGTTCAAAAACGCATTTTCTCCATGTTAATTTCCATAGCAAATTTTGGAACATGCTACAGCCCGAACTGCTTAACGGAATTACACCAAATTTGGCAAAAAGGTAGCTCTTGGTTACAGAAAGCGCCCTTTTTTTTAAATGGTGTAAATCCGTTCAGTAGTTCCTGAGAAATTCAAAAAATAAAAATATGGATATCTGAGCACCGAGGAGGGTTTGCGAACCCTCCTGGGCACGAGCTTCAGTCTGATTGGCTGCCAACACTCTAAACCAGAATGTGTTGGCAGCCATCTTGTGACTCGGTAAAACCCTGTCACAAGAAAAAGGTAAAACAAAGATAAAAAACAAGAAAAGGGAGCAGGGTAGGAATACCCTGACCCCGTAGGCCTGCTCAGGGGGTCCCACAAGGACCCCCAGGGCCAAAAAACGAATTTTTTTTTATAATGTTGGCCGAATTCGCGCTCGGTGCGCAAATCCGGACTAAATTATTTTTTTAAAAACGAAGCGCGGTCTTCCACGCTTCGTTTGTTTCAAGCCCCCGGGTGGTCCAGGTCCTGGAGACAATTGTTAATTATGGTATGGGGGCCCGTGGGGGCCCCCACACCCCCGGGGACCACCACCTCCCCGGGGCTTTTTCATAAAAAATGTGTGGGGGGGGGCTCCTGCCCCCCAATCCCTGCCCCGGGGACCGCCACCTCCCCGGGGCATTCCTAATTATGTGGGTGGGCCTCGTGGGCCCTCCAAGGCCAGGGGACCGCCACCTCCCCGGGGCATTTAATTATTTTGGGGTGCCTCGCAGGCCCCCCCAAGCCCCGGGGACCACCACCTCCCCGGGGCTACATGATTTAAATGCGGAGGCCACGCTGCCCCCCGCATCCCCGGGGACCGCCACCTCCCCAGGGCTATATTCAAAATTGAAGTGTGGGGGGGCTCAAGCCCCCCACACTGCCCTGGGGACCACCACCTCCCCGGGGCACTAATTATTTACATAGGGGGTCCGTTACAGACCACCGGGCCCCGGGGACCACCACCTCCCCGGGGCTTTAAAAAGTCTGGGAGGCCCCCCTCCTAGAGCCCTAGATGGCCCTGGGGACCGCTACCCCCAGGGATGGCTCCTGCAATGTCCCGAGGTACCCACCCCCGGGACATTGCCGTTTGCTATGGCAGGGCGGGAGCACGCCCTGTCATAGCAAACACTGCTTTGCTTCATTGAAGCGAGAGCAGGAAACCTGCTCTCGCTTCAACGAAGCAACGCAGATTGCTTTTGGGCAAAGGGAGCTGCATGTTAGCAGCTCCCCTTGTCCAAAAGCAATGCCGACTCCCACAGGAGGTGGGGAGCCGGCAGGGACTGTGGGGGCATTGGGGCTCCCCCCACGGTCCCCATCAAGGAGGCCAGTCCCCGGAGGGGAGGCCACGCAGCCCCCTTCCCTAATTAAAAAAGAGGCCAGCCCCTGGGGGATGGGGTCCCCGGGGCCAATAGTGGCCCAGGGAAGGGGGGCCACACTGCCCCCCTCCCGTACATATAAATAAAAAACAAGGCCAGGCCCCAGGGGATGGGGTCCCCGGGGCCAATATTGGCCTGAGGAGGAGGGCCACGCGGTCTCCCCCTTTTTTTTCTTTTTAAATAAATTTTGGCAGGCCCCCGTGTAATGGAAGTGAGGTGTTTTTTTTTCTTTCAAAAGCGCGGCCCCCCGTGTAACGTCGCGTTGGATTTGCGAATTCACCTTAAATAAATAATTAAGTAGTATATAATTTAGAAGGTAGTGTTGTATTTGTGAAGTTGTTTTAAAGAGGTACTGTGATTAATGGCAAGATTACAATTGATAGAGTTGTTAAAAATATATAAAAATAAAAAATAATAGACTTGAAAAGTGTTTTGTGTTGTAGTACATTGAATTCATGCTTTTGCGGATTCGCGTCGGGTGCGCAATACCACAAAAAAATAAAAAATTATATATATGTTTAAAAATAATTTATATTCACTACTATGTTATAGGGTGGCTCTAAAAAGAGCCCTTTTTTATTATGAGTTTGTTATAGCTACATGTAAGTGCGGATGCAGAGCTTTAGGTTGTTGAAAAAGACTCTGGGGCATATTCTCAAGGAGTTATCACCGCGTTAACGGCACTTTTCTGCCGCTAATGTGGCGATAATTTTATCGCTCTATTACCAAGCTGCCGCTAACAGCCGTTAGCGACAGTTTTTAGGTGAAAGCGACCGTTGTAAAGATCGCCACTTCTGTTAGCGATAATTATATGCAGGAGAGGCGTTCCTGTGCAAAAACGGCCGCAAATACCACTACTCCATATTCACAAGGGGATCCAGTTACTTAAGACCAGAAAGTAACTGGTCTTAAAAATGGGGATAACCCTTGGGGCCACATCTCAGCAGGTTTTGGTGCTGGACAGCGCTGCAAGCAATGTTGCAGGCCTGCCCTGCGACAAAACTACAATGCAGGAATGTGCACCATCAATATGATAGTGTGCATTCCTGGGCCCCAGGCATGAAAAGTGTTGCAGCGCTGCGACAAGACAGATTTGCAACACTTCTCACTATGCCCTTCTTGTGACAGCATGGATGCGCTGTATTCACTGGACAGCGCTCCATGACGCAAGTAATGACAGATACGTCAGGAATCCTGACGTATCAGGAATCCTGACGTATCTGTCTGCGCTAAAGTCACGCATTGCTGCAGTCGTGTCACAACCATGAAGCAACTCCAGCAATGCATAGGGACAGCATATCCCTGTGGCACTGCGTCACCCTCACGCCTGCCATCAGGCGGAAGGTACTGATGCAGTGCCGTCCATGAGGGGTGCCCGAATGTCGGTGCTGCTGGAGATCCATCGGTGGTGGTTGCGCGTTGTGGTGTCACCGAGTAGGATGTCGTTGGTGGATGGGGACCCTGGGGTGCAATGAGGTCTACAATGGTATTGGAGAATGGGGGGCCATGTCCCGGGGGGCCTGCACATGAGGGTGCTGCAGAGGATGTGCTTGGGCTTGGTCCGGATCTGGGAGTTGAGGTGGTCCATGGTCACCCTTGGGTCATTAGAGTGCGTGGTCAGTCGGAGTGTGCTTCTGTAGGTGATGGCAATGCCTCCTCCTTGATGGTCGGGGTGCTCCTTGTGGGTGATACTGCAGCCGCCAGTGATGGCGATGGCGATGTCCAGTCTGGAGCAGAGGTTGGTCCTGGCAGGCGAGGTGGCGTCCACGTTTGATGGCGAGGAGGGTGCTGGCGTCGTAGCGGTGGAGTGTCCAAGAGGAAGGCTCCTTGGTGCCGAGTGCGGTGCAGGGGCAGATGGATGCAAATGGCATAGCCTATGGGTTGCTTTTGGCATGGGAGACAACCATTACAACGCAGGCAGTACATCGTTAACAACGCAACTCCGACAACGCAGGTGCCTTTGCATCGCATTTGATTACAACGCATTGTGAGGTCAGTAATGGGGTAATTTAAAGTTTTTCGGGTGGGTATGGGTTTTGGATGTAAAATATGAAAATTGGGGTGTGTTTTGGGGTAAAATATGGAAATTGGGGTGTGCATTTGGGTCAAATTTGATTTTTGGGTGTGTTATGGGGGCTCAAAAAGTAATTCCAGGGTTTACGGTTGGGTTTGGGGTGCAAAGGTTAGTTTTGGGTTGCACTCACTGAAGTGGGAATAGTGATATTAATGCCTCCGCTATGCAACACCTACTCTACTGTTGTAATGTGCCTAGTATTAGTATGCATTGGAATGGAATGCGATGTTATGGCATGCGTCGCAACCACGTATGTGCCTTGGCACACGGGTGGTACGCCCGCCTTGCATGGGTGCACAGCGGCCACCATTGAGAAGCGCTGGGGGGGCTGGAAAGAACACTGGATGTGGGCGTGGACGCGGGGATGTGTGTGTGAGCGGGTGTTGTAAAAATGTTAATAAGGGAAGTCTTACCTCGAAGCCGGGTCCGTGTCTTCGTTGCTCCTGCCCTCCTGCTCTCCTGCGTCTGCTTCCAGGAACAGAAAGTAGGCAGCCAGGCTCCCTCCTCTGAGCCAATCACAACGCTGCGATGTAGCGGTGGGATTGGTAATTGGCAACGGGACAAGGCATGCAGCCAGGGGCTGGAGGGGTGGGCATGTTCTCCATGCAGGCTGTAATGCAGCCTGCATTACGAACAGGAAGGTGCGCATGACTGCTTTGGGTGGCCTGAGTGGGCCGACCAAACAGTCATTGCGCACTTGAGTGGGCATGCCTATTGGCCCATGCCTTGCCTGGTGCTTGGAGCAGTCCTACCCACCCTCCCACACGCAAGGGAAACATTGCACGGTTACATCAGTAAGTTATCAACATGTGATGATTGTTCCTCTTCTGCAGTGCTTGAAAGCAGTGGGGTGACCCTCTTCCACCATAGCGGATGAGCCACCACTGGGGGTGTGTCATCTACGTGTGCTAGGCCTGGGGGACTCGTCCCCCAGGCGTCCTGCGCTACGCGTCCCACCTTCTCCTTACCTGGACATTGACACCGTGGCGCAATCCGCTGCACTCTCTCCAAATCTGTGACTCAGCCAGCAGGAACCTCAGCCAGGAGGGATTTCACAAGCCTGGGTACAGCAGTCGCCGCCAAGTCCGCTGGTGAACCTCCCGATGCAGTTGATGCAGTTGATGCAGCAGGGCCCCCTTAGGCGTGAAGTTGCAGCACTCCCGCCACACAAGTTCGGCGCAGCTCAGGGGCCTCACTTTCCACAGCGTCCGGCCAGCCCAACATCATCCGGCCTGTGATGCAGAGAGGCGGCACCCACCATTGGTAATCCCCTCCATGCACCCCAGTGTAGTGGTGGATCGTAGTATGCGATGTAAACCTCCCTACGTTGGGGCGCAGGAGCGCCTCTACTATTAACAGCTCCAAGGTGTGCAAGGCGGTCTTCTCACACAGGTCAGCAACATGTCTCCATGCGACCTGCCAGACTTCACCACCAGGTACGGGCGATCGTCGCGCCTCAATGTCTACCGCCACGGCTCATCGACTCCACAGCTCCTCTGCATCCCACTCCACGCTCCAGACGCAGGTCCAGCGATGCATTCAGGCTCCAGACGCATGTCCAGCGAGGCATCCAGGCTCCAGGCGCAGGTCAAGGGAGGCATACAGGCTCCAGGCACAGGTCCAGCGAGGCATGCAGGCTCCAGGCGCAGGTCCAGCGAGGCATGCAGGCTCCAGGCGCAGGTCCAGCAAGGCATGCAGGCTCCAGGCGCAGGTCCAGCGAGGCATGCAGGCTCCAGGCACAGGTCCAGTGAGGCATCCAGGCTCCAGGCGCAGGTCCAGCGAGGGATCAAGGCTCTCATCCTGGTCATCCAGGATGTTGGCTGGCTTGCAGGGGTTGTTGATGTGTGCAGCACTTGGCCCTGGCTGCTCCATTCTGCATTTTATTGGTTTTTATGCCTATTTTATAATGGTGGTTTTTGCCGCTAATGGGCCTATCAGTAGTTATCGTCCGCTAACGCCGGATTTCCTATCGCCATCGCACTGATGTTAGCGGCAGTTTTCACTGCCAATCCCTCATACTATTGCCATGTAGCGACGGCTTGGTAATACACCGCTAAGATGGCGATAGTTTTCAGGGTTAGGCGGCGATAAAAAAACTGCTGCTAACTGGCGTTTGCGGTAGGTATCGCCGGTCCTTGAGAATATCCCCCTCTGTTTCCTTGATCTGTGAAGTGTACTCCATCACTTCTGTAGATGTCATCCATATCAAAACGTAGATTGTTGTTATAGATGGAGCCCATTCTATGGTCTCTGAGTTAACCGCTTAACTGCGGCGGCAATTCCGGTGCGGCGGTTTCATTGAGTGGGCGGGGCCGCGTCGGCCAACGGACGTGTGCAGCACTACGGAGGTAGTGCTCGCGACGGCCGTTGGCCGACGGACGCATGGAAAGGGTTAAGCAGAAACAGCTTTATTGACATTTTTTCTAGCTTTCTCAATCTGTGGACAGAATTGATTTGACCACTTCTATTTCTGTCTTTGGCATATATTAGAGTATACAAAGACAGTTTGAGGCAAAAGCAACATCAATTGTGCAAAGGTGTCCTTCATTAGCATTTCCAGACCTACCCCAGTCAATGTGCCTAGGTCATTGCCACCACAGTGCACAATCATGAGGTCAGGGGGTTGGAGATGCAGAAAGGTTTTAACCAAAGGCATCAATTGGTGCCACTTTAATCCTCTCTGTGCAATCCATTTAATATCCACATTTTGCAAAGCTGGGTCTTTGTCAATACCTCTGCATTCAACATACCTTTTGCACCAGAAAACATAGCTGTGTCCAACAATCCATATTGTAAGCATCTTGAAGGGATGTCTGGAAGTAATGAAAAGATGTCTGTAACTGAGGTAGTCAGTTGGTAGAATGAGAGGTATCTAAAATGGTGGACAAGATGCAGTATTTTGAAAAAGTAGAGAATTGATTGGCCTTTTAAGAAGATTGTACACTCAAAAATAGGGTGCATGTTACTTTCTTTAAAAGCATGTTCCTTATTGGTTAGTAGAAAATGTTTGAAAGGTACAGTAGATAGGATAAGGAGATATTTTGCAAACGTCAACCACACCTGCTGTTTGCATTTGTAACCTTGTGTGCTGGATTTGAACATATGGTGAACTTGTGCCCTGTAAGTTCAGTTGAATGTCCCATGAAGTGTTACTATGGAAACTGGCATTAAGCAGAATGGGGGAAGGGTTGGAACTTTACTGTGGACTTAAAATGTGAAATTGTAATTTATATATAGGTGATATGTCATTAAAGTATAATTTCCTAAGTCAGTACTATCTTTAGAAGTGGTGTGTTGTTAAAAAATAGTGGTATTTTTATTTGTAATATATTTTTGAACTCCTGTATGGATTTGCTGTTCCATCGCGTTGGTGCACGGTGGAGTCGCGACTCCAAAAAAATCCAGAACCAGTTTGGGCAGTTTTAGAAGTCAGTTGGTAAGGGTTCATATGTTTAACCAATAGAAATGTGTTTTATAATTTGAAATAATGTAGGAAGCAATGTGGTTTGTTACTTACATGTATTTGTGTGGAGAAAGAGAGGGAAAGTTTGCCATTACTGGTTTTACCTTGCTGAGAGTGGTGCATTACATTGATTGTGTGCATTATAAAATCTTCTATGAGTTTGTGATATTTTAAATTCTACAAATTGATTGGAAGGTGAGTTATAAATTTGTGAGGTGTATTATGTATTAGGTTTACTTTTAATCTTTAAAAATTATTGACAAACTGTGTTGTTTGAAATATATTATTAAATGTAGAGATGTGTATTGTAGTTTGTTTTATTCTAGTTAAATGATGTTTGAAATAGATTTTGTATAGTAATATGTGTATATTGGAAGACGGATTAGTGATTATGGTAGTTTGTTTTAGTGTGTGGATATGTAGATTTGTAGTATGCCGCATAATTTTAGGTGTTGCTTTAAAAGTGGAGGTGGAGTGTGTCAAGTTTTAAGGTGAGCATGGATGTCTGTCTCAAGTGTGTCTCTACTTGTATATTTATTTTGATATGTCTTATACATTTGAAGGTGCATGATGTATAACAAAGAGTTGTTGTTGCTTTTTATGTCGTAGGCTCAAGATTGTGAGTAGTAGTGGAATGGTGAAGATGTAGGATAATAGTGTGCTTCAAAAGATGTTGACATAAGACATTAGTGGATAGGCTTCTTTTTTTAAGTTTGTAGAGAGGTACAGTTGAAATATGCCACATAATTTTGGGTGTTTGCTTGAAATTGGAAGTTTGTTCTGTGAATCTTTAAGGTTTGGATAGTGTTATGCTACAGACATATTCATGTATGCTTTTAGGAATATGGTGAGACATTTAGTAAAGACATGTGAAGGGTTCCTGCTTTGTATTTGGGTAGGTGTAACATTATAAGTAGTTGTAGAATGGTAAATCAGCAGCCCAAAAGAGAGGTTTGAGATATGTTTGTAGAGATTTTATTTATTAGAGTAATTTGTATGATGTGTGGAAAGGTATATTTCATATATACCGCATAATTTTCAGTGTATGTTTGAAAATTGAAGTGTAGTCGCTGAAATTTTGAGCTGTGAATGGTGTTGTGACTGAGATATGTTTCTACTAGCATATATATTATGGTATATGTTATGTGTCTGAAGATGATAGATATATAAAACACAGGTATACATTTATCTGTATATTACTTTTATATATGATGCTGCTAGCAAAAGGTACAGACATATGCATACATGCTTTTAGAAATATGGGGAGTCTTTCATCAAAGTTAAGTGAAGGGTTGCTTTGCTGTTAGCTATGCTCAATACCAGATTAGTACTAGAATAGTAAAGCAGTAGTAGTAGAAAAGTGATGTTTAAGATATGTTGGGAGAGGAATTATTGATTATGGTGCTTTATAAGAGTGTGTGTAAAAGTTCACTTGAAATTTGCCGCATAAATCTAGGTGTGTTTGAAATGTTAAGCGTAGTCTGTCAAGTTTTAAGGCCTTTATGGTCTTGTGAGTGTGGTTATGTTGCTACTTGCACATGTGTTCTAATATGTGTAATGCTTTTGGCAATAGGTATAGAAAGATGCATGCATGCTTTTAGGAATATGGTTAGAGTTATGGTAGAAACATGTGATAGGTTGCTACTTTATGTTTGACTAGGTCTAATATTTGTAGAATGGTGAATCTGTAGAACAAAACTGAGTTTAAAGACATGTTGGCAGAAGGGATTACTGATTAGGCTACTTTGTATAAGTTTGGGGAAAGGTACACTTGAAATACATTGCAGAAATGTAGGTGTGTCTTTGTAATGTAAAGTTCAGTCTATTTGTTTATTTCTGTTATATATGATGATGATTTCAAAAGGTAGACATATATGCATGTTTAGTTTTAGGAATATGGTGAGATTTATAACAGAGTCATGTGTACCTTTCATACTTAATTGTGAGTATGTTCAGCACCCTGAGTAGATTTAGAATTGTGAGGCTGCAGTACAAAAGTGTACACCATGTCATAGACCTAACTTTTGAGCTGCAGTTTCAGTATTCTGCTACTACGTAGAATGTTGTTGTCCTCTAATCACTCAGGCACTACTGTAGTACTACTACAATCACTCAAGCAGTACACATGCACTTATAAAATTACTCAGGCACTTCCTATGTACTCCTGTAATCTCCCAGATATTATCCCTGCAATCATGGAATCACTAGGCATTACCTATGTACTCTTTTAATCCCACAGACATAACTCCTGCAATCATGCAATCACCAATGTTTTAGTTATACACTGGTTTAATTATGCAGGCACTAGCCTTGCACTCTTCCAATCACCCTGTCAGGATCTATGCACTCCTCCAATCACTTTGCCAGTGTCCATGCACTTATAAAATCTCCTAGGGATTACCTTTACACTCTTTTATTCACTGAGGCACTACCACAGTATTACTGCAAAAACCGAGGCAGTACTGATGCACAATTACCCAGGCTCTTTCTATGTACTCCTGTAGTCCCCCAGATATTACTTGTGAACTCATGTAATCACCAATGCATTAGCTATACACTGGTTCAGTCACCCAGGGAATACCCTTGCACTTTTTCAATCACGCACGCACTAATCTTGTACTTATGTAATCACTCAGCTAGTGCTCATGCTGTTATATAATCACCCAGGCACTACCTTTGCACTCCTTTATTCACTCAGGCACTACGTCAGTAGTGCTGCAATCCCCCAAGAAGTACCCAGGCACTTATCAAATCACCCAGTGACTTTCTATGTAGTCATGTAAATCTCCAGACATTACCCCTGTAGTATTGCAATCACCCAGGCGTTACCTATGTACTCCTTTAATCCCCCAGACGTTCCCTCTGTACTCATGCAATCACCAATGCATTAGCTATACAGTGCTTCAATCACCCTGGCACTATCTTTGCACTCTTTCAATCACGCACACACTACTCTTGTACTTATGCAATCACTCAAACAGTACTCATGCACTTATAAAATCATCCAGGCACTTCCTTTGCACTTCTGTAGTCACTCAGGCACTACGTTAGTACTGGTATAATCACCCAGGCAGTACTCATGGACTTATAAAATCACCCACTCACTTCCTATGTACTCCTGTAATCCCCCAGATATTATCACTGCAGTCATGCAATCATCCAGGCACTAGTTATGTACTAACCCTGCAGTCATGTCATCATGCAGGCTGTACCTATGCACTCATGTAATAACCCAGGTACTACAGGCTGTACCTATGCACTCATGTAATAACCCAGGTACTATTCAATGAGTCATCTATACGTTTAGGTGCTATTCATACACTTATCCATGCACTTAATGTTTATGTGTGCACTCATGCAATTAGCCAGTCACTATCTATGTTGTCCTGCAATTACTCAGTGACTACCTTTGGAATCATACAATCACCCAAGCACTACGCATGGAGTTATGCATTCACTGAAGCAGATCTATTACATGTCTCAGTTTCTAGATTTCACTATATTCCAGAAATATTGTATATATATTTGTTTTAGATCTGATGATGATTTGAAAAGGTAGAGACATTTGTATGCATGCTTTTAATAATATGGAGAAACTTATGGTTGAGTCATGTAATAGTCTGCTGCTTTATATTTTGCTAGGCTCAACACTCATGCAGTTATAAAAACACCCAAGTACTACTCATGCAGTCTTCCAATAATCCAGGTAGTACATATGCACTGATGCAATCACCCAGGAATTACCTCTGCACTCATGCAAACATCCAGGCACTACCCATACTCTTATGGAATCACCGAGGCACTACCTGTGCACTCCTTTATTCACTCAGGCACTACCTCAGAAGTCCTGCACTCATTGAAGAAGTAGCCATGCAGTTATATAATCACCCAGTTACTTCCTATGTAGTCATGTAAATCCCCAGATATTACCCCTGTAGTCATGCAGTCACCTAGGCTTTACATATGTACTGGTTTAATCCCCAAGACATGACCTCTCTACTCATGCAATCACCAATGCATTAGCTATACAGTGTTTCAATCACCCATGCACTATCCTTCCACTCTTTCAATTATGGACGCAGTACTTTTGTACTTATGTAATCACTCAGGCAATACTCATGCATTTATAAAATCACCGAAGCACTACCTTTGCACTCCTGCAATCAGTCAGGCAGTAGTTTAGTACTTCTGTAATCACCCAGGCAGTACTCATTGACTTATAAAATCACCAACTCACTTCCTATGTACTCTAATAATCCCCAGATATTACTCCTGCAGTCATGCAATCATCCAGGCACTAGTTATGTACTACCTCTGCAGTTATAGAATCATCTAGTTTTTACCTATGCACTTATGTAATAATCTAGGCACTAATGTTGCAGTCATATCATCACCCAGGCTCTAGTGTTGCACTCATCTATTCACCTAGGCACTTTTTAGCGAGTCAGGTAAGCCTTCAGGTGCTATTTATTCTCTTATCCATGCACTAAACCTTTATCTGTGCACTCATGTAATTAGTCAGTCACTCTCCATGCTCTCCTGTAATTACCCAGCGAGTACCTTTGTAGTCATACAATCACCCAAGCACTACCCATGGAGTTTTGCAATCATTCAGGCAGATCTATTACATGTTTCAGTTTCTAGGTTTCACTATATTTTAGAAATATTGTATATATATATATATTTCTTTTAGATATGATGATGATTTTAAAAGGTAGAGACATATGTATGCATGCTTTTAACGATATAGAGAGACTTATAATTGAGTCATGTAATAGTCTGCTGTTTTATATTTGGCTAGGGCCAACACTCATGCAGTTAAAAAAACATCCAAGTAGTACACATTCAGTCTTCCAATGATCCAGGCAGAACATATGCACTAATGGAATCACCCAGGCATTACCCCTGCACTCATGCAATCACACAGGCATTAGCTATGCACTCATGCAATCACCAAGATATTACTCATGCAGTCTCTGAATCCTGTAACCAATACTCATGCACTTATATAATCACTCAGGCACTAACGTTGTACTCTTTCAATCACAGAGGCACTAGCCTTGTACTTATGTAATCACTTAGCCAGTACTCATGGTATTATTAAATCACCCAGACACTTCCTTTCCACTTATTTATTCACTCAGGTGTTACGTCAGTAGTCCTTCGATCACCTTAGAAGTACCCATGCTCTTATAAAATCACCCAGTCACTTTCTATGTAGTCATGTAAATCCCCATATATTACTCTTGTAGTCATGTAATCACCCAGGTGTTACGTACGTACTCTTTTAATCCTCTAGACGTTACCCTTGTACTCATGCAATCACCAAAGCATTAGCTATACAGTGCTTCAATCACCCAGGCACTATTCTTCCACTCTTTCAATCATGCAGGCACTACTCTTGTACTTATGTAATCACTCAGCCAGGACTCATGCACTTATAAAACCACCCACGTACAACGTTTGTACTTCTGTAATCACTCAGGCAGTACTTTAGTACTTCTGTAATCACCCAGGCAGTTCTCATGGACTTACAAAAACACCCACTCACTGCCTATGTACTCTAATAATCCTGTAGATAATACTCTTCCAGTCATGCAATTACCCAGGCACTAGTTATGTACACCTCCTGCAGTCATTCAATGATGCAGGCTGTACCTATGCACTCATGTAATAACTCAGGCTCTACCCTTGCAGTCGTGAAATGACCGAAATTCTACTGTTGCACTCATCTATTCACCTACACACTACTCAATGAATCATTTATATGTTTAGGTGCTATTGATACACTTATCCATACACACAACGTTTATGTGTGCAGTCATTCAATTACCCAGTCACTATCCATCTTCTCTTAGAATTATTCAGTGACTACTCTTCAACTCATTCAATCACCCAAGCACTACTCATGAAGTTCTACAATCACTCAGGCAGATCTATTACATGATTCAGTTGTAGGTTTGACTATATTCCAGAAATATTGTATACATATTTCTTTTAGTTAAGATGATGATTTTACAAGGTAGAGACGTATGTATGCATGCTTTTAAGAATATGGAGAGACTTATGGTTCAGTCATGTAAATGTCTGCTGCTTTATATTTGGCTAGGCGCAACACTCATGCAGTTAAAAAAAACACCCAAGTACTACCCATGCAGACTTCCAATGATCCAGGCAGTACACATGCACTGATGCAATCACCCAGGCATTACCTCTGCACTCATGCAAACATCTAGGCACTACCTATACTTTTATGGACTCACCCAGGCACTACCTGTGCACTCCTTTATTCAGTAAGGCACTACCTCAGTAGTCCTGCAATCATTGAAGAAGTAGCCATGCAGTTATAAAATCACCCAGTTACTTCCTATGTAGTCATGTAAATCCCCAGATATTACCCCTGTAGTCATGCAGTCACCTAGGCGCTACATATGTACTGCTTTAATCCCCCAGACGTTACCTCTGTACTCATGCAATCAGCAATGCATTAGCTATACACTGCTTCAATCACCCATGCAGTATCCTTGCACTCTTTCAATCATGGAGGCAGTACTTTTGTACTTATGTAATTACTCAGGCAATACTCATGCATTTATAAAATCACCGAAGCACTACCTTTGCACTCCTCTAATCAGATAGGCAGTACTTTAGTACTTCTGTAATCACCCAGGCAGTACTCATGGATTTATAAAAATCACCAACTCACTTCCTATGTACTCCAATAATCCCCCAGATATTACCCCTGCAGTCATGCAATCATCCAGGCCCTAGTTATGTACTACCTCTGTAGTTATAGAATCATGCAGTTTCTACCTATGTACTCATGTAATAATCCAGGCACTACTGTTGCAGTCATATAATCACCCAGGCTCTACTGTTGCACTCATCTATTCACCTAGGCACTTTTTAGCGAGTCATGTAAGCCTTTAGGTGCTATTTATACACTTATCCATGCACTAATCCTTTATCTGTGCACTCATGTAATTAGTCAGTCACTCTCCATCTTCTCCTGTAATTACCCAGCAAGTACCTTTGGAGTCATACAACCACCCAAGCACTACCCACGGAGTTTTGCAATCACTCTGGCAGATCTATTACATGCCTCAGTTTCTAGGCTTCACTATATTTTAGAAATATTATATATATATATTTCTTTTAGAAATGATGATGATTTTAAAAGGTAGAGGCATAAATATGCATGCTTTTAACAATATATAGAGACTTATGGTTGAGACATGTTATAGTCTGCTGTTTTATATTTGGCTAGGCCCAACACTCATGCAGTTATAAAAACACCCAAGTACTACCCATTCAGTCTTCCAATAATCCAGGCAGAACATATGCACTGATGGAATCACCCAGGCATTACCCCTGTACTCATGCAATCACCCATGCACTAGCTATGCGCTCATGCAATCACCAAGATATTACCCACGCAGTCTTTGATTCATGTAGCCAGTACTCATGCACTTATATAATCACTCATGCACTAACGTTGTACTTTTTCAATCACAGAGGCACTAGCCTTGTACTTATGTAATCACTTAGCCAGTACTCATGGTATTATTAAATCACCCAGGCACTTCCTTTGCACTCATTTATTCACTCAGGCGTTACCTCAGTAGTTCTGCGATCACCTAAGAAGTACCTATGCTTTTATAAAATAACCCAGTCACTTTCTATGTAGTCATGTAAATCCCCATATATTACTCCTGTAGTCATGCAGTCACCCAGGTGTTACGTATGTACTCTTTTAATCCTCTAGACGCTACCCTGTACTCTTTCAATCACAAATGCATTAGGTATACAGTGCTTCAATCACCCAAGCACTATCCTTGCACTCTTTCAATCACGCAGGCTCTACTCTTGTACTTATGTAATCACTCAGCCAGTACTCATGCACTTATAAAACCACTCAGGCATTACCTTTGTCCTTCTGTAATCACTCAGGCAGTACTTTAGTACTTCTGTAATCACCCAGGCAGTAGTTATATACTTATAAAATCACCCACTCACTTCCTATGTACTCCAATAATCCCCTAGATAATATCTCTCCAGTCATAGAATCACCTAGGCACTAGTTATGTACTACTCCTGCAGTCATGCAATCATTTAGGCTGTACCTATGCACTCATGTAATAACCCAGGCTCTACCCTTGCAGTCGTAGAATGACCTAGATTCTACTGTTGCACTTATCTATTTACCTACACACTACTCAATGAGTCATCTATATGTTTAGGTGCTATTGATACACTTATCCATACACTCAACATTTATGTGTGCAGTCATGCAATTAGCCAGTCACTGTCCATCTTCTCTTAGAATTATCCAGTGACTACCCTTCAACACATTCAATCACCCAAGCACTACCCATAGAGTTTTGGAATCACTCAGGCAGATCTATTACATGTCTCAATTTCTAAGTTTCACTATATTTTAGAAATATTGTATATATATATTTCTTTTAGATATGATGATGATTTGAAAAGGTAGAGATGTATGTATGCATGCTTTTAACAATAAGGAGAGACTTATGGTTCAGTTATGTAATAGTCTGCTGCTTTATATTTGGCTAGGCCCAACACTCATGCAGTTATAAAAACACCCAAGTACTACCCATGCAGTCTTCCAATGATCCAGGCAGTACATATGCAGTGATGCAATTACCCAGGCATTACCCCTGCACTCATGCAAACATCCAGGCACTATCTATACACTCATGCAATCACCCAGGTACTACCTGTGCACTTCTTTATTCACTTAGGGCCCTATGTAGGTAAAATTGAAATACCGAGTCCTTATTTGCGAATTTTACCGATTTGCTATTAAGAACTCGCTATTTCCGATGTAGGTAAAAAGTCGGTAAAAAATACCGAATCGGTAAAAATCGCTATTACAAATACCGAATCCACATTACCGATTCGGTATTACAGAGTCGGCAATACCGAATCGGTATTTACCGAATCCGGGATATTGAAAAATCGCTATTCCTGATTCAGCCAATCCTGTGCCTCCTGATGACATCACAACCAGGAAGTGGCCACACCCATGCAGCTGCACTGATCCTGAAGCTGTTGGAGAGGCAGGGAGCAGGAGCAAGAGCACAGGAGCAGCACAGCTACCACCTAGCTAACACAGAGGAACTGCACCATGGCCTCACAGGAGAAGGGGAAGGATGCTGGCGAAAGAAAGCGCAAGCACAAGTTCAGTCAGAGGGAGTTGGAGGTCCTCATAGAGGAGGTCGTCAAAGATCACGACCTGCTCCCTCTTTGGTCGGAACAAACAACCTCCTGTAACCATCTAAACTTTCCGAAACACTGCTTAAACTCTATTCTTTCAAGATGGGTTTCTTGTAATAACAATATTTGTGCGTCGCAGTCCTTACAAAACTCCGCAACCCGGGAAACTTTTTTCCTAGATCTTAATCCATTCACGTTCCAAGAAAATATAGTGATTACTTTTGTATTATCTGTAGACAATTTGTATAGTAGGGTATCTCTTACATCCCCTTTGCATTATCAACCCCATCTAGTTCCTCCCAAGACAGACTGAAAGTCGTATAATAAAATACAACTTAAACCCCCTTACCACAACAGCCCCATCTAAAACCTCACAAAACCAACAAAAAACCGCATCCATGAGGACAAATCTTTTTATTTTTTTCTCCCACTGCTCCCCACACCCTGTGACCCTTACCTTCCCTCCCCCCGGGAAACCCCCATTCTACCTCTTGGGCGATTCAATCCGCCCTTCGTGAGCCCCCATCTAGAGGGGACAGAGGACTGGGGAGGCAACCACATAACTACTCTTTATGCACTTCTCCTCATACTCATTACTATACCGGCTCAATTGCCCATCTGTTGTATAAATATGTCAACCTCCTCAGGATCGCTAATATTGTGCATTTTATTACGCCACATTATTCTTAACATGGCTGGGAATTTCAATTGTACCTGGGCTCCCTTCTCCCGGAGAACACTCATCCTTGTGCCTAGCTCCCACTGTCTCTGGGCTGTCCTCTTACTTAGATCCGATCTAATCTGATAAGTGAAATCTTTATATTTTAAAGAGCCCTCTTTTAGTGCCTTTCCCAGAATAAGCTCTTTGACAGTGAAGCTCAAAATATTAATCAAAATTTTTCTCGGGGCTTTCCTCTCAGGGTTTAACCTAAAGGGGTCCCTATGTGCCCTCTGGATCTCCCTTTCCCACTCAATATCTAATCTATCGGGCAACATTTCTCTCAATAAAGTACAAATAAAGGACTTAACATCTCCCTTCTCGGCCCCCTCTGGAATTTTTAAGAACCTCCAATTATTCCGACGAAATTGTGTCTCCAATCTTTCTATGTCCTCTTGAAGCGCTCTATTCTGTTTTTTCAGATATTCCATATCCTTAGAAGTTTCAGAAACAGCCACTGAAAGTACCTTAACTTCCCCTTCCAGTGTACAAGTTCGTTTCACAATGTCGTCAAATTTTTCTTCCAATGCTTCACATTTGTCATGGATTCCCCTTTGATTAGCCTCTGAGATTTCAAACTTATCAAAAATATCTTGTCTTAGTCTCGCAAATAATTTTTCCATAGATTGTTCATCTCCCCCATTTCTTTGGAGTGTCACTTCCCCCTCGCAAATAGCCCCTTGCTCCTCTCTGTGTTTTAAATCGTCCATTGCTTGATGCAAGGGTTCTGGGTTTATATGCGCAGAAATAGGGGAGCTACGAGGAAAATCCGGATTATGACTACCAGTAAGACTACTAACAGGACTAGAACCGGAACCAAAGCTGGAACTAGAACCTGTATTAGGACATAAGGTAGGCTTGGCAGCCAGACTGGCAGTACACCCAGTGGGAGCTGTCTCATTCTCAAACTGTGGCCCTTCTCCATTAGGTTGTAAACCAACTAGGGCAGAAAATCTATTTTCCACAGGGAGAGGGGTGGATTTTATTTGTAATATTTGCGTAGGGACCTGCTTCCCTTTACTTTGTAGGCCTGCCACCTGCTCCATAATCTTAAAATATGACTTCAAGGAGGGAGATGGTCTTACCACAGCTCGCGCCTCCTTCTGTCCACACCTCCGAGGTTTACCAACACTTTTTAAAGCTTTCTTTTTTGGGGAGACTGGGACCACCAATATTTCTTCCCTAGGCGACTGTTCCCAAATCGCCTCACCTCTCCCCCCTCTGGATTTCTTCCTCCCGTCTAGAAGAGATCTCAGCTGATATCTACTCCTTACTCGAGTCTCCTGTCCTACTGTAGGGCTTAGCACCGGACTCTGCTCACTAAGGGGGGCTCCCTGAGTTAATGGAATAGAATTTGTTTTTTCTCTTAAGCTATCTTTTGTCTCCAGAAAGTCGCTGTTACCTCTACACCCTCGTCCAGATTCATAACCTGGATCCGACACCATAGGGGGAGAATCTTCCATCAGCTGCTGCACATTCAGGGCCTCCCTCGATTCCCCCAATTCCTGTCCCGGCACCAATAGGTTAACTACCCTCCCGGTTCTGCTCACCACTGCCTGCTTCCAACAGGATATTCCTCTCGTACCTTCGTTATGCCAATTCAGAGAAAAAAACTTAGCTTTGTCTCCGGCTTGATCTTCTCCTCTTTCACCGCCACTTTTCTCAAGATGTTGTTCTCGGTGTAGCCTGCACCAAAGACCCGCTGCTCTGCCGCTGCTGACCCACAAGCCGACCGTCGAGATCACCGCCCTAGTCTTCCGCAGCACCCGGGCAGCTCTATACCAAACTCCACATCCCGTCGTCACAGCGGCACTCATGGACATCCGAATCGACGCGATAAACCATAAAAAGGAGAAAGATTATCACGGTTCTGTGGCCGGTCTATAATTCAGTATCATTGCATTTTAAAATTGCCGTACGTTTCTCATAATCTCATGTTCAGGGCACGATTACCTCCTCACTCTCTCCCCTCAGCCCAGGAGGCTCCCGCGACCGGCTTCAGCCCGCCGCCATGTTTCCCCGCCGTGCAATTCTTTCTATAGCACAAGGGGAGTGGCGATTATTGTTAAAACGAACCAGGAAATAAGATTACTTAAATATGAGTCCGATCAGTCGGGTAGGTGGTTGGTAGCAACTTTTTTAGTGTATGGGAGGCCTTTGGTTTGTGCCGTATATTATGGGCCAAATAATGATACCCCGGATTCCCTAGAAAAATTAGAGTCCTGCCTTATGGAGACAACAGCTCCCATTGTGATAGGGGGAGATTTTAATTTGGTTCTGAATAAAATACTTGATAGGACTTCGAAAGCTAAGTATATTAGTCCGTCGAAAACCCTCTCTAGACTGACAAGTATAATGAATGAATTTAATTTAGTAGATATTTGGCGTGTTTTGAATAAGTCTAGGAGAGAATTTACTTTTTATAGTAAAAAATATAGGCACCACTCTCGCATAGATTATTTTTTAGTGGACCAGGAGTTATGCGGAGATGTTACTAAGGTAACTCATATTCCAGCAATACTTTCAGATCATTCTGCAGTAGTAATATCTTTAAGGTATAATCAATCAGAGGAGTGTAAAAGGTGGACCCTGGATAGGTCAATACTTTTAGATGAGAAGGTAGTGGAAGATTTGAGGGTAGAATCCGAGAGTTTTTTTGTCAATAACAATGGCTCAGCGTATGAAGATGTGGTGTGGGATGCCTATAAGGCATATTTAAGGGGAGTTTTAAGATCTATTATGGTGGGGAAACACCGAGTGGAGAAAAAAGACAGAGAAAGCGATATCCAGGATATTAGAAATAAAGAGGAGGAGCTGCAAAGGGCATCTATGGAGGAACCAACTAGAGTAGGGGTCCTAAGTAAGGAGTTAGAGGGGTTACAAGCCGATTTTATGGCAAAGTTGGATAAAAGATCTATGGATAAGTGGAAGGCGAGTAAACTCCAACATTTTGCCTATGGGGAGAAATGTGGATCATTATTAGCTTGGAAAGCGAAGACAGACAGGGCAAGAAATAACATCCGAGAGCTAATTAGTGGGGAATCAGGGGACCTATTGATTACTAACTCAGATATGTGCAAGGAGGCATGTAGGTTTATGGAAGACCTATATAAAGAAAATATAACATCTAGTCAAACAGATATAAGGGAGTGGCTTGGGCTAACAACTCTTCCGAGACTATCTCCAGAGCAGTCGAAATTCTTGGAAGGAGATATTATGGAGGGGGAGATAAGGGTTCAGTGCAGTAAGATGGCTAAAGGAAAGGCAGCTGGACCAGATGGTCTTCCTGTGGAAGTTTTTCTTTGTATCTTGGATACTGTAATTCCGGTGTTACAAAACGTATTTAATAAAATATACCTCGGTGGAAAAAGGGTTCCTAAATCTTGGTTGGAAGCCACAATTACCATGATTATAAAGCCTAACAAAGACCCAAGGAAGATAGATTCGAATAGGCCGATTTCTTTATTAAATATAGACTATAAGATCTTCTCTGGTATCATAGCTGCGAGGGTGGCAAAGGTAATACACGAGATTATACACCCTAATCAGAGAGGCTTTATCCCTGGACGACAACTAAATGAGTTGACCTGCCAGGTATTGGGAGTTATAGATCTGGCGGAGGCTTGGAAAATACCTTTGACTATCGTAGCAGTCGATGCAGCTAATGCCTTTGACCAGGTACATTGGCCCTATTTATGGGAGGCTTTACGAGGCTTTGGTTTGCCACAGAATATGGTAAAAGCGGTTCAGACCTTATATCATTGTCCAAAAGCTAGAGTGTTGATTAATGGAAGGCTGTCAGATTGGTTTGATATTTTTAGAGGGACCAGGCAGGGTTGTCCGCTCTCCCCGCTCCTTTTTAATATATATATCGAACCCTTTGCAAACTTGATTAGGTTAGATACAACTATCCTTCCTTTTAAATTTCAAACTTTTGAAGTTAAGTTAGGGCTTTATGCAGATGATCTGTTGCTCTATACCAGTAACCCGCAAGAAGCAATTCCAAATTTGATGAGGAAGGCAGATGCCTTCGGATACATTTCCGGGTACAAAGTAAACTCAAGTAAGACCGAGCTCATGGAGTGGAATCAGGGGTTGGCAAGTCATGGGGTGAGAAATCAAATGAGATACTTGGGCATCCAAATAACGCAGAAAATCGAGGATATTATAAATGTAAACTGGAAGAAAGTTAGCCAAGAAGTCACAGGTTTACTCATGAAATGGGCGAACTTACCACTTAACATATATGGGAGGGTTAACCTCGTGAAAATGATTATTTTACCAAAAGTGACATTTTTGTTTAATTCTATCCCGTTGAACTTCCAAAAGAAAGATATAGCAAAACTTCAAGGAAAGATAGGAAGCTTTATATGGTCATCAAAAGGTTCCAGGATTTCATGGAAAAGTTACGTCGGCGACTGGATATTGGAGGTCTTGCGTTACCAGACATTTTAGCATATTGTTACGCATTTCAGTTTAAGAACGTGCAAATGTTGGCCAATAAAGTTAACAACTCAACAATTGGGGTTTTATTTGCAGCATTACTGATGGACGTGCCATATGGTCAAAGTGGGTTTCTTTTTAAATATGGGGATCCCAAATTTTAAAAAAAGTCAGGCTTAAGATCCTAAAGTCTGCTTTGCACACATGGATGTATGCGCGGAAGGCGTTAAGAGTGCCATATTTTTCATCATGGGCGCCTATTTGGGATTCTCCAGGTACCCCTGAGTGCATGAGGGACCAATTAAGTCAGCCTTTAAGAGACGGGGGCATTCAGTGTTGGGCGGACCTTAAGGATGGTATAAATTTGATTAGTTGGGAAGCACTTTGTAATTGTACCAAGGGTTCGCTGACAAGGTTTAAATACTATCAGTTGAGTTCCTGGTGGACTACACAGGATTGGGCAGAGGTGGAAGATCCTAAATTTGACCAAGTGATGATATCTAGTCGGTGGAGTAAGGAAACATCATTTTGGTATTGGGCCTTTGTAGATGCGGGTGGACAGATGGAGAATGAAATTGAAAAATTGTGGGGCGAGGAGCTTGTTAACCAGGATACAATGCAAATGTGGAGCAATTCGTATAATATACTACGAAAAATAGTAAAATCAGCACCACTAAAACGAAACCATCTTTTCACCACGTATAGGGTGTATTGGACGCCCGCAAAACTCTCTAAGGTCACAGGGAATACCTATACTTGTCCCAGATGCATGTGTGTTGATGCGGATGATATACACATGTTTATGGTATGCCCAAAAATAACCCCTTTTTGGAATGAGATTAGCGCCTTTTTCGGAGAAACTATTGGGATGCAACCAGAAGTATCATTTAGCCTAATATTTTTTGGTTTGAGTTGGGATCAAGAAGAGCAACTGTCTGAGGTTAACTCCAAATTTTTGTTTTATGTAACTTTATTGGCAAGACGGGAAATTTGTAAATTGTGGAAATCTGGAAACCCTCCAATGTTCTCTGAGTGTCTAAGGAGTATTATATATGTGAGCGAATCAGATATGACATGTGATCCGAAAAGTAAAGAGAAAGTTTGGGCTCCATTGAATAAGTGGAGAGAAAAGGTAACGTGAGTCCTATGATTATGCCACTTACTCTGTTGACCTTATAATCTCCAATTCCTTTGGTAGGCCCAGTTAGTATGTGGAGATGGAATAGGAAACGGATGTAAACTTGTGGGCGATCATCTCAGGGTCTCGTAATATGGCCAATGGTTTTGGTTCACTACGATATGGCCTAGAAAGACTCTGAGTGTTACCCTGCAAGAAATCTGGCAAAATGAGGACAAAAAAAAAAAAGATCACGACCTGCTCTTTGGAAAGAAATCTCTGCACGTCCCAGAGGCACAAAAAAGGAGGATTTGGCTGGGGATCCATCAGCAGATCAATGCGATTGGCGTCACACATCGCTCAACAGATGAGCTAAAGAAGCAATGGTATGATCTGAGAACACGTGCTAAGGAGAGGGTGGCTGTACGGCTGAGCAAGCCAGGAAGACAGGCGCGGGAACATCAACAGCGCCTGCTCCGACTGCCCTAGAGCAAATGGTTTAGTCCACCCTCCAGCCGGAGAGCGTCAGTGGCATCGGGGGCGTGGACAGCTCAGCAACAGCATCCAACAGACAAGGTAAGATGCATGCACAGCATGCTGTCTCCCCTCCCTAACCCCAATCCCCCTGCAAGAATCCCACTCCAGAACATGTTTTGTATAAAATCAGCAATGCATCATGGGAGATGTAGTCCCTATCAAGTATTAGCTAATCAGTCAGTCAGCAAAAAGCATAGGCATGTCACACACATCAATAGATGAGCTAGCAGAGGCCAGACAGCTAGATTGTCAGTCATGAAATGTATTTGCAGACAAATGCTGGCAGACAAGTGAGTAATAGTACATTCTGTATCCACAGGCGGAACATCGCCCCAGGCTGCAGAGGGGGAGACAGGCGAGGCTTCCATGGAGGAAAACACAATTGAGGAGGAAGTCTCACCACCTGCTGACACCACACCACCATCCCCACCAACACCACCACCACCACCACCACCAGCACGATCAAGGAGGTATACAGTGGCTAGCCTCCAGGAGATAGATGGCACAGAGGATGACAGCCAGGGAGCACAACAGACCACTCCGGTCGATGACACACAGGCATCTGTGACACAGTCCCCGTGGAGGATGGCAACACAGGTGCCCGTAGACGGCGACAAAGGGCACAGAGTCCTGGCGCTGAGGAGTCCAGTGTCTTCTCTGGCTTGGAGGGGCAGATGCTCAAAGTGCAGCGCCTGCAGGGAAAGACAATGAGGGGCATTCAGCGTCAGATGGTGGCAAATAACAGAAATATGAACAACATGAAGGAGGCCATATACTGCCTCAACAATTCTGTGGCAGAGGGCATGAAGGAGATGTCGGATGCAGTGAGGCTGTTATGCAGCAGAATTGATAGTGACCGTGCTGCAAGGTGCAGGGACAGGCAGACACTTGAAGGGTACACCAAGTCTGTCAACAGGCTGTGCAATGCAACCCATGTGCTCAGTCGTCGCTCAGTGGCCATGCAACTGGAAATGGAAAAGTGCAGCCGTGAGGTCACTCAGGGCCTGGTAACAGTCACCAGTGCTTTAGAGGTGCTGCAGACAACCCAAATTGCTGCCACCAGAACAGGGGATGGGGCGGAGAGTGAGGAGGCAACCAGTCGCAGCAGCATAACCCCCCCTTGCCAGAGAACAGGAGGTGCAGTGTTAGGCATGGTTCTGCCACAGGACACAGCACTGGTGAGGACAGTGTGCCTGCTGAACGCAGCAGAGGTGCGCGTGGGCACAGGAGATGAGCACAGCAATCAAATTCCATTGTGTGGTGGGTGACATAACCCATTGGACACAATGATGGGATTAGTGATTTATCATGGGGGAGTGACTATGCCATGTTGTGCTTGATCAGGCACTGTGAGGACATCATTGGTGTTACGGTGTGCTGTACAATTGCCTGATGTAAGGTTAATTAAACACCCTGACACAATTGCATTAACTGGCTTTGTCTCATTGCTTACTCAGAAATACTTTTGTGTGATCTCTGACCGTCTCTGTCTCCCATCTGCTGCAGCTGCGCCGCCTGCAGCACTGTGCTGTGGCTGTGTACCTTCCTCCTCCTCATCCTCATCCTCAGATTCACTGATTTCCACGGGTGTCCCCCTCTTAGTGGCAAGGTTATGCAGCATGGCACATGCAGCTATGATTTTGCAGCATACCAGGGGGCGGTACTGCCGTGCACCTCCACTTTTGTGGAGGCAGCGGAACCTGCTTTTGAGGAGTCCAAATGTTCGCTCAACCACATTGTGCGTCGATCTATGTGCAACATTATATTGCCTTTCACTTGGGGTGGATGGGTGCAGGTACGGAGTCAGGATGAAAGAACGCACCGCATAGGCGCTGTCACCTAAGTGTGAGAAGAAAGTAAGTTATTCACAGTCAACAATCGTAGCAATAGGTGTATACTTCAGGGGGTGTCACATGTACTTACCTAGCATGTAGCCTTTTCCAAATTCACCCGCAACAAGTCAGTCAGGCAGTAGTCTAGTACTTCTGTAATCACCCAGGCAGTACTCATTGACTTATAAAATCACCAACTCACTTCCTATGTACTCCAATAATCCCCAGATATTACTCCTGCAGTCATGCAATCATCCAGGCACTAGTTATGTACTACCTCTGCAGTTATATAATGATCTAGTTTTTACCTATGCACTTATGTAATAATCCAGGCAGTAGTGTTACAGTCATATAATCACCCAGGCTCTAGTGTTGCACTCATCTATTCACCTAGGCACTTTTTAGCAAATCATGTAAGCCTTCCGGTGATATCTATTCTCTTAACCATGCACTAAACCTTTATCTGTGCACTCATGTAATTAGTCAATCACTATCCATGTTCTCCTGTAATTACCCAGCGAGTACCTTTGGAGTCATACAATCACTCAAGCACTACCCATGGAGTTTTGCAATCACTCAGGCAGATCTATTACATGTTTCAGTTTCTAGGTTTCACTATATTTTAGAAATATTGTATATATATATATTTCTTTTAGATATGATGATGATTTTAAAAGGTAGAGACATATGTATGCATGCTTTTAACGATATAGAGAGACTTATGGCTGAGTCATGTAATAGTCTGCTGGTTTATATTTGGCTAGGCCCAACACTCATGCAGTTATAAAAACACACAAGTACTACCCATTCAGTCCTCCAATGATCCAGGCAGAACATATTCACTGATGGAATCACCCAGGCATTACCCCTTCACTCATGGAATCACCCATGCATTAGCTATGCACTCATGCAATCACTAAGATATTACTCTTTGAATCATGTAGCCAATACTCATGCACTTATATAATCACTCAGGCACTAACGTTGTACTCTTTCAATCACAGAGGCACTAAACTTGTACTTATGTAATCACTTAGCCAGTACTCATGGTATTATTAAATCACCCAGGCACTTCCTTTGCACTTATTTATTCACTCAGGTGTTACGTCAGTAGTCCTGCGATCACCTAAGAAGTACCCTTGCTCTTATAAAATCACCCAGTTACTTTCTATGTAGTCTTGTAAATCCCCAGATATTACTCTTGTAGTCATGCAATCACCCAGGTGTTACGTATGTACTCTTTTACTCCTCTAGACGTTACCCTTGTACTCATGCAATCACCAAAGCATTAGCTATACAGTGCTTCAATCACCCAGGCACTATCCTTGCACTCTTTCAATCATGCTGGCACTACTCTTGTACTTATGTAATCACTCAGCCAGTACTCATGCACTCATAAAACCACCCACGCACTACATTTGCACTCCTGTAATCACTCAGGCAGTACTTTAGTACTCCTCTAATCACCCAGGCAGTTCTAATGGACTTATAAAATCACCCTCTCACTTCCTATGTAGTCTAATAATCCCGTAGATAATACTCCTCCAGTCATGCAATTACCCAGGCACTAGTTATGTACCACTCCTGCAGTTCTGCAATGATGCAGGCTGTACCTATGCACTCATGTAATAACCCAGGCTCTACCCTTGCAGTCGTAGAATGACCCAGATCCTACTGTTGCACTCATCTATTCACTTACACACTACTCAATGAGTTATCTATATCTTTAGGTGCTATGTATAAACTTATTCATATACTCAATGTGTATGTGTGCACTCATGCAATTAGCTAGTCACTATCCATCTTCTTTTACAATTATCCAGTGACTACCCTTCAACTCATTCAATCACCCAAGCAGTACTCATGAAGTTGTGCAATCACTCAGGCAGATCTATTACATATTTCAGTTGTAGATTTGACTATATTCCAGGAATATTGTATATAAATTTCTTTTAGATATGATGATGATTTGAAAATGTTAATGTTAATGTTAATTGTAGCTTATAAAGCACAAAATCACCATCAGGTCTCTAAGCGCTGTGAGAGAGAGCCCTACCCTAGCGCATGGTGGGGAGAAGATAGATTAAGTTGTGCCCCAGGCTTCCACAAAAAGGAGTGTTTTTAACTTTTTCCTAAATGGGAGGAGGGCATGTTCTTTACGCAGATTCTCCGGCAGCTTGTTCCATAGCTGAGGAATAGAGGTTGAGAATGCTTGACCTCCTTTGGAGGCCATGTTAAAATGGGGACATGCCAGCAAGCCGGCCTCCGAGGAACAGAGCAACCTGCTCGGTGTGTAGCTTACCAGACGATCTTTAATGTAGGTAGGGGCCTGGCCATAAATTGCTTTGTGTGCGATACAGAGGCCCTTAAACCTGGTTCTCTGTCTGACCGGGAGCCAGTGAAGCTGGCGTAGGAGGGGGGTGGCGTGGGCCCTCCTAGGAAGTCTAAAGATCAATCTGGCGGCATCGTTCATAATCACCTGCAATCTGACAAGCAACTTTTCTGGAAGGCCAATGTACAAGGAGTTTCCGTAGTCCAGTCGTGACACTATCATGGCCGATACAGCCATTCTAAGTGCTGTGAAGGAGAGAAATGGCGCTAATTTCCGTAATTGTCTTAGCAGACCAACACATGTTCCTACTACGGCCGATACCTGATGTGTCAAGGAGAGCTTGACATCGATTTTGATGCCCAGGCTTTTCACGGCCTGGGCAGGTTCAGGATTTGTGCCCAGCTCCTGTGGCCAGAAAAGGTCTCTCCAGGGATTGGTGTCCGTGGTGATGGCCAGTACCTCGGTTTTATCAGGATTGATTTTGAGGGAATTGGCCGTCATCCAATTAACAGTGTATTTTAAAATGTTCTGCATTCGTGTGTGGGCAGCAGGGGAGTGGTCTATCTGGATGATGATTTGGGTATCATCCGCATAGTTGTAAACCTGGCACTCCATGTTGGTCAGAGCGGCCACTAAGGGCTGGAGGTAGGCGTTGAATAGGAGGGGGGATAACGCCGAGCCCTGTGGGACCCCGCATGTGAGTTTGCCGGTGTCAGACACCTGGTCGGCCAGCTGTATTCTCTGTGATCGGTCAGTTAGGAAGAACGTGAGCCATTTAAGGGCCGTTCCCTGGATGCCTAACTCCGAGATCCGCGACAGAAGCCGGTCGTGGTTGACCGTGTCAAATGCCGCAGATAGGTCTAACAGGACCAGGGCACTTGGCTTTTTGTAGTTGGCCCTGAGCCTGAGTTCGTCCAATACTGCCAGCATTACCTTTTCGGTGCTATGATGGGCCCTAAAACCTGCTTGATTAGTTTGTAGAAGATGATTAGCTTCTATGTGATGTGACAGAGATTTCAGCACGTGCTATTCCAGCACTTTTGCCAGGAAAGGGAGCTGGGAGATGGGCCTAAAACTTTTGAGGTTCATCACGTCTGCACCAGGTTTTTTCAGAAGAGGAATGACTCGTGCTTCCTTAAAGTCGGTAGGGACGTGGCCAGATTCAAGAGACCGATTAAGTAACGTGAGGTAGAGATGTATGTATGCATGCTTTTAACAATATGGTGATACTTATGGTTCAGTCATGTAATAGTCTGCTGCTTTATATTTGGCTAGGCCCAACACTCATCAGTTATAAAAAAAAAACAAGTATTATCTATGCAGTCTTCGAATGATGCAAGTACTACATAAGCAGTGCTGTAATCTCTCAGGCATTAGTCTTGCACGCATGCAATCATCGAGGCACTACCTATGCACTCCTTTATTCAGTCAGGCACTACTTCAGTAGTCTTGCAATAATCCAAGAAGTACACATGCAGTTCTAAAATCATCTAGTTACTTCCTATGTAGTCATGTAAATCCCCAGATATTACCCCTGTAGTCATGTAGTTAGCTAGGCGTTACGTATGTACTCCTTTAATCCCTCAGTCATTACCTCTGTACTCATGCAATCAACAATGCATTAGATATACAGTGCTTCAATCACCCAGGCACTATCCTTGCACTCTTTCAATCATGCAGGCACTACTCTTGTAGTTATGTAATCACTCAGCCAGTACTCATGCACTTATAAAACTACCCATGCACTACGTTTGCACTCCTGTAATCACTCAGGCAGTACTTTAGTACTTCTGTAATCACCCAGGTAGTTCTCATGGACTTATAAAATCTCCCACTCACTTCCTATGTACTCTAATAATCCCCTAGATAATACCCCTGTAGTCATAGAATCACCCAGGCACTGCTTATGTATTTCCTTTGCAGTCATAGAAGCATGCAGTTTCTACCTATGGACTCATGTAATAACCCAGGCACTACCCTTGCAGTCATATAATCACCCAGACTCTACTGTTGCAGTCATCTATTCACCTAGGCCCTTCTTATTGAGTCATCTATGGCTTTAGGTGCTATTTATGCACTTATCCATGCACTAAACCTTTATCTATGCACTCATGTAATTAGTCAGTCACTATCTTCTCCTGCAATTACCCAGCGAGTACCTTTGGAGTCATACAATCACCCAAGCACTACCCATGGAGTTTTGGAATCACTCAGGCAGATCTATTAAATGTCTCTGTTTCTAGCTTTCACTATATTTTAGAAATATTGTATATATATTTCATTTAGATGTTATGTTGATTTGAAAAGGTAGAGATATATGTATGCATGCTTTTACCAATATAGAGAGACTTATGGTTGAGTTATGTAATAGTCTGCTGCTTTATATTTGGCTAGGCCCAATACTCATGCAGTTATAAAAACACCCAAGTACTACCCTTGCAGTCTTCAAATGATTCAGTCACTACATATACACTGGTGTAATCACTCAGGCTTTACTCCTGCACACATGCAAACATCCAGGCACTATGTATACACTCATGCAATCACCAAGGTATTACCCATGCACTCTTTGAATCATGTAGCCACTACTCATGAGCTTATATAATCACTCAGGCACTAACGTTGCACTCCTTCTATCACAGAGGCACTTCACTTGTGCTTATGTAATCACTCAGCCAGTAGTCATACTGTTATGAAATCACCCAGGCAGTACCTTTGCACTCCTTTATTCACTCAGACACTACCTCATTACTCCTGCAATCACTGAAGCAGTACTCATGCACTCATAAAATCACTCACTCGCTTCCTAGGTACTCCAGTAGTCCCCAGATATTACCCCTGTAGTCATAGAATCACCCAGGCACTACTCAATGTATTTATTTATTTATAGATGACAATATTCATTTATAATTATTTTAATAATATTAAATATTTTTTTGAAAGATAATAAACTTTTCTTTTTTTTTTAGAAATTCTCCATAATTATTGAGAAAAATTCAGTATGACAAGAAAAGTTGAAAAGAAAAGACAACAAAGAAAACAAAACTATTTAAAGGAGAGAGAAAATCAGAAAGCTGATGAAGTACAACATGTGACGTTAAAGAAAAAGTCTTCGGGTAAGAGAACGAAAGAATTTGTTAAAAGTCTTTTAAAAAATCTAAAAGATTTTCAAAATAGTGAAAAGAGAAAGAAAAGTACTACAAGCAATCAGAAGGAAAAGAAAAAAGGAGAAATTAATGCAAAATCAGGTTATAGGAAAACAATACATGTTGAAAAAAGGATGAAAGAATATAAAGACATTAGGAAGAGAATGTATAAAAGTAGAGTACTACAAAATTTATTGAAAGATTGCAAGAAATATAAAAGAAGATCTGCATTTTACAAGAAGAAAGAACAGATTGAAAGTGTAGTCGAAAAGGCTTTTGAAATGAAAAGAAAATTGTTTATGTTAGTATTGAAGAGAATGAAAACATTGAATAAAACAATGCAGTTTATGAAGGAGAAAAGTAAAAAAAAGACTGGTTAATAGAACTAACTTTTGTAAAAAACATTCGGGTGAATGGAAGCACACTTCTAGTACTGAACCTTTTTTTAATGAAGAAAGCTATTTTCAACAAATTACATTAGTTCATGCTGTTGATACCAGGGGTCATTGTTATGAGGTTAGAAATGGATGTCCAATTGAAAAAGAAAAGATGGTTCCTAGAAATGTGGAACAAGTAATAGCTGAAGAAGTTCAAGGGAGACGTACACAAGCTCCAGTGTATAGGTGGGATTGTAGTAGTATTTGTAGTATGCAACAGGAATCTATTGATATATTATGAAATTTCTTACGAGATTATGCTAAAAAAAAGTGTTAAACAAAAGATAAAGATGTTGCAAGGACTAGATCCTTGTAAAGTGAGAAAATATAGTAACTTCAACCTCTACCTTGAACCCTTAGCTGAAATTCTTCGGATGGCCAATGTGAGAAGTTGGCCTGGCATATGCTGTCCATTAGTTATAGTGGGCACCTTGCACCAGTCCAAACGACCTTTATTGATGGTAGGTTTAAAGACAACCTTTATTGAAAGCTATCCTAGTGGTAGCTATGGAGAGCAGCCTTCAGGCTAAGTCTTGAAGGAGTGTTAAGCTGTTGTTTTACCAGTTATAATCTCGTGAATGACCAAATGAAAGGAGAACCACACCAGGTATATATATAAAATATATGTATTTATTACTAAACACTACCCAATAGTCTCTTTATGAGGCTAGAGATCAAAGTACACAAGTTACAAGTCAAATAGCACAGTAAATTAGCACAATATACGATTAGCCCGAGGGGCGTACCAAACCATATATTAAGAAAGTGGTATAAGAACCACGACTTGAGAAGACACAAGGCCTAGAGCCTGTAGAATCGCTGGGACCCCAAGGAACCACCCAAGGTAGTGACACAGGGGACCCACGGGGGCTGTGTGCAGTGTGTGAACAAAGCCACGAGCTCTGTTAAAGTCTATGGGAAAGTCGCGGTAAGAGTTTTAGAGTTTAAGGACACTTAGAAATGGACTAGGACCAAACCCTCTTGGACTTGGACAGTTCTAGGGTTAACACCCACGGGAGCACCAGAGTACTCGAGTTACCTCACCCAGGGAAGCGGCGTGCATAGGTGTCGAATGGTGTCGGGTTGCGCCGTCGATTTCAATGGCAGCCTGCAACGAAGTGCTGCTTCCGGGAAGGTGCGAAGTGTCCGAAGAGATCCAAGCCTGGATCGGAGATGAGAAGAACCTGAAAGCAAAAGGGACAGAGACTGGGTCACTTGTCAGTGACCAGGGGCACGATAGTCGAATGCCCACCGATGTTGGGTGCTTCAGGTGAAAGAGGTGAAGCTTGACTCTTCAGCCACGAGGACCAGGAGGTGTCGACGATGACCAGGAGCTGGATTCGAGCTGCTCCACAAAGGATGTCGAGTGCTGCAGTGTTGGTGTCCAGATTAAATACACTAAGCCTTGGCAACAGCAACCCATGCAGAAAGGGGAAAGATGCTTCAGGGCAGACCAGCAAGGTCTGAGGGACTCACCACTCAGTGGGGAGTTAGGGCACATCTCGAGCAACCAGAAACGCCCAAAGAAAATCAGAGTTGAATTCACAGGGACCCACCAGTCGACGGACCAGGGATCGCAAAGGAGCCTTGAGCGGAAATGCAAGAAGCAGGCCCACAGAACACCCGTGGAGTGTAGGCTCACAATCTTTGGTACAAATAGTGCTTGGGACCTGGGCTACAATTAACCTAAAGCAGGACTTCAAGAGTTGTCGAGAAGTTGATGCACTAGCAAATGTGCACGGTGTCCAGGGGTTCTGGTTCCACATCACTCGTGAGGGCTGCGGGTCTCAGATTTGCTGTGGACTCGGGTCGGCCTCTGAGAAGTCTGAAAATCCTCTTCCTGAGCTGCAAATACTTCGGAGTCCGGCGAAAGCTTTGGAGATGCAGACCAGCAAATGCTTTGTTGGTGCCTGCCAAGCAGGGGAGTCACTCCTTGACCCCAAGGGAGATTTCTTCAGTCCTCTAGTCTTTAGTAGAGCGTTGAAGTTCCAGGATTCAGTTGCAGAGTTTCGTTTAGGAATATCTAAAGTCCTGTTGCCAGGGGTTCCTTACTTATACCTAAGAAAGGGGTTGGACTAACTCTGGGGACCCACCTATGGGAGGGTTTGGAAAGAGGGGTGGCTACACCCATTTCCTTTGTCCAGTTTCATGCCAGATCAGGGGCTGGCAGCCCCTGCAACCGGTTTGAACTGGGGTATGCACGAGGACACCAAATGTGCCCCCAGTGCAGGACTTCAAAGCACTCTTGGAGTGCACCCACCCAGCCCTAATCCACTAAGGCCTGTCTGGGAGGTGGTAACACCTCCCTGAGACAGGAAACCTATTGTCCAGGTCTCCCCTGCCGGAGTTTCGGTCAGCAGCAGGAGGCCAGACTCGTGTCTGTGGCTGCAGCATCCATTTTGTAATGCCAGGGCTCTGTTTAGCTGGTACCGGGTATACCGGTGCTGTCATGCCTTTCCTCTAGAAGGGTGGGATCATACTCCCACACCAGTTACTGGTGTGGGGGTATGATTCCAAGGTATTTGACACCAAACACGACATGTTTCCGTGCAGCCATCCCAAAGTTAGCATTTACCGCGAGGATATAATGCACTTAAGAGTATATGGTCAGGCTGCACCACAGACAACCCCGGAGAGGAGATTCCAAGGGCTGCAGAGGGGCTCTGCTCATGCATGGGCACCCTCTCACATATAACCAAGCACCCTGCCTTCAGGATTGATAAGGCCTGCCATAGGGGTGTATGATAGGTTTCTATGTGCAGTGCTAGGTGAGATATAGTGAACCTATATCTCTGCAAGGGGTGCATGCACCACCTCACTCAGGCTACAGTAGCAGTCCTGTGGTGTCATTTTGGATGGCCTTCCAGGGGTGGCACAATACATGCTTCAGCCCCTGGTAGGCCTCTGGGGTACCTATGCCCTTGGTACATAGTATACCATATACTAGGGACTTATAAGGGCACCCCAGAATCTAATCTGAAGTATACTTAAGGTACATGGAATCAATTTAGAGAGGAAGCAGCTAGGCTGGGATCCTGGATAGCAGGGCCCCTGCCAGACTAAGGTCGAAAAACAGTGAGACATCAGCAAAAAAGTGGGGGTAACCATAAGAGGCAGATCCTACTCTCCTACAGCCAACATCTCCTTCCACATGTATGCCGATGATACCCAGATATACATCAAAATCTCTTCTCTGGAGGAGATTACCCACCTGAACGACGCCCTGAATCTGACTGTTCAATGGCTCGCCAATAACCAGCTCAAACTCAATGCCCAAAAAACAGAGTTCCTCCTCATCTCCCCCCCTAATAACTCCAATGACATCCGGGAATGGATTAACTCGATCACAGCACTCAACTGCACACCGACCATAGTGGATTCTGCCAAAGCTCTCGGTATAACCTTGGACAGCAACCTGAATATGCGCAAACACATCAACTCAATGGCCAAAACGGCCAGGTTCCATCTGGGCTAATTGAGAAAACTAAAACACTTCCTTGAAACTGCCGACCTAAAAACCGCAGTTCAGGCGTTAGTTATCTCCAGAATTGAATACGGCTGCTCTACCCTATCTGGCCTACCAAAGACTTCCACGGCCCTCTAAAAGCTTGCCTCATCGCAGCAGCTAGACTCTTATCTGGCTCAAGAAAATTTGACCACATTTCACCACATCTGAAGTCCTTGAACTGGCTTCCTCTCAAGGCCAGAATCCAGCTCAAGCTGGCCTGCATCACACACAAAGCCCTGTACACGAACTCCCCGGCATACCTCGCCCAGAAAATTGTGGTATCTGGGAAGCTCAGAAACTCCCGGTCTGCCAGAGACCTTGTGCTCCAACCACCCCGCTTCCGCAAGGAAAAAACTTATAACCGAGCGTTCTCTGGGGATGCTCCAAGAATCTGGAACTCGCTACCATCCTCCAGCAGAAGAATACATTCTCTGTCAATCTTCAAAAAGGAAGCTAAAACCTTCCTAATGAGCAAATTCCTCCAATAACTCTCCTTGATCGCACATACCGCCTTTTATCATGACTTTTGTTTCTGTGCATAATCTCCTATACTGCTTGGCACTCTCTGTGTACCAACTCTCACTTCTTCAAATGTTCTACCGGTTCCCTCTGCCTTTTTGCTATCTTCTGTCCCCTCGTATACAATTGCTGGTTTTCCCTTTTTATCGCTTACATGTCGCTCGCTGATTTTGGTTCTGCACTGATTATTGTATATAACTCTGGCTTTGTCCTATTGTGGTTCAATTCCCTAACCCCCATTCCTTATTTTTTTGGCCTATGCCTAATGCTGTACGTAACAAGTTTATCCCTGTAAAGCGCTCTGATAACCTAACGGGTCATGTTCGCGCTCTATAAAACGTCAAATAAATAAATAAATAAACTTGCAGGGTCATTCTCTGGCTTGTCTTTCTAGAAAAGTGTGTAGAAGTACTTTTCATAATTTAAGAATGTTAGCAGTACATCACTCAGAAAAGCGGAAGTTAGTGAGAAGATTGTACTATGTAAAAAGTCCTGCATTATGTTTAAGAGAAATAAACACAGCTCTTTTGCATGGTTCAGTATTGGATGTAAAAAAAGTTTCTGATGATATAGAGTTTTGTTTCTTTGGTCCTCAAGAGGAGTGTAGAGAAATTGAGAGTTTGATAAGTGTAGGTGTTGAAGAAGCGGTGGAAGATAGTACTACTGAGAAGTTTGCAGAAGAAATTACAAAGTTTAAGGTAGTTTCTTGTGAGAAACCAAACTATGTTTGTATTTGTTGTCGACGTACTCACTATAGAAGTCAAACTAGGAATGTTGATGTGTATTTAAAAAGTGAAAAGGAAAACAATGATAAGTGGGAGCAATTTGGTGCTTATTTGTTGGTGGAAGGTCGTTTTGAGTTGGGTAGTGATCAACGTATTTGTAAATATTGTTACAGCAAATTAGAAGAGAACAAAATGCCAGCTAGAGCTGTACATAATAACCGAGAGTTGGTAGCTATTCATCCGGAACTGGTAGATTTAAATACATATGAGTCCATTCTTATTCAATCGATGTACCCGTTTCAGGCTATAGTTCGTATGGAGCCTAAAACAGGTAAGCTGCCTCCCTCAGATTTACAAAGAGGTTTAAAAGGAAGAGTTGTGTATTTACCTTTAGATTTTAAGAACAATATTGAAACTGTTGGTGTAGAGAGAGAGGAAAGTGAACCTGTAGTTATTCTAGTTAATAGTGTACCAACAAAGAGTCGGAAAATATGACAAGAGTTAGTAGATGTCACCAAACTTCAAAAGGCAACGTTATATCTCATAGAAAACAATATTTATTATAAAAATGTAAATCTGGAAGAACAAGAAATATCTTTTGGAGATGATAGAGAAATTTCAACTGGCCAAATCGAAAAAGTGGACAACTCCAGGAGTGAAGAAATGTATGAACATTATAGTATACATCCTTTACATTCAAAAGAAGTTATTGGAAACACTATTGTATTATTCCAAATGAAGAAAGCGAAGGGAACTCCCATGAGTGTTTGGGAGAAAAGTTTAGAAGCTCGTTGTTTCCCCACTGGAAAAGGTGGACGATATGATGAACGACCAGTACACATTCCAGCTTCAGAATACCATTAAACAAGATTGTATTCAGAAGATCCAAGATTTCGACAATGTGTTTCATATTTATTTCATCTTCTATTTGAAAGTGACTTCTCTGGACTTTCATATGCAGTGAACCACATATTAAAAACAGGAGTTCATCTTACACATCTTTCTGCAAAGGAATTTTTGGACAAAGTTCAACAAAGAGACGATCATTTAGAATCTCAGTTAATTAATTTGATGGCATATCAACGTGGTACCAATGAGTATTGATATCATCGTCATGGAGAACTTAAATGTATGTTAAGGAGCTTAGGAACCCCTACGTGGTTTGTTACGCTTAGCTGTGCTGAATACGCATGAGACGATTTACTTGACTTTCTACAAGAAGCAAATTCAAATATTAAAAACATTGAATTGAAGACAGCTGGAGAACTGTGTTCCTTGGATCCGGTAAATGTGTGCAGATATTTTAATCATAGGTTTCAAGCTATGATGTCTTTTATCTGCAATAAAAATAATCCACCTCTTGGAGATGTTATTGATTTTTTTGGGAGAAAGGAGTAGCAAGCCAGAGGTGCTCCTCATATACACATGCTATTATGGATCAAGGATGCACCTAAATTTGGAACTGATTCTGATGAAACTGTTTTGTCTTTCATTGAAGACTATGTTACCTGTGCTATTCCAAAAAGAGGAGGAGAAAATAGCTTAAGACAACAAGTTTTACGGTTTCAAAGTCATCGATGTGGGAAATATTGTCGACGGAAATACAAGTCAAAGGGAAAATTTTATACAAAATGTCGTTTTGGATTCCCTCGTCCAGTAATTTCGAAAGGAAGAGTCAACAGTTTCATGTCAGCAGTAAGGCATACTATAACTCAGAAATCTCCAAAGAATTCTTACAACATAAAAAGAAGTGAAGATTCAAAATATATTAATGACTACAATCCAGTGATTTTGACGATGTGGAATGCAAATATGGATATCCAATATGTTGCAGATAATTCGATTGCTGTTGTTCGCTATGTTACATCATATATAACCAAATCTGAAAAGACGGAGTTGAAAGAAATGTGGGAAGAAATTTCACGAGAAGACTCTTAGTAACAAATTGTACAGCTTTAGTTTGAAGATGCTTTCCCATCGAGAGATTGGATCGTACGAATGTTCGGATCGGTTGACCTCTGCAAGTTGATATTCAAAGTCAAGAGGAATCATTTGTGTAAGTCTAGGTCTTGCTGCAACACGAAATCGAGTATTGAAATCTGTACAAGAAATTAAATACCTAGCTTTGAATGAGCCGGAAAGTACAGATATTGTTAAAACAAATATGTTGGATACGTACTATCCCAAAAGGAGTCCACATCTAGAAAACATATGTCTCTATGAAGTACTGCAATATCACAGCTTTAAGAGAAATGTTACAGAAAATATAAATGAAGAAAAATATGCAGTAATTGGATGTGATGGATGTTTGGTAAAACATGCCAAAGGAAATCTTATTAATCACAGGAAACTCAGTTGTGATACTCCAGATAAAAGGGAATTTTTCCATTTAGTACTTCTGCAACTGTTCAAGCCTTGGCGTAGTGAAATTGAATTACTTGGAGATTTTGACTGCAATGAAGATTCTTTTAATGCATGTAAAGATAGCATTGAATGCATAGTTTTTCCAAAATATTTTCAAATGTTGAATGAAGAGATTGAACAAGAAACTACTATTGCAGCTGCAATCGCTAGCGATAGTTCTCAAGATAGTCAAAGTTCTGCTCCACTAAGTCAAGATCCACTTGGACAACGAATTCTTGAAAATGAAGCAGCAATCGCTATGAATGAAGTAGAAACGGCAATGCAACAAGCACAACAGGATATTATTGAGTTGGGAAACTTGGAAGAACAACTAAATATTGAACAAAAAGAAATAAAGCAGCAAGTTAGACAACAGATAGAGCATGGTTTACTGCATGAAAAAAAGAATGCCAATGCACATCATTTAAACCTATTCGAATGTATATCAGTGGGGAAGCTGGAACAGGAAAAAGTTTTTTAATTAAAGTTTTGACCAGTTATTTACACAAAACCACTCAATCACATTTATCTTGTAGATTGCGGTATACCCAGAATGATTAATTACGCTCCAACTAGGTTAGCAGCACATAACATTAAAGGGATTACATTACATCAATTACTCATGCTACCAGTTGAACATGAAAATAAGTTGGAATATCACAAGCTGTCTGGAGAAGCTTGTTATGAAGTTTCAAAAGTACTAAAGAAAATGAAACTTCTGACCATTGATGAGGTGAGCATGGTCTCAAACTTAATGCTTGCCTTTGTACATTTAAGAATGCAACAGATTTTAAAAACAGATTATGATGTTTTATTTGGAGGAACATATGTAATTGTATTCAGCGATCTACTACAACTTACTCCTGTGAAAGGACAACCAGTTTTTAAAACACTTGTCTATGAAGACACTAAGAAATCTTTGGGAAGTATTGGAAATGTGAACATTTGGTATCTTTTTAATATAAAGAACTTATTAAGAATAAGCGACAAGCAAGTGATGAACATATGTAAACGTTCTTCAAGATATTACAATTGGTGTTTTGACAAAACATGGTAAAGAAGCTTTACAAAGTCGACTACTAACAAGCTTGTTTCCAAATGAAAATATTGCACCTGAAATAATGTTTTAAAAAATTGAAGAAAATAAGTCTATAGTTTGTCTAATGCCAACACTGCAAGAGTGTTCTACATTCAATCAAGAACTTTTGAAACTGGAGAAAGAACCAATAGTGAAAATGGAAGCCATTGATAAAATGGAACATGAAGGGGTTACTATTCTTCTCTCAGAGAAATTACAGTCAACATTGGATTCTTTGGAAAAGTCGGTGTCTAAGACTGCAGGTTTAGGAAAGACCTTATATGTATGTGTAAACTGTCAGGTAATATTACGGCGTAATTTAGATGTAAAAAAAGGTTTAGTAAATTTGTTGTTGATTATGTAAGTTTTCAGAACAGAGATGGAATTGAATTTTTGAAGATTACATTTGATCAGATTGAAGAGGTAAAACAGATTGGACGTTGTGCTGTTCGTTTTTTGCTTGTAAAAGCCTTGTATGTTCGTAGAAAACAGTTTCCTCTTTCTTTAGCATATGCAGTGACCATTCATAAATCTCAAGGTTTAAGTGTAGACAGTGCCTTGGTAAATATTGGAAGTACAGTGTTTAAAGAGGGTATGGCATATGTTGCATTGTCTCGAGTAAGAACATTATCTGGTTTGTATTTGATTGATTTTGATGAGAAAAAGGTTAGTGCCGATGCAAATTGTGTAAGAGAGTATAATCGGTTAAGAAGACTGTATGCTCCTAACTTAAGTGAATATCCCATATATGAAAAACGTGTAGTATGTCCAAAACGAAAATATGACAAATATTCTAGTGAGGTTGGAAAAAGAAAACAATTCAAGAGAATGATGAGGCTGCAAAGAAAATAAAAATGGACACTGTTGATTATATTGTAGGATACCAGTTAGAAAATAGTTTGGGTATCAACTGCTAAGCTAATGTAATTGTGAACGTTGGGCCTGATTCACAGAACTAACTTACGCCAAAAACGTAAAGTTAGTACTTTTTGGTATTCACAGAATACACTTACTCATTTTGGTATTCACAGAATGAACTTACTCATTTCGGTATTCACAGAAGTTAGTAGTCCTAACTTTAGGACTCCTAAATGCCTTCTGTGAATACCGAAAGTCTTAAAGTTAGGATTTTTCTCAGTTTAGGAGCAGTAAAGTTAGGACTCCTAACTTTAGGACTCCTAAATGCCTTCTGTGAATACCGAAAGTCTTAAAGTTAGGATTTTTCTCAGTTTAGGAGTAGACTTTACTACTACTACACATTATTTCAGGAAGGTCTGAAGGGGGAGTTGAAGGATGAATTAGCTTGAGTAGTAAGACCAGAATCACTACAGGAACTCACTAAGTTCACGAGCAAATAAATGGTAATTTTCAGAAAATCAAATTAGAGTGTTGAAAACAAGTTACTCTCATACCTACTCCCAAGCCATTTTTCAAACCAGTGATTAAAGTTCAAGCTAGAAGAAGAGCCAATTAAAATAGGAATAATATTAGGACCCTTAGCTGAGAAAGATAAGACTAGAAGGAAGAAGTTTGGCATTTGTCTTTATTGTGGAACGAAAGGTAATTTTGTCAGTACATGCCCAACCTAAAGTATACAAAAAAAATGTGGATGAAATGCTTGAATTAGTCTCAGCCACTGGAAATTACTTGGGGCCACATCCTGACCCACCATTATTTTGTACACCATGCCACCTCAGTTTGGACCAGTCATGTGCAAGTCAGTCTTGAGCCTGCTCCAATGGGAACAGCGCCAACCAAACTGCTAGGCCAGGACTTCCTTGATTTAGAGCCCAAGCAACCTAGGATCTGTTTCGCCCTAGTTGAGGCTGATCAGCAAGGGATAGCTTGGTTCCAGTGACTCAGATTGCGCAGGAACCATGTCTCTGCATACCCATCCCTCTTAAAGTGATACACTAAAGTATGCAAAAAAAGTAATGAATGGAATGCTTGAATTATTAGTCCATCCTGTCTATCTTATCTCACTCAAGGACCACGAAAAATTGCTGAACTAAACTCTAGTGTCAAAGAGATTAAATAAAAAGAGGATCCCCCTCAGTTGTCAATTAGATCATCCCAATTTGTTCCCCTTCAGAGGGTGTAAATTCCCAATCTCTGCCATGTAATGTTTAAATTCCTACAGATTATTAAGCTACAAATATGTACATGGACTTTTGTTGGGTTGTGAACATAAAATTCCATTGTATAAAAAAAAAGGAGTGCTATTGTTGTAGAAGTTGTTGATAGTACTGCTGTAGCTTCTGGTCTAACAAATTAGTCTGAACCTTTATTGCTTCTTATACTGGGCCATTATGAAAAGAACACTTTTGATTTGATTTCTGCTCCTCATTATAACTATCATTCTGGGCATTTAATGTCTAGCAAGATATAACCTGCACATTAATTAGACTGACAAAACATTCTAACTATCATTCTGTTACTTTGATCAGAATTTTATATCAACAATCACTTTTAAATCATCCTTCAACTATCAGGAACTCTGAAGAGATTGAGAAAAGACCTGTTGAATTTAGAGCTCAACTAATATCTATACAATATCTTCAATGTTTTTTCTGGGTTTACTAAAAGGAATTACTTACCAAAAGATCCATTGATTGTTGTGTCAAGCTGATTCCAGATGCTGTTGATCTATTTAGTCACATTCTCGGTGTTTGGATGAAAAACATCAAGAGGCAGAAATATCAGAAATTAAATATCCTGATGCACAAATATCATTGACAAGAAAATTGTTTTGTTAAGGTAAGTTATCTAGTTTTTAATAATATCAATGTTTGTAATAGTTTTTTAAATAATATAGTAGTAAAAATATTGTTTTTTTAATTATTTGAATGTGTTTTAGTGTTACTATTGTTTATATAAATGTTATTTGTTTTTAAACAATTTGCAATTTTAAGGGACTTCAAATTTTTTATTTCATTTTTTATAGTAATTCATAGTTTCATATTGTTGTAGTGGGTTTTTGGGTTTGTAGGGTGATAGGGTGTGAAGTAATTACGTAATAATTAACAATTAATTTTTTATTATTTATTTATTTAATTTCAGTTATGTAATTCATGGAATACATATATGTTTTACTTATATATACTTTAGTTGTGGGCTGCTAGGTTTCGAAGGATCTAGGGTAGGAATTTAAGTAACAATTAAGTAATAATGTAATAATAATTTCCAATTCAATATTTAATCGAATTTTTAATTTATGCCAAATATGGAATACTGAATTATTGTACAAATATTTTAGTTATGGGATAGGTTCATAGGGGCATATTTTGGGAAGTTATTTAATTAATAAATATTTTATTGTTAATTATTGTTTGTAACTTAATCATTTCATTGCATTTTAAATATTTAAATTATCGACTATTTAGTTATTTTAATTATATTTTTGATGCGGGCAGCTAGGTTTGCAGGTCTCTAGGATGGAAGTTGATTAATAAATAACTAATTAAAAATAAATACTAATTCTTAATCAATTATTTAACTGATTTTAAATATGTAAGTTATGGTATACTTATTTTTAAAGTTAGATTTTAGTTTTGGGCTGCTATATTTGTATGTGTGCAGGGTAGGAAGATCTTCATCATCAATAAAACTTTATTTGGTTGTAATTAGAACCATAAAAGTATAACAGATTAACATATCATAAGTACATTAAAAATAGTGATACTCTAAAAGAGAAGCAGCATAATTAATCATTCTGGGTATACCGCAATCTAAAAACAGGTTTTAGAAAATGACAAATTCTTCAGGTAAAAGCTGTAAAAAAAAAAAAAAGTGGGTTGAACTTTTAAAACATTCAATGCTTTAAATAATATGACAATAAACATTTTCCTGGGTATGTTGAAATAGCTATAAAACATAGTAAAATGTATTGTATCTTGCAGAGACACATTGTTGCAGCTGCTAGGAGCCAGAGACCATATCTCTCGCCAACCTCTAGAAGAGGCAAGCAGGAATCTATCCCTATTATTTTTCACTGTTACTAAATAAGGTTCCATAAAATGGGTTGTTTTTAACAGGAAATACCCTTGTGCAGATGGTTTCAACATTTCAAATAGGCCAGACACATGGACAAAATGCATACATACTGCATGTTTCACTTAAATAAAGACGGTGGTTCAAAACTCAATCCTGTGCTGTGTCGTAGCCTGTTTTTACTTTTGAACAGGTTGTAGATGGACTTTTTTTCAGGAAACGGCTGGCGCCGGATTTTTACCCGCCCCCTCATTCAGGTGTACCGCGGCTGCCAGCGTGTGGAGGAGGTTGTATGCAAATATATGTATCTATATATACTTTGACGCCGTTTGACAAATCTTCATGAAATTTTCATAACAAGTTTGCCACTCACTTTAGCCGCTGTCTATAAAGTGTTGGGGGTGATATGCCGCACAGGCTCTGAGAAAAAGGGGCGGCATCAGAACATTTTTCCTCAAGCAACTTCACATACAGAATTTAGAGTTGAGTACAGCCCGAACTGATGAACAGAATTGCACCGAAATTGGCAAAAGCTAGATCTTGGTAGAAAGATCTCTCTTTGTAATTTGGTGTAAATCTGTTAAGTAGTTTTTAAGTAATTATAAACAAGATTTATATATATCTAGAGATGTGGAGAGTCCGCAAATTTGACAGATCTCATGCTCATATCAGATTGACTGCTACCATTTCAACCAGAACGCGTTTTCAACCATCTTGGGACTTGAGACACTCTGGACACGACCCGAGTACCAAGAAAAACATTTTAAAAAAACATGAAGGGTCAGAGAAGAAGTACCCTGACCCTCTAGGCCTTATGGTCGGGTCCTACGGGGAACCCACCGGGGCCAACATTTTTTTTTTTTTTAAATCAGCAAATTTGCAGAGGATCTGCGGGTCTCTGTCAAAGGTGTGCAAGAAATAGTGCTGTTTCCTGCGCTTGGGAGTTATAAATTTTAATATGTGTGAGGGGGTGCATGAGGCCCCCCTCAGCAGGCCAATTTGGGCGCCGGAGACCCCATCTCCTGGGGCTCGGCCGATATTGAGAAGGGGAGGAGGGTGCATGTATGTAATCATATGTAATACGTTAATCCAACCACCATGGTGCATGGCAGGGGTTTGGTCGAAGGCTCTAAATGGTGTTGGGTTGGCTGCAGGTAGGGGGTTGGCCACAGGGCTTGGCCGCAGGTCGGGCCCTGCTTCCAACCCCCTCCATGCGCATCAGCGATTCGATTAACATATGGTAGTTAAATATTACTTCATGTTAAAAACACCCTAGAAATTCACAGAAAAAAACAAAGTTTTACAGGGACGTTTTAGTTAGGTTCAGATTTTACAAATCCAAACCATAGACATACAGCAATTATAGTTAGAGTTATCTCAAGTAACTATAACTCATGCCCTAAACTCGTGCCCTCACCATGCACTACTGATTACCCCACATATTACTTCATTCATGACATCTTCTATAACATCATTGATAATATTACTGTAACATTTGCTCTAAATTTATTGATGAGAAAACTGTACATGGCAGAGGCACAAGTTAAAGTAACCTTAGGGCACCAGTTTTAGTTACTTGATACAATTCTAACTACAACTGCTGAATTCCTATGGTTTTGTGTGTGTAAAATCTGAACTTTTTTCTCAATTCCTGTGTGTTACTCATTTGTGTAATGTGTTTGAATTGAAGTACTTTCCCTACTCTTGTTTAGACTGCAGTAGGAATAATAAATTTGACACTTTCCCTCCTGTTACGTGAATGGAGTGGGAATAGAAAGACTTTCCCTACTGTTGTGCTGTTTGGAGTGAGAATAGCAAATGCAACCCCTCCAAAATCTAGTGCTATCCCTACTGTTGCACAGACTGGAGTGGGAATAGTAAATATTACCCCTCCAAACTTCAACACTTTTCCTACTGTTATGTTGTTTGTAGTGAGAATAGCAAATGTCACCCCTCCAAAATGCAACGCTTTCCCTACTGTTACACAGTCTAAAGTGGGAATAGTAAATGCCGCCCCTCCGTAATCCAATGCTTTCCCTACTGTTGCATGGGCTGGAGTGAAAATAGTAAATTTCGCCCCTCAGAAATCCAATATTTTCTCTACTGTTGCACAGACTGGAGTAGGAATATTAAATTTCACACCTCCGAAATCCAACTCTTTCCCTACTGTCTCCCAAACTTATAAAATGTTTCCCTCCCCTGTGCATATCCTGCTAAATTGCTTTTGCTGGTGTAAATCTTATCCCATTGTTTGTCATCCATTAATATTGCAAAGTCCTCTTCCTACCTTTTCCAGTATGAAAAGCCTTGCTTTGTAGTGTTAACGTTGAGAATCAAGAATAGTGGATGTGGAAAATCAACTGTCTGAATGTTGTGAGGCCCTGGAAGGAATTTCTTGAAAAACCCAATGCCCGATCTGTAAATAGTGGAACTCTTTCCATCTCAGGGATGTGTTATGTAGTCTTTATGTCCTCAAAAGAATGGTCTGCCCCATTAAGGTAGAGACCTATTAGGCAATAACACCCACATCTCTTAGCAATCTACACCTTGAATCTAGGTCTCTCCAAGCCAAGGGAGAAATCAGTGTTGTCACTTATCGAGGACAAAGGAGAGGGGTAAGTGGTTATCCCTTTATAGCAGGAAAAATAATCCCAGTCCTCCAATGTAACCCTCATGACTGGTGATAAGTAAAGATTGCAGCATCTCTGCTTCTTAGGGTGCCACAAGAGCTCCGCCAAAGGTCTGGGTGTCAAGTTCTGATCATTGAAGCACCAGAATTTGTTGGTTTCCACTTGGAACCGTTCTGACACATACCGTACTATCAGATGCTAGGTAGTAATAATGTATGTTGGGAAGCCCCAGACCTCTATGTTTTAGGTGTTAGGTTCAAAGTCTTGAATGCAACCCTGGCTTTTTCACTTCCCTATGAAGGTGCTGCGAAAGTCAGTTAGTTGTAAGATTTCCATCTTTTAGAGAGGGAGGGCCTGGAACATGTATAGGATCTTTGGGAGTACTGACATTTTGAAGGAAGCTATTCTTCTCAACCACGAGAGTGCATGTACCTGCCATGAGACAGTGAGTGCCGTGAGTAACCTAAAGAGCTGTTTAAAATTGCCTAGCACAGGCATTTAGATCTGGTTTCAAGGCTATTCCCAGATGGGTTAGGCCCATGAGTGTCAAATGGAAGGGAGTCTCTGTTTGCAGTGAAAGAAGGAGCATCTTCCCTACAAAGACCACCAGCACCTTCAACTTCCCCAGATTGACTTGGAGACTGGCAAAGGACTGGTAGTCCCCGAAACGGGAAATAACCATCCACAGGGATCTAGTTGCATACGATTATGAGAATAAGATAGTTTATCAGCAAAGGCTGATACCTCAGATGTGTCTTGAAAGTGCCCCGAAATGCCTCATCTCTGTTGCGTACATCTTTGGATCCATATCCTCTGTGATTTAGCCCCATTTATGCTCAATTCACCACCCGAAAGCTAACGCCAAAACCGGCCTTAGCAAGAGTCTCCTTCAACATAACTCAGTTGACTCAGTAAAAGGCCTTTTTTCACGCCCAGGAAGAACAGGACCACATCCTTGTGGCATTTCTGTGCTACGTCTAATATATGGGGAGCTCTTTTAGTGCTGTGCTAGTGGATTTGAATGACAAAGCCAGTCTGATCAGCATGTATCAGACATGTGAGGTAATATTACTATCTAGTCACAAGGATTTTGGCCATTATTTTTGTATTGAGCTTTAACAAAGATATAGGGAGGTAAGCCTGACAGTTAACGGGATCCTTGTTGGGCCTATCTATAAAGTTGATGGTTACCTAGGCCATCACTGAGATTAATCCACATAACTGATTCATATGATTGTAGACCTTAACCAATAGAGGGGCTAGTAGTGGGGAGAAGAGCCTATAAAAGGCAGCAGTGAAATCATTGGAAACAGGGTCCTTGCCTAATTTCAAGTGTTTGATAGCAGTGATAACTTCCACTACAGAGAAGATTTCATCTAGCTCTGTCCTATTGGTGTGTGTTTCTATCTAGCAGCGTGTGCAGACAGGGAACCATCATTTAGGAAAGGCTCCACCAGCAGTATCGCGGACATAGCAGCAGTAAATATATATTGTGTGCTCCCCACACTCCTTCTTTTGCTTCCACCGAGTCAAATTATACGCACCGCCACTGAACGTGACTTGAGACTGTCATAGATGGATGACCAGCGGAGGATCTCGCCACTGCGGGAGGAAAGAAACTGCGCAGGGGGACGCCAGAGTTCTCACCCACTAGGGCAGCAGGAGGCACTGGTAAAACGGATGCCCCTCATGCCATAACGCTGAAGTAGCAGACTGGCCAGCCACACCGAGGACCACCAGGCACCTCTTGCAAGCTTGAGTGTGACAACGTTGTGGGAGGAGGAAAATGTGTGGCTGGTGATGAAAAATGAGCAACCAACACTAAGGGCCAAAAACAGCTTTCTTCAGCAGCCACTGGGTGGTTCCACCTCCAGGCAGAGCCAAAATCTTTGGGCCACCAGCAGGAGAGCAGGAGAAAAAAAATATGCGTGGGCAATAGAATGCTCTAGTGCCAGGGCATGTACTTCGAGTCAGCCGTGACGAGCACTTCCAGCTGACACGCCCATGGAGACACCGCACCAGGCACGCGGCCCTTCTGCAGCGGGGGCCTGCTGAGCTGGAGCAGCCGACGCCTCAGGAACCGCAGAGGTGAGCAGAGCCTCAGGATGGAACGGCAGGATCGAGGCGGGTCCAGACCACTCCTTGTCGCCATGTTGTTGTGTTATCTCTGCATGAGGTGCGCAGGCCGGTAAGCGAGTTCCGCAAATGAATGGAGCCCGCAACGTGATATTACCTGCTTACTCGCTTAGGCTCTACTGCTGTTGCATTTTTATTCCCTTCTCCCCTACCTCACAGTCCGTACCATTACGGCCGAACGAGTAGGGGCCAAATCACCAACACCCTTCCCGACTGTTTTCACATTGGTTGAACCCACCCACATGAACATAACAATCAGAATGCCACTGTGACAGTCTGCAGTCTGCACCAAGCCCATGGTGCTCTCAACCCCCCTTACTCCCTCCCATCTGGCGCCAGCAGCAAGCACATTGTAGAGCGCAGTCTCAGCGTGCACATGCTTCACATGTGCCTAAGCCTGCACTGCTTTTTTCCTGTTTAAAATAAACTTCACCCTATTCCTCAGGGCCGTCATTCAATCTGGTAGAGCAAAAGTGCTACAAATTTGACTGCCCTAGTGTGGGTTGGTCTTCCTTGTCCCCATGGCCTCTGCCCTCGCCATCACCATGACACTCATTTGCGTATTATTTAAGGCTTATGCTCCGTGCCGCATGGAGCATAACCTTTAAATAAAATGCAAATTCATACCTGGACTCCCCAATAGTACCTCTCTGCAATATGCAGGAGTCCCTCCCTTCCATTATGTAATCCCTCGCAGGCTACCCTTTGCCTTGCACACATGCACAGGGCTCCCTGGGTGCTTCTATTGTGAGGCAGAGTGACTGTGAGTTTTGGACTGTGTGGGGCTTTCTCCAGTGTCGTCGAGCCACGAAGGTAGAGGTCGGCACAGGCAGAACGAACTGGTGGTGATGAGTATAACCTGCTAAGTTTGCATTTTCTGAACTTAGTGTGTGCCGTTTTCATTTTTTCTGGCCTGGGCCATAGGTGCTGGAAATTGGGGTGTGGATGCTGCAGCAGCACCCCCAAATTAATCAGGGTAGAGTTCAAACGGGGAATGGCCAATATAATGCCTTTACTTTTTTTCTTTTCATCTTGTCACATTTGCTGTGTGTTCAAAAGGCAGGTCAAATGGCAGGCTATGTCGTCTGACAAAGTCCTTTTTATTCTTTTTAAATGGAGAGTGGTGTTTACTTTTATTTCTGTGACTGTAAAGTTAGTGGCTTTTGTAAAACAAACTATCTGTAAAGGATCTGCACAAATATTTCAAAAGTATATCAGCATTTAGAGAAGTGAAGCACATTAATTTGTAATTCTGAAGTGCGATGAAAACAATGATTTTAATAGGAGCAAAATTAATCAAGGCACCTTGGTGATGTGCAAATTGTAAATATTTTCTGAAGTGTGATTTCTGCTCATTATTGTTTGAATGGCACGTCGTTTTATCAGTAAAACTGGATGTCAGTGGGATTTTTTTGCAATTTCATTGGAAAATGTGCTGTCAGTAATTGACAGACCTCTACCACAGCATGCTGTAATAATATGTTTGCAACAGTGGTTTTCAAAATGCTCTACTGCTTACATACCACACCCTTACCACCACCGCCGGAATGGGCAAGGTTAATTTGCTATGCTTTTCCTTTGTGTGATGCTTGGATTTTTCACAATCCTAACACTTCAGTGATGTCATTGTCACTTTAGCCAATTTGTTCCAAAATTGTGCTTTAAATGCACTTTTGATTTCATATTTTTCAAAATGTTCATGGGGTAGGGGAACCTCCTATTAAAACCTTATTTGAGGAAGGCTCCTTTGCTGAAATTCAGATCAGATATTGAATCTGGTTTTCAGCAGTGCCAGTTGAGGAGGTGGGTGGAGCCAATAGAGTAGGAGGTTGAAGCCAGTGGAGGAGGTGGGCGGAGTCAGGGAAAGTGGGAGTGGCCTTCTACCATAATTTGAGCACCTGGACTTAATATTTTACAAATTAAGCACTGGATATAGGGCAGGATTTTCTTCAAAATGGTTAGTTGGTAAAAAAAAAGTTAAAGTACGCATATTTGTTTGTTCTACAAAGGTGAGTTTGGAATCAAAGATTATCCCAAAATATTTTACTTTAGGGACTGAGGTGGGTAGAGAACTCAGGGTCTGAAGCCTCAAGGAATCATTCCAGAAGGAAGTGTCTCTTGCCAAATAGGAGAATCTCAGTTTTTTCAGAGTTTAATTCAAGGCAGTGGCTGCTTATTGAGCTAACCAGTGCTTGCATACATTATTAAACTGATATGCCACCTCCTCAATGTTACTGATGATAGACACTCCTATTTGCATGTTATCAGAATAGGAGATGCTTGAGAAACCAAAAGATCTAATGAGTTTTGCAAGGAGTGCCATGTAAATATTAAAAAGAGTTGAACTAAGTGATGACCCTTGCGGAACACCACACAGCAGGGAGAAGGGATTGAAGTCTTCTAGATAGACCGATTGCTCTCTTTCCGAAAGAAAGGAGCAGAAGAGTTCATACGCCATTCAGTTTCTATGTCAGCTAATCTCCTCTTCAGGACAGCGTGGCACACCATGTCAAAGGCTGTGGATAGGTCTACTAGGATCACTGCATCCTTACCACCATTGTCCATGATGTTCCAAATCTCCTCTTTGACTGCTACCAGTGCCGCCTCAGTGTTGTGATCCGTTTTGAACCCAAACTGGGCGCCATGCAGAATCTCATTCTGATCAAGCAATTCTGACACAGCAAGGTTGATGATAGTTTTTCTCTTCCTTAGGGTCCAGTGTAGATTTCTTAAGCAAAGACAAAAGGGAGGCTTTGTTCCAATCTAGTGCAAAAATGCCTGTGCTAATAATATGATTAAATAGTGTGGTGAGTAGAGGAGTCACCGTTTGAGCAATCTCCTGGAGAATTTTGGGCAGGCATGGATCTAACGTCACACCTGATTTGGTCTGTTTGATCAGTTCTAACACTCTCTCATTAATAAGGAGGTGGAAATTGAGGAGCATTTAGTGATTCAGATTTACGAAATCATTCTCAACATAGAGGGTGGTGAGGATTGTAGTGACATCAAAATCCTCATAAATAGTCTCAACTTTATTTTCAAAAAAAATTCTCCAAGTTGTTAAAAAGCTTTTGACTGGGATAGTACTGCATGCCAGTCCTTAAGCAATGGAAATGGACCCCTGGTCCAGCGCAGCACTATCCTATGGCTTGCCAGTAACAGTCCAATGACCGCAAGCTACCTGATTGTTTTCTGTACGTCTCTATCATATACTAGTAGCACCAACAAGGGAGAAGCTCAATGTGTTCACCAGTAATCTTCCTAAACTCTGCCAAAACTGACTCCCAAAACTGCTGCACCCCCTGGCAAAACCAAGCGATCTGGGAGAATCCCGCCTCCTAGACACTGCATCAGGACTCACAAGAGTCATCTCGTAAACCATAGCAGAATAGATGAGCGGACGTATAAAACACCCTGTTAAGGTATTTGAAGTGCAACAACCTGTGCCTGCTATTCAGACATATGGACTTCATGAGGAAGCAACAGTAGGTCCACTGCTTATCACTGATGACTATACCCAGATCCCTCTGCCAACCCAATCTAACTTTCATGATTCCCGGCCATCGTGCCTCCTGCACGAACGTGTAAAGCTTTGCAATGTTTTGTTTTGGCATAGCCATTTGTATAAGGTTTGTCAGAGCTGACAGCTCAGGGGGTTCCTGTAGATACTCACCTAGAAGTTCGTGCATCGTATGGCGCGCTCTGTAATAATGAAAATGGGCCAAAACAGTGGGCCTATCACTTTGTGCGCTAACTTGTTCCCAGCTGCATATAGCTCCATCTGAAACAAATCTCCCATATTCTTCAGGTCCAGCTCCCGTAATGTACCAGCCGCCCCCTGCTCCTGTCCTAGCGGGAACTACATACACCAGTCCATCGGCACATGAGTGGAGTAGAGCAGTGATCCTGCCTGCGGCTCAATAAGCTGCTGCAGGAGCATGCCATCATGTTTAACAAGTCAAAGCCATTATAGTGTTGCACCGGTTTCGTAAACAGTGTCCAGGACGGTGATAGGGGAGATGTAGTATCACACTTGAGCCATAAATTCAGCAGGTCACATACAGTGTACATACATACACTGTTCTTCCCTATATTATTCCTCCAGATCTGGAGCATTTATCCCTCCCATGTCATAAGGTAGAGTCAGCATGTCCCAGCGGACCCATGGCTGCTTTCCTACCCAAGCCAGGCGAAAAAGAAGAGCCCTCAGGCTGCTGAACAACACAGAAGCCAATCGAATAGGAATGTTCACAAATAAAAATTAAAATTGGGGCAACACCACCATTTTCATTATGGCTATGCGCCCACTGAGTAATCGAGATAACCTTATTCAGAGGTCAGTCACCTCTGTGAGTTTCTTCACAGCTTTGCCACAGTTTTCTAACATCACAATTGATGGGTTCATTTGGACCTGTATCCCTAAATATCTCACTGAGTTTGTCACCCACTGTAGAGGCTATCTAGTTGTATTGGTGTTGTGGCCACAGTAAGTGGGAATTCTACTGACTTTTCCCAGTTAATGTGCAAACCATAAGGCCCACTAAACAGTACGACATCCCGAAGTACCAGGGTTACATTATGCTCTGGGTTACTGCATAGAGAAGAGTATTGTCTGCGTATGCAAAGAAGATCAAGTTATAGTGTGGAAACCAGAGCCCCCTGTGAGCTTGGTATTCTTGAAGGGCACAGGCCAATGGTTCAGCCACCAAAGCATATAGCAATGGTGACAAGGGGGCTCCTTGCCTAGTAGCCCACGCTATGTCAATGGGGCTCTTAACTATACTATTAACTCGGATACATGCCTTCGGCTGTGTGTAGAGCATGTGGACCAGCTGCAAAATGACACCTCCAACTCCGATGAGGCGCAACACTGCCATCATGAACCCCCACTGCTCAAAGTTGAATGCTTTTACACCATTTAAAGATACCGCCATGGCACGCACGTCCGGGATGATGCTGGAGATTGCACCAAATAGTGTTCTAAGGTTGAACATTAGGGATCTGTCACAGATGAAACCAGACTGTCAGAGCCTACCACACCCAAAAGTAGCGGTGCCAATCAATTCGCTAGAATTTTCGAAAATATTTTTGGGTCTATATTTAGTAGGGACAGCGGTCTATAACATGAACAACAATCCGCCGGCTTACCCGGCTTTAATAGGGTGACCAACATGACCTCATGAATCGTTGGGGGCATATATCTCTCTTTCACCAACTCTTCAAACAAAGTGACCAAATAGCGGACACGTTTGTCTTGATAGGCGCTGACTGGATCCCATTCCACATCTGCATTCGACCTGCGTTCCATTGCAGTCAGCCATATTTTTCGATTCCAACCCTGTCTTGCGTGACTAGTTTTTACTAGAAAATTTAAACATTCATAACTCTGGTTCTACTGATTGTTTGTCATTGTGGTGTCAAATGATTTATTAAAATGCACTCTATTTTTCCACATTGGTGTGGGATATGTCTTGTGCTTTCACTTTATTACAGTTTGTGTGCTGCATAAATGGTTTACACATTGCCCTTAAATTAAGCCTAACAGCTTTTGTGCTAAGGTACCAGAGGGTTAAGAACTGGTTAATTTAGTGACCATGTGTGATTCACCCTGGCAGGGATTGTGGCTGTTGCTTGAACAGAGGTCACCCCCCATTCAACCAACAACCCAATTTCTCACAATGGCCCAGATTGGGACTAATCTACTCAGAAGACACTAGCTGACGTCTGAAATTAGTCATGCTGGCTCCAGTATAATTCAGATCCTTCACCCTCTTCACAGTGATGGTTGGCAACTGACTATCCATCTGAGCTTTAGCAGGAATGTAAGCCATGGGTTCCACCTCCTCTTCACCCAGTGAAACTAAGCTAACCTATTTCCACCCATCTGTCTCCATTTGGTCAATGTGTTCACCCAGCCCTAAACGTGACTGCTCATCACTGTGGGGAATTCTTAGGTCAAGCTAAGTCCACTCTCTTGCACCTTGTCTGTAGTCAATCATAGCCCTGACCTCCACTAAAGGGGACAATTGTTTTCCTCCACTAATTCCTGCCCTTCATCTGCTCAGATGTGGACTGAGACTCATCATAATTTTCAGTCTGTTGGAGCCCTTTAAAGAACTCCTTCTTGTTATTATCCTTGCTCATCCATCATCCTGCTGTTGAGGGTGCCAACCACCCTTCTTGTGGGACCCCCATGTACTCCTTTGGATACTCCGGTGGTAAGCCAGAGGTCAGCTTCTATACCTAGGATCAGTGAGTTTGAATTCAATTAGGCACAACTCTAAAACAAGGACTCAAAATGTGCTCCCAGCTCATGAAATTATTAACCGGCTATAGTCGCCAAATTATTTTGTCTCCTTAGTTATCATTGTTTCCTTTCACCATAGTACTTTTCATACCATTTTTCCACAATAGGGTTTGTGAGGTAAGCGATGCATTCAATCGAGTGTCATATGATTTTTAAATCGCCCTCCCGGTTATGCCACATGATCTGTGGGCTGTTGTTTTTTTTGGGTCGATTGACAAATGCGCAAGGCAATTGTCCTCTTACATTCATTATCATCACTCAGGTCTTTTATTTATCCCACGTTCCAGACAGCAGCACTGCAACTCTACTCAAACCAATCAAATCAAATTCTGGATGAATTGCTACCTCAGGTAGACTGAGAACATAAATATATCTGTACCAAAAAATTAATTCAGAGTTTAAAGGGCTTACATTTCTTATTGTATGAAGTTCACATTTACATCTTCTCTGAAATTAATATTTCTACTGAATTCAAAAATTCTACAATAATACAAATGCTTGCTCAAAGGGCTGGACATTAGACTTAGGTCACTGTGCTGGGGCCACTGGTGTCAAATCAAAAGGATAAAGAATGTATTTTATTCTGTTTCAAATGCCTTTCTATCAAGTTGTCATTTGCAATATTTATTATTCTCAAATTTTATTTCCTTCATTAAATCCCTTTTCAACCCCTAGATATTACTGTTTTTAAAAATATCCTGTTGTTTTGAATCTCCTTATTCATTCACTACGTGGTACTGCCACAGCGGTATACCACACCGGTCTTGATCACTTTATTCCCCTCACGCGCCATCAAAGCGAAGTTCTTGCAGCTACTTGGGACATCTTAGAGGTTGACTTTACACCCACTACAGAACTCCGCCTTTCACTCTTGTCTCTCGTAGACTTACCTCTCTCAGGCACCGCTTCTTCCCAACCACCACCACCACCAGACACCACCCGCCGCGATCTTTTGTGGCCTGCCCACTCCTCTAATTCACCTCCGCGCTCCCCACCCTCTTTAGGGTCCTCTGTTTCTCTTGCTAATTCACCCCCTACTATTGCCATAGACGACGAGTCCAATACTGACTCTGCGCAGTCCACGGCATCCTCTGAAGAAGCAACACTCCCTAGCATTACTGCCCCTGCCCCCCCTACGGTATCAGCATCAGCACGTAGTATTGTTCTCCACCAACCACTGCCTCCGGCTACCGAGTCCCCATTCCTCTTGGCACTCCTGCAGGACTATTCAGTGGATCTAGAGGACTCTGTCCCAGACATCCTCATTGTGCCTCCCCCAGCAAGTCCACCACCGCATTTTCAGACACTGTAGGTAATGAATACCCCGTCGCCTGACAGTACAGCTTCTCCTATTTTTGTATATCTAGTTAATAATATCGTTGTGGGTCTTTCTACTTAGCACCCATCCTCCTTTTATCACGTTACACCCTTAGCAAGCACGGTCCTTCTCACTATATTTCACGTTTTAGGGGTTGACTATACCCAGGCACAGCAGATAACGCTTTCACTAGCACCATCTTTCCCGCACCTTCCGCATCCCACTGTTACTAAACATAAAGAACAAAAACATTCCAAGCACTGACAGTTTAGGGAACACTCCATAATTACTGGTCCCCATGAACAGGATTAGAGGTATCACGGTTCATAGGACATCGGATAACATTTACATACGCATTCGCCTAATAGCGCCAGGTTTGGACATACCCTCCACACTTGTTACAAATTATCCACGCAACCTGCTACAAAGTAAAGTAATTGCTGGTCTCTCTCGTAGCCAGCTCCAATTTCCTGACTTCTCCCCTAACGGAATATACACCGGACCACAGGAACTGGAATTAAGACAAGCATTATATCACGTTATCAGTAGCGCAATAGGAGAGGAATTGATAATAGACGCCATTCCCTCCACCTCTGCCACTGAGCCCACTCCTGCCCCTGAATCCACTCCTGCCCCTGAATCCACTCCTGCCTCTGAATCCACTCCTGCCCCTGAATCCACTTCTGCAACTGAGCACTCTTCTACCACCTAACCACATTTCTCTCCAAACAAGCGACACACACCCTCAAAGCATTGTGCTTTAAAATAACACTCATGAATGGCATAATAAGCTCTACAGTGTATAAAACGTCTACCCACTTTCACATCTTTTTTATCATACATCCCCCTGGAGCGCTACTCACTGCCATACTATCTAGCACCTGGCCAAGGCACCCTCTCCAAAGTTATATTGCTGAAGCTTGCTTTGGTGGTCGGCTCCACTTTCCTCTTTATACTGAAGCACAAGAGCGAGACTTGCAGGACGGTGTGTATGATATTGTTATTCAGGCAGTAGAGCAAGAACTCATCAGCGATATTGTCCCTAGCACCTGAGAAAACGTGCTCCTGTAATTCAGGCTTTTTCTAGAGCGCCCAGTGTTAGACACACCAACATGGCCACTCCACTCCAACATGTTTTAAAAACATTCGGAGGCCAGGAACACCATATACTAAAGCACTGCCGTGAGCTTCATAAGCGTACGGCGAAAATGACTCATCCTTGGCCCTCAGAGGGAAGCTTTGACCCAATCATACTAGAGCATGCCACCACCTTTTTAGACACCAAGTACTCTGGCACTAAGTTACAGAAGAGAAAGGCTACTTTAGATCTCTGGCGCATTTTCAAAGACAAGGTTCAAACACACTCTGACTCCAAGCACCCAGTTATACCCAATGCTCCGCCCCCACCGCCTTACCACTTCAGCGGTATGTATACCGAGCTCACTAACAAGGAACAACCTGAGCTGCCAGTTACCACTAATGATTCTCCGGCTGCTGGTTTCCAATCATTACCAGATGAGGCAACTACCTCACCGCACCTCGGCCCAGAATTACACATCACACAGATTGAGGAATTTCAGGCTTCCCACACGTCACCTAGTCACCCGTACCACCCCGTGGACAGACCACCGGCTCCATCCACGCCCCCCAGTGATGTATACCCCGACCTGACAGACCTGCGCAGCATACACCTGCCTCTCCCCAATGGTACAGTAAGGGAGACAGCAGTATCAGGTATCCCAGGCTTCATAGATGCACAGCTATCACTAAAATTTATACCAACAGTCAATACTGCACACCCCGCCCAGGTGAAGACGATGAGGAAGGCTCTGACTCTGTCTCTCAAGCATCATCCCGTCACTTGGACTCTGACTCTGCTAACTCCTTCCGTGACACTGACACTCAACAAGCACCTGTCCTTGACCCCTTCCTTGACACCGGCACACACCTGTCCCCAAGGTCGCACCTCCCATCGCAAACTAGCATGCCTTACATGGCTACTGCACCCTCTGGTGAGGTACCAGGATCTGGCCTCATGACAGACAACAGACAGCTCATTGAGTTCCCCGCCCCACCATTGCTGTGCATGACGGAGGGACAGTGTGTTCCTCTCACTGGTCTTCCCTCCTCATATGGCAATTATAGACAGAATACAGACTTGAGCAAAAGCTCCAGCATGGAGAGTATCTCACCGCAGCGCCTTGAGGACGAACAGACACCCATGCATCAACCACCTTGCCACGCAGCACAGGTAAACTCGATTAGACGCTTGTCATTTAAATTAGAGAACATGAACAAAAGCATTACGGACATAATGTCAAAGGTCAACACACCAACACCACCTTCACCCACGCTGCACAACCTCGTGCAACACCACCGAAAGACAATTATCAGTAGGAATGGGGACGGGAATAAACAATATCGCTTTAATGAGCACCCCTACCACTGTGACGCTGCCGCCTCTGGAATAACACAAACACTCACCAACACACACCAAGACCACCAATTCCCAACAGCATTAGGACGGGATAAGACACCCCCACGGGTGCTAGAAGGCCACAATCCAATGTTTGGTGACATCCCAATATATTGTGGACTCCCGCAGGAACAAGACAGAGTGGTAAGAAGTAAGGTCAGGACCACCGAAGCACAAAGACTTAAAGTCTTGGGGACACATGGACGCCCAGACGACATACTATATGATGTCTCGGGCTCTGCCTCCTTGCGCACCATTAGGATGAAAAATAGACACAACATAAGTCTCAGCAGACCATGTCCACCACAAACAAGCAATGATCTCACTCCCAATGAGATAGTGACATTAGGGGAAGGTTCAGATTATGCAGTTAACCCCTTTTCAGACGACTTGGCAGGCTGGTCAGAGCCCTTAGCACCGCAAATGCTCCCTTGGCCAAGAGAAGGCTCCTTTGAGCCTCAGTACATGGCAACAGCAGTTGAATGTATCCTCAAAGGACTAGGAGATGAGGATTGGGACTATGACTACATGAGGGAGAGCCTGAAAGTCTGGCAAAAATATGCTCGCCAGCATGACTATACAGGACCCACAGCGCAACGCCCTGGGGTCATGCGCCAAATGCCACTGCTCTACAAAAATATCACTGATCCCCCCATCTATATCCCATGGTCTACACTAGACAAAGAAAATGTAAAAAAGCACTCCCACCCCTCACTGAGGGTGCGGGAAAATGGATTGCAGCTTTTGAAAATTGCACCACAGGTAACAACATAGCTATAGGAGATGTAAAAAGCCTGCTGATCTCCCTCATGGGAGAAGACGCAGAAGATCTCTTCACACGTATCAATGCCAATCTTACAAAAACAAACACCAAACATGATGGTGTTTCTTTTAATGAGATTAGAACAAAAGCATGGACTGAGTTACGCAGGAAATTCCCTGATGTTCCCGATATTGGAGCTCTATTGTCACAGACCATGCAACCAAATGAAGACCCTGCCAATTATCTTTCCAGAATGAAAGAAAAATGGCACCAGGAGTTAGGGCAATGCTGGGACGCAGCTGGAGGATATGGGAGATTATTTTATCACACAATAAAGAAAGGTTTACCCACTGAAGTGCAGGAAAAATTAGATGGCATTGTAGCAATGGAATGCAAGCCATGGGCTGAAATACAAGACCATATTATACATTATTGCAAAAAGAGACAGGAACAAGAGAAGGTTAGACAGCTGGCAATAGAGAATGCCGCTGCCAAGTTGGTACAGCAGAAACTTAATAAGAAAAAGACAACGTTGACACAGTCATGCTTGCAGCACCGGTCACTCAAATGACAGCAGTAACATCCTTCCCCCAGGCTGCCATGAATGCTCTTGCAGGCAACGGCCAACCTGCCCCACAGCAGGTTCAAGCACCACCTGCAGTGCAGTACATACAAGCTCAACCCCAACCTGCCATACAGTATGTCCAGCCGCAACCACAGCCAATGGTACAATACATGCCAGCACTACCTGCTTACAGCACCAACACACAGCCCTATTGCAATAACAGACAAAATATGAACTGGAACACGGGTGGACAAGGAAGAGGGCGAGGGATGGGACAACAAAGGTTCCCACAACAGCCAGGACAGGGAACATCATCTATCATTTGCTACTATTGTCAGAAACCAGGCCACATACAGAGAGATTGCAACAGTAAAAAGCGTGATATGGGTCAGCAATATATGCGTCCTGGCTACCAAGCACAAGCACCATTCCAACAACAGCAGCGCACGCAACAACACCTTCAACAGCCCCAAATACTATACTCTTATGCACAACCAGCACAGCAGCAACAAGTGCAGCTCCAAGCACCCATAATGGCCCAGGTCCAGCCAGCAGTCCAACAAATACAGGTTCCAATGCAACAGCTACAGCCACAGCAAGCACCTGCTTATCAGGTGGTCCCCCAAACACAAAACAATGTACCTCTAGAAGGAACAATTGTTGCCTCCAGCAACCCCTTTACCCAGGGCACCATCCAGCAATTTCAGGCTGGAGGATACACCAGCTAGGACAGCCCACAGACAACTCTTGTGTGCCCAATTTTGTCATGCACAAGCAATACTGAAGAGGACCCCATTGCAAGTGTTGTGATAAATAACAAAACATATAGTTTTCTTGTTGACACAGGTGCCACATATTCCTGCATCACAGGTGGCCCTCTGCCCATTTCTAACAAAACAGCGGACACACAGGGATTTTCTGGGGCAATAGCAAGGGTCCCTTTCACCAAGCCAGTATCAATGGAGATAGGAGGCCATGTAGTGGAGCAGCCTCTGCTCTATTCGCCCAGGTCCCCAGTCAATCTTTTAGGACGTGACCTCATGGCCAAACTAAACATGACAATCCACTTTTATGACAATGGAACAATGATTTGCTCCATACCAGGTACCCCACTAACTAGGATAATGGCAGTCACTGCACAGTCTTCCTTAGATAGCCAGGTCAGAGCACGACCAGTGGATGAGCACGCCTTCTCTGCAGCTGTCCATATTTTTGTCGCCACCACTCCCGAATTACAAGGCCGCACTGTTCAGTTACCAAAAGAGTTCCTTTTCAGACCCCAACTACCAGACTCACAGATATTAGATAAACATTTGACATTTGACATCTGCGCCCTTGAGGTAACACCGACCTACGGCGCATTCCTGGCATGCGATGACAACGCTCATACTTGGGCTTGTGTCATTTTTATTCAGCCTAAAGGGTTGGTCAGAGACATTTCAGATGCCCAGTTGTTTGGATCCCCTGAGGAACACTCTAAAACAGAGATTATCTATGATAATAATGTGCCCGTCTCAGTAACAGTGGAGATTAGGACACCAACAGTCACCCCTAGCTATGACTCTGCCCGAGACGCAGATCTGGCTCAAGTACCTGCACATCTCTGGACAACAGGCCCAAATGATGTAGGCCTTATTAGCTCTGCCAGACCATTTAAGATAACTCTCAAACAAGGTGCTATCCTGCCCAGAATAAAATAGTATCCCTTGTCCAAAGCAGCAGAGGAGGGCATAGCCCCTACCATACAGGCATTGCTAGAACAAGGAGTAATATATCCTTGTATCTCTCCGTGTAACACAGCCCTTTTTCCTGTGCGCAAGGGGAAAACAAATCAATGGCGTCTCGTACATGATCTGCGCGCAATTAACAACATAGTGGTACCAGAGTTCCCCATTGTCCCAGACCCCTCTGTCATCCTCACGAATGTCCCCCCCGATGCACAGTACTTTTCTGTCATCGATCTGAAAAATGAGTTTTTCAGCATTCCTTTGCACCAAGACAGCCAATACCTATTGGCTTTTTATTCAGAAATGTGCAATTCACGTACACAAGGCTCGCTCAAGGGTACTGTGAGTCCCCCAGCGTCTTCAACAGAGTTGTCAAAGAGGACTTGTCTAATATTCAATGTGACAGCACCTTACTGCAATATGTCGATGACATACTGCTTTGCAGCCCTACAGAACAACAATGCAGAAAAGACACCATCTTCCTACTTACCACGCTAGCACAAAGGGGATACAAAGTTGACAAACAGAAGTTACAGTACTGTCAGAAAGAGGTACACTATCTAGGTCAGCTACTGTCTGCATCAGGCAGACGAGTGACTCCAGGTCGAGTTGAGGCAATAAAAGGCACTCCTGAACCCCAAACAGTTAAAGACATGCAAAAATTCCTCGGCCTGGTTAACTATGTCCGTCAATGGGTCTTTGATTTCACAACAATAACTGCCCCATTGCTGAAAGCTGTCAAAATGGGCAAAGACATACACAATAAAATTGAGTGGACACCTGAAATGACAACAGCCTACACTCAGCTCAAAGATGAGATAACAAATGCACCAGTGTTAGGATCACCTGATTACACAAAAGAATTCTACCTATTCACTCACTGTGATGGTCTAGTAATGACTGCAGTACTCACTCAGAAATACCCCATGGGCCATAAGCCCATTGCCTACTTCAGCGGCATGCTGGACGCTGTCATGAAAGGTCATTACCCCTGCTAGCAGGCCCTTGCTGCCGCAGCTTTTGCTGTTGAGAAAACTACTCCCATTGTAATGGGTTCCCCACTGACTATGTACACAGAACATGCTGTCTTTGCAATAATACAAAAAGCCAAGACAACTTTAACAACACAGAGAGTCTCAGGTTACGAAGTTATACTGTCACTACCTTCTCTGAAAATTGTCAAATGCCATACAGTAAACCCTGCCACATTTTTTGCCCATCCAATAGCAACCTCAGATGATGACACCCATGACTGTGCCACATATTCACCAGATGAGTCTGGAGCAGCAAAGAGGATCCCTTGCCAAACAGTACTGTATATTTTGTTGATGGCTCCTCTACCATTGATCAAGAAACAGGAGTCAGGTACACAGGAGCAGCAGTAGTTAAGGCACAGCAGAATGATTCCTCTGATTTCCTAGACATTGTGCAGCAACTCACATTACCTTCACATTATTCTGCCCAGGCAGCTGAACTAGTAGCACTCATAGCTGCCTTAAACATTGGAGCAGATGACCGCATCACAATTTATTCAGATTCTGCATATGTCACCACAACAACACACTCCAGCATCCTCCGCTGGAGAAGGTGCGGCTTCCTCAAATCAGATGGTACACCTGTCATTCACAAAACGTTACTAGAGGAACTTATTGAGGCACTTACACTACCAGCTGAAGTAGCCGTAGTCAAATGCGCAGCGCACACTAATGGCCAAGATTGTGTCTCCAGAGGTAACGCCCTGGCAGATTGGGCAGCTAAGGCTGCAGCCAGAGGCCCCCCAGCAACATGCCCCCCACTCCAAACAACCACAGAAGTTCCACTTGCACCCATTTTACTTTCCCAAACACTGCCTCCCACAGAGCATGACAATAGCAATGAAGGAATTCCCAAAACACCATCCCAATTCACAACACCATTTGACATCGACACAACTCAGCAATATGAGCACACTGCACAGTTACACCTTAGAGAAATGCAAGAAAGTGCACCAGATCAAGAGAAAGAGTTATGGAAGAAGAGGGGAGTACAACAGGACTCCGCCGACTTCGTGTACAGACAGACAGTAACAGGGAAACCTGTGATGCCACAGGCCTTGTTACAAGTGGCATTAGACCAGCTCTACCTTCCCACACATGTCACCCGAGATAACATGTCCACCACCTTGCAAACAGACTGGTTCACCCCCAATGCCTACGAACAGATACAATTGTATGTTATTAAATGTCTCATTTGCCAACAATATTCCCCAAACCCGACTCTCAAAACAGTTGCTTCCACCATTCCTAGACCATCTGGCCCCTTCAAAGAGCTACACATTGACTATGTCGACTTGATCGACCGATGCCAAAATTACCGCTATCTCATTGTAGTAGTGTGTCCATTTTCACGCTGGATCGAAGCCGGACCTTGCGTCCACTGTGATGCCAAGGCAGCTGCCACATTCCTACTCCGTGATGTCATTACTCGCTGGGGCATTCCAGACTCCATCCGGTCCGATAACGGAAGTCATTTTTCCAACGCCATCTTTTCCTCCCTGACCACAATGCTAGGCATTAAACACAAACTGACATCAGCTTACCACCCACAAAGCAACGGCATTTGTGAGCGCCTCAACGGCTTGCTCAAAAATAAAATAAGCAAAATAAGCGCAACAATAGGAAAGAAATGGCTTTATTGCCTACCCATAGCACTTTTTGCACTAAGAAACTCCCCAAGTTCGGATCACCACCTCACACCCCATCAGCTTGTCACTGGACGATCCATAAATGTAACAGTTCCATCCACACGCCCTAAAACAGATAGTGAGTCATCACCAGAGATAGTTAAGGCAGAACTTTACAATTATCTGTGCCAACTAACAAGCGCAGCGCAGTTCCTTTCTACCCAGGTATCCAAGAGGAGAGACAAGGGCCCGACCGATCCTGAGCTCCCACCAATCCGTCCCGGGACACTGGTCTTCGTCCGGAAAAACGTCAGGCGTTGGAAGGATCCTAAGTTCGAAGGTCCCTTCCAGGTGATAGACTCCTCACCAACTGAAGTGCGAATAACTGAGAGAAAAGCATGGATCCATCGCAGCCACGTCCGTCTAGACCCCGCACCACCACCTCAGCCAATGGACTAAAGGAGGAATGGAACATACCATCTGTGCCACTCCATGAAAACAGCGGCCTTCCATCCTCCTGTGATGAAGACAATGAGCATCGCGTACTTACAGTCAAGAAAACTAATGGAGATGCAAAGTTATGTATTTCACTTGCCTTATTATTTTGTGTTTTTTCTACTGTCACTTTGGCAGCTCTCAATGGGTATATGTATTATCTTGCAACCACTGATCAGTGTTATCTTTCAGATACTATCACACCAGGGCACTCAGTTGTGCCACCAGGTAGAGACAAGATCGCAAGTCCACCACTCCCACCTTGTACCGCTGATACAGCACACACCCCACATCTACAGTTACTGATCTGATCCCAAGCAGTGCTACTACCCCAGGAGCTGGCGTTCTAGATCTCACGTTAGGTCCCCAGTTGCCCTGCAGTTCCCTTCTTCGCACTAACCGTAGATTTAAAAGAGGATTTAAAAGAGGTAGAGCAAGAGCAAGGGCCAGGTTCTGGACCCGTAGAACAAAACCTGAGACCACTCAAGAGAGGGCCACCGCTCTTCAAGACACAATGGTTCACATTGCACACCTTCATTCCCCGCCCGATTTCCATTCCACACATTCGGACGAATTTGATCCGGATCATGGAGCCCATGATGCCCTGTTAGACAACATGTGGTACCGGCACATGTCCAAAATAGGAAAAAATGTAACAAAAGAAGCATGTTTCGTATGCTCACACATCCCTCATGCAGTAGGCGCAGACAAAATGATTTTCCCAAAAGAAGTACCACCCCCAAAAGCCGAGTGTCTCCTCCATCTATTCCTTTGCCGTATATACGGCCAAATTCAGCTTCTGTCTGCAACTATCGAATCCCTTTTTGTAAACATCACGGAATGGGATCATAATCCTGTCATGTTCAGAATTGTGACTGACAAAGAACAATTTGACAAAGGCATGGAGGAGCTGTATAGGATGAAAGTACCTGAAAAGTACACACAAAGTTGGGAGCATAGTTTTGCCTATTTACGTTACTTCACCTTTACAACACCCCCAACCACATGTAATCCACCAAGACTTCAAAGCACCTGTGCATACAGACCTGTGCTAGAGTTATGGGCCAACATCTATGTCAACAACAAGTGGCAAGGTCCACACAACTTGACGTGTAAAGCTGCTTCCTTAGGAGCCCCCTTTATAACGACAGATTGGGAGGGGGACACCGATTGGGATATCGACGTTAGGTGTGGAGAGGTCTGGACACAAGAGAGTAGAAGGTACACCTTTAGTAGAGACACCTCCTACCAATGGAAGAGAGCATATAAACTAAAAAATCCTCTTCTTTGCTTCCTAGGTAACGGTACCCGCCCTGTGGGCAGCAACACCAACTGTAACACGACAGTTTTTAATTTGGACCTCCAAGACGGCACCGCCGGCCTCATGGACATCTTTTGGGCCTGCGGAGAACGCATTTACGCCCAGTTGCCTCCTCAATGGAAGGGCCTATGCACCATGGTCACCATGCATGAACTGCATCTCGTTGTCCCGGCATCCAACATTTCTCAAGTGCTCGAACACCCCATGACAGGTGATGTCACCCTGCTTCACCGGCACCGAAGGAGTGCTCAATATTTTGCTAACGACGCCTTTAAGGAAGTTCCTGACGAGTTTCGCCTGTTCAGTGGCGCCCAGGAATTCTTTGGGGGTCTGTGGCCCATCTGGCAAACATCTGCTAATGCCCGGTGGCTGCAGGTCACACGTTATGAACTAATGACTCTGATCAACAACACCCGAGATGGGTTCAACGCAATACAGGAAGAATTACGACCAATAAGACTTATGGTTCTAGAGCATAGATATGTTCTAGATCAGCTCACAGCTATGCAGGGAGGGGTATGCAGTTCCATCGGATCGAGCTGCTGTACTTTCATACCATCTAATGATGCCGCTAACGGGTCTCTTGCTAAGGCCATTGAGGACTTGAGCAATTTGGGAAAGAAGATGCGTGATGAGGGCGGTGCCGATGCAGACCCTTTTACGGGCTGGTTCAACTTGGACTGGATGCCTTCATGGCTATCTGCTATCTTGAAAATTATGTTACCTATTTGTTGTGTCATCATGTTAATGTGTTGCGGTGCACAGGTGATAATGAGGTGTGTCAGCAGATGTTGCTTCAAAGCAGTTGGGATAAATTACGTTAAAACAGCAATTTACAGCAATCCAGACTATCTGGACATGCACCGTGTTCCTGGGGATGGGGATGGCCAGGTCCACATACAACTCATAGAACTAGCTGCCCCTGAGGCTTCTCCTAATGCACCCTCAGCTCCCCCAGTTCCACCGCATAGGTACACTCTGAGGGAGGAGCATGACGCTCACCAGTATGACCAGTTACTGAGCCATGATGAAGGAGAATATGTTACCCTACCATCAGAATTGCAACACCCGGCTGCATGTCCCTACGCTAATGATTCACCCAGCATGCACCCGACCCCTGAGGGTCCTTCGCAGTATTCTATCCGAGATGTGTTCAATAATGAACAAGAGCTGGGATATGAAGGAGGGTCCAGAAGGTCCCGTATTACCATTTAACAAGAAACTCATTTCTGATTTTGCACTACCCACTAAACATGATACTCTAGATAGGCCCCACAAGGCAGGCTCAGATAGAAGGTCTTAAGTTGTCCACTTTCCTTCGTCCTGGGAGTGCATCTCACATAGGCCCAAGCCCAGCTCCCTAGATAACCATATCTTACATAGGACCAAGCATACCTTCCTAGATACAAATGTGTAGGCCCAAAAAGGCCAGTGACTCCTGCTCTCATTTTTATAATAATAATAATACAGATCGAAGGCCTCACTGATCTGCTAGCAGAGATCTGTTCCCTCCACCGAGAGACAAGATCAGCCCCCTCTTGAAACTTTCCACAGTTACGAGAATAAGGGTGGCCCCCACCCACGTGACACTCTGTTGGAACATCTGGCTGTGTCACATGCAAGGTTTGCGATATTCTTAGCTATGAAACTTTCCGCGCTTGCTTAACTGAAACTCAAGGCGGCAACGTGACCAAGAATTAAATATATTAAATATTAATTCTGAGCATTTTTTACGGTAAAAGTTATCCTTTGTTTACTTTTTGCGGTCAAGAGCACTGACCATCTGCTAAACGCCCTGTTCCATCATGATACCACTTCTCGGTTTTATATCAAACTTCCCAGTTACTGTAGGCGGGCGGCTAGGGGGCCTGCGTCAGATCTCGTGTCAAGCGTGGGTGTAAGTTCTGCATTAAGTTCTGCATTTAACAATATAAAAGTGCCTCACCCAGGGTGCGGCTCTGAATTCTCTGCGCATCAATCTGGTTGCATAAGAGGTTCCCGATCGATCGTCCGAGTGACTGGGCCTAGAACCCCAACTTCCAAGGTGGTAATACTCTTTTCTAATAATTCAGCCTTTTGGCTTTGACAAGCTGTCCAATGCCATAGCCTATTGGCTTTGTCAGCCTATCTGATTATCTTTGCCTATTGGCTTTGACAGCCTCTCTGATGGCATAGCCTATTGGCTTTGTCAGCTCAATTAAATATTAGCCTATTGGCTTTGTCAGCCTCTCTAATAATTTAGCCTTTTGGCTTTGACAGTCTATCTAATGCAGCTCATTCTAACCCAAGCCATTGCATTTATTTTAGGTTAAATTGCGTAGTCTTGAATGGTGTTGCTTTCTTAATAAAAGATTAGCTGTTCAGGCACTAGTCTGAACATCTTCTTTAAAGTGAGGGTTGCTCTTTAGACAGTTGCTCATAGCACAATATTTTAGTCATACATTCGCTTCTTTTGAACAATTGATTTGTGACATTGTTAATGCATTTATTTTTCATTCTGCTCATGTGTTGATGGGCACCTTTCAAATTGAATTGCTTTTATGCTTTTGAACTGTTTAAAATAAAAGTCACTGTGTTTTACATCGTGGTTTCTTCTTTCCAAGTGAACAAACAGCAGAGGGGTCAGGCTTTCTGGAGTCGGTAAGCAGAAGGGTGTGGCCACCAAATACCCTCTCGATCAGTTTCCTTTTGAGGTTTTCGACTTTCCGAAGGCCACAAGTAATCTTAATCCGGTACATCCCTTTAAAACAACATGTTGAACTTTTCAATAGAGATCTTCGGGGTGTTATACTATTCTCATTGGCTTGAATAGAGTTTAGAGTAGATACTCCAATATTATCCTCAAATGCTTTATTTTCTAAAATGCTAAGATTTAATCTCTAGATAAATAAAGCTGCCTCTTAGCATCAATTGATTACGAAACGGCCATCAATTTTGTCATTGCTATGTTACGCTTGTGAAAATAGACAGAATATCAGGCTGTTTAAATATAATTAGATTTTGAATTTCATTGATTCCTGTTTTACGAAATGTTTTGTAATATAAGCTCCTATGGACCATGCTGATTTACCTATTTTTTATGTTGAATTTTTTATTTTTTTAAATTTAGAAAAGATTGACTTTTTTTAGTGTGTCACTGTATGTGTATTTTTTGGGAAAGTTTAAGCAATATGTCGCTTGCTAATATTTTGGTCCTCAATATTGTTGCTACTTTACATTACTTTAAGGGCCCGATTACGAAATCATTTGGAAACTGCCTCGAACGAATGGGTTCCGTACTAGTTTCCAAATGAATCGGATCCTGTGAGCCCGGACGACTGATTACGATGCCTCCCAACACCGTTAGTTCGGACTTACATTGACTTCAATGGGAGCATATGTTCTGAACGTGAACACAGGCTCCCATTGAAAAAAGGGGTGGTTGAGGAAAACCTTGCACCCTGTGGTGGGCACCCCATGGTGCCTACCACATTGTGCATGGTTGGGAAGAGGGGTCACTTGGGTACCCCCACAGGCCCGATTTGGACACCTCCAGGTGAAGGGGGGCCCGCAGCGGGCCCAAAGACCAATTCCGAAGGCAGTTTTGTCTCGGGCAAACCGAATCGTAACGGCTGTCCGAATCGGTCATCGTAATTGCTCATCCGGAAACCGTGTCCATAGAGCTTTACGAATTGGCTCTGAAAGACTCGGGCTGTCGAGATGCCTTTCGGAACCGATTCGGTCTGCTCGAAAGGTTTCCAGGCATCGTAATCGGTAGTTGGGAAAACTGTACAATTCGGTAGGAAACAAGGGTTCCGAATCATATCCAAAATACCGAATCCCACCAGGAGCCCTTCCTAACGACATCGTAATCGGCCGCTAAGTGTTTTCTTGATATTTAGGCTTCCTAGTCTTCCTATATTTTTTTATAATCAATATTGTTATATTAAGGATAATATTGTTGACAATGTTTTTGGTGTCAATGCATTTGTTATTGTCGCAGAGATTTGGGTAAATCAGTATTTTGCTAATCAGTGTTTTTGCAATTATATTTTTACAGTACAATGATTTTGTGGTCGTTGTTTGACATATACCCTTCGGGTGATCAACTCTTAACTCATGGAAGGATGTTTAATAGTCAGAGAATGGACATTATCAGGGAGTAATAATACACCCCTAATGTAGTTACTGAAACATTAAATTTAGGGATTGTTTAATAATTTCTAGTGTACAAATGGGTGGACATTGTTTAGGGTGACTTAACCTCGGTATCTAGGATTATGAAATTTCTATGATCGATTCCAGAGGCATTCTTACTTAAATCAGTGTATAGTATCTTCTTTAATCTTTAACAAAAGAAAGGTACCCCCTAGAGTACACTATTGTAGGTCTAGGACAAAGAGGGAACAAAGCAATAAATATAAAAGAAATGTCCTACTAGACCTATATTACTTCCTTAAGAGATAGATATAGCTCCAAAAGCTGGCCATGTATGATGTACTCTCAATAAATTCAACCTTGTGTCAAACTCATACTTTTTAAATTAATTTAATATTTTGTGCTTTTTCTTTAAATACTCATTTCTTTGATTTGTAACCTCTTTGACATTTTACTTTTCTCATTTGAATTGTACATAAAACAATATGTGAATACATACAATATATAACATGCTATACAATATGCTCCAATGTGTAATGCCTGTTCTTTGATTATTCAATTTTATATAGAATATAACTTGAATGCATATAATATGTACATAGCTGTACAGTTTAATCCAGTGTATGATTACAGTTCTTTAATCAATTATTGTTGTTTCCTATTCAGAAGCAATCATAAACATTTCTGACTGAAGACCACAAGGCAATTAATCTCTATATGTGAACAATGGGTACAAAAAAGCAATACCTCTTATTGATTTCATACCCCATACATTCAACTCCACTCTCTTCTCTACACACATACCACTCATATACTCATTTTCATCATTCGCACCTATCCCAATCTATAGATACAATCACTGTCCAAGGACAACAAGGAAAATAACTATTTTTTCAGATTTTGCTGTTATGTAGCTTGAGATCTTTGTGCTCCTGTCTACGTACGTTTCGGTGTGAAATATGTATAAAGTCCACCTTCTTCAGGACCACCAAGGGTAAAAACTCAGGATTGGTGGAGCAATCAAAGGGGGTATCTGAAATAACATAAATATTCCATGAAAACCAGGTTCTAAAACAATTTTTGAGATAAGACTCCAATGTTTTACTCCAGCAGAAAGCAAAGCCTTCACCTATGGACAAAAGAATAAAAAATCGAGAAACCATCGCTGTGCTTAAAAAAGTTACTAGAGATTCGAACCTTATAACCCATGTGTGGCAAAGTAACCCATAGTTCATGGCAATTTGTTACCCCATGTGCATACTAGGGCTACATGTGGAGATGGGACCACGGATGTTTGATAGTTTATGTGAAGAAGAAGTTACAACAGTGTTTCCCAACCTTCTTATAAGATGTGTCTATCTACACATTACCTTGAAAATCTTAGATGTTCCTACTGAAACTCTCATAAAGGTCCACTGTCAAAAAGCGGATGTTTTTATCTTATTCCAATAAGATAGAAATATAAGGAGGATACACAAAGTAGTGTTTTAGTTGTATATTAACAACTAGAGGATGATCCCACCATGTGCCAGCTAACGGTTCATGCAAGAGAATAACTCCATATGTACTATACCTTAAGAGTAGTATATTTGTAGGTGTTTGTTTAAGTAGGTCCAGTAATTATAGTACAGATAGTATTTTTCTCTGCTGCAGGAACGACTCCACTCGGTTTGAACGAGACTCCAAAAAGGCCCTGTATCAAGTTCCTGAAGGGATACAAGGTCCATATTGAAAAAACATTTTACTTCTGTCCTATATTATGTATTAAAAATACTTTACTATCTCTTATACTTCGTTCAGCCTTGTGAACCAATGAGGATTACACATAATATAGGATCTATTTTGCTGCGGGTGTACTAACATAGTTCCAACATGGACAAAGACAGAAAAGATTTCACTCACCTCCTCAATGGACCAAGTGGGAAGACTTTAACTCTATTGTCATGTTGCCCTTCAATTGAGAAATCTATCAAAAGATGGAGTAATGAATATCACTATTTAGGACATGTTAACTCTGTGGCCCTCATATACCCATAGCTGTCCGGCCTAAAAGAGTTTTTATGAAAAGACAAGACTAAATTGCATTTACTCCTGAAACTTAGAACACCTTACCTCATAGCGAAGATGATAAATTATCAAGTGTCCCAGTGTCGCAAGGGTATCCTATGACAGTGGAGACTGGCGTCCTCAACGCGCTGCTGTGGTTTGAATTGTCGGCATACATATGAAATCACCTGACGTATTTATGTGCAACACTGACGCTCAGCAGTTGTAATAGACATAGATAACGGGCACACATTGAAGGCCGTGTCTTGAAAGAAGGATATGAGCCTTCTTAAGATGGCTAAACTTCAATATCGGTCATGTGAGGGTAGGGAAGGCAGAAAGCACGTCTTCTTTAAAGCTGATCCATCTATTAATTATGTTTCTACATGATGGACCACTGTCTTTACCATTACGAGATGGTTAAAATTGCAGTCTGCTCTACAAAGCGAGCATTGGTAATTAAAGGAAGAGAGACTTCCTTAATGCTGGTTGGCATTACCCCACTAATATGATCTCTTATAGCATAAAATAGAAATAAATGTAACAATAAACAAAGGGTAAAAAGTGTGATAAAACTATGCTACCATCATATGTTGTAGCGATCTAGAAGATCTATATCCTGCCTAGTCCCCTCAAATGGCCTACATATCAAACTAATAATTTTGCTACCCCTAATGTAAAAGCCCTAGTTATGTGCTTTAGAGAATATAAATGGTAGATCATATAAGAACATTGAAGGGCTCAGGATATATGAGATCAGCCTGCGGTAATCCTACCTATAATGTCATTGCCCCACCATGAGAAGAAGAACCACAGATGTTTAATGTGGTGAGGGATAGAGGAAAAATATGCCTAATGCTCTTGCGAAATAAATCATATTACTCGCTATATTATTTCCTCATTCAGTCCTTCCTTAACCATACTAAGAAGGAAAATCCAATATGTCTCTCTATCTTTACAGGTATCTGTGATGTGAATATAGTCCCATGCTCAGTTTATGGTAAAGTACCTAAGAGTGGGAGTTATCCCTTCTGGACTCAGGGTGAGAAATGTCCCTGCTCTATTCGCAGAGATATGTACGTTTTTAGAAAAGTGGTCCCATATAGCAAACAGACTGCCAGGAAAGTGGATGTTATTCTCAATCAGGAGATCCTAGAGCTGGAAGACAAACTGAAGGCATGGTAGCCCTAGAGGAAGAAAAAACTAAATTGGAAAACATTGCTAGAGAGTTATATGATTTTGATGAATATCTCATTAAAAAAAGACAGAAAAGTTGAAAAAGGACATTAGTTGGTAAACTGATGAAAAGGCCTACCCATATCTCATGGCAAATTATTACGAAAGGGGTCAAGTCACAGGACCTCACGATCAAACCAGAGCACCTAGAAGAAAATGTATTACCTTTTCAGACACATACTCTACGGACTCTAAAGGAGAGAGTTCTGGGGTGTCAGACGGTGCAAATCAAGATCATACACCATTCAGGGAAAGACAGGGGGAGAATTATCGCTAGCCGTCAGCGTCTCCTTTTTTACCCAGGGGTCGCAACAGGGGCTGCAACAGATACCCGAGACAAAACAGGGGTGAATATTTCCAGCAAGACCCTCAACCTCAATATCAATACCTTTTCAGACACATACTCTACAGACTCTGAAGGAGAGAGTTCTGGGGTGTCAGACAGTGCAAATCCAGATCATACACCATTCAGGGGAAGACAGGGGGAGAATTATCGCTAGCCGTCAGCGTCTTCTTTTTTATCCAGGTGTCGAAACAGGGGCCGCAACAGATACCCTAGACAAAACAGGGGTGAATATTTCCAGCAAGACCCTCAACCTCAATATCAATACCTGAAAAACAGAAATCAACAATACTGGAGGTCATGAAAGACAAAGTGAGTAGTGAAGAAGGCAATATTCCTATCTTCAATCTATCCACCACAACATTGATGCAAGAAGAAAGTTCTCTTTTAACTAAAGGCTTCTCCTTTGTGCCTAGTACCACAAGTAATCTGTTCAAACTTAACCAAGATATTTTTGAATTTAGAAAGATCAGACTGAAAAAATACTTCTCAAAGAATATCTACGATGAGCAGGAAAACAACCTGTCAGGTTGTAAACCTACTTCTAATTTCATGTCCACTCTCGACATGGTGTGACCAGAGGTGGCTGTTTTATTAAAAAACAGTTCAAAAAGATCTAAATACCATTCACCAAATATATTCCCAGGGTCTTACCAATCCTTATCAAGGGTAAAACAACAGCCTCAAAAAAACTACAGGACAATACTAACATCACCATAAAGACCTGTGACAAAGGGGGAGGTATTGTAATATTGGATACCCAGGAAGATGTGGGCAAAATTCACACCATGTTACAGGTGCCTGAGCAGTACAAAAATCGAGTTTGGGGTGCTCGACAAATTGAAAACTCAGATTGAAAGACTATCTCATACAGCATTACATAATGGTGACATGTGTAATAAAGAAAGTCATTTTCCAAACAAATTGAATCCAGTGACCCCTGCTATATGTGGCATTAAAAAAAACACAAAATGACATACAAGACCCTTACTGCGTCCCATTATTTTGTCTATAAACTCTATTTTGGAACAATTATCAAAATATGTGGATGCATACATTTGCCCTGTGACAAAGAGCTATAAATCCTATTGAGAGATACTGGGGATATGATAGCTAAGATGCGCCCTATAACCCAGAGTTAGAAATTCTTGTCACATTAGAAATCGAGATGCTTCCCACAAATATCCCTGAGCAAGAAGCCATAGAAGTAGTAGAAGCACTACTAGGAAGAACTCCAGGTGAGTGACCAGACACTTTTATTCTGGAATGTCTAAAAATAGTACTCTTTCAAAACTACTTTGAATTCAATGGTAGCATGTATCAACATACTAAAGGGACAAGCATGAGAGCATCTTGAACTCCCAGCATAGCGGATATTTACATGGGTGAATATGAACTCAAACACATTTTCAATGAAGCTGCCCCTCTTTTTGAAAACGTAAAGCATTTACTTCGCCTAATTGATGATATCTTCTTCGCTTTGTCGGGGCAAGAGGAATGCCTTCTAGAATGTATACAATGGCTCAATCTCAGCGATAAAAACCTTACATTCACAGCAAAATATAATTCTGAGAAGATCGAGTTCTTGGACATTTGGATTTCCAGGAATCTGGGAAACCTACAAGTTAGCTTTTACAGAAAACCAACAGCCAGGAATGCAGAGCTACACCACTCGAGTTATCACCCAAATTGTTAGAAGGATTCTCTTTGGGGAATTCTTAAGGATTAGAAGGAACTGCTCTACTATCAAAGAATATGTGACACATGGAGAAGCACTCAAGCAGAGACTCCTTCAATAGGGGTGTTAGACCTGGCATCCTTGGCGTGGGTCTCCCTTCCATTTTTTCACTATGCCTCCACTGTTGTTGATATGTTTTTGCTGGTCTAGATGCTTTGGGCACTTTGCCACTGCTATTCAGTGCCAAAGTGCAAGTGCTCCCTAAGATAAATTAATGTATGGATTAGTGACTCCATGTTTGGCCTATTTGATTCACTGTCAGACCCTAGTACAGTGCACTGTTTGTGCCCAGGGCCTGTGAATCAAATGCTGCTGGTGGGCTTGCAGCACTGGTTGTGCCACCCACAGGAGCAGCTTGTAAAGTGTGTCTCAGGCCTGCCATTGCAGAGCATGTGTGCAGTCTGGTACTGCCATGTCGACTTGGTAAGTGCACCCACTTACCAGTCCCCAAACCTTCCCTTTTCTGCATGTTAGTCACCCCTAAGGTAGGCCTGTGGGCAGGGTGCATTGTATGTAAGAGGTAGGACATGCCCTAGTGTGTGTGGCATGTCCTGATAGTGAATTACAGCCAATTTCGTTGTTCACTATTGCAAGGCTACCTGTTCCCATAGGCCAGAATGGGCAGTTTGATTATAACATCTTATAATCCTAACTGTCCCAGGGAACATGGTAGAAAAACGAATTTAGTATGCCTGAACTCAGAATGATAAAATACATCTTTTTAGTGAAGTTGGTTTTAACATTCTGTGTTTGAAAATACCACTTTTAGAAAGTAGGTATTTTCTTGCCTAACCATCCAGCCTGCCTCTGCTAGCTTGTGTATTGTATGTCTGGGTTTGTGAGTGACAGGGGCTGGGGGACTCCAGGAGACAGGGTCAGTCAGCACAGGGCTGAATAGACCTAACTGCATGTAGAGTGGTGGGAGGAGTAGCACCTGGGCCTCAATAGGGCTGTGCCTGCCTTCCACAATGCTGGCTCCACGTCCTGTGGTGCGTCTGATGTCCCTGGCCCACATTGACAAAGGAAGAAGGTGTGCACCGGCAGAATGCACCCAGAACTGGTTTGGACTAGGTACAGGACCCTCTGCCTTCACAGGACAAAGGATTTATGGGTATAAATACTGCGGCCCAGACCCCAAGACTTTAGATCACTTCTGGGAAACAAGAGAACCTTTGCTGAGGAGAGGAACCAGAGAAACTGAAGGAGGAGACTATCCCTATGCTGTGTGCTGTTTGAGGGATTGGCCTGCAGTGGTTACCTGATTGCCAAAGAAAGGAGAAAGGAACGTTGTGCCTACTTTCATCATCTTGCAGAAAATCTCCAAGGGCTTGAAGATTGAGCTTGCCTCCTGCTGAAGTCTCAGGGATACAAGACTTCACCAACCAGCTCCCCTGAATTCCCTTGCTGGGAATTTGAAGTGCCTACTGTTGTGTTGGGCCTTCTGAGAGACTGCGTGTTGCTGGGAGCTGGAAGCGCGACTCACGAAGAAGAAGCGGGTCGCCGCCGCAACAGTTGTCGTCGCATCGTAGAGAAAGCGTGCCGCCGCTGCCGCTGTCGCCATCGCATCACAGAAGCACCTCGCATCACCGGAGAAGAGTGTCGCCGTCGCAGCAGACGCCGTCGCATAATCGGAGAAGTGTGTCGCAGGGCCTGTCGCGACTCCAAAGATTCACCAAGTCGCCGCACGGCCGTCGGGTGTGCACGCATCGCCCCTTCGTTGTCGCATCGAGAAGAAGACGCCATTTTGTTTCATTGCACCGGGTCGTCATCGCATCGAGGCGCTGCTGGTCGCATCACCACAGAAGCGCATTAAGAAACCGACGCATCACCTCCCCACGCGGTGAAGAACCAACGCATCACCTCCTCTCCGGTAAGGAACTGACGCATCACCGTCCCCTACGCAGCAGGAGGGAACCAACGCATCACCTCCCCTGGAGCAAGGAACCGACGCATCACCATTCTTGCGTGTAAGGAACTGACGCATCACCTTCCCTGCAACTCTTTTGTTTGTATCGCATTACGCATCCAAAGGTACATTGAACGTAGAGTGTCGCACTTATCACCTGCATTTGAACTGAACTATTTTCTACCATTGACAGTCATATTTTTCATAGTGTATTGTGGATTTTTGTCGTTTTGGGTCTTGTGTTAAGTCTATATAAAAATACTTATTTTTATAATACAACCTGTGTGGTGTCCATCTGTAGTGTTGTCACTGTGTTACTGTATGTGTTCACAAATGCTTTACAACTGCCTCTGAGATAAGCCTGCCTGCTCATGCCAAGCTACGAAGGGGGCGAGCAGGGGTTATTTTAGTAGTGTATCTCCCTTACCCTGACTAGAAGCAAGGGTCCCTATTTGGACAAAGGTACCTACCTCTGCAAACTAGAGACCACCAGTTCTAACAAGGGGTAACCTAAACGCTTGGTCAGACAAGTTTTCAAGAGAGCAAAGTACTACAATTAAGTTGCTCTCCTACAGGGACCTATTCAAAAAAAGGAAGACAAGCTGGTTTGTGTCATTAACCATTCCAATTTGAATCACAAAGTCAAAAGGATTCTTGACAAAAACTGCAAAATTCTCAACCTTAATGAAGAGGAAAACACATTGGATAGACCTATCTTCAAATACAGAAGAAATGCGAACAATAGAGACAAATTAATCCATAGTAGATTAAAACCAAAAAAGGAACAAACACAAAGCTTCACCATGGGAACTACCTTGGTGAAAGGAATCATAGATGTGGCATTTGCCACGCATGTGACACCGCGTTGACAACAGAGAGATTGCAATATGGAGGATGTACGAGCCCCTTAAGAGGCATGTCAAACTGTAGGAGTTCCAATGTAATTTATCTTATCTGTCCATGTGGTCTCGGATATATTGGAGAAACAGAGAGATAGTTTGAGACCCTCTACGGAGAACATAAATCAGCCATCAGAACAAAAAAACATCAAGCACCCCTAGTTCAGCATTGCTGTGAAAAAGGCCACACAGAAAGTTAACTAAAGTGGCTCATCCTAAGTAAAAGTCAAGGCTAAGCAAGGACAAGCCATCACAGACACACGTAAAGATAGAGAGACATATTGGATTTTCCTTCTTAATACGGTTAAGGAAGGGCTGAATGAGGAAATAATATGGCGAGTAACATGATTTATTTTGCCCCAGCATGAGACATATTTGGCCTCTATCCCTCACTACATTAAACATCTGTAGTTTCTCTTTTCATGGTGGGACAATGACATTATAGGTAGGATTACCACAGGATGATCTAACATCCTGAGTTCTTCATTGTTCTCATATGATCTACCTTTTATATTCTCTAAAGCACACAACTAGGGCTTTTACTTTAGGGTTAGCATGTAATTATTACTTTGATATGTAGGCCATTTGAGGGGAATAGGGAGGATATAGATCTACTAGATAGCTACATAATATGATGGAGTGTAGTTCTAGCACACTTTTTACCCTTTGTTTATTGTTAATTTTATTTTTATTTTATGCTGTTGGACAGCATATTAGTGGGTTAATGCACACCGCCGACCAGCATGAAGGAGGACTCTCTTCCCTTTTCTTAGCAATGGTCACATTGTAGAGCAGACTGTAATAGCAACCATCTTGTGATGGTAAAGACAGTGGTCTGTCATGTAGAAACCTTATTAGATAGATCAATTTTAAAGAGGACATGCTTTCTGCCTTCTCTGCCCCTATATGACCGATATTGAAGTTTAGCCATCTTAAGCTGGCATATATGCAGCTTTCAAGACACGCCTTCCAATCTGTGCCGGTTATCTATCTCTACTACAACTACTGAGCACCAGTGCCGCGCGTAAAAATTTCAGGTGAATTCACATGGATGCCGAAAATTCAAACCACAGGAGCGCAAGGAGGATGCCAGTCCTCACCATAATAGGACACACTTGCGAGACTGGGACACTTGATAATTTATCATCTGACCTATCAGGTAAGTCATTCTAAGTTTCAGGAGTATATGCAGTTTAGTCATCTCTTTTCATAGAAACTCTTTTCGGGCTGGACAGCTATGGGTATATGAGGGCCGGGGAGTTAACATGTCCTGAAATAGGGATATTTATTACTCCATGTTTTGATAGATTTCTCAATTTAAGGGCGGCATGAATGTAGAGTTAAAGTCTTTCCACTTCATCCATTGAGGTAGAGGGTGAAATCTTTTTTGTCTTTGTCCATGTTGGAACATGGTAAGTACACCCGCAGCAAAATAGATCCTTTATTATGTTTTATCCCACATTAGTTCACAAGGCTGAAAGAAGTATATGGTATAGGAAAGTATTTTTTAAAAATGGTGTAGGACAAAAGCAAAATGTTTTTTTCAATATGGAAGTTGTATCCTTTCAAGGACTTCTGACAACCAGATACAGGGCCTCTTTGGAGTCTCATACAAACCGAGTAAAGTCATTCCCGCAGCAGAGAAAAATATGATCTGGACTATAGTTACTGGACCAAAGCAAGCACAAGGAAATGATGGATGGAGCGCTGAAACTTTTCAGACACTCACCCCCAGTCACAGATCTGGGTTGAATCCATCATTGTTCTTTAGCTCACATCGCCACCTGAACTGAGGTGGCGAAGTGAGCTTAAGAACTATGATGGAGTCAACCCAGATCTGTAACTGAGGGTGAGTGTCTGAAAAGTTTCAGTGCTCCGTCCATCATCTCCTTGTGTTTGCTTTGTTCATGCTAAGTTGGCAGGGTATGCCCAGACGTGGGTCCCTTGCTCACTTTGCCACTGGATTCAAGCTAGCCTGGCTGATGAGGGGTGTTACCCCGAAACCGCTTCTAGGATGCTTGTTTTCGGTTCAGGGAAGACCTAGCTTGGCAGTTCAGGTTGGACTGTTCCCATGAGGCACAGGGTCAAGACTGATTTGCATATAGCTGGATCTGAACTGAGGTGGCGAAGTGAGCTTAAGAACGATGATGGATTCAACCCAGCTCTGTGACTTGGAGTGAGTGTCTGAAAGGTTTCAGCGCTCCGTCCATCATCGCCCTAAGTTGGCAGGGTATGCCCAGACATGGTTCCCTTGCTAACTTTGCCACTGTATTCAAGCTAGCCTGGCTGATGAGGGGTCTTACCCTAAACCAGTTCCAGGATGCTTGTTTCCGGTTCAGGGAAGACCTAGCTTGGCAGTTCGGGCTTGACTGTTCACATGAGGCACAGGGTCAAGACTGATTTGCATGTAGCTGGGTCTGAACTGAGGTGATGAAGTGAGCTTAAGAACGATGATGGATTCAACCCAGATCTGTGACTGGGGGAGAGTGTCTGAAAAGTTTCAGAGCTCCGTCATCATCTCCTTCTGTTTGCTTTGTTCGCCCTAAGTTGGCAAGTTATGCCCAGACGTGGGTCCCTTGCTCACTTTGCCACTGGATTTAAGCTAGCCTGGCTGATGAGGGGTGTTACTCTGAAACCGGTTCTAGGATACTTGTTTCTGGTTCAGGGTGACCGTTTGGTCTGAAGAGTCGGCAGTGGAGAATAGCTTGACTCGACCTGTGTGCACCAGGTGAGTGATTTGATTCTTGGAACAAAGTGGCTCCATTCTTGGACGGCACGAGCCTACGGGCTGTGTCTTGATACAGTCGCTGGACTGTCTTGTCTGCAGTTTTTGAACTGCCTTGCTTGAACGACACGAGTCGACGGGCTGTGTCTTGGTACGGTCTCCAGACCGTCTTGTCTTGAACTTGGTGGGTCTGCGGACCCTTGGAAAAAGACACAGAGTGTTTGTGAGCAGCTCACCGGACCAACTGGAAATTTGGCCCACACTTGAAAAGGTCCGGGACTGCTCGCGAACAATCTGCCAGGTAATTTGGCTAATGCTCGAAAAGGTCTGGGGCTGAAGCCTGTCTTCGTGGATTTGATACAGTCTCTGGACTGTAGGGAGTGGTCCCTGGACCGTTTTCGTTTGGCCCCGTGACTAATATTTGTTATTTTATCTTGTCTTAAGTTTGTTGATCGTTGGTGTTTTACTTGTCCGTTAGGGACTGTGCATGTGTCTTATATTAAGATGAGAAAAACACATAAGCTCCACACTGTGTGGAGAAGGGAACAAGAGGCGCGGGGTTTTAGGAGCTAGCAGCCTCCAACAATAGATGTTAACCACAAAAAGCTGCTCCTAACTTAGTGACCACTGTGAGGTTTGGGTTATGTTGTGAGTGAAGACATCTCACAAAATGTAACGGACTGGTCTCACACACCACCTGGTGTCATGCTTCATCATTGACCAGTCCTCGCCCTCTAAAACCTTGGTTTGATAGAGGGCGGGCATACACCTGACGACAGGGATGCACTTCTAAACTAAGTGGGGGCCCATAAACAAGTGAGTGTGGTTAAAAATCATTATAGTTATCCTTGTCGTGTTTTTTAATGTGAAAGGTAACTATATGATATTAAAATCAGATGACGGTATATGGGGAATTAATGTCCCCTAACCGTTATGTGAAAGGTCAACATGTTTCTGCCGTGTTGGCCCAGTTGGGTCCAGGGCATTCATCAGGACCTAATTAGAACACGAAGGGCTCCGTTCTTACCAGCTAGTGGCAAGAGAATACCACTGTGTGGGCGTGATCAATGTCACTCTCCACAGTTTGATGGCTTCTAAATTCAAGCCTGTAAAAGAAAATATTGAAAAAACATATAAACCAACAAACCTTCGTTGTGGTGGAATACTGAACACAATACATGCACTGTTTCAGTAAAACGTGAGTGACTACTTGTGTGACATGTGACACTCTATTTGTGTACACGAATCCAGAGAAACAAATAGTGAGAACGCGAGTCTCACTGTTCTTACCCTAAATACCAAAGCTACTTGCCCCATGGAAGGAGGGGAGGGGAAACCCCTGTTGTAAAACCCTGTTGAAAGAAACACAAATCACAATTGGCGTGAAAATTGTGGTCTGTGACAGGAAAAAGTCCACATCGCATTCAACCACATTTATACATGGAGTGGTAAAATTACCATACATTCACTCAGCCCTCATTAAACCCTTACTGCTTCAAGGGAAGTTTCCCATGTGGTTCCTAGGCGACTGCTCCCGGTCCTCCCCGATATAGAAATGAGAAGGAAGTCATCGCGCTATATATAGTGCATACTCTCATGTTAATTGGTGTCAAGCGGTTCACAGGTGATGTTAGGTATCATCAGGTGAATGGTTTCCTGTGTCCCTGTAAAGGGAAGCCTGGTCTAATCATGGCGGTCAAGTGCACATGCTCAGAGTGAGCTATGACTAAGCTATGGAAGTAATGAATCAGGTGCGTGACGTCCTGTGTCCTACGTGCGGGTGCCTGATTCAAAGATGGCCGGTGTTCGCGCATGCTCTATGATGTGAAGTGCAGCACGTGCATGGAGAATTAACAGGTGGTATCCTCAGGTACGCACTTGCCTGTGTTAATTCATGCGAGTGCCTGATTGGAGAATGGCCGGTGTCCGCGCATGCTCAATCTGGCGGATTGTGGCGCGTGAGAAAGAGAAGTTTCAATGATGTATCAGCTGGTCAAGGGCGGGATTGAAAGAATGGCAGGTGTCCGCGCATGCTCAATGTAGCGGAGTGTAGCGCGTGAATGAAAAAGTCCCACTGATGAATCAGTTGATCAAGGGCGGGTCACTCTGAACGAGTGGGCCTTTGAAAAAGATCGATGTACTGCCAGGGGCCGCCCATCAAGGGGGGGCATAGCTGTACATGTGCCCAAGGAACTAGTTGGAATCTGTTCGTGCGTAAATAATGCCACCATGTTGACGGCCACGCCTTCAAAAAAATAATAATTAATAAGAGCCCTAATAAAATTAAAGGGACACAATAAAAGCAAGATGAAGTGCTTTGATGTGCAAAAAGAAAGCCACAGTTTGTAATAGTTATCATAAAGGGTTGTCTGCGCATCAAGGAACCAATCCTGAAGTATGTAATCAGCCCGGGTCACTGAGGGGCCCAAATGGGGATCGATGCAAGGTGTCAGCGACCGTGTTGGGACTCGAGACCTGGTTCACTTAGGAGTTAATTAAGTGACCCTCGCGGAGTATTGGTCATCGGATGGGTAAATGTTCACTTATCATAAATCAGTCTAGGCTGAAGGGGCACGACACACCATGTGATGGTGGATTTAAATCACTCAGTGATTATATAGCAGATATGCCCAAAACGTATAGATAGTGTATAGTAGTGCGTGTTTATCTGCAGGTGGTGGTTTGGAGGTTCCTATTGTCCCATCTGGAGCCATGGTATTTCGTCATTGAGACCTTGCTGCCAGGACCGTAGGCGAAATACCCATTGTTGTTCCCTCATATGTAAGGCTTTTGTCAGATCAAACTTACATTTTTTCATTACTTCCAGAATTGACCATCTCAGGTCTGTGTCTTTATGGTTTTTTGCAGTGAAGTGGCGTGTCAGTTTGGTGTTAGTCTTTTTACACCGGATGGTGCTCCGGTGTTCACTGAGACGCACCTTGATTTTTCTGGTGGTCATGCCTACATATCTGAGGCCGCAGGGACAGGTTAGGAGGTACACGACGTTCTCTGTGTTACAGTTACTAAATTCTCGTAACTGCCAAGGTTTTCCGGTCCCTATATCTACCTCCTTGGTGTTGGTGGTAAGACTGCAGGATGTGCAGTTTCCACATGAGAAGTGACCCACGGGCCTTGGGTGGGTCCACAAAGTCTGTTGATCTTCTCCATCAGTTGTTTGTGTCTTCGCGTGTACCAATTCGTCACGCAGGCTCCTGTTCCGTCGGAAGGCGAACAGAGGTGGTTGCCACTGATTGCCTGCACTATTTAGAATGTGCCAGTTTTTTCTCACGATTTTCTGTACTGTATTGGAAGCCGGGATGTATGTGGTAACGCATACCAGTCTTTTGGTGTCTTCTTTTATCACGTCCTCTAATAGTGCTTCTCTTGGATTGTTCCTGGCTTGTTTCATTGCTCTTCTCACCATTTTCATCGGATAGTGGCGTTCCAGAAGTTTGTTCTCCAACTGTCCTGCCTGTTCCTCAAAGGCTATTATGTTTGAACAGTTCCGTTGTATTCGGAGGAACTGGCCTACCGGGAGATTTAGGGGCCGATTCCGATCTCGGTCGGAGGCGCACCCAATACCATTCGGTCGGGAAAAAAGCCATGCGAAAGCCTGTTTCCCGACCGATCCGTACAGCACACCGAACGAGTAAGTACGATGCGCACAACAGCACAGAATCCGGCCGAGCCGTACTCACCCAAACCAGGTCCTGTTCTCCGACCGAGGCGAATCCGGAAACGCTGAATCGAGTCGCACGGAAGGGAAAATGCAGCTCCGTCCGGCCGAACAAGTACGATGCGCTTCCCGTACGCGCCGAACCCGTCGCTCACGCACGGCACGTCAAAGCATCCGGGAGAGGCGCACATAAGCTCCGATTTGCGCCACAACACGATCCACGGCTACGAGACGAACACGCCAGCGACGAGGACGACGCGAAGCGACGAGGATGACGCGAAGCAACGAGAAGGACGAACGACACGAACCAACCATGAATCCCTTCGTCCCGATCATACCAATATTCTACATTTACTACCGGAACAGGCACGGACGCGTACAGCGCAGAAGGTAAGTCAGACACCAACCACAAAACACATACAACACGTACACGACACATCACACACACACAGAGGGATGCAGAATATACTTACACCAGCAACAGCAGCACCATAGGGGCGGGATGCCCATCACCAATGCCACATATGCACACAGGGGCCTGAATGCGCACCACCACCCCTACCCAGGGGGGGCAGGATGCCTACCACTACTACCACCCTGAGCCAGGGGGGGCTGGATGCCTACAACTACTACCACCCTTAGCCAGGGGGGGCTCGATGCCTACCACTACTACCACCCTGAGCCAGGGGGCTGGATGCCTACCACTACTACCACCCTTAGCCAGGGGGCTGGATGCCTACCACTACTACCACCCTTAGCCAGGGGGCTGGATGCCTACCACCACCCTTAGCCGGGGGGCTGGATGCCTACCACTACTACCACCCTGAGCCAGGGGGCTGGATGCCTACCACTACTACCACCCTTAGCCAGGGGGCTGGATGCCTACCACCACCCTTAGCCAGGGGGGCTGGATGTCTACCACTACTACCACCCTTAGCCAGGGGGCTGGATGCCTACCACTACTACCACCCTGAGCCAGGGGGGCTGGATGCCTACCACTACTACCACTCTTAGCCAGGGGGCTGGATGCCTACCACTACTACCACCCTGAGCCAGGGGGGCTGGATGCCTACCACTACTACCACCCTTAGCCAGGGGGGCTAGATGCCTACAACTACTACCACCCTTAGCCAGGGGGCTGGATGCCTACCACTACTACCACCCTGAGCCAGGGGGGCTGGATGCCTACCACTACTACCACCCTGAGCCAGGGGGCTGGATGCCTACCACTACTACCACCCTTAGCCAGGGGGCTGGATGCCTACCACTACTACCACCCTTAGCCAGGGGGCTGGATGCCTACCACTACTACCACCCTTAGCCAGGGGGACTGGATGCCTACCACTACTACCACCCTGAGCCGGGGGGCTGGATGCCTACCACTACTACCACCCTTAGCCAGGGGGCTGGATGCCTACCACTACTACCACCCTTAGCCAGGGGGCTGGATGCCTACCACCACCCTTAGCCAGGGGGCTGGATGCCTACCACTACTACCACCCTTAGCCAGGGGGGCTGGATGCCTACCACTACTACCACCCTGAGCCAGGGGGCTGGATGCCTACCAATACTACCACCCTTAGCCAGGGGGCTGGATGCCTACCACTACTACCACCCTGAGCCAGGGGGGCTGGATGCCTACCACTACTACCACCCTTAGCCAGGGGGGCTGGATGCCTACCACTACTACCACCCTGAGCCAGGGGGCTGGATGCCTACCACTACTACCACCCTTAGCCAGGGGGGCTGGATGCCTACCACTACTACCACCCTTAGCCAGGGGGGCTGGATGCCTACCACCACCCTTAGCCAGGGGGGCTGGATGCCTACCATTACTACCACCCTTAGCCAGGGGGCTGGATGCCTACCACTAATACCACCCTGAGCCAGGGGGCTGGATGCCTACCACTACTACCACCCTTAGCCAGGGGGCTGGATGCCTACCACTTCTACCACCCTGAGCCAGGGGGGCTGGATGCCTACCACTACTACCACCCTTAGCCAGGGGGGCTGGATGCCTACCACTACTACCACCCTGAGCCAGGGGGGCTGGATGCCTACCACTACTACCACCCTTAGCCAGGGGGGCTGGATGCCTACCACTACTACCACCCTGAGCCAGGGGGCTGGATGCCTACCACTACTACCACCCTGAGCCAGGGGGGCTGGATGCCTACCACTACTACCACCCTTAGCCAGGGGGGCTGGATGCCTACCACTACTACCACCCTTAGCCAGCGGGGGCTGGATGCCTACCACCACCCTTAGCCAGGGGGCTGGATGCCTACCACTACTACCACCCTTAGCCAGGGGGCTGGATGCCTACCACTACTACCACCCTGAGCCAAGGGGGCTGGATGCCTACCACTACTACCACCCTTAGCCAGGGGGCTGGATGCCTACCACTACTACCACCCTTAGCCAGGGGGGCTGGATGCCTACCACCACCCTTAGCCAGGGGGCTGGATGCCTACCACTACTACCACCGTTAGCCAGGGGGGGCTGGATGCCTACCACTACTACCACCCTGAGCCAGGGGGGGCTGGATCCCTACCACTACTACCACCCTTAGCCAGGGGGGGCTGGATGCCTACCACTACTACCACCCTGAGCCAGGCGGGGCTGGATGCCTACCACTACTACCACCCTTAGTCAGGGGGGCTGGATGCCTACCACTACTACCACCCTGAGCCAGGGGGGCTGGATGCCTACCACTACTACCACCCTTAGCCAGGGGGGCTGGATGCCTACCACTACTACCACCCTTAGCCAGGGGGGCTGGATGCCTACCACCACCCTTAGCCAGGGGCTGGATGCCTACCACTACTACCACCCTTAGCCAGGGGGGCTGGATGCCTACCACTACTACCACCCTGAGCCAGGGGGCTGGATGCCTACCACTACTACCACCCTTAGCCAGGGGGCTGGATGCCTACCACTACTACCACCCTTAGCCAGGGGGGCTGGATGCCTACCACCACCCTTAGCCAGGGGGCTGGATGCCTACCACTACTACCACCCTTAGCCAGGGGGCTGGATGCCTACCACTACTACCACCCTGAGCCAGGGGGTGCTGGATGCCTACCACTACTACCACCCTTAGCCAGGGGGGGCTGGATGCCTACCAATACTACCACCCTGAGCCAGGGGGGGCTGGATGCCTACCACTGCTACCACCCTTAGCCAGGGGGCTGGATGACTACCACTACTACCACCCTGAGCCAGGGGGCTGGATGCCTACCACTGCTACCACCCTTAGCCAGGGGGGCTGGATGCCTACCACTACTACCACCCTGAGCCAGGGGGCTGGATGCCTACCACTACTACCACCCTTAGCCAGGGGGCTGGATGCCTACCACTACTACCACCCTGAGCCAGGGGGGCTGGATGCCTACCACTACTACCACTCTTAGCCAGGGGGCTGGATGCCTACCACTACTACCACCCTTAGCCAGGGGGGCTGGATGCCTACCACTACTACCACCCTGAGCCAGGGGGCTGGATGCCTACCACTATTACCACCCTGAGCCAGGGGGGGCTGGATGCCTACCACTACTACCACCCTTAGCCAGGGGGGGCTGGATGCCTACCACCCTTAGCCAGGGGGGGCTGGATGCCTACCACTACTACCACCCTTAGCCAGGGGGGCTGGATGCCCACCACCACCCTTAGCCAGGGGGCTGGATGCCTACCACTACTACCACCCTTAGCCAGGGGGGCTGGATGCCTACCACTACTACCACCCTGAGCCAGGGGGGCTGGATGCCTACCACTACTACCACCCTTAGCCAGTGGGGGCTGGATGCCTACCACTACTACCACCCTTAGCCAGGGGGGGCTGGATGCCTACCACCACCCTTAGCCAGGGTGGGCTGGATGCCTACCACTACTACCACCCTTAGCCAGGGGGCTGGATGCCTACCACTACTATCACCCTGAGCCAGGGGGCTGGATCCCTACCACTACTACCACCCTTAGCCAGGGGGCTGGATGCCTACCACTACTACCACCCTGAGCCAGGCGGGGCTGGATGGCTACCACTACTACCACCCTTAGCCAGGGGGCTGGATGCCTACCACTACTACCACCCTGAGCCAGGGGGGCTGGATGCCTACCACTACTACCACCCTTAGCCAGGGGGGCTGGATGCCTACCACTACTACCACCCTTAGCCAGGGGGCTGGATGCCTACCACCACCCTTAGCCAGGGGGGCTGGATGCCTACCACTACTACCACCCTTAGCCAGGGGGGCTGGATGCCTACCACTACTACCACCCTGAGCCAGGGGGGCTGGATGCCTACCACTACTACCACCCTTAGCCAGGGGGCTGGATGCCTTCCACTACTATCACCCTTAGCCAGGGGGGCTGGATGCCTACCACCACCCTTAGCCAGGGGGGCTGGATGCCTACCACTACTACCACCCTTAGCCAGGGGGCTGGATGCCTACCACTACTACCACCCTGAGCCAGGGGGCTGGATGCCTACCACTACTACCACCCTTAGCCAGGGGGGCTGGATGCCTACCACTACTACCACCCTGAGCCAGGGGGCTGGATGCCTACCACTACTACCACCCTTATCCAGGGGGCTGGATGCCTACCACTACTACCACCCTTAGCCAGGGGGCTGGATGCCTACCACTACTACCACCCTGAGCCAGGGGGCTGGATGCCTACCACTACTACCACCCTTAGCCAGGGGGGCTGGATGCCCTACCACTACTACCACCCTTAGCCAGGGGGCTGGATGCCTACCACTACTACCACCCTTAGCCAGGGGGCTGGATGCCCACCACCACCCTTAGCCAGGGGGCTGGATGCCTAATACTACTACCACCCTTAGCCAGGGGGCTGGATGCCTACCACTACTACCACCCTGAGCCAGGGGGGCTGGATGCCTACCACTACTACCACCCTGAGCCAGGGGGCTGGATGCCCACCACCACCCTTAGCCAGGGGGGGCTGGATGCCTACCACTACTACCACCCTTAGCCAGGGGGGGCTGGATGCCTACCACTACTACCACCCTTAGCAAGAGGGGGCTGGATGCCTACCACTACTACCACCCCCACTCATAGGATGGACAATGCATGACACAACCAGCACACCACAACCTAGGGAATGCAAGAAAAAGACATCCCCCCAACACCATGACAAGCGTGTGTAGACTGTGTCAAATGCCTACAACACCGAACATGACTTTGAACATACAATGTGACCCCTAGCACATGTGCCACACATATATGTGTGTGGCACCCACAATGCAAGCAGGCCATGACCATTGTGGCAATGGGGTCCAAACCCCCATCATCACAGTGAGCAAAATGTAAGTGTGGGGTCCATAGCTGAAGCACATTTTGAACATTGTGGCAATGGGGTCTAAACCCCCATCATCACAGTGAGCAAAATGTAAGTGTGGGGTCCATAGCTGAAGCACATTTTGAACATTGTGGCAATGGGGTCTAAACCCCCATCATCACAGTGAGCAAAATGTAAGTGTGGGGTCCATAGCTGAAGCACATTTTGAACATTGTGGCAATGGGGTCTAAACCCCCATCATCACAGTGAGCAAAATGTAAGTGTGGGGTCCATAGCTGAAGCACATTTTGAACATTGTGGCAATGGGGTCTAAACCCCATCATCACAGTGACCAAAAGGTAAGTGTTGACAAAGGAAGAGCTGCAACTGCCAAACTGCATGGATGATTCCTGGTCACAGAACAAAAAACACATCAGTGGCAAAGTAGTGTATGTGTCCCATTGCAACATAAATTGTGTGAGCCAAATACTGCAGTGCAAATAAGACATACCTTTGGCCATGTGCAGACAAACAACACCCATGGGGGCTGACACTGTCAACATTCATCAATGACACAATGACAGAAGTGACCATCAGAATGCAGACCCACATATTTGCACCAATGGGCACACAAATGCAGATACCCTGTGGAGACTGCAGATGTGAGGTGAACAGATACCATACCATGGCAGCAATGGGACACACAAACCATGATCATTGTGCTGACCGATGACCTAGGAGTCCCAGGGACAGCAGGGGAATCCCACCAAACTACATACAGCCAATGGCACACCCAAGATATGCCAATGCAGTGGTGCAGATGCACAAACACAAACAGGCAGACCCACACTGCACATCATACACAACAGGTGAGGGGGGGGGGTGCCAGTGTCCCCAGGCAACCACACAACACATGAGGAGACCTGAATACCAATCATACAGATGTGCATACAGTGCCACACAAAGGTAACTCATGGATCCAAATCCCCTATGTGGGCAAGCAGGCATTGTCAGATGAGAGGGAGCACAAATCACACATGTCACACAGGCACGTAGGAACAGCAACTGACACAGCAAGACACAGACACACCACAGCACCACCCCCAGGGCCCCCACAATGTGGTGACCCTGGGCTGCATTACAATCCCACTGTGATGACAAAGCTAAATGTGGTTCACACTGTGAACCACAGTCATGTGTCCTGAGCAACAAACTACCATCACACCTACACAAGCACAAATCAATCAGCATGGCCAGTAAGCCAAGGCCAACATGGAGGCAGGGGCCTAGCCGGGCAACAACTCTCATCTGCACACACTCAACACCACACCCTCGACCTCCAACAATGTGCAGCAGTGAAGTACACATGCACTGGTGACATTGCACATGCACCCATGACTATTCCAGGGTGGTGGGTGGGAACCAAGGTGCAGAAACACATCACACATGGCCACTCAACAAGACTCCTGAATGTCTGACACACTGCACACTACGCTGTACATGGACATGACGGCAATACCACACCAACCAATGGGATCCCAGCCACAGTCACACACCAATGAAGAAGCCAAGGTCACCCACAAAGAACACACATAGACAACAACCAACATTGCAGCCCGGACCCTGAGGAGTGCCAGCAGTCACACACACAACGTGTCACAATCACTGAAAGATAACACAAACTGGAAATCACATGACAGGGGCAAACAACAAGTGCCAAGGGGAAACCTGACTGTGACCCATCTGCGTCTGCACACAAACTCAGCCCTGACAGCAAACACACCTATGGGTGACACCCTGATGACCAGTAATGTGCCATGCACCCACATCACAGAGAATCCAGGGAGAAGACTTTGGGGGAACATAGGTCAACTCAGCAAGCATCACAAACAGGTACAACACTAGGGATCACAGCATGCACAGCTAAACGGAAGTGAACACACAGACATGCACATACAACACACACCTTGGGCGCAGGCAATGTCACAGGTGTACACACTGCCATGAGGGGACTCCACTCCTGTGTGAGGAAAGCTGTGCCATGTGTTGCCTCAGTAGGGCCCCATCATGTCAGCTGAGCACTTGGTCACACAATCAACAATTAGCACCAAATGAGGGCTCCCGTCACATCACCTTGGTCATGGAAGTGCCAACGGAATCATCAGCACAGATCCAACACACTTGTATAGCAATGTTGCACTGACTACACGGATGAGTCCTTCCCCATTGATGCCCAAACCTGCATGTCCAGTGGAGATGGCCACACGGTCAGGGAAGTAGACGAATTGAACAATGGCAGGCACAACAGATGTGCAGGGGTGGAAGCCACAGATGTGAAATAGCTAATCTAAGTAGGAAATCCCATTGCCAAATACTGAACACATGACACCCTCAGATGCTGCTATGGATGACATGGATACACCACAGGATAGGACACATTCCCCCTGGACCACATGGGTTCCTGCACAGTAACACTTCATTATCATGAGACCAAATATCACCATCACTGCAGCAAGGGCATGGTTAGCATCATCAACAACATGTACATCAGAAGCATAAGCACTAGAGAACAGAAAGTTGCTTTATTCAGCATATGTGTGGAATGAAAACAAAGTCCAGAAATAACACAAAGGCCAATGGCCAGTCCATTGTCAAAGTCCAAACTTGGTGACAGTGGCAGATGTCACCCTACGCATGCCTGCACAAAACCAGGGACAATCCACTAGGAGGGGCAACCGGGGGGCAGGCCAGGCACCGCAGGGACAGGATCAGGGCTCACCAGGAGGAAGCAGGGAAGGGGTGGTGGGTACTGGAGAGCCACTGACAACTGCAGTGGAGGTGTCTGACATGGTGTGTGCCGGCACAACTGGGGGGCATGACTCAGATGTTGTGGGTGCCGGCACGACTGCAGTGGACCCTGCAGATGGAGTGGACAGGTCCGCCTCTGCAGTGCCCAAGTCAGACAGGGTGGTAGTGGACTCCACTGCAGTGCCTACCACCAGGGGAGGAGAATGGGGAACAGGCAAGGTGGGCTGGACAGAGGGGAGGACACCCTCACCACATCAGTGGCACAGACAAGCGCAGCGGGGGTGTGGTGCTGGGAGAGCAAGTGCCAGGGGAGAAGGCCGGATCCTCTTGGGGATGGTATATCTGTGGGTGGGGGAACCTGGGGCAGGGTGTGGTGGGGGCACCTGTGGAGTGGGGGCCTGAGGGATGGAGGAAGGAGACCTGGTGCCTGAGCTGCAGGGCGGCGGCGGGGTCTTGCTCTTACGACTCCGGGGAGACTTGCGGGTGGGGGCCTCAGTCTGTCTGCGCCGGGGGGAGGGTGTCCGGGGGCGAGGGGCACTCTGCTCCGTGTGGGTGGGCTTCCTCTTCCCCCTGGATGCTGGAGCAGCTGGATCGGAGGGGAAGAGGCCGAGGTCACTGAGGAAGAGGCGCTGGGTCTTTGGGGTTGCAGGTGAGGCAAGGGGAGGGTGTTTTGGAGGGAGAGGCAACTGAGGACTGCGCAGTGCTCGTGGATGCGTGTGTGTGTACCAGGGCCCCATCCCCTGTGAGTCTGGTTTCAGTCCCCTGACTGTGCGTGCGTGTGCGTTTTGTTTGTGGCGTGTGTGTCTGTGTGCTGGATGTGTGTGTGCTGGTGTGTGCCTGTGCCGTGTGTGTGTGCTTGGGACGGGTAAGGTGCTGGGGAGTGTGGATGGAGCAGAGGCAGGAGGGGTGAGGGACTGTCTGAGGAGGGACACTGCTGCCATCAGGGAGGAGCCATGGACCTATTGCCCCTCTGTAGGTCAGACATGCCCGATGAGATGCCCTCCATGAACGACACCAGCTGAGTCAACAGAGTGGTGTGCGCATGGAGGACACTCAGCATGGCTGTCTGCCCTACATGGAGCTGGCGAAGGAGGTACACAGACTCCTCACTCAGGGCAGCAGGGGACACAGGGGCAGGGGGTGCCTGGCCCAAAGGAGACACGCTCCCGAACATGGGAGCCTCCACGGACCTGGGGAATGGGAGCCGATGGGAGGGCGGTGGTGGTGCTGGTGGTGGCGGGGACAGCAACACTAGCTGGGGTGTGGTGGCTGCTGACACCCGCCTCCATAAGGGAGTCATCCTCCGAGTTGCTCTGGTCCTCAGCTGAGGTGGATGGTGCTGAGGACTCCTCGGTGTGGCTCCCCTCGCCCTCCGTGCCACTGGGTCCCTCCGACCACTCCTCGGCTGCTGACCCAGTCTGGCTCTCTGGCTCCTCCTGGTCCGTGGAGCTGTCCCCTTCCATGGCCGTGGATGTATCTGCAAACAATGGGGAAACAGACAGACATCAGTCACCTGCACCAAACGCACACACCACTGTGAGCACAGCACATTACAGAGCAAGCCCTGGCTCATTAGTTGTACATTGCTAAAAGTGCCCTAACTGAACAGGAGCAGCCAATTGTCAGTCTGATGCCAACCATGGCACTCACATCCCACATGGCCTTGCACCCATCTGTCTGGTGTCTGTTGGATTGCAACACCCCAGTGTGGACACATGCACCAACTACACAGTAGTTGGACAGTGCAGAGGACACGGTGTAGCATGTGGACATGCACACATCACAGCTCTTGCCACTGAGTCAGTACAGGTTTCCGGATGAAAGGGATGCCCAGAGTCAAATAGGAAATGCATGTGATGCATACCAGCGACAGACACCATGATGCACCCATGTCCTGATAGCCATCGCCACAATGGTGTGCATGTAGCACATGTCACTCCCCTGCAGGATCACCAATAAGTAGACACATGCCATGGCGGAGGCATGACTGCTAAGTCATACATCACTGTCTCAGTGATGTATGACTTGGCAGCCAGACAACAACACTCTGCACTGTGTCACAATAGTAGGTCATGGGGAATGCAAGTCCTGGAGCTGCACAAGTGCACATGTACATCCCCCACAACACATCATCTTAACCCTCATCTGTCCAGGTCATACCTATTGGACATATGGGAGACCTGTGACACTACCCTCTGAACCTGAGCCCCTCACAATCTGCTGTGAATGGGGAACAGCTGCCTGAACTTCACATTCGCATACCCCAGTCTGCACGGGCAGCTGATCAAACACCTATGTGACACACAAGTATCGTCTCCTATGGTCACATCTCCAGTGGCATGCTGAGCCCCTAACAAGAAACACCCCAGCAGTCCTGGCAACTAATCCACAGCACACTGACACAGAGGCAGACACCTGAGGGGTCAAATCACTGCGCACAATGTGTCAGCTGATACACAGGAGTGGGAGTACAGAGTGCATTGCATGGCCTGGAGTAGGCATGACTGTCCTGCCCCACATGAATGAGGGATGAGCCCTGGACAGTGGATAGCTGGCTATGTATGTGTGACACACGTAATCTGCACACTCCTGGGGCCCAAACATTGTTCCCACCCGCTGCATGGGTGTGTGCCACATACCCCAGGCACATGTGGTGGCTCAGCTCAGCAAGTGGACCGCATATCAAAGCAACACGCAGATTACATGTCCGAACACAGGCGTTGTGTGAACAATGGACCCACCCATGATGCCCACAACAGAGTTAGGGAAACAGATGCTGTCCCCACCTTTAGTGAAGCAAACTGCAAGGACACAGTCCCAAGTGACACAATTCCCTGAATGTAAGGGCCACACCTGGGTATCAGATGAGGAGTGGGCAGTGTACAATAGAGGGACATGGCTCCTGGACAACATGACTGCTGCACTGTGGCAGTTGAACCAGGCCAGAGGAGGGCACACAGCATGTAATACAGAGTTCACAGTGCAGTCTTTGACTCACCCCCTCCTTGCTGCTGTCTGGCCTTCAGCTCCCCATCCAGGTCTGGAAACACCACCGCCAGGATCTGGAGCATGTGGGGGTCAGGGTCCATGTTCCGCCCCTCCTGCGAGGAGGCGACAGCTTCAGATGGACCCGTGCAATCCTCCGGGTCCAGCCCCGAAGGTCCTGCCACCTCTTCTGGCAGTTGCGGATCCGGCGCTTGTAGACCCCCACGGACCGGACAGCCCGGACGATGTCCTTCCAGATCTCCTGCTTCCGATGGGCATTAACCTGTCAGGATGACAAAGTGAAAAGGCCATTACTACACATGCAACATATCCGTGCATGACACAGTTGTATATACATGTCTCAATCACAGGGGCACATGATGTACACAGGCAGTGCAAAGCTGCCCATGGACAGTTTGCCAGACGTCACTACATGGTATCATTGCATGGGAAGTAAAACCTTGTTCAAATGCACTGTCACTGCACCATACCTGTCCAGTGCATGTCACTACACACTATGGGGGGTGACAACTACTCAGTGAGCCTTCTAGCCAGTGGCGTGCAGACTTTCAGCCTTGCTAGTCAGAGAATATGCACATTCAGAAAGGCAGTGCACAGAACACTCACCTGCTCCCCTGGTGTCCCATACAGCTTGCTGTACTGTGGAAGTAAGCTGTCCAGCAGGGCCTGGTTCTCCTCAAGGCTGAAGGCTGGGGCTCTCTCCACAGTACGTGCCATTGCAGGGTCCAGAGGGGCAGAGACAGCAGCAGTGCAGTGGCAGATGTCGTCCTGGAGCATGTAGTGCAGGCAAGTGAGCTCTCAGGGGAACAGCCAGCAATATATATGTGCTGGAGAGGCAGATACTGTCCCTTGTGTCCAAAGTGATAGGTCCAAGTCGTTTGCATCTTCTGAATCTGGCCAATCCATGGAATAGCAGCACCAATACACGCCCACAGCATCCTTCAAATCTTCAACTTCATGACATACATGATTTTGCAACATTGTTGTGGGTGACCAACTGAATTTCCAGCAACCGACTTGTTCGAAATTCGAAAACGCGTCCGTTGCCAGGCAAGGCCATTGTCAATGGGTGCGCACCGATCGGTCCATTGTGGTACAACGCGTACAGGGGTACAACGCGTACCCGCACACATTGAATGCAATGGGCCGGCCGGGGGCACCGATCGGTCCATTGCAGTACAACGCGTACAGGGGTACAACGCGTACCCGCACACATTGAATGCAATGGGCCGGCCGGGGGCATCGATCGGTCCATTGCAGTACAACGCATACAGGGGTACAACGCGTACCCGCACACATTAAATGCAATGGGCCGGCCGGGGGCACTGATCGGTCCATTGCAGTACAACGCGTACAGGGGTACAACGCGTACCCGCACACAGTGAATGCAATGGGCCGGCCGGGGGCACCGATCGGTCCATTGCAGTACTCCTGGCGTACAGGGGTACAACGCGTACCCGCACACATTGAATGCAATGGGCCGGCCGGGGGCACCGATCGGTCCATTGCAGTACAAAGCGTACAGGGGTACAACGCGTACCCGCACACATTGAATGCAATGGGCCGGCCGGGGGCACCGATCGGTCCATTGCAGTACAACGCGTACAGGGATACAACGCGTACCCGCACACATTGAATGCAATGGGCCTGCCGGGGGCACCGATCGGTCCATTGCTGTTCAACGCATCACTGTACAAGTGACTGGCATATGTCACCATGCCTGTCTCAGATGGACATATGCCAGCCACAGATAGCTCCCAGGGAGTGAGGGGCACACCTACATCACGACAGCCTGTCCAAACTTTATCATAAGGCATGTAAGGTTGCATTTCCAATTGTGTGTATGTTGGTGTACATGTTGTCCTGTGGGTGTCACCTGTGGGCAGCCACCCCCAGGCTGTGCACGTGTTCATGGGGACAGGATCCTGGGTGTTACGTGTACATGACCACTGTGATGTGCAACTGTTCATATCTGTGCATGTGCCATGGTCACATTTCACGGTGGTGTATGTGTATGTCATGTCACATACCCCGTGAGTCCCATGTGGGACGGTATGTTTGAGCCAGGGTGTCCCAGTGGCACAATAGTGATGGTCCTCCACAGTCTGTGTGCATGTAGTGTTTACAATGTCTCTGATTCATGTGCACAATGGGAGACAGTCTCCACATCCACGTTGTGTGTGCATGGACTTTGAAGTTGTGCGTGTGTGTGTCACAGACGTCCATGTCTGTCCTGCCGTGGCAAGTGGGACCACTACCTGTGGGGGTCATGGTTGTTTTGCTGTGGTGTATACATGATACTCCATGTAATGCCAGTGTCCATGTGGCAATACAGGGTCCCTGGGAATGTACCTGTCGTTGAGCTGTGGTGCCTGGGGCACATCTGTCCTCACATGTCACTGTGGGGGGTGATTGTGACACGGCAGCAGGAGATGGGAACTGTGACACGGCCTCATGATATCCAATGGGCCAACCTGGGACTAATTGTTGCCACTTGTTGGACCGTGTTGACAGATGTTGGCCATGTATGTAGCATACATGTCCTTACGGAACTGCACACTTCATGTAGTTGTGCCTCATAATGATGTATGTTGGGATATTGAGTGTGTTCAATGCCGCATATGTGGGGTGACTGACAGTCTTGCTTACTTCTCCTCTGCACTGCAGGGCTCCTGCTGTCCATCGACCATTCCCAGACCTGGCAACGATGGTGGAACGGGACAGCATCCGACGGTACCGCTTCACCAGGCAGCTGATTGAGGATTTGGCAGTGCAGTTGTCCCCACATTTGCAGCCTGGCCGGCCGTATCCTACAGCGCTGACCCCCAAGGTGAAGGTGATGGCAGCCCTACACTTCTTTGCCACCGGTACCTTCCAACATACTGTGGCGACTGCTGGTGGGATGTCACAGACCATGTTGAGCCGTGTGCTCCGCGATGTTTTGGCGGCAATGTTGCTATTCCTGAACCGGTACATCTATTTCCCTAGACTGCGACGACTCACTGACGTGAAGAGTGACTTTTATGCCCTGGGGAGGATGCCGCATGTCATTGGCTCCATTGATGGGACACATGTGGCTTTGGTACCACCACAGGCCCAGGAGCAGGCCTACAGGAACCGCAAGCACTACCACTCGGTCAATGCACTGGTGGTGTGTCTTGCAGACATGACCATCACACACGTGTGTGCCCGTTTCCCTGGTTCAGCACACGATGCCTTTGTGATGAGGAGTAGTCGCATCCCCAGGATGATGGCACAGATGCAGAACCAGCGTGCCTGGCTTGTCGGTGTGTACTGACTTTGTGCCATTGTGTGTGATCTGATCTGTAGTATTCCGCCCACTTTTCCAAGTCAGCTAATGTGCACTTGTCTGTCCGTAGGTGACTCGGGATACCCCAACATGCCGTGGTTGCTGACACCCCTCAGGAACCCTGTGACACCAGCCCAGATGCGCTACAATGAGGCACATGGTCGGACCAGGAGAGTGATTGAGCGGACATTTGGTCTCCTGAAGAGCCGCTTCCGCTGCCTGGACAAGACCGGAGGGTCCCTCCCATATGCCCCTGCGAAAGTGTGCAAGATTATCATCGTCTGCTGCATGCTCCACAACCTGGCAGTGCGGAAGGAGTTGCCTCTCATCCAGGATGACAATGACCAACATCCGCCATCTGTGGAGGATCCTGGCCTGGACCACGATGCCAGTGACGATGATGATGATGATGATGAGGGTGATGTCCGCACACAGCTCATCACCAACTTCTTTAGCTGAATGTGAGTATCCTGAAGTGTCATGTCAATGATGTGAGTTGGCATGATATGTGTAGGTGGTGCTCTGGTGCTGTTGGAGTGTGTCCATGGGCTACTTGACTGGATGTGTGTTGCGATGTGTGCTTACAGGCGGGCTGTACTCCCCAACAGTGTTGACATGCTAACTTGGTTCTGGGTGGGTATCTTGTAACATGTATTGTGCATGAGTTTTGCTGTTCTGTCCTGTACTCCATTGCTTTTGACTGTGTGTCATTTCTGTCCTTCACAGGGTACTTTAAGATTCGTTTGGTCAACTGTCTCCACCGACGACGTGATTGCACTTCCAGGGTGGTAGCTGTTGTGTCCCTACAGGTGATGTGCGCCACACCCATGGACTTCCTTCCGTCTACAGTTGTTGACTGTGTGCCCACTGCCAGGTGGGATTACCTTGCATCTGTAGTGGTTACGACATGTTGCAACTGTGTAATAAACCTGTGCTTCACTTTGTGATGTGCGTTGTCTGTGGTCACACATTTGACTGCCATTTCCTTTTGCACATGTGGGCTACTTGACTACAACTGGGAATGGGTGTGGTGTCTGTGCATTGCACCGCCTTCCCTGGCAACATCAGTGTAGGCAATGAGTCAGATGGCCTAGGTGTGTATGTGTTGTGTAGCCCTGGTGGTGTGTCTCCCTCATATGTGTCACGTTGCCTTTACTCACATGCCTGTGTTGTACTTGCTGTTGCAGTTCGCATACACAGTATAATTTTGCAGTTCATCATCCCCATAACAGCACCCACGTTGGAATCACAACAGAGGCAAGTATGGTGTATTAGTGTGTTTATTGTGATACATTTGTGTGAATAGTGCATAGGATGGGTAGTGCTGTACATAAATCTTGCAATCAGAAGTTCCTAGGTGAATTGAAAGTCCTGGTAGACAGAATCCCCAGTATCGGGACCACAGTTGTCTGAGACATTGGTCCAACTTGTACTCCCCATGCAATGTGTGGGAGTAGTGTTGCCGTCAACAGGGTGAACAGTCTGTGCACAAAGGTGAACATCCAGAACAGGTTCAAGCTTCCTGGGAGTTGCGCTTGGCCATCGGCCTCTCACTTGCCCCTCTTCGGACGACCCCTCTTCTTGGGGGGGGGCCCCTCAAGTACAGGCTGCTGCGGTGCAGGGGACTCTCCGCCAGAGTCATCCTCCCTCCCTGTGGCAGTTGCAGTTTGGGCAGCACCAGATGTTGTTGGCACACAGGGGAGGTGTGGACTCGTTGCTGTTCATCTGGCGGAGGCATTGTAAAATGTCCCTGTGCACCGCCGTCATCTCATGCAGTGCATCCCACTTGGACTCCACGCGGGACATGTGTGAGTCCACGCGGGACATGTGTGACTCCACGTGGGACATGTGAGAGTCCAAGCGGGCATGATGGGCAGCCTGCTGCTGTTTCATGTCTCTGAGGAGCCCCACTACCTGGCTGAGGTCTCCGGTGCTGGACTGTGCACGCATCAGCTATGCGTACCAGTTGTGGGTCATCATGCACACCAGCAACCTCTGCAAGCAGCGACCTCTGTGTCCCACCCCTCCCACCACCCCTGCTGACATGTGCAGTGCGTGCAGTGGCACGCACAGATGACCCTGGTCCACCTTGGAGGTTGGTGGTGGTGGTGGTGTCCATGGCCCCAGGTTGGTCCAGGGTCCCTGTGCTGGTGTTGCTCCTTGTTCTGTCCATGTCGGCAGGGATGGTATTTGTGTTGACAGTCGTTGGAGGTGTGGGTGCAGGGGGTGCAGCTGGTGGTCCTGCTGGTGCTGCAGCTGGTGGTCCTGCTGGTGCTGCATGTAGACTTGCACCGGATGTGACAGGTTGGTCTTCTTCGTCCGAGGAGGGCAGAGGCTGTACGACACCAGTGAGCTCCGCATCCTCTTGAGCCTGGGACTGGGACTCCTCAGCGTCTGCTGCTGTGTCCCCATCATCACCTGTTTTTGGGAGACACACACAATGTATGTTATGTTTCTGCAGGCATCAATGGTTGACACACCTGACAGTTGTGACTGTGCCTCTGGGTGCGGGCCTGTACATTGCATTGTCCTAAGTCGTCACAGTCAGGGGTTGATATTGGTGTGGCACATTGTCCTGCATCATTTGGGCATTTCTATGTATTTGTTGGGGGGTGTGAACATGGTCTGCATTGGTTGTGTTTGGTTGACAGCCGGCCCTCCTTCCCACCCACCCAGCCAGTCAGTTATCCCACCATGGACTGTGCTTGCATTGCAGGGAGTGGAAGTTGTCTCTCAGGATGTCAGTCAGTAGTGTCCTGCTGTTTGTTGGTGCACAGTTGCCAGCAGGGCCTTGTGCTCCCCACAGCAGTAGCCAGTGTCAGCCATCTTGTGAGTCCTTCTCCACTCCCTGTGATGTGAGCATGGTTCAGGGTGGTGTTGATGGGCCAGTTGTGAGGGTGACCAATATCTGTGACTGCCACTCCCATCATGCTATTGCCTCCACCCCACTTGCCAGCATTCCCACACTTACTTGCTTTTGTGAGGGAGTTCAGTATGTGTGGGTGTGAGAGCAATGGCAAGATGGCTGACAGTGGTGTCCTGCTGTTGGTTGGTGTGCAGTTCCCAGCATGCCCTTGTGCTCCCCACGACACAGCAACAGTGTCAGACATCTTTGATGGGCCTTTCCACTCTCTGTGGGATGTGCATGCGTGAGTGTGAGCTTGCTGGGCCATGTGGTGGGGGATGTAGAGCTGTGCCTACAACTCCCATCATGCTATTGCCTCCACCCCCCTTCCCAGCATGCCCATGCTTCCTTCCTTTTGACTCTGCTTCCCTGTGGGGTGGGCTGCCTGTGCTAACAGGATGGCTGGGAGTGTTGTCCTGGCAGTTGTTTGGCTAAAAGTCCCAAGAGTGTCCCTGTGCTTCACACAACATAACCCAGGGTGGTGGTTCTTTGTGGGATATTGAGTTAGGATGGGAGGCATTGCATTCTACCAGGTGGGTTCTGTGGAGTTTGTGTTGAGGGGGTGTGAGGGGAGGTGCTTGTGACTATGGTCAGTGCTGCAAGTCCTCCTTCCCACCCAGCCAGCCAGATATCCCACCATGGAACGTGCTTGCATTGCAGGGAGTGGAAGTTGTCTCTCAGGATGTCAGTCAGTGGTGTCCTGCTGTTTGTTGGTGCACAGTTGCCAGCAGGGACTTGTGCTCCCCACAGCAGTTGCCAGTGTCAGCCATCTTGTGAGTCCTTCTCCACTCCCTGTGATGTGCGCATGGTTCATGGTGGTGTTGATGGGACAGTTGTGGGGGGGCCAATATGTGTGACTGCGACTCCCATGCATGCTATTGGCTACACTGACTTGGCCAGCAT